>CAJVGD010000042.1:1800000-2398954 GCA_910890315.1 Serendipita indica DSM 11827
CGTGAGCTGGTCAATTTCCGCCCACACAATGTCACTCTCGTCACTCTCGGCACGTTCATGCTCTGGTTCGGTTGGATCGGTTTCAATGCTGGATCTGCCTTTGGTGCCAACCTCAGGGCTGTCTATGCTGCGCTCAACACTTGCCTTTGCGCGTCGGTCGGTGGCATCACCTGGTGCTTGGTACGGCATGCCATTCAGCTGGTCTATCCTAGAAACTGACCAATTTGTAGCTCGATTACAGGATCCAGAAGAAGTATACCATGATTGGTCTCTGCTCTGGTACCATTGCCGGTCTCGTCGCCGCCACTCCCAGCTCTGGATTCATCCCCCTCTGGGCTAGCGTCGCTCTTGGCTTCGTCGCGTCGGCAATTTGCAACTACGGCACAAAGAGTGAGTCCCCCATTCCTTTGGTAAACACCAGACTGATCCGTTTTTAGTCAAGCACCTGATCCGTATCGACGACGCGCTCGATCTGTTCGCAGAGCACGCGTTGGCGGGTATCGTCGGTCTTCTCTTCAACGGCCTCTTTGCCAAGAACGAAATCATCGCCCTCGACGATGTCAACACTGCAATCAATGGTGGCTGGCTCGACCGCAATTTCAAGCAGCTTTATATCCAGTTTGCCTACGTTATCGCCTGCTGTGCCTACGTCTTTGCTATCACGGCATTGATTGCCAAGGTCTTCTGTCTTATTCCTTTCCTCAACCTCCGCGCTTCGGACCACGCCGAGTTGATCGGTATCGACGACGACCAAATTGGCGAGTTCGTTCAGGACTTCGTGGAGGTCCGCAGAGCATACGACGAGTGGGCTCCAGCTGCAGCGACAAGCAGCCAGCCAGAGAAGCCAGAGAAATTCAACGGCACCCATACGCCCGTTGCTGCTGGTGATCGTCACGGATTCCCGGATACAAATGTCAACGTTCACACCCCGAGCAACATTAACCCCAACCATCACGACGGACTTACTTTGCCGATGAGCGAAAAGTAGACGCCTAATTCGGCTGAAAACCGTTCTCTGATGATGTGGATGCACCTCACTATACTACCCCAGTTCTGCTCGTATCCGTGCTCGTCTCGTGTCGATCCTCCCGTCTATTCCAGGATGGAGAGATGGCCATGTTCGTCTGTATAGTTAATGTGCATATAACTTGCGTAATAAATGGCGTCGACAAACATACAGTAACCATAAAGTTAAGACTTCGACCCGGCATCGACAACACGAAGAGGCCAGGACGCTCGTATGCTGTCCCTAAACTCGCAAAGAAGGACGATCGTCGACAGTTGTGTACTCGACATGTTCCCGGACGACTCCCAGGGTTTCGCCTGAGACCAGGCACCTGCGGACGAACGGCCATCCATTGCAGCGCAGCGCACAGTTCATCCGAAACACTTTTCTCCGTCTCTCACAGGATCTTTTTTAGCAATCCTTTAGGATACTAGGTGGTTGGACGGCCCGGGGTTTTGCTTGTCTCGACGGAGACCTCTCGGAAATTCCGCAGCGTCATTTCTGTATGATTGGAACACAAGATGGATGCGAAAAACTGCATGTTTCTGTCTGCCGTTCTGCTTGGCTGACCCACCCGGGACGCAGGCCATTCAACATCCGCCACGCCGGGGGAAATGAATGGGTCGCGTTCCAGGACATAAACTTTTGCGCCTTGTTGCACCGATCAAGGCCCTGTTCTCTTCCTCATTTCCCTTTCTTCCTTCTCCCCGCGTTTGTCGTTCTTCGAGTCTCAAAGATCCAAGTACGAAGGAGAACTGGGTCCTAAGAAAGACGTAGTACTCTGGGAATTGTCGTCGTCGCTATGCCCACTCGTTCATTCCACCTTCTCGCGCTCCTATTCGCTGCTGCCTCCGCACCTTGGGCATCCTTCCGCGATGCGCATGGGGCTATAGGAGGGGTCTATGCCGCAGCACTTCCTTCTCCAGCTTCATTTCCAGACTCGGGTTCAGCTTACCCAGCTCTCCAAAGATTCACCAAACGGCGTACCGCTCCACGAGTAGAAATACGAGACGTAGATGGTCCAGTGAGAGCGGACGGATATATTATCACGTTTACGGATGGTGCAAATGCTACCGAAGCACACGACGCCATCGTTGCGTCCTTTGGCAAAGAAGCCGTCTCGTACCGGTACGACACAGAGACGAGCACGGTCAGGGGCCTATCTGGAACGTTCAACGCTACGGAGATACGAGAACTTCAAGGGGCAGACTTTGTTCAGAGCATCGAGCCAGACGTCATTGGCAAGCTCGACGCGTTGGCGACACAGTATGATGCTCCGTGGGGCCTCCAGCGAGTATCTCAGGTGAACGGATTACCGGATGACAGTGATGAAGGTGGATTGGGATACACGTATACATATGACCAAAGTGCGGGGCAAGGAGTCGACATTTACGTCTTAGACTCCGGAATCAATACAGCACATACGGTGCGCTATTCTAGTTTCTTTTCTACTCTCTACTAACCGGTCTTTCATAGGATTTTGGTGGCCGAGCTCGGTGGGGCAAGGTAGATTTAGTTCCCGCGTTGCTTACGGCCAAACGCTAACGCGTATTTCTTTAGACATTCGGTGGATTCCCTGACGAAGACGTGAGTGTTTCATCTCCTCTGCGGCGTATACTTACCGGATATAGACTATTGGTCACGGTATGGCTATACGCCACAAGGGAAGCTGAAACTGATGCGAGAGTGGCGTGATTCAGGAACTCATGTTGCGGGTACAGCGGGAGGAAACAGATACGGTGTCGCAAAACGTGCCAACCTTATTGCCGTCCGCTTCGTCGATGCAAGTGGGAACGGCCGTACGTTCCGTTCCACTCTCGGTCCCATGAAACAAGACTAACGACAAGAATAGTTGCGTCGGACTTTGTCGCTGCCGTGCAATGGATCATCGCGCAAGCGGCGTCCTCGGGTCGTCCATCTGTTGTGAACATTTCTGTCCATTTCCCCGGGACTGACTCGATTGATCAAGTTGTAACGGATGTAAGTTACACTATTTGGCGCGAATATACGGGCTAAGCTATGGTAGGCCATCAATGCGGGACTTCATGTTGTCGTTTCCGCAGGGAATAGAGGCACGGACGCGTCGAGCCAGGTAGGTTTTATCCTAAACCGCATTCGTATACTGATCCTTCCCAGTCTCCTGCTCGCGTACCAGTCGTGACCACAGTCGCCGCAACGACCATAGTGAGTGAAGCTCTTTATGGCCATCTGGATCTGATGGTCAAACAGAGAGATGAAGCGGCTTATTATAGCAACTATGGACCCCGTACGTGAACCCGCATGCCACTTTGTGATAAGCTAACGCACGCAGTGGTGGACATTTGGGCACCTGGAAGCTCCATTATCTCAGCATGGATAGGATGTGTGTCACCATTTACCTGCTATGGGTGATCGTACTGATCTCTATCGTAGCCAACACTGCGACCGCAACACTCACTGGAACATCCATGGCAGCGCCCCATGTGGTCAGTAGTTAGCAACGGCGAAACAAATCACTAAACATACCCAGGCGGGTATTACCGCACTTCTGATCAGTCGTGTCGGCAACAGGGTGCCGGCTGCGTTGTTGGCCTTACTCCAATCTCTTTCGCCCTTCCGCTCGTTGAGCGATGTTCGTAAGTAAACTCTACTGAAGAACATAGGGTGACCCTCTGATTTTTTTCCAGCCGATGGAACGATTAATCAACTAGCAAACAACGGCGCATTTACTCTCACAGGCGTTGACTCTAAGGAGGATTCGACAACCCTTGAAACCAACACGGAGTCTTCAACGAGCTCATCCACTCAAACTGCTATATCGAGTTCTACCAATTCGGAGGAGACTAGCACTCTCAGTCCACCTGCCGCAACCAATACCTTCACGTCGGTAACTACATCCTTGCTTTGGGATACGGTCTCGTCAACCGAAGACTCTCCTACGAGCTCATCGACCACTACGTCGCGGCTAGCGGCAACAACCACGACCACCACGATTGGAAGGAAGCCAGCCGGGAGGAAACCCATTTTCCCCCATCCGCCTTGGCGCTGGTGGTGGTAGCTCATGCAAGGATTCCTACGGCCGATATATACTACGTATAACCTCGTGTATTACTCACTTTTATACGGACAATGTGACTTAGGCGTTGTTTTGTCCGCAGCTTGCTCAAGGGAGCACTGTCTACCTGGACGTGGCGAGTGCCGTGAACCTGGCACAATGTATTATGCGCCAAGATAGGTGCACGATAGTGAGGAGGGCTACGCCTCGTTCACTCCAAGTCGGGACCCATATGAGTCGGAGTTAAATGAGGCAGAAGTGCGAGCCCTGATTTGCAAAGCTTATTCGAGACGTGAACGTGAACATAGGCTGCGCCTGGGTATTTCGCCTTGTGCTCTGTTTGGCGACGCCCGAGTCAAAGCATCACTTGAACTCTAACCCACTCGACCGGGCCATCCTTGATCTCTACACATAATCCCAAATATCGCTCGACTCACCCAAGGTGGTCACATATTGGCATACATCCGCCACATCAGAAACGAGGCAGTCGACTCTTGCACCGGGGGACGTGCATGAAAGGTCAATCCGCAGGGGTTGTATCAAACTGGAAATGAACATCCATGGCGAATCAAAATCGCCAAGTATCTCCAGGTGAAGGGGAATGAGCCACATGGTGGCCGCCTGTCCGGTCTTTGCAAGCTCAGCTTCAGTTTTATCCTCTCACGTTTATTTAACTCGAAGTCTATTCTTTCATTAAACTAATGAATGCATTGGAAAGTCTATTGGACACGCATGACAGATACAAATGCAGAGACAGCCCGGGCTCCCGAGATACCTTTTACTTTCTCTTAATCCCCATGTGCTTTGTGCGGATATGTCTATCCACGTTATCCTTGGACGCAAACCTGTCACCGCAGCTGATGAGGCCGTAGCTGAAGCGACCCCTCGCATAATCGAGCGAGAACGTGCACCTGCACACCCAGACTGCCTTCTTTGATCCCTTCTTGGTGCCTTTGCGCTCCACTTCCAATTCCTCGACCTCTGCGGTATCGGTGGCCATGGCGGGTCGCTCCTCTTCCGGTAGGTGCTTCCTAGCGTCGGCCCACTTGTCCGCAGCCAGGTCGTCGAGGATCTTCTCCTCCGTGGCCTTGTCGAATCGGAAGACGCCGGAGGTCTGAGCTGGCGTCTCCTCACTTGCCTCCTCGAGATGCTCTGCTGCGATTTGAGCAGCCACTCGCCTCGATTGCGAGCGAACAGCTGCAGCAGCTGGCTGTGCAGTCGCCTTGGGTGTGGCCCTTGTCGTCTTCGCCGCAACAGAAGCCTTTGCCTTCTTCTTGCCCTTCTGTACCGGCGGTTGCGCCGCTGTCTGCTCGAATGGACCCGAGATCGCATCATGTTCCTCGACCACTCTGGATTCGTCATCATTCAGAGTGTTATGCTCCCTATTGTCGACTACCAGAGTAACGACCAGCGGGTTGGAGACTTCCGGCGCTGGAATTGCTGTCGCCTCATTGCTAGGTCCAGCAGAGACCGCTTTACCGGAGGAAAGAGCATCTGCTATGTCGTTCTGGTCAGAAACAAGTAGGAGATACCACAGTCGACTCACCAAGCGGGTGCTCCGGCTTTGGAGAAACCATTGCTGGGCGTTGAACCCTTTTGGAGGAAGTCTAGGTCCAACGTCTTCCACCTGTTGGAGGTTGACTCCGAAGATGCTTGCCCTGAGAGCGAGGAGAGCGTCCTCCCTGCAAAAATTTGGGTCACTTGGGCCAAAGACACGAGCCCATTCTTCGTCACAGATTGCTGTCGGGATCATCAGCCACTGCTCAGGAATAAGATTACAACGCACGGAGAACTGCCGAAGCATCGACAGCCACGACGTCGGCTTTGCCCTTCGCACCAGCGCTATCATCTAGGTTGTGCGAAGAGCTGTGAAGTTTTTTCGTAGTGCTGCCGGTCTGCTTGGCAGCGTCGTTTGTTGGCGAAGTAACTTTGCTGAGATCTGGGTTGACGACCCAGTCGAGCAGAGTTTTCTTCATCTGTTACAGAGGCGTTAGCCGCTGTTTCTCCACAACTCAATAGACGTACCAGCCGGGGGTCGACCTCCTCATCTTCTTCTCTCTTGCGCTTGAGGCGGGTCTGAGGAGTGTGGGACTCCGCTTGAACTTCCGTATTTTCGAAAAGACAGCGCAGAAGGCCTAAGGCCTCCTCCTCGATTTCATCGCCCGAGCTCGTGGTCGTCGCTTTGGGACTGGAGCCACCTGTAGGGCGGCCATCTTGTCCACCATTTTTTGTGATGGAAGAAGTTTTCTTTGACTTGTCATTGTGCTTGTTTGCGGGCCTGGGCGTGACTATGGCCAACGCGGCCGAGTAGCTCGGGACGGGCGACGTCGCGCTGGTAGGGGATGTGAAAGATGGATCAAGGTTTGGAGTCTCGAGTGCGACACGGCGCACTCGAACTTGTCGGATTGCGGGCTTGGCATTGCCACCTTCCTGGAAGCTCGCCACCAAGGACGACGACGATGGAGCGTTCCTATCTCCATTGAGTGATCTATCAGTCTCTTCAAAGTGTCACTCACTCTTCTGAAACTTTCCTGTTTTTGTGGGGTTTAGATGGCGAGCTGGCGCCATGTTAGCCCTTTGTGCGTGCGCGATAGAGCCAGGTCATTCTTACCTCGAAGAGGCCATGGGATCCTTTGCCGTTACGAGATTCGAGCTGAGGAGGTCCAGTGCATTGCTCATGTGGAAGCTCTGGGTACCTAGGCGTCGGGTTCTGTGAGCGGCGGCTGGTCGTGCGGTTGAAAGCATGTTCACTCACTCGTGCTGGGCTTAGACATAATAAAATGATTCAACTGACTATTTGAAACGTGAAGTGCGCGTCAAAAGAGGCGGAAGAGGCAGCAAGTCTTTGAGGGTAAGTCGCGGTTAGGGACAAACGGGTGGGAGACAAACAAATGACAACGGCCGACTTGCTTATGGAAATATTTCGAAACAAAATCTCCTACTTGCTCTTGTAAGGGATTCTGCCAATGTCACCAGGTAGTTACGCCAATAACGTGGAGCCAACACCACGACAGCCGACATAAGCCTTGGTATCAGCCATGATGATTACACGTCGTTCCCGACCCTTTGTCGTGTTCGCTGGGCTCAAGCACATAGTAAATTCCCCAGTGTTCGACAGCGTGTATGAGGCGAGGACAATATTTGCGCCCCTCGAGGTACATGTCGAATTTTTGCATCTTTAGCGGCATGACCATCTAAGTTTCGGTGTTGGCTATCGCTCTTTGGTGGGGCAAGGTCGCCCAGCGACCAAAAGTCCGGTTTATAAGTTGCATTTGATTGATCTTTGACTAGTGGTCAAAATATAGGATCAAAGCCTAGTCGCCTAGAATGGCAATGGCCAATGCTGTGGCGGGTAAGTAAAGTCGGCAAATGGCTCAAGAGGTTGGGTTTGCTAGGACACTTCGATGGCGCGAGGTGGTCCAGTGGTTAGGGCGCAACCACTGGGTCCCTCGTCAGCCGGTTGGCGGGGTTCGAATCTAATGCGCCGGGTTCGAATCCCAGGGATCCCCTGGCCAAAAAATGGTGGGCTCTGTTAAACCCCCCCAAAGGCCACCGCGGAGGTCAATAGAAGTGCACTCTATTGGCTGTACCCGGTCTGCCTGCGGCAGGGTTGCAGTAGTGACCTTTGGCCAAGCCTCGATAGTGGCAAAGAGGTCAAGGTTCCTTTTTGTCCCGGCACTGGGTACATGGATCCTTCCAGACATGTATCCACTTCGAATTGTTCAAAGTGACCACTCAAAGATTTGCTTCAAGCTTGGACCGCACTACTTTGTCGCCTGTCAGCCACGACATCTTTGGTCACTGCGAAGGAATGTATAACAACTCAACTCGCTCATAAGGGAGTTTTTATTAATCCCAAACCTCTCTTCGCTCACATTACCGTGATCCCGCGGCCTCATATCGCTCCAGCTGGATCACGCGTCAAGTATTGACGGTTGAAGGATGCAATTACATGATTAGGGGGTACGGATACATCGCATCGTCATGCGCAGAAGGAAGGCGGATCGCAGCCCAGGCAGAATCGCAAGGCGTGTTCGTAGAGACCCTCCATGCCTCTCTTCGAGCTATACAGCACTTGTCATTAGTGCTCATTAGTGCTTTCTTGTGGATCCCCCCTGATCAGCACCGGTGTCCCACGTCTTCAGTCGCTGTATCGTCGGAATGCGCGATCATTCAATTCAGCGCCGGCTTGAATGGGGGGGCCAAGCAGACGAGCGGCTGGGTGGACGCCGAGTGTCTTGGATGTAATCGAGTATAAAAAGAGTGGTATCAGGAGTGCGGATCTCCCGTCTGTTTCCCACCTAGAATCATCCGCAGCTCGGATACAAGGAACATTTGTGCGAAAGCGAGAATTGCTAGATCAACCGGCTATCCGAATCAGGACCGTTATGGACAAGCACAGAGACCATGCTGCTCGACGCGACGGGTAAAAGTTCGAAGTCCAATTGTACATGTGCAGTTCTGGCCTATTTGGTATCCATCGTGCATTGAAAAAAACTTCCGGAACAATCGTTTAGGCTCGATTGACAAAGAACTGGCATGGAGACGCGAGAACGACAAAAGGCGGGCTTGGCTCTTGGCATCACCATCCTTACTTCGACTACGCTGTGTTTCGACGTTAACTATGGTCGCTGTTGCCACTCGAAAGTCCAGACCTCGATCTGGAGCATATAATCCGTCCAGACTAGCCTCGTCGACTTTTCCATTCCCTTTTCTCCTCCCTCTCCCCTCGCTTTCCCACCGCCTGTGGCTGGTAGACGGCTCTTGCTCTTTCTTTCCCTTATTCATCTATTCAGCCTATTTCTTTTTCATTTCTAATTGGCCAGGAAGCCCTTCTACGCCCCCTCACCTCGCTGAGCAAGTCTCCTTCCTTCATTACAGGCGGTCTCCTCTCCTTTCCTCTCTCAATTCATCAAATTTGATATCAAAATGGTCAAATCTGCACTTGTATCAACCCTTCTTCTCGCCGTTTCGGCCTTTGCCCACCCTCACGCCCATGGTGGCCCCAGTTCAGATCAGCTCTATTCGTTCCTAAAGGCTCGCACTTCTGTTAGTGCTGCAGCCTCTGAAGGTGCCGCTGCCAATCCCTCGAGCGGCAGCTCCAATGGATCCGCAGAGGGAGGACGTGGTTCCTCGACTGCATTCTCCGCAGCTCGCTTCCCAGACGTGCAAGCTGTTCTCGAGGGAAACAAGCGCTTTGTCCAGAACCGCGACGCCAAGGCAATTCAAGAGCTCGTGGACAATGGCCAAAAGCCACCGTTCATGATGGTCGCTTGCAGTGATTCCCGGGCACCCGAGGCCACCATTTTCGATTCCAAGCCCGGAACCTTCTTCATGGAGCGAAACATTGCCAACCAGTACAAACCTGGTGATGAAAACGCGCAAAGGTACGTTAGTCAATTGTAGTGGCTGAATAGCATTAACGCTAGCGCAGCGTGATGGCATACGGCATTCATGTCCTCGGTGTCCAGCACATTGTGATCCTTGGTCACTATGGCTGCGGAGGCATCGCTGCGTCTATCGCTACTCCCCCCAAGAACAATATCAACGTCGCATCACATATCGTCAACACTTGGATCGGTGACATTCGTCAACTCTACTTGACATCTAACCGCTCCGAGATTGTGGAGATGCGCACGGCCAACCTCGCCATCGAGGCGGCTGGTGGCACCGTTGAAGAGCCAAAGATTCGCGAGCCAGGTTTCCGCGCCCTCGTCGAGGAAAATGTCAAGCTCCAGGTCCAACGACTTGTTGACAGCAGTGTCATGAAGAATGTAGGTCTTCTTTCTTTGGGTTTGCCCGTACCTGTACTGATCAGGATTGTATAGCGCGTCGACGAGATCACTACCAAGCTCAACACGGATGGCACTCTCAAGGCCTCCAACTCGACCCCTGTCGAGCGCCGCGCAGAAGAGGGCGGTGCAATCCGCCCTGTCTTTGTCCACGGATGGGTGCATGACCTCGAGAGTGGAGAGATCATCGACCTCAACATTTCCTCTGGTCCAGCTGGCTTTGAGAACTTTGTTCCTCCTGCGGCTGGCGAGGGCAATGCGGAGAGCCCCTCCTCATCTACGACGACTGCTGGAGGCGAGAGCGCAACGTCGACGTCTGCTGCGGAAGGAGGAGCCAGCTCTACTTCTTCGGCAGCTGAGGGTGCGGCCACTACCACTTCTAGCGCTGCAGAGGGTGGCGAGACTTCTTCCACCGTTGCAGGAGAGGGTGCAGAGAGCTCGAGCTCGACGAGTGCCGAGGCGACTGCCGCTTCGTCTTCGTCTGGAGATGTTCGTGTTCACGGTCCATCCTCGCTTGGTACCAGAAGAGCGAGACGTTCGAATGCACGCGCGCTCAATGCCTCTTCTCTCAATCTTCACAAGCGCTTGGCGTCATTTGGACGATCAGGTCGTCGTTAAATCACTCGGGTGACTTGCAGCAATGTAGATTCGTTGATGGACTTTTGCTAGATTTAATCCGATATCTCAGGGGTCCCTCCCCCCGTATAATCATTCGTGTGCACAACTGCAAGATGTACAGAGAATTCTACGATTTTATTGTAGACTAAGAACTGCTCGATATGGCGCGACCAGGTGGCAAATTGTTTTGTACTCGCCCTCGTCCAACAGGTGAAAAGTGGCAAACTTCGAGTCCACATGGCCCGCTCACGGCATAGAGATAGAATCAAGAAATCTTCCCTCAAGGAAGAAGTCTGCAGTATATCGGTTCCATGAAGGACGCCGCCTTCATTGGCCATATGGATCAAACATACCGCGCGGTTCACAACCGCTTTCAACACTACTCGCAAGTCATCAGCGGCGAATAACTAGTTTTACGTGAGATTCGAAGCGCATCGTCCTCTAGCGTCGCCTGAACCTCTCGTCGTCTTTCTGGGACATTGACTGGAATTCATACGTCGATTGTTCCTGTGAAGAGGACCGAACGATGTCACATGCGTGGGATCGTGCGTTGGACCCCCTGAGTAGCTGTATAGTTTTGGGCCGTATGGATGGTTGAGTAGCATGTGTCGAAGCTCGGATCCCGATCCTCGACGTACATAAGACGCCGCATCAAGTAGATGGGAAAGCAGTCTAACCAGACCACCCACTCGTTGGAGAACAACAGACCGTCGAAGGACTACCCCTCGTTGGACCAGCCTCGAAATCCCCGGGTCTTCGACAGCCCTCTCAATCGTTACTTAGATATGCTCCTTCGAGCGCTCACTTTCCTTCTCTCTACCGCTCCTTTGATCGCGTTTGCCTTGGCAAATGAGGCGACTATCGAGGTTGTGGATGACGAGGTTGTCATTCCAACGCTAGGGCGTCGCAACGGGAATATGGCCCCCCATCCTGCACTTCCATATGTTGCCATGCCCGATAATGCGCGTCCTATTCGCAATGGGACAGAGCTCCCACCGTATTCCACCCTGTACTACTTTGATCAGGTGAGTTCTCGAGGTCACCATCCGCCCGATTTAGTTTTGACGCCAATGTAGTTGATCGACCACAATAAACCAGAGCTTGGGACGTTTAAGCAGCGTTATATGTTTACCTGGGAGTATTATGAGAAAGGAGGCCCGATCATTCTTTCCACACCTGGTTCGTTTCCATCCCTGCTCTTGGTTCTCTGTCTGATTCGGCGTAGGAGAGGCTAATGCTGCACTCGTACGACCATCTTCTTTGGCCGAGCATAGCTGACAAGAAGTAGTATTCTAGCTACCTGACGAATCGCACCGTGGTAGGCCAAATCGCCCAACCAAATCACGGCGCTGCAGTTGTCCTCGAGCACCGATTCTTCGGCCTCTCCAACCCTTATCCCGACCTCAGTAGCGGCTCACTTTCAGTTCTCACGCTGGAACAATCGACGGCAGATTTGGTTTACTTTGCGAAGAATGTGCATTTGCCTTTCCCGACAGACGTAGAAGATGGGTCAAAAGTTGGTCCGGATAGGAATCCTTGGGTAAGGCTCTCTGCTCTCTTTCCATATGGTTTCACATACTCAATTGTGCAGATTTTGGTAGGCGGAAGTTATAGCGGTGCTCTGGTCAGCTGGACAATGAATAGGTGAGCTTCGTCTACCAGATGCATTTTAGCTGACGAGGATTTACAGTCATCCTGGTGTATTCCATGCTGGGTACTCGTCCTCTGGTGTTGTCCAAGCTATCTCGTATTACTGGGCATATTTTGAGCCTATCCGACAATACATGCCGAAGAACTGCTCTGCTGATGTCGAGCGGGTCATCAATTACATGGACCTGACCTTTACCTTTGGTTCCAAGGTATACTCTGCGATCGAAACCTGCTGCCCGTTCTGACGGTTGCCCACAGAAAGAGAAAAAGGCACTGAGAGCCAAGTTTGGCATGCCAAACGTGACTCATTACGATGATGTTGCAGGGACTCGTACGTCTTTTGTCGACCTACTTGGATCTGTGCTCATATTGGACTCTAGTGCGAAACCAGTTATGGGCATGGCAGTCGCTTACTCCCGCCTCGGGAGGTGGCGAGTTCTTTACTTTCTGCGACGCGCTCGAGGTGAAGAATGGCACAGCTGCCGGACCCAAAGGCTGGGGACTCGAACATGCACTCGACGCATGGGGAAAGTACGAGACGCAGTATGTCGCCAATTGTACGCCATCCACCTCTGTGACAGGAGCTAGGCTGATATCACCCGGATAGATTGCCAGGATACACCACAAGAGTGATTTCATTCCGCGTGTTTCAGATTCTGAGTCACTAATGCCAACAATAGTGAATGTTTGGGCTCTTACGATTCCACTCTGGGCTACTTCCACGATACCAAGGTCGATAATGCCTATCGTTCATGGATGTGGTTTTGGTCAGTATTTTGGCCTCACTTAACCATTTTACTGACCCGTATTCAGCTGCAATGAAGTCGGATACTGGCAGGATGGGGCCCCTCTCGGCTGGCCGTCGATTGTGACGCGTTTGGTCACTCCGCAATACGACGAGGTATGTCGCGTTGGCCGGGAGTCTAATATTTTATAATACTCTTCAGCGTCAATGTACATACTGGTTCCCAGAGGCCTTCCCAACCGCCGCCAGAGCCAAGACGCTGGACACGAACCGCAAATACAAGGGCTGGGACGTCAACCAAGATCGTCTATTCTTCGTCAACGCCAATAGTATGTCTTTGTGATATCCCTTTGGGGCACTGATTAACTGGACACAGAGGACCCATGGAGAGAGGCGACCGTCTCTTCTGATTTCCACCGTCGCCTTTCGACCTCACGTCAGCCCATTCATGTATTAGAGAATGGCTATCATTGTAGCGACCTTATTACACGCTTCAACATTGCATCAGACATCAAGAAGGTACAAGATACGGCGGTGCAGACATTCACCAAGTGGATTTCCGAGTTTGTGCCCAAGAACAAACGGGAGGTATCAGAATCGGTGGAGAAGAAG
Organism: Serendipita indica DSM 11827; assembly: GCA_910890315.1. NCBI lineage: Eukaryota > Fungi > Basidiomycota > Agaricomycetes > Sebacinales > Serendipitaceae > Serendipita > Serendipita indica. The sequence goes on from CAJVGD010000042.1 coordinate 1,813,458, forward strand.
AGTGTTCTGGACAATGAAGTCATGCCCCCCATCTTCGAGAGGGACAGCACGGCGTTGCCGCCAGTCAATGCGACACCGCCGACCGTGGACCTTGGAAGCGTCAACGCCGGAGCGAGCGTGGATCCTGCACAGTCGGGTGCGTCTCCATCCCATGTCGCGCCTAAGAACGCTTGGAGGCTTGGAGCCGTAGTCGTGTAGACAGGTGGATGAACCGTCCAGAGCCCAGTACGTCTGGAAGCTTGGTTGCCTTACTTGCGCCTAGTCAAGTTCCAGACAAATGGGCCTAATAGGTGCACAAGGGATCCTCAACGTCGTCTTAGTGCACCACTCGCATACTTTGTCAACGCTTGCCGAGGCAGATATCTACACGTTATATATTCTCCGTAACGTGATTTTGAATACAAAGAAGTCTGAGCTTGCCAAGCGGGAATCGTCAGCCACTCACAAATGGCCATCAGCTTGACGCCGACCACATTCTTTAGCCTGTCTACTTTAAGATTTTGCGCCAACTAAACCACTTCCTATACTTCTGATGTGTACTCTCGTCACTGTCTCAGTGCGCTCTGTCTCTCCCAGACGTCACAAGCTGAACATGCTCACCAGTAGCCAATGCCCTTTCCGTTTGGCCAATTCCTGTGCGTTCATTCTAACAAGGCTTAATCTGATCCAAGATTGATTTGCTTCTCAGTGAAGAGTTTACTACTGCAGTTCATCAAGAAATTTATGACCCCGAACCAGCAATTGTTGCCAACCGAAATGATCCACACCATTTGCTTCCCCAAAGGTACCCGCCCGACCAGTATCGTTTGCGTGCTCGTCCAGCTCCAGATCCTGGACCACTGAGGCGCTCTCCCGGTGTCTGGAAAGGCCAGACAACGGTACATGAACATTACATAGACAACCATGCGCTGATAATACTTGACAGTTTAGGTTCAAGTCGATTTGCGCAACCTTGCCCGTCTCACGGCCTCAATATATCGTAAGCAATCATTTCGCGGTCGATCTGAGCTCACATGATCATAGTACATCCAGATTGCGCTTCGTCTCAGTGTCCATCTCGTCCAGGCTGGCTTTGTCCGCAGAACCGAGCGACGCGATGTCCAGCACTTCCTCGTCTACTTGGCTCGCCACTGCATCGAGAAAGACGGTCGCCTTAGTTTCAAGAAAGGTTTCGGTGGCCCCAACTGTTTCCGCGCACTCGTGTACTTGGCTGAGGAACGTGCTCGTCGTTACCCATTCGTCCTCTAGCAACCAGTGGAGCATGCCCGTCTCCGAGAAGAGCCCCCCTATGTTCTACGAAATCTCTATTGAGTGCCTTCTTCACCTCGCTGGACTCAAACCGAGGCGCGCTCGAGAGCTTGGACTGATGCCCACTGAGGGTGAACTATGGCGTCGACTTATACTCCGTCTCAAGGAGTCCGAGCATGGCCAGTTTCTGCTATTTGGACAACTTGCTCATAGATACTTTGGCGGCAATGAAGCATTACTCGCTCGTCCCGTCACGAGAGAGCCGAACGTGAGTACTTTCATCAATTGTCGTCTGAGATCCAAATTTTATAGTGGAAAGATGGCATGCCGCTCCACTGTGTCTGTCTTGTCGGACGCGTGCTCAATAACCTCTCGGTTGGTCTACTGGTGCCCGCTTTCACATTCTAACAAGTCTCCCCAGCTGTCAGGAGACCTGACGCCGCAACTTAACAAGGACGTGCAGGCCAGAGTGCCGAGTGGAATGCTACAGCTTCGGAAGCGTGTGATAGCGAACTGGGCATGAAGGAGCAGCCACGAGGTGCTCAGGGCCATGGTTGCTTCGACACTCAATCACATTTGCCACAGCAACTATTCTCGATTAGTAAAACAGTTTGAAAACCGTCAATTGATAGTACAGTTAAGCAGTTGGACAGCATAGCTCTTAGCATCCGTCTAGACGAGGCACCAATTAGAAACGAAACCCATAAATCACGATCCGCTATAAACTCGCTCCAAGACTATAAATCGGCCTTTTGAGGTCGGCGGACTAGCCGAAGGGCTAGCTAGATGCTGGTGGTGGATGTGATGAACCATCAGATGAAGGCGTGTAATTTTCGAATCCAGGAGGACCGCGCGAGACGTTCAGGTCGATTACCTCACCGGTCTCGAGGTCATGTACCCATCCATGTACAAAGAGTGGACGAATTGAGCCCGTTTCCCCGCGTCTCTGATGATGTGAATCTTGTTCAGAGGGCTTTGGAGTTCCGTCCGGATTTAGTCTTTGGACGATTTCCGCAAAGCGCTACACATCGCGTCAGAAGATTTCGACTCTGAGATGGCCTATCACTCACGTTCTTGATAACCGGGCTATCAACAACTTTCTGAACTTGCAACTTGACATTTTCTTCCACAAGAGCTCGGAAGCCAGGATCCCTGATCCCTGGCGGCGGAACTGTACCGCCCGAAGCCTCCTTGATCTCGTTTGCGATGCGCATTTGGGCGACTTCTGTACGATTCGAGGAGAGGTAGAGGCTGCGAATGTCGGATATCCATGTGTGTACGATTTGAGTCGGAACGTCGATTGGCGCCTTTGGAGGGGTAGCGATGGATGCGGCAACGCCTCCGCAACTATAATGACCAAGAATAACAATATGCTGAGCGCCTAACGCATAGACGCCATAGGACATGACGCTGTAGTCATATGTCGTTAGCGCCCTCAAGCTGGATGTCTCAAGATCGAGGACGAACCTTTGGGTATTGAAGTCGTCCAACCTAAACTGATTGGCGATATTTCTCTCCATGAAGAAATTCCCGAAAGCCAAGTCGAAGATGGATTCGGACGCGCGAGAGTCGGAACAGGCCACCATCATAAACGGTGGTTTCTGGCCATTCTGAACAAGCGATTGGAATAGTGCGCTGTCACGGTTCGCCATGAAGCGCTTATTGCCGTCAAACGCAGCTGCAATATCAGGGAACCGCTCGCTATACGAGGAAGTGCTGAAATGAGTGTTGGGAGCGGGGTTACGACCTCGTATTGAATAATCGTATTTGAACGTGTCATTCGCCTGAGGATGAGCAAAGCCTGCAACTGCAAACAGCAGGGTGTGGATAAGAGCCCAGTAAACCATGGGAGAGGAGGACCGGGAAAGCAGGTGTGATGGGACTTTTCGCAGGGAACCTGTTTTATAGATCTCTTTGGGGAGACTGGAGAAACAAGCGATATCCGCTTAAGAACGGGGACATAGAAAGGATGCTGGTCGGTATGGAGGAACCATCCTGTATAGTAAGAACCATTTCGAGCCTAGCGAAATGAAGGCAGAAGAAGCACAACGGACGGTCTAGCGATGGGCCGTCCGACTTCCATGCCAAGCCGTCGGACGGGGAAATCCAATCCCCACGCGGTTGCAAAACGCATTCCAACATTGTCGCAGAAAGACCGGAGAGGCGTCTAAAGAAGACTTTGAGCCTGTGATTAGGAATGACACGTATTGCGGGTTGTCAGAAGACTTACCGACTCAGTTATACCTCGGGCGTGATTCCTAATGACCTTTCAATGACGCAAATCTCCGTTGAATTACGGTACCGAGGTATAAGGTAATAAGGTGCTGGGCGTTACCTCTTGGCTTTGCTTTGGCGCGAAAGGCCACGGTCTAGATCGGATCTAGATCTCGGTGAGGGGTATTATGAGCTTCCGATGGCATATTCTCATCCTCTCAATGCATTTGATACCGCGGTTCCGACGTGGTGGCTGCTCAAAGCCGGACGGGAACGGTTTGGGACAGTCAGCACCCGCAAGATGCTTCCAGGTTCATATATTTGTAACAATTGGGGTTGTAAAGGTTGTTCGAACCAGCGCGGTTATACAGCTCGAGATGGCAAGGTCCAAGCATAAGTACTCACATTTCTCGAGCCAACTTGACTCGAGTATTGTTGGAAATACCTCGTGTGCATTTGCTGATGGATGGCGACTGTTTGCCACTCTCGTCTTTGCAAGTTGACTCCTACCAATTTCACGCCTGTCTCTACGGTTTACTCTTTACGCCTATATCCCGAATATTGTCGTTCTAGGATTCAAATTCACTACATTTCACAGTTATACCGCAAAGGTGCGTCTCTCTGAGGAAAATTCTGTCTCACGGTTGTCAGCTAATATCCTACGAGGTTAGACGTGCAATCATGTCCAGCATCCTTGTTCATGTGCCCATGGTATCGTCCAAGTTACTCGCTAAGCTTGCCCTGTCCATCCCTGCCTGCTTGTTGGTGATCATCCTCGTCAAGCCTCGGCTGTTGCTTGCCCTTCTAGTCACTACAAAGTCTCCCATTCAAACCACAACGCTCAATGCTACCGTACTGGGCAACCTTTGGAACGCTGCTCTAGCGTCAATTGCACAATTGTCGATGGATTTAATCCAGATTCCAGTGTTTGTAGAGGGCCTTTTTTCTTCTTCGAAATCAAAGCGACTCAAAGCCCAAAAGAATCGGGGAAGAAAAGGTTCCATCCATAGTTCCACAAGTCTCTCGAAGAAGCAACATTCTGGCAGCTTCAAGATGGTCCATGATCTTCCATACGACGTATTACTTCCTGTCTTTGGGCTCGACACCAAAATCATTAATGTACATCCCGCTCCTCGCGAGTGTTGGAACTCGTTTCTTACTCGCTTGGAAAATTCGGGCAACAATGAATACAAAGAGACAGCAGCGTATCTCCGCATCTACTTCAAGTTACTGGCGTATCCTACAAGCCGCCCGGCCATGCGGGAGAATAATGTAAGTTTACCTCTCCATCAACTGAATCTTGCTGACCTGGCGCTAGTACTCCGGCACTGAGTTGGATATGAAACTCGCGGTGATCATGTTCTTTGAGAACTTTGGTGTTCGTCATAGTAACTGTTCGGATGGTGGAACTCATCCTCATGTAGATTCATCCAACTGGCCCCGGGGTCGAACCTCTCCGGCAGAGTGTTGATGACTATATGCGCAAGCTTAGCGGCACGATCCCGCCTAGAGACAGGACTCTTCACCAGAGAGTCAAGGGCTCAAACCATCACAGAGTTCACAATCGCCAATGACTCACTCCCGGATGTGAGTCATTTCCTTCGCAACGTTACCTCGTATTTAATGGTCTTGTGTAGCCACAGAATAAGTCAATTGCCAGGTTGCTCGCCATGCCTCTCAGTCCCTGTGGACTCGAGTCGCAGCGGCTGGGAGCACCATGTATTAGTTATGTTCGTTACCGTGAAGAATCATACGCCACTTTATGACAATGGAGGTCATTTGCCGACCCGAGTGCTATCAACGGGCCACTTTGAAGTTACCAAGCCCATAAATTCTTCTATTAAAGCGAACTCTATGCATAGATGATCTCTATCATTGCCAAATTTTGATTGTTAATGGCAAGCGAATGTCCGTCGTGTCCCTGGAGCGAAGTAAATGTCTAGTTTCGACGCGCCTAGACGTCGCGTGATGCAGATGAAAGCCATATGACATTCGGAAAGTCAATACCTCTCCTGGCACCCATTGGCCCAATGGCTTCTTCGAATGGCGTGCCTTGTGGTGCGGCCTCGTCGTACGTCAGGCGCCGATAGTTGAGGACTCCTTTGAAGATGGCGAGTTGACTGGCCGATAAATGTCGAAAGAGATCCGAAGCATGAAGAGGCATTGCCCAGAATGTGTATCCGGTCGTCCAGAATGCATGGTGTTCAAAGATGAAGCGACGGCTTTCAGCCCATGATTTCCATCGACCTGCCAGTGTACGAAGCAGGTTCCTCTCACTTTGAGTGCATGTTGAAAACGTCTGAAAGTAGTCAGCAGCTGTTATCCCAATGTGCAAAACTGCGTACTGTAGGTTCAACGAGTGCGGCTAACATCCATTCCCAGTCTGACTTTGTAGCATCCATCGTGAACCAAGGCATGCGCTTGCCATGGAATCGCACTTCAAGTGCCAGTCCGCTTTGAATAAGAAAGTCGGCTACACGATATCCGTTAGTATAGGCCAACTCATTTTGAAGGGGACTCACCAAAGAGAAGATCGGAGAACAACTCAAATCCGGCGTTCTCCAGGACAATGTCGACACGCCCGTTCCCTTGTTCATACGTCTTTGCCACGGTAGTCCAGAGGCGGTCAAGAATGTTCTCAAAGTCCATGTTATGATGTACTCTGAATAAGGCTAGTAATTGTGAGCAAGAGCTCTTGCTCTCTAAAGAGTTCTCGCTCTCTAAAGAGTTCTCACCTCGAACAAGTTTGGTAAACTGCTCTTTGATTACCTCCTTGACCTCGTCGGGAAATAAGCAGTCAGGGATCTCGACGGGAGTCGCATATTCCGACGCCAGGGAGATGACATCCTTGAACGAATTTGCAAGTGATTGATGCTGTTGAGATAGTCAGCTCGCGTTCAAGCATCAATCTTGGGCCTACTTTGTCTCGTTTAAAGGGATCGAAATCTCCCCACCACGTACTGACAGCGAAGCACTCGGCAATTCGGCGATGAACATAGGCCTCTACAAAGAGCGTTGGTGCCGTCGCATATGTCGGTACCGAGCCGAGCTCCTTTGCCATTGCCACGAGTTGGTCATTCCACCAGTGTGCATCGGCACTCACTCCAAAGCGTTTTAATCGTTTGTTCGCGGATAGCTCGGCTTCCAGTGTCTTGAGCCGTTGCAGACATTTGGCCAAGTCGGCAATCTTGTCATCCAGCAGGAGCATCCTATCGTCCACGTCGAGATCGTAGACTGAAGTAGTATGCTGTGTGTAGAGGAAGAGTAAACTCTGTTCGGAGACGGTGCAGTCGAGTGCATATTCCGTTTCCTTTATGGCGCGTCGAACAGCAAGAGGTAGGCGGACAGACAACGTTTCGTGCGCAATCTTCCTCCTCCTCTCCGTCTCCTCTGCCGATACGGTAAACCAAGAGACTGGGGGCGACGCCGTGAGCCATTTCTGACAAGCGTTGACTCCTGCCGTCGGAAGTGGCTTTGAAAGTTCTGCCTTTCGCGATGAATAGACGGGTTCTGGGGCGACACCATCTCGAATAGAGTCCCATCGACCGTAGTTGGCTGGTTTGGGGACGTTGATGATTGGCTGAACGCGGCGCAGGCTATCGGATCTGCCGCGTTGACGGGACGAAGATGACGCGCGCGATCGTCGTCCTTTGACAAGTCGCACCGAGCGCTGTGGAACGGGTGATGGTGAAGGTGATGGGGTTTGCAGGATATGAACCGTCGAAGAGGGGACTGGACTGGATTGCCTCGTTGGCACAACGGTTGCCATCCCAGAGCGAACTCCATCTGGACTGGGACTTTGTGAGCCTCGCGACCAGGAGCGTGTTGGGATAGATGGTCTTCGAGACCGCTTCTCGTAGGCGTTGACAAACGAGCTGAACCCGAGCGGAGACCGGGATCTAGAGAGCGATTGGTGGCTGCTTGCTGAACTGGGTGTGAGCGAGCTCTTCCACGTTGGAGAAAGCAACGATGGGTCGGGTCGTTGGATGAAGATGGGGGATGTCATGCTGCAGGGTCTGTGGATGCAGAGGTTTGACGATCTACAAGGAGACAACCTTTATACGCTTTTGATTTCATGTGCAGGGTAGGTCCGCCCGGTTCATAAAGCCAGCTTTGGGGAGGCTGTTAATACGACAAGAGTGGCGCATTGGGGAGAGAAAATTGAATAGCCTACGATAAGTAGAGTCAGACATTTGTTTTGAAACGCAGCATTCTGAGTGCAAACGTGCACGCCACTCTCAGGATGGGCAAGGGCTCGGCCAGGATCGGAATGGCGATTGTTGTGCTTCGCTCGAGAAGAAGAAAAAAAAAGGACCAAAATAAGCGCCCCAACTGCCAAAGTGCGCAACGGTGCTTTGGTGCTTTGGGGAGGGAGACGGCGGCGCACCGGCGGCTTTGGCATATGAATTCCCGACGCCCTGCGAGATCTCTCAGCAAGATTCAGCACCGAGGTTTCTCCAAATGGAATGTCGGCGCTGCGGTAGGGGTCCTCTGTCTACTCACACCAATGCCTCTTGAAAGCTTATGCAGACGAAAATATAACCTAGGGTAATGATAACCACTTTTTTAAGTGGTTTATAGACGTTGGTATGCGACTGGAAAATTTCTTGCGCTTGTAAAGACCAGTCAGCAACGGATCAAAGCAGTTTCAAGGGGATAATTTGATACCTCTAAATCAATTACAATGCGCAAACCCTCGAGGTGAACACGCCAGAAAAGATGGGTTAAAGGTTTACGCTAATGGGTCGCTGACGGCTACCACGCACTCCCGTAGTTTGTAAAGGATTGTCTTGATTCAAATGGTACTGAAAATAGAGTGATTGAGCATGTAGACATTCACCGGCCCAGCAAATGTCGACGAAAACGCGAGCAGTCGCCGTAAAGGCACTAAGACAATGTCTAGAAACAGAATTCCATTCCTTTATGCACCACTTCGGCTCAGTCGTCTGGCAAAGACGAGTCGACTGGAATTTGACTGGGTGCAAGTTAGGAGAGACTGTTTGCCACTGTTATTCGAGTTTCTCTCGGGTTACTTACTCACTTGTTAGTGTCTTGTGAATCATATCATCCTTTGTCACTCGTCGAATCAACTTTTTGCTCCTCTCCACATTCGCCCTTTGCTTTCAGATCAACACTCGCTCGGCTCTCCGCTCCTTCAATTGTAATCTAAAGCTCTATTCTTCTTGTACTTGCTCTCATCCGACGATGCAAACACCAACCGAAGCAGACCAACACAGTGCCACTCAGCCGCCAACCCCATCTCTGGAGCACTGTGGAATAGTAGAGTGGAAGGCACCTTCTTCTTCTCGGACAATCGACGATGGTGGCCAGCCATTGACCACAGAAGAGGAACTGGTTTGTCCTGGCGCTCCACGCATACCATTCCCAGAGTCACCTGTCCTTGCATCTCCTTCTCCATCCTCTTTTGGCTTCCTCAACTCGTTCACCAATGGAGATACGTATAAACACCTTGCCTATGGAGGTGAGCTTGATAGAAGCGAGATGGTTCAGCAACAGCGTCCCTTGTTTGGTCTCTTTGCCGAGGAGATATCGGAGGACTCGCATGACACCGACGCTTCATCTCAGCGGTCCTCAGCCGAACCTGTGCCGGACGATTCGACGTCGGAGTGTGCAAGAGATACGAAAGGAGCATGTCTTGCCGAAAGGCAATCATCGTGATTATGTTTCTAGTGGCTAGGAGTCTTAAGACAAAATGCTCCGACACGATGCGTAGGTGTGGTGTATCCCGCGTTCTTTCGTCCAATCGGTATAAGTGTAGCTTAGCATTCGACTGTAATGGTACCAGAGTATCATTCATCCTTCTTATAAGGCAACCTTGATCGTCGAAAGAGAATCTCGTCAGTTACTATCCACAAGGGGAACGAACTCATGCCTTGGGTGATTCGGAAGAAATTGATCGCAGCGTGTAGCCCAAGACCTATATGGTTCGCCAAAGACTAGGATCTCAACGAGCACATCATCTCAAGACTGAACCTCACGTACAAAACACACACACACACACACGGTTCTACTTCTAACGACGTCTATTCCAACAAGCACGCCGCACACGCGGCGCAACAAAAGCCCATATAGATCTACAACGAAGAAAAGGCACAACCTCCGCCACCGCCGCGTACACGCAAGAAGAAGCGACGACGCGAGAGAAACACGGAGCGGTGACGAGACGTGCCGAATAAACAGGCGAAAACGATCACGAACCCCCCGATGGGAGGGTTCGAGTGCGAATCGAAAAATGAAAACGGAGGGAAACTGTGGTTGAGGGGGGGGAGTGGTATGAACACAGGCAAACGACGGCGTGTGAATGGGCCGCGTTGATACATTGACGTCTTTCTTTCCTTCTTTGCTTTTTCCTTCTACTTTCCTTTGGTTTGACTTGGTTACTTGCAAGTTTGTTTCGTTGATAAATTCTTCTGCCGCTGGAATGATATTCGATGACTTCTTCTTGAGAGCGTGTTCCGACTTGTACTTGCGAGCAAGCCGACCTCGTATGACGAGTGTTTGTCGAATGGAGATGGCCCACTGAGCCCCATGTAGTTGCACCGTCTCTGCTCGCCCGTGGGGTGGATGAGCAAAGCAGAGAGATGGTGAAAAAAAAAGCATGGGTGTAAAAGCGGAGACTTGCTGAATAGATTACAGAATAATTATCGAACATTGCTGGTCGATAGCTGAGTTGAGAGTTGGAGAGAGGTTGGCGGATGCGAATGGATGGGGGTGACGACGAGTCAACGTCGAGAAGGGATGCTGGGGTGAGTGTGTCGTGTGTGAGCGCTGACGAAAATGCTGAATAGAGTGTGTACAGCCGAGTTGAGTTGAATAGATCCCAGATGACGGCCGGTCGAGTAGGGTCAGAGGATGGCCAAGGTCCACAGGAGGAAAAGGTAAAGGGTTCGTGAAGGGGAAGAGCGACGATGGGTCGTCAGGGGGGGGATGTCGTAGTGTGTGTCATAAAGTCGTGAATGAACGAGCACTGTGGTAATGATGCCAGGGAAACGAAAACGCCGTGAGTTGGATTTGGCGTTTTAACGGCGGGTTGCAGAGTGCACACGAGGAGGATGACGATCGGTCGAAGTGGAACGAGGTGGTTGGATGGGTTCCAAATGCGGACGCGAGCCGAAGCGAGAAAGAGAGCCTGGAGGGAAGAGGGCTTGGTCAGTGTCGTTTCGAGAAAACCAGATCGGAAGAGAAATGATTGGGGCAAGCGAGAGGAAAGCGTAAGCAAGGGTTAGGGCAAAAACGTCGACGAGGGCGGCATGAGAGGGTGACAAAAAGATAGGCGTGCATAACAGCTGGTCGTGATGCGTCCCTGAAAGAACGTGAAAGAAATCGTGGATGTTGGATGGCCTCATGAACCAGGATGAGGGGGAGACGCAGCACGATGTAGCGGGACGGACGGAAATGGCGCCCAAAATGTTTAGTTTGAATGGAAGAAAGAAATAAGCTCTGTCTCTCGTGGGCGCAGCCACCAGAGGTAAACACGCGCAAGTCATGCGTCGAGAGTCGGTAGTCGAGAGTGTCACGTGTGGACCCACGCCAATGGCAGGGAATTTCTGATAATGGCAAGGATGACAATGATTGGAATCGATCGGGTGAGGAGAGGAGTGGGTATGGTCGGATAATAAAAACAGAAAAACGATAACGGACAAAACCAGCCAACCAAATAAAGACGCAAAAAATAAACGCGGTGAAAGGGCCGTGTCAGGGATGGCAAGGGACGTTGTGCAGGGCTGCAAAGAGCGAATAGGGGATATACGTACCAAGCTCGTCGTCGCCGGCCAGGATATTGGCCGGTGGGCGTTGAGAGTCGAGGTGTACGCCATGGAGTGCATCGGATAGAGGTCGTGGAACGGTGGGTAGACGGCCAGGGTTTCGTCGTCGTCCATGGGCAGTCCATCATCATCATCCAGTGCATGCTCCTCGTGGTCAAAGAGAGAGTATCCGAGTCGTGGATCATACACGAGGTGTGGGAGTGTGATCCCATTCGATGCCCACTCGTCTTCTTCAGCGTCGATATCCGACGATGGGTCTAGGAAATAGTCGACCTCCGCGTCTGTCGCATCTGAAAATGTGCTCGACGGGAGAAGGAGGCGGGATCCATTGGTCGTAGCTCGCAGGCGGAATCCACTGTTCAAATGTGTCTGTGCGCGGTTGATCCTCGTCGAGATTCTCTGTTATTTACTGTCAGTAGATGATAATAAAAACAACAACATAATAAATGATACATACTGGGTGGCTGCCATTGCGTAAACTCGACCTGGTCTGTCGTCGTCGTCGTCGTCGTCGTCTCTGACCACCGACGCATCATCCGACGCGCTCGCTGGGCCTCTTGCTGCTCCCGTCGCTCAAAGGATGCAATACGAGCGAGAAAGTCTGCCTCGGAGATGGCCTGTACGCCTCCTTGATCGTCATTGTTGGCAGATTCCAGACGATGTTTAGCAAGTTGCTCGTCGAAACCCAAGTCGACGGCGGTTGCTGCAGCCGTCGTCGAGAACAAGGACGGGTCGGCGTTTGTCATCTGGGAAGAGTTCAAGGAGCAGGAGCAGAGGAGAGTGAGGAGGAGGGGGGAGACGAGAGGACGAAAAGGACGCGAAAAGATGATACAACGCAGACTTTGACCATTTTATAAATGCAATTTTGAGCCGAATGAATATGCGCCCACGAGGCTCGCCAGCACGCGCCCGAGACGCAAGTTGATTGGCTCAAGGGCCAGACATGCGCAACTGCGTCCATCCACAAAAAGGTCGTGTAAGAGTCAGCCCTGAACATGTAACACCACGCTGTATGATCACCCGCCCCCACTAGCTCGGTCCGACCCCCCCGACGCGCGACACACGGACGGCCATTGCCGACGTATGATATTCACAAGACGAGAGCTATATAATGACAGTTCACTCGGAAATCACTAAAAAGGGCATCAGCATACATATCACAACTTTGTACACCCAACCACTCACGCTACACCCTCCTCCTCCACATCCCCCACAACCAGATCCTCCACATGAAGATCCACACGCACCAGACGTGCAACCCGTACACCCTCCGTCCCCTCCTCCACTCCCACACGCCCCTGCAATACCACACCCATAACCACCATAGAACCTAGAGATTCATCCAGTGACGTATACGAGCCCAAGAAAAGATGCGTACCCAAGTGGAATCGCAGCAGACACCCCCCAGTAAGGGTAATACGCCGCATACGAGTGTGAATCTGTAAACGCTTCCTTGTGTCCCTCTCTCTTGCTCCTCTCCGCTTGAAGTCCCCTCCACGGATCACGCGCCGCGCCATTGCGGGCACTCGCAACACACTTGTCCACTCTATGCTGTCTGTCCGCTCGAACTTTGGCCATGGTGGCATCACTCGGGTTGACAAACTTAATCGTGTGTTCAGATGGATGAGACGAGTCCGCCTCGTCTTCTTCCGTGCTCACAAGGTCCGGTCGTGTGTTGTTCGCCGGTGATCCATGGCTGTCGTCTCGTTTCTTGAATCCACTCGAAATCTTGAACGCGAATTTGCTTATGCGTGACTCTGGTTCACCGTCCGGTACGCACCCACAGATACTGTACGGAACCCCGAATCTCCTCTTCCAAGCCTTGGCAGTGAGGTCATATGCAGTCGAGAGAATGTTTGGTCCGATATTGTCGTCGTGGTTAGGGAATCTTCCAACAAGTTGGGTCGTGGATGCTCGATAGTGGACACTTTTCAGTTGATGGGTGTGCCATGCCAGGTCCTAAATGAGGGTAAGGTGGAATCACTACGTGATCTAGAAATCCTCACAATGTCCTATGTGAAAATGAGCGTCAGTGAATACGAATACGGCACTTCATACCAAAGTAGGCACGCAAAAGGTAGAGTTGTGGGCTATCATAAGGTCCAGAAACGCATGGTAGCGTGCAATGGAGCGCACCAACGGCGCGGATTCAGATACCAAATCAAACCGGCCAGGCCGAGTCCATCCAAGTTCGTCCATCTTCGAAATAAAGGATCCCTGTCGTAAGACTGCGCCCACAAGATCAAGAGACGCCAACCCAGGGTTACTATATGCAACCGCGAGCCGCTGGAGACTGTAAAGGCGTCAGACGTGACATGCATAGAAACCATTCGCACCGAGGATTTCGCTTACTTCGATCAGGTAGTGAATTTGGCCTGAGACCCTCATGCAACCGGTCGCAGAGTATCTCAAAATCCCAATTCAACACCCGACCGAGTTTGGCTGCCTCCTCTTCTGCATTTGGGCCCTGTAGAACGCTCAGGGCTTTGTACTGGCCATCCAGTGCCTATATCGTCTTAGAACTATAGAACAATGATTGCCGTCTGGACAGACCTTGAACGCCTTTGCGATGAATTTTCGGGCCGCTGCTTCATCGACCTTTCCGGTAGGAGGGTCCAGCAGTGTCTCACTAATCTAAAGTTAGAACAACTCCAGAGGGAACCAAAACACGCACGAAAAGAAGACTACCGAGCCGGATCTTCGAAGTGACACTTCGTCTACAAAGCGACGCATGCCGAGTGCGACTTTGTTAAAGTCTTTGTAACACGACTGACACAGATGCGTAAACTTTGTTTGCGCATAACCAGTGTCGTGGTCCGTCACCCATCTCACATTCGGATTGGCATTCTTGCAGAATGGGCAATAGACGCAAAGAGTTTCTGTGGATTCTGTAGAAAGTGGCATATACCACGAGAGTTTGGTCATTCGCTCGAAGAACTGCTGTCTCTCCGTCGAAGGAGGCAGAGGGTCCAGAGTTTGACCATCGATGAGGGATGCAATTAATGTCAGCGGCATTTCACTGTGAGAACCCAAGTCAGAGCATGTGGCCATCCAAGGTCGTTAACGTACGCAAGCTTGCGCAGGTTATTCGCATAGACTGATTCCATACGCTGGCTGTCCTCGAAATACGTCCTCGGATTCTAAGACGAGATCAGGATCGGTAAATAACCAAGGTGAATTCTCGTACGAGTAGATATGTATGCCAGACCATCAGTACATCGAGCGGCGGTACTCGCGTCTCGTCCAACCCGGGCTCAGACGGTATCCATAGTGCGTTTACCCATTCAAAGAATCGAAATACGGCACGGTTGACAAAGACGACCCAGGCAGTGTCCTTGCTTCTTGCAGAGACGCCCCGAGTCTGAACGTCAGACTTGAGTTTGGAGATTGCACCAAGAAGACGGAGATGAGCTTGAAGTTCTGTCACGTTGACCAATGGAGCCGTGCGGTGAACTCCGATTGGAAAGGTGGGGGGCAATTCTGTTGGATATTGCGTATAGACTGGTGCGGGCTCCTGGGATTGCATATTGGCGAGTTGAAGGAACCTACCCTAGACTCCAAGGCCCGTCTTATAGTCCGCAGTGAAGGCCTAGCCCAGCGCTGTCTCCCGGGCTCGGAGACAGGTTTCAATTTCAAACTCGGGTGACGAAAAGCCCACGTTCGCCAATCATCTCCACGGAATTGACATATGGGACACCCTTGAAATGTCTATACCGTCCTGCCAAGGGAGGCATTGGATCCGACCCCACGTCCATCAGGGGCAATTGAGTCTCTCAATAACGTACGCGATGCAAAAATAGCACGCTCTACCCGATATGTATTCAGCGGATGGTTAGAGGCGGGGTTCAAGATGCGGGGACCCAGCTTTGGCGCCTAAAGTCCTCCGTTCCCGAATACTTGCAATCAGCAAAAGCGCTTATACCAAGTATCTTAGCTGAGTTACATTCGAATTCAATGCCGCGAGACTTGTTGATTGAGAGGTGGTCAAATTGCTTACGGTGATCTATCCAGGTCTCATGCCGCCTCAATGCCAGTATAATGGACGATGACCTTGACAAATTGGGCAAATACATCTAACCCGGGCTTCAAGAACGCTTGAGCCCCCATTGCACGAGAGAAAGAGAGGATCCACCCACCTAACAGTAATCCCGACGCGCGACTTACGGAGGGTCATTGCTAACTCAGCTAATAAGTAGAAATTCGGTCATATATTCACTCCTTGTACACCGCACCTCACTGGGCCCCATCTTTTCGCACACTCGTCCAAGAGAGACCACATCGAAAATGCGTAAAATCAAGTTTGGTCGCACGGAACTGACTCGCCGTTGGTATAATTGGAAGAAGCCGAGGATTAAGTATCCCATATCTATTTTCTGGTGGAACCCAGAAGAGAAGGTTACCAGACGACTGCACCCAGCCATCGTGCGAAAGCGAGCACCGTTTGAATCCAGGAACAGAAATTTTCAGGAGAGTACCGGGTAAGCTTTCATCTGAAGAAGACTGCGTGTCATCCTGATCAAAGTTAGTTGCTAGTGATACTTGTCAGATTATGATGCACAAGCTGCGCTAATTGAAAACGATGCTTACTAGTATATATTATAATTGCCTCATAAGAGGTGAGGACGATTCGTGAGCCGTCTTGCGAAAACGAGGCGGTCAGCCTGGGCGACAGTAGCCTGGGCGACAGTGAGGGATGTCTGAGTCGCTCTTCCACCAGTTTACATCCCATGTTAGAATAGTCCCGTGTTCCGAGATAGATATGATTCGTGAGCCGTCTGGAGAGAATCCAACAGCGTGGACCGAGCCTTCGTGACCTCGAAGTGGCTCCCCCAGAGGCTGACCAGAGTTGGCATACCATAGTCGTATCGTCTTGCCATACGAGCTGGAGACAATTTTTAAGCCATCTGGAGAGAATCCGACGGCATAGACCGAGCCTTCGTGACCTCGAAGTGGCTCCCCCAGAGGCTGACCAGAGTTGGCATACCATAGTCGCATCGTCTTGCCATACGAGCCAGAGACGATTTGTGAGCCATCTGGAGAGAATCCGACAGCGCTGACCGAGCCTTCGTAACCTCGAAGTGGCTCCCCTAATTGTTGCCCAGTCTCGGCATCCCACAGCCGAATCGTCTTGCCATCCGAGCCAGAGACAATTTGTGAGCCGTCTGGAGAGAATCCGACAGCAAGGACCAAGCTTTCGTGACCTCGAAGTGCCCCCCCCAAAGGCTGACCAGAACCGGCATCCCATAGTCAAATTGTTGCACCAAACGAGCCAGAGGCAATAATCTACCCGTCTGGAGAGAATCGAGCCGCGAGGGGAAAGCCATCGAGGTCTCGAAGTGGCTCCTCAAACGGCCCCCCAAACGGCTGACCATTTTCTGCATCCCATAGTCGAATTGTCCCATCGTACGAGGTAGAGACAATTCGTTCATCGACAGTATCGCGATGATTGACGCCGTGGAGGCGGTCCTCTATCTTGGCTTTGATAGAGAGCGATCCTAGGACTTCTTCGATGACAGGGCCTGGCCGACTTGTCATGAGTATCTTTAGGTTTTTGCTTTCCTGAACAGCCGCAGAGAGGATTTCGACAAGCTCCTTTTGCTGTGAGACAGACTTGCATTCGTCGAGGGCATCGACGACAAGGATTACATGCCCTTGCCGATGATAGAGAGGTCCAGCGACGAGCGTCTTGAATTGCTCGTCAAGGGAGCTTCGCACGATGGAAGGGTTCTGCTTGACGGCTCCGGCGACGTGTGGCGCGAGCTGGGGTATGTAATGGACAAGGTCTCTTGCTATGGTCGAACAAAATTTGTCGGTGATCGATCCTTCGCTGCTTGCCATGGAGAAGAAGAATTGTCCGCCTAGCACCCCCTTTGTCTTCCACTTTTCCGCTGCGGACATTGCGATTGTGGATTTGCCGGAACCGGCAATGTCGCAGATCCAAAATATCGGCTTGTCCGATGTATCGTCGTCGGCCCAGTGCCAGATCATGTCAAGAACGGCCTCGCGCGTTCCTTTAAGACAGGCGTTGTGGACCGAAGAAGCGATGAACGCTACGATTGGAAGCTGGAGGATGGCAGCGGTGTCGACTGTAAATGATAAGCAGCAAGTCTGATAAAATCTCTAGCTTACCGTCGGATAGGTTTGTTTCTACGTTGACCTTTGTAACCTTCAGGTTGGCCTTGGTCATTTCCACGTCGGCCTTCATAACCTCCACATTATCTTTGGTGCCCTTTGTATTCAGATCGACGATTTGAATCCGCAAGGTGGTAAAAAACACCCAACGCGACCTGTCATCACCTCGGTGAAGTTGTGCCCAGCCTGGCTCATGCTCGTACCATGAACTGTCTATAGCGATCTTCGACATCTCTATTGAGTTTACGAATCTCTCCCATGTCAATCTTTACTTTGGTGAATGCTTTGAACAAGTTTCGGCTGCGTTTCTCCGTGATATTGACGACCGTGTCGTGTATATCTTCGAGAGATCTGCATCATTTAGCCTCTCTAAGTCGATCTGTACTGCTCACGCACTCGATATAGTTGATAAGTGGCCGGCTGAAAGCCTCGTCGACGGCTCTATCCTCTGGCGGATATGCCTCGAACAAGGCGATTTGTTCCTCGAGCACGGACATGTATTCATTGACGCGTCGGATTAGGTCGAGCCATTCTTCCTGGTTGTTGTCTATTGCCTGGCTTGTTGGTCAGATGGGCGATAACATGACAGATTCGCCGACTTGCCCGCATGATTTCGAGTATAGACTTTGTTGTTCGACAAGTTGCTTTGAGAGGAGCGAGTATATCTGATCCTTTGGCTATGTTTGCGACTATATCGAGACCGACGGTGGCCGTGTCGTACAATTGGCCCTTTTTGCTCGATGATCCTGATGTATTAGCATTACTTTGCCGCTTCTTGTCATTATCTCATGGTTTCTTGGACTTGAATGGCCTTTGAGCTGGTCAAGTGGTCGGCGTCTGTACAACACTAGAAATGAATTTGGTATACATTGCTTCCTCGGAATCTGGCAACGGAGAAGCCGGATGAAGGGACATCTATTGGACGCTTGTCGGAAGCTGAACGGTTAGCGGCGAAACTGTCTAGCGGAGGTAAGCATATGGACGAGGCTTGCCGATGCAAGGGGCTGTGATTACACTGTAAGGATCCATCGGACGCGGATAATCGTGTTCAGCGTCATTCTTAGTCATATTATACATTCTTCTAATGATATTTCTTTGCTTCTTACGGCTGAGAGTGACGGCCGAGCTGGGTCCATGTGCTACAGACGTGACCGTATGGTCTCTCCAACTCAATGGCCGCCGTCTTACTTACTCCCGACCCCCTCCAGCTGTTTCTGCGAGGCTGATTGACGAGCTGCACCTACGACTGTTCGAGTGCACTCTGCAGCATCTTCAGCTCCAGATTATCGCAGTTGTTTTCCAACAGAGGCTCGTAGCCGCTCAGCGCTCGCCTCTTGGATCTTTCCCCCCTCTCCCGTCCACTCCCCCCGTCGTTTTATGCGTCATTACTAGCTGATTCCTCTCTATTCTATCCACTTGCAATTTTTCCTGAATTTTCCTTCTTGATGCACTCTTCCACCGCCGCCAACAAGACGCCTCTCCGCAGAGTGTCTACGCATGCATCCAACACAACCACTTCTTCTCGTCTTGCTCCTTCTCCTCAGCCCCGTCTATCGACAGATTCACGCCTGCTAGAGGAGATTCTTCACGACGGCGACGAGATTGGTCCTGGCCTCTGCATCCTCGGCCAGCCAATTTCCATCGTCCACGCCCGCACGGCCCATGTCAATCCCCTCCGTGTCCTTAGAAAGCTCGGGACAGGCACCTATGCCGTCGTTTATCTCGTCCAGGAGATGGTAGGAGACCACTCAACCTTTCTCGACATTATGGACGACTCTCCGCCAGCCTCACCGGCTCCGGTTGGTCGTCTATTTGCGCTCAAATGCCTCATCAAGCACGCTCAAGACCAAGAGGCTCAGTTGCAAGAAGCCACGATCCACCATTCGTTGCCGATTCATGACAATGTGGTCACCTTATGGACGACGCTCGAAACGGCTTCTTACCTCTTGCTCGTCCTCGACTATGTCCCCGGCAAAGATTTGTTCTACTTCCTCGAGCAGCAGCGGGACTATGAGGAAACACCGCCTGCACCGGATCGAGTGCTCCAGCCCCTTTCTTACCCGCGGCTCCGTCTTCTCGCGTCCATGTTCACCCAAATGTGCGATGCAGTTGCCCATTGCCACAGAAACCGCGTCTTTCATCGCGACATCAAGCCCGAAAACTTCATGGTCACCGACGAGCGTATCTACAACCCGGCCACTCGCCAAGACGAGCGCAGAGTCACCGTCAAGCTCACCGACTTTGGCCTCGCCACGCGTGACGTGTATTCGGGCGATATGGACTGTGGCAGCGCGCCATACATGAGCTTCGGTAGGTACCGCGTGCTCGTCCCCGATAACGGCCAAATGACCCATTTACAGAATGCAATAACAATATTACCCCGACATATGCGACTGGTCCGGCCGACGTATGGTCGCTGGGCATCGTGCTCATCAACATGCTCTACCACGGCAACCCGTGGCGAACAACGGCGATTGGCCAATGCACCTCTTTCGACTATTTCCTGCGAGAGCCTATTGCGTTCTTTATGGAGCAGTTTGATGGGCTCACACCTGCCGTCGCAGAGTTTTTCGCGCGCCGCATCTTTTGTCTCTTGGAACCGCCCATGCCTCCGAGTGCAGACAATGGAATCGTCAACCCTGCCGTCTACTCAGCCAATATTGGCTGTCGAATCACCGCAGAGCAGTTTGGTATCTGGGCTCGCGACCTTGCGCTTCACCTCGGGCCTTCGGCTAGGCGTACGCCCGCACTCGCCTTTCAACCGATGCCGGAGCCTGCACTGGATCCACAAGTCAATTCATATGCAACTCGTCCTCGTTCACCCCCAGAGGCCAACAGGCTTGCGCCGTCGGTCTCACAGCCAGGTACCCGCACCCCTTCTCCTTCGTACCGCAACCGTCCTCCTGCCCCCATTCATGCTTCCGTGCTCGCGGCCAATCAAGCCAATGGTGTAACCCCAGAGTCGGATGATGACGATTCGGATTTCGAGCGCTCGCGGACAGCGTCCAGCAAGCGGAGGAAACGCGCTCCACGTGGAAAGTCGCAGGTGTCCCACCACCACCAGCAACAGCCGCAGCCGTCGATGGAAACTTCTTCGTCTGCTGCAGCAGAGTATGCTGCCAGTGTTCGAGCTGCTTCCGATCGGCGTCTGTTGGATCTCGCCGAAAAGTCGCAGCTCGTTGCGCGAGAGGCTAGTCTGATCAAGGCGCAGAAGACGCCGCCGCCAGCAGCGTTTACGCCACTTGGTCCAGCTCATACTCCCATCCCCAATGTCTCTGTCAACGTGGTCCCTGCGACGCCTGCACCGACTGCGCCTGTTGCTGTCCCTCGCTCGACGCCCGAGTTGCGGAAGAAGAAGTCGGCTGGGTGGACTGCTATTTTCCAACGGGATTCTACTTCAGACCAAGAGATGCCTTCGGCTGCAGAGCTGGCTGCGATTGATCCCGAGGTCGAGGAGAGAAACTCGCTCTCGTTTCCCTCGCCCATCTCGACAGCAGATACAAAGCAAACGGCGACTGTTCGCAATGTGTCGAATCTCATCATGGGTCTCGATTCGTCTGCACCTCCTGCTCATCCGTCGTCTACTTCCGGTCGTAGTCCCCTGGAGGCGTATGATGACAATGTGCCGTGGAGTGGACGCAGCTCCAGCTTGTCTTCGCGTGGACGACGCAAGGACCGGGGTGGTGGTGCAGGTCGTGGAGACGGTCGTCGTGAAGTCTCGCCTGGCTCGCTCATGTCCGTGTCGACTGGGAGCACATCCAACAGCTGGATACGTGGTCGATCCGCTCCATCGACCAACGATCGCAAGTCACGTTCCAAGAGCCCTACCGCGTCGGCTATTGCTCAGTTTAACATCCTCGCGCCTTCGCCAAACGAGACACCACGCAATGCTGTCCCGCCTTCGCAAAAGTTGATCTACGTTCGCGAAGAACCGCCGCCGCCTGTCCCTGCGGTGCCAGAACCGTACCGCGCTCATGTTCCTGTACCACACCAAGTCGACCCGCAAAGCGCTGTAGGTCCATCTGGTCACCGTCGCTCGTATGCACCGTCTATCAACAGTATCTCGACCACCACCACGTCTTCGTCGGCGTTTACGGCGTTTAGTGGCAAGAAGGGCTGGCGAAACTCGGGCGCGACGAGCAGCTCGCGGGCCAGTGTGCATAGTGTTTCTACGACTGCCACGAGCCTGTCTTCTGGCTCTGGTTCGTGGAGAGCTGCTGCCAATGGGAAGAAGGGCGACCCACCACCGCTTCCTGCGACCAATATCAAGAGTGCGTAACGCGTTGATTGGGTTTGAGATTTAGGACTAACAAATCTACAGAGATTGATGGTATTCCATGGATGCTAGACGAATTGCCGCGTCAAATGACCCACAAGCCAAAGGAACACGTCTTCCCTCCCATGCCCAACAAGAAGGCCAATCGACGTCGACCACCAAGTGCGCCTACGTCGCCTACTGGTCCCACATTCTCACTCGACCCAATCTCGGAGCGGCCGAGAAAGAGCTCGATGAAGCCGCCACGCTCTGCTGCTTCCATTGCACCATCGATGGTCTCATCCACCGTAGACGAGCCCGTCATGTACGAGAGCGGTGGTCTCGACGCCGAAGCCAAGTCGTTTGGAGCCGGACGTGGAGGGGTTAGCGGGCTGTCGATTGATACAGAGTCGGCGAATCATCTCGCTGGGTATGCTGCGCCTACGATGGACGTTAATCCTGTTGCGTCCAAGCCGCCAAAGACACCGACAAAGTCGTGGCTGCGCTGGCGAAAGTGAACAATCCTTCCCTCCCCGCCTCGCGTCGTCTCCTCATCCGTCCTGAGATGGCGCGCGGTATTCCGACGGCAAATTCTCTCTCTGGCTCCATGAATCGCGTCCCTAATCGGCTCCCATCTTCGCCACGCAGTCGCTGCATAGAAGCTGCAAAGTCGCCCTTTAAACTTTAACCCGCTACCGCATACCTAATCACCATCACAACAACTACACTCTTTGACCTCGATTTTATCCACTATTTTTTCGCCAACCCTCCAACCTCTTTGTCCGAAAACGAGCTGTCTCTCCTTTTTTTTGTGTGTTTGTGTCCGCCTAGTGTTGTTTCACTCGTGCAAACATTCCCAAACCCCCATGCCTCGATCTCGTCGCGTATGTCGCGCCGTTGGTGGCTCATACAAGGCTACTACAGCGGCTGACGTGCGTGCGTGCCGTGTGCGCACGTCGGTTTTTATATCAATCCAACCCCTTCTTCTCACCGTACGAGCTATCTTGCTCACGAGCTTCGGTGGTCGAAAGGGACCGGTCTGTCAACTGTTGTCGCCAGTGATTGGAATCCAAAGCGTTTTTTTTGCCGTCTTTTGGGCTGTGGCGTTGTGAGTTTTGGAGACGCTCGTGAGTCGTCAATGCGTATTCTGAGAATGGGTTCGGTCGTACAATTCTTTTCTGAGTGGGTCGAGGCGTCGTGGGTAGTGGCTTGTGGAGAGCTTGAGCCGTTACGACTGCGTGCTTGAGAGTAATGCTTATTCAACTCACAGGCTTTTATGGTCTATACACCTCTTGGTGTCCCTCTCCCGTGCTCGGCTTATGAACCCATCGAAATAGTATGTGGGCAGGACTAGATTCGACTTTTCGACAGTATATAAACTGTGGAGTTGGATATCCAGGCCATTTGGGTCGCAATGGCCAACGCTGTGGCCGAGTAAATCAAGTTGGCAATGGCTCAAGAGGATGGGTTTGTTAGGGTGATTAACAAGCGCGAGGTGGCCCAGTGGTTAAGGCGCAGCCACTGGGGTGTCTCGCGCCGTTGTCGGGGTTCGAATTCGATGTGCCCCGGTTCGAATCCCGGGGATCCCATGGCCGAAGGGTGGGCTCTGTTAAACTCCCCCAAGGGTGACCGCCAAGGTCAATAGCTCGCGCACCTATTGACTGACAACGGTACATTCGCGGCTGGGTTGCAGGTGACCCTTCAAAAGGCCAGGCCTCGATAGTGGCAAAGAGGTAAAGGTTCCTTTTTGACCTGGCCACTGGCTCACTTTAGAACTCGACACCAAAGGGAGCTCTCTCTAGACAAGACCTTGCTTGATGCTGGTCAACTCTGCTGGAGATTGCGAGTACAGCGGGTTGGAATATAGACGGCTCAATTCCAAAGCCTTCTCAATTGTATCTCATTGAATTGGCCTATTTCAAGCCAGTTTGGTCATCTATTTGGCAAGGCCGTCACTTGAACTCTAACGCCATCAGTGACCCTGCCGTTGATCGTGGCATCAAGGGCTGTATGTCGTTCAAAATCTATACGAGTTGCTTCAGGCGACTCAAGTGATCTGTCATCTCATCTTTTATGATCCATCGGCTCCATCAGATGGCCCTCTCGGTCGCTCATTCCCTTCCTTTATGAATCGGTGCATTGGCACGTCTATCGGACACAGAACTATCATAGAGCGTAGAGACTTGCACACATCGTCGTGCGTACAATCGCCCGATGGCTCCATCCTTTCGCTCCCATTTGCTTCGTGTCCAGTCGGCATCAGAACTTTACCACACGCCACAGATGTAGCTTCTTCGGTAGTCTAATCCACACCAGGCCCTAAGGTCATGCAGTTGAACTCGGCGTCCTCTTGCAGGGTTGCCTCTCTCGCTGCATGCTTTTCTGCCTGGGATACGATTGAACTAGCAAGGATTCACGTGTAATGCGAGGCATTGTTGTACTCTAGTGCCAAAGACTCACTCCAGAAGTTGGCCACGGAACACGGATCGGATTAAGTAGATTTACATCGTAGAAATAGATCGCTTTCAATGTAATCTGACTGTCGGCGTGAGAGTAAAGTCAGATGGTGTATCAGTATTGGAGATGACTTTTGCTGAGGTAAGCGTACCACTTTGAAGTCCAACTCGTCGGCCCACTCCAGCCTTCTGTTCAGACAATCAGTGCCCGAGTAATCATAGATCTCACCATTCAACTGTCTCTGGGTATTTGAAGCGTCCTGTCGTTTTAATTGGAGCCCATTTCCAACGACGACGCGTTAGCCCAGGTGCGTGGAAGGTTTCCTCGCTCTTTTGCTGAGGAGACATGATTGAGTAGTCTGTATATATGGCTAAAACGTGCTTGACGCTTCGAAAGTATGTGGATTGTGGAAGAATGTAAAAGGCAAATCGTGATGTTTCGACAGCATCCGTCTACCGTCCGCACTATGTTTACCCTTCTGGATACTATTAACGAACCAGGTTCCCATTTTAGCTACTCCCCTTATGTCTGAGTGCTTGGAACTAACACGAATTGGCTGCTATGGGATCTCCGCTACAAATCGTTATATAGGTCCTTCAATGCGTAATAAGCTACCTTGGTCGATCCACTTGAATAACCTCGTCGAAAACTCCATTCCAAGTCACGCAGCGTTCAAAAGTAAAACATTTGATTGGCACAGTCAAACTACCTAAGAGTACAAGCTTGTCTACACAAGGTTGTAGAGCGTCGAATCAAAAAGTTCGTAGTCGGAGTTGCAAAGCGTCGCATTAGAGTTGCAGTCAAGGTGAGGGAGGATCCCGTCCACATAATGAACACATAGATGGAGAGTCGATGAGTCTTTGGATACTTCTAGAGTCTAACAAAAATAGCACTGAGCCATTCAGGCCTCGATGATCCCAGAGGCGCTAGGCCAGACGCCATTGCCAGACCTCGACAGACTGAGGGAAAGCTTGCCCTGTTCCTTCTTCTGTCGGATGCCTTTGACCTCTTGTCGGATCAGGTCACGCAGGCGCTCGAGGTCGACAAGACGGTCAGCTTTCGAGCCCATAATGAGATTGCGCCAAATGGCCGCAGCGGCAACAGAATTGTCGACTTGAAGCTGCAACGGTCGGTGGAGGCGGATCATGCGTTGAACGACTTGATCCGGAGCCGGGTACGCGTCGTTGGCAAACGCCATACGAATACCAAACCACCATCCAAGTGGCTATTAAACAAGTTAGAATGCGCGAAGAAATCACGAGAGCGACGTACTCGGCCATCAGGAAGTGACTTTTCAAGATAGGTGTCATACGTGATGATCGAGGCGTCTGGCAACGAGAACCTGGGACAATTGTCAGAGAGGTTGATAGCGGCGGCGACAAACAATGCTCACCGGTGAACTACCCAGTGATTGTCCTCTCGTCTGTGCCGTGTCAAAGCGAGGATGAGCTTGGGATGTCCACGGAAGCCGAATGGTGTCCATAGCTCGCGGAGCATGACGGAGACCTCTTCGTGGCGGCCATTGTACGCAGCATTGTTAATTGCGTCTGCGATATTCGGTGGGACAAACATCTTGTCGACAGTGGCGGGAGGATATTGCGTCATCTGCGCGCGTACATATCGCTTGTAGATCTGAGAGGTCCAGATGGTGAGTGCAACTTCGTCGACTTGTTCGCCACGGTCACACGACTTGAGAGCATTCTCCAGTTCGGTATAGGGCCAGATGACTGCCCAGTTGAGAAGGCGCTGGTTGACCTTGAGCCACGGTGGTGGTTGGTCCGCCTCTGTAGAATACTTGGCGACCCAGTCACCACCTTCTTGATCCCCTGGGCTAGTGACATTGCCGCCGGTCTGAGAGTTGGAGTCCTGGCGACGATGGCCACCGCGTGTGCCTTTAGTAGGGCTGCGGCCGTAATAATCAGAGTCATGAATAGCGTTGTCTTCTCCATTGAGAACAGATCCTCCCCAGCAGGTCCTTCCTCTTCTTCAATTTCCCATGTTGCATGCGAACGGGGTGAGGCGTGAGCATTCCGCTTGCGCAGCTTGTACACTTCTTCATCGTACAGTCGTTCTCCGGGTGAAATGAGACCAGCCGCAGGAGGTTCGACTATGTCATGTCAGGAGGATAACAAAAGCAATGAGACGACGTACTGTTCAAGTGATCTGGCTGATAACTAAGCCCGTGCTCGTCGGCTGCATGCTCAGGATGCAAGGAATCGTCATCTTCCTCTTCTTCTCTACCCTTGATTTGACGAGGCTGAGACTTGCCCATATTCGCTGCTTGGAACTGGCGTGTAAGTTCCTGGACATGGTCGGAAAGAAGTCTCGCCCATTCGGGGGCCTGAAAGATGTCAGTTGCGCATAGTGTAGTACCAGGTAAGCTTACCTCATCTGGAAGGCGGGCGGTCACAATATCTCGCGGGTCTCCGAATGCTTGTTTGTGAAGCTTGGCAGCCATCGAAGGCGTGCGCTTGACAGTCTAAAAACAGTCAATAATTATAGGGATATTTCACTCGGTACTCACATCGTAGTCCTCGTTGAGTCCAAGCTTCCTAAGCCGTCCAGCAATGGCCTTTCTGACGGCTTTACGAACGACCGGATGCTGAAGCTCGTCCTCGGCGGCTTGCAGCAACACGCAAAGATCTTCGTCGTGATGCAAGTCGAGGGCTCGCTGAACCTCTTCGCTGTAGTCAATGGCCTCACTGCGCATAGCAGGTGTCCGGAGCATCTCTACGAGTTGACGCTCGTTCATTCCTTCTACATCGACAATCTCAGTCTCTGGATAGTCTCGAAGTACGAGTGCATCTGGCCGGGCTTTTGGAGTGGTAGAACGAATGGTCTCTTTATCGACGACATCGTAGTGTTCTTGAATGTGATGGCCAATATCTGCATCATCGTCAATGTGACCAATAGACTCTGCCGGCTCAGGCTCGGGAGCGGCGTGGACCTCTTCACGAACCACGACGACATCAGGTTCGTCGTCTACGAGCTCGTGAACGTGACTGAGAACATGCTCGTCTGCTGGTGCGGTCTCAATGACACCTCCACGCCCATGACCCGTGTTGAGGGTGACGGTGTTGACAACGGGAGTCTTGGCGGCGGAACTGGGAGTGCGTACATGCTGTTCAGGAGTGCTCACGCGAGGCGGATTGACATCTTTAGAATCAAGAGGGGGAGAAATGAGTTTTAGTTTGAGCGTACTGACGACGGTAGGGGGATCGTGCTTCCCATACTGCGTACGATGAAACCATGGAGTTTCATACGCAGCCGCAGTGAGAGGCGCGTCCGGGGCGCGGGAGTGCTTGTGGGCAGAGGAATCCTCACCTCTGACGACCATACGAGAACCAGGTCGGGAAACGCCCGCTGCACTCGCGGCGCGGTTTGCTGGATGAGCAGGAAGAGCAACACTGGCAGCAAGCCCTTGGGGTGTCTTGAAGGGCGAGCGAAGAGGTGGAACGTGACCTTCG
The DNA here is from genome assembly GCA_910890315.1 of Serendipita indica DSM 11827. NCBI lineage: Eukaryota > Fungi > Basidiomycota > Agaricomycetes > Sebacinales > Serendipitaceae > Serendipita > Serendipita indica. The sequence goes on from CAJVGD010000042.1 coordinate 1,841,018, forward strand.
ACCCTCCTTGCATACGGGTTTGGTGCTGGGGGAGGTGATTTGACCCTGGGTGTTGTATATCCGCCCGCGGCATAGATATCCTCGTCTGTAGCGGCAAGACTACGAATTCCATGGCCATCAGCAGACCTTGCATCGACAGATGGTGGCCTAATGTCAATCTCCAACGCGGATGGGCCATTGTTTGGTGGAGTCGGACGGGTGGACGGTGGACGGCGCTGCTCCATACGAGAGGGGACACGGGAGCCTTGACGGGAGTGAGCACCTGCAGGACGAGCAGCGGGCATAGCGTATTGATTCTCTGGAGGAGACATTGGGACATGTTGATTGAGTGGTGTCCATCCACGGGATCCAAAGTTTTCGAGGCCAGCCTATGACCATACACATAAGCACTCAAATGATCTCTATCGGGGACGCTACTGGATAACGTACGGGCTTGCGCGGACCTGAGCCGCGATTGTGCTCGTCCAGCGGATAACTCATCTCCGAGTGAGCGAGTTCATCGAGAATCTGTTCATTCTCTTCGGAGACACTGCTCTGTTTAAAGCCCTTTCTACGGTGTTCGGGCGCAAACATGTGTAGGCGCGGGTCAGCGGGTTCTTCGTCGTCGGTCCAGACAACGACATTGTCAACTGGATCCGAAGGTGCTATCCGATCCAGGAACATCAACACTGCCAGGCCATTGCGTCAGCGAAGGTCTGCCACGCGCTCGCGGCGCGTCCAACTTGTTCAGAGTGGCGTACCCTTTTCATTGGCACCTGGGGACACCCGTAAGTAGGATTCTAGTGACTATAAAACGTAGGAGACGTACGAGGTGTCTGTGTTTGATTGATAATCGAATCATAGACGCCGCCTCCCTGCATCATTGCGGATGTGAGCTTTGGAGTTGCATCCATTGGGTATCGCGTGAGTTTTAGACGTTGTTAGAAGTAAATAATTGCTGGTTTAGACGTTGCAGAGCGTCTCCAAGGTATCGCTGGTGTCGGCGTTGGGAGCAACCGAGTTCAACATGTTTGGCCAGGTTTGGTCAAAGTGCCGCTCGCGAGCCCCTAAATCGAAAAACAAATATACAATCCCTGATGCTGTCTGAGTTTGTATTCTGGTTCATGTCGGACACCAAACACGCTCAAAGAAGAAGGCAGCCAATAAGTCTGTTATTTCTTCGACCTCGACCATGTTCAGGGCATCTGTCTCTCGCCGTAAGCAGCGCAAATAAGGATTCATCAATTCGTATAGACTCTATTTCCCAGGTGTTTTAAGCCCAGCGTGCTCTGGTCGGATCACTTCCGACGTCGCAATCGCCAGTACATCACGCGCAGCAACTCTGGCACCACTCTCAGCGTCTCCAAACGCTCTACGGTCTCTTCATTCATCCAGCACCGTCCACGAATCCCAGCGAAAGCGTGACTCGCGGCTAAAAAAGCAGTACCGTCAAAACCTTCGGTCAGAGCTCCAGCGCCAGGCCGAGGCCAACAAGCCACATCCTGCATTGGGTTATTCTCCTGGGAATGAGCACATTTGGAAGAACAGCTTGCTCTATTCAGTCCTCGTCAAGGAGAGCGACTTGGATAACCTCCCCATACCGACCGCCACGATAGAAATGGAGGACGAAGTCGTCGTTCCGACACATACAGACTTTCTCTCTGGTATCCAATCGGATACCCCCGAGCCACAAAAGACGGGAAGGGTCCTTCCAAAGCTAGACTCACAGAAACGACCCATTGTGGGCGATTTCGAACTCCCACAGCTCATGAACTTTGGGATTGGAGAGACGGAGCGGAAATTCCTCTTCGATGAGCTCCCAAAGGTGCGTGTCGAAGGCAAACTCTTTGCCCAATCGTCAAGCCCCGGAAGCTTCTTGCCAAGTCGAAATTCGATGAATGCAGAGCAAATTATGCAAGAAGAGAAGAGCATGCAGTACTGGCTCGGTCGTATACTCGACCTCAAGAACGCCAACGCCCAGGGCCGTGCGTACGAAAACCGACAGCGAATCGTCGCTGCCTTTTCGTACTCTGGCGCCATGACCGACACGGGTTGTGCAGAGGTACAAGGTACGTTGAAAACTAGGAATCTTGTTCGCCGCTGAAACCAGAATGCTCAGCTGCCATCCTCACCGAACGTATTCACAATCTCTGGAACCACATCGCCGTGAGCAGGCGGGATATCCACAACCGGAAAAACCTCATGGAGCTCATCCAAGCACGCGCAAAGATTCTTCGCTATCTTCGACGTACACAGCGTGCTCGCTACGAAGATCTCTTGCCCAAGATTGGCGTCGAACGAGGTGCCGTCGAGGGCGAGATTATTCTCACCTTGCAAATGTTCCGTGACGCCTTTATTCCGCTCACGCAGTAGACGTCATCTTGTATCTAATCTTTTAATCGCAGAGGATCCAACAGGCTCTTTCGAAGCACTACCTACGTAGCTACAACAGGGAATCGGATACGTATGAAACAGGGGGAGTCGAAAACCGACCTGTGGGACGAGTAGAAGCGCAAGGGTCGACGCACACAGGCGAGCACTTGTATGGCTATATAGTGGATGAATCGGGAGAGGTAGAACGCCATTGGATGCAAAGTAGGAGAGTAGAGCATAGCGAAACACGTGATTGATTTGATCTGGATGGGGAGAAGAAGTGTGCAACTGTTGTGAGCTTCAAATCCGTCGAGGGTGAGACTTGAAGCGGTGGAAATCGAAGCAAATCGGGACGGTTGTGTACAGGTTACATACACGTTGGAGCACAAGAGGCCGGTTACCGCACGGGAATGGGGTCAAGTCGGAAGCGAATGTGGGTGTCGAAACATGGAAGGGGAGACCAGATCGAGTCGGCATAGACGAGACGCAGTTGAACTTGGTGCATTTCCAGGCTTAGTATCCGGTGCCACCATAGCCGCCCTGGCCTATGAAAGTATGAAAAAAGGGTTAAGAAAATAGTATGAAATACGCACCACCTGAGGTAGCTCCGCCGTAGCCTTGGCCGCTCTGGCTGTAGCCTCCATATCCAGCTGCTCCTCCGCCGTAACCTTGTTGACCGCCTTGAGCCGGATATTCTGATGTGGGGGTTAGAAGAGGCATTTTGGATCCAGATTTGGCTCACCACTTCCTCCCGAGGCCCCATAACCTCCCTGACCGGCTCCATAGCCAGCTTGGCCACCGGCGTAGCCTTGAGAAAAGTGAGAAAAAGGCAAGCCAGAAAGCAAGATGCGCACCTTGTTGACCATATCCACCACCAGCTGCGCCTAATGAAAATTGATTACGCCTGACTATGGCAAATTAAGGGCAGCTTACCACCACCTTGTTGGCCATAGGCCGAACCACCTGATAAAGAATGAGCGACGAGACGCGGTCAGAGGTCGAGAGAGCGTACCGTATCCTCCACCGCCATATGCGCCTCCTTGTCCTTGATAACCTCCGCCACCTGCAATTTCGCCGAACGTTGAGGATCATCGATACACCACAAAGAAAGAGTCAGCAAGCCCAAAAAAAACATACCATAGCCCGAGGCACCGTAACCAGAACCGCCGCCTAGCAAAGACCGATACAGGAAATGCAGCCGTGAAGGGATGTTGATCATGCGCAGAGCAGAAAAAAAAAGGAAACCGACGCTCAAAACCCGAATCTCGAATCACGACGCAACAAAAAACTGTACGCACCGTATCCTCCGTATCCACCGCCGCCTTGGCCACCTCCGTAGCCGCCACCTCCTTGGTATCCGCCACCTCCACCTCCATATCCACCCTGGCCGCCACCATAGCCACCAGTTCCACCAGTTCCACCGCCTCCATAGCCGCCACCGCCTTGGCTCGGGCGAGCGTTGGCGAGGTTGACCTTGATTTGGCGTCCATCGAGCGATGTTTCATTGAGGCCGCTAATGGCATTGCTGGCTTCCTCTTCAGAGCTATAAGTCACAAAACCGAAACCACGTGAGCGGCCCGTCTCGCGGTCGCGCATCACAATGGACTGGAGAGCCCAGAAATGAGACCAACAGATTATTGGCGAACAGAAAACGAAAACTCACGTCGACGACGTTTCCATACTGCCGAAACGCTTCACGAAGAGTGTCATCAGTCGTATTCCTAGACGATGCGATTCATTGCCAAGACGAGGAAAGCGCACGTGTCCAAGGCAAGGATCTAGATTTCAGGACGGCGAATAAGTACAAAACGAACTGGACAGACCATGATAGATTTCTGTTGCGGGACGAAGCCAATTGGACAGCGGTTTTCAATGCAGGCAACGACCGAAAGCCAATGAGCGCGAGACCAGAGACGACGAATGCGATAACGGTAAGTATCCGATAAATCGGCGAGAAACAAGTTTGAAGAGGCGTGACGATAAGCGCGATGACGAAAGGCGGGCAGCAGCCAAGGCCAGAGATCCGTTAGACGAGCGAGAGGACCACAGAGAGTAGAGACAAGATGACCAGCTCGTCGACAACGAGCGCGATCAGCCGTGGCCACCAAGCGTGGTGGCGAGAGGAGCAAAAGAGGGGAACAGAAGCGCACCCAACGTAGATTTTGGCAGACATTTCGTAAAGAGATGAACGCAGGTTCTGGAATCTTTTTCTTTCTTTTTTTATCGGTCACACGAAACCGGCAGACACAGAGCACGCAAGTCGTGGTTGAGAGAGAAAGACGACTGGGCGCAACGGCTGCATTGGGACAGGTCAGCTGGTCTTTTGGGCGAGGCTGCTTCCGGCGTCGACGAGCGCTTATGGATTCACAACGGGGTGCTACACCCTCTCGAGAAAAGACTGGATATTGGTCAGGTGTTGGATACAAAAACGAAAAGGATTGGCTACAGATGAACCTCCCGCAAGTGTTCTACGTTATACCTCGGGTGAGAGCGACCGCTGCATCTCACCGCGCTTGAGACCATCGTCCCCCTTTACAGATACTGATCCTCCACTCGTTGGACGCTGCAAGCCAGGAGAGACCATGGCGCGGTTCGGCTTTTTGATCACCCTACGTCCATTACGGTCCTCGCCTACATGTCGATTAGACGAAATGGACGAGGCAGACAGCCTAGACGAGATGGACAGAATCGAGTTTGACTTGCTCAGTCCACCACTTCTCCCCAAGACTGGGTCTTTGGAGTCGAGATGCTGAAGATGTGCCTCCATTGGCTGCGCAATTTCCACCGGACGAGCATCAAACGCACTATTGGATGACTCGGTGCTCAATTGGCTGGCCTTGGACCCTGTTCGGTGCAAACTGCTTCCAGCCACTGAAGGCGGACCGCGGAGGCGTGAAGGATTGGGAGAGGTACCGGTGTGCGCCACATTGGAGAAAGTGGGCATCGATGGCGACTTTTCGCTGCTGAACCGATGAAAGCGACCCGCCTTGCTAGGTTCGCTCTCTTCATCATCCACGGGATGGCCATGAGAACGATTCTGACAGTGAATGAACCGACACATAAACCTAGGCAGCGGGAAGATGTTGCGCGTTAAACCATAGAGCACAACATTGGCCAGTCCTATAAATAGTGTCAACTCAGCAGGTCGACACCCGATCACAAGGATAAAGACCCACCAGACAACATGAAGAGCACCGCACTTGCAAATTTAAAGTCCATGTTTGAATGCTCAAGTGTTTTGATCTCGTAAATTCGGCATCCTGCAATGGGGAAGACCAGCACGGTGTAGACGACCTATCACACCCCTTGTGAGTAACAACCCACTCCGACCCTGACGACACTTACAGGATACCAGAGCATTTGACGCGCGACCCGCGTTGTATCCGGTCCCAGAGGACGTGCTTTGAACGAGAATCGAAACTCTGAGCTGATATGGCCGCGCAGTTTGAGGAACAAGAGTGTATACAGGATAAATGAGGCTCCGGCGGCCAGGAACATCTAGTGTAGTTAGTAACCAGACGTCATTCAAAATAGAATACATACCCAGAAGTACTCGGTCGTGAAGCGAGGGACGACATAAGCATCAGATGTCCAGCACCATTGCGCGCTGATCCCGTACCACGGCCCTTTTTCGTCCCGTCGATATAGGATCGGCCCCGCAGCTACAATGACACCACTGAGCGCCCATACAGTCACGAAAATGATGTAAAAGACCCAGTTCTTGACCTGAATCTGGAGAAATACGACAAGAAATGTATGGACGGCAATGGCAAGCACCCAGAGCGCAGTGGCAACGTTTCCGAATTGCTTGAGCGCAGCCTGGAACGTGCAAAATGTGCCAAATGTAATCTCCCGTTTAACGGCCCAGACGATCGAGAGCATAAAGCCGACCGTAAAAGTGAGAGTGGTGAGCATCATTGAAATAAAGTAGATGCCCGCGTGTGATTTAATAAAAGCATGGCGGGTGTCTTTGCATTTTTTGTCCGTCGGCGCCCTATGCCAGCTTCGAAGCAGCGAGACCTAACGACCGAAATGAGTGCTCGGTGAAAAATGATGAAAGAGGATGCCTACAGAGATTCCGATAAGGAGCGAGACGATGGCAAGAACAGAAATCATCGAGGCAATAGAAACAGCCTGTGGAGTACCATCAATGGGCAGTAGCGGGCGATGCTGAAGTGCAACGCACCAGGACGCCTTTGGCTTCACTAGCAGAGTAATGGTGTTTAAAGAGAATATAGACCCCTCCCGGGAGCATTTTCCACATGTCATTGTGTTCGTCGATTTGAAAGATGCTCGTCATGGTGGGCCTCGTAGATGATGTAAACGACGTCCGTATCAACCTTTGACCTCCGTTTGGGAATTTATGACGATTTCTAAGGCTTCAATGGTCGAAGAAAAGGCAGCGTCTCCAAGGGTCGCGGTTGGCCCAAGAGCGAAACGCGAATACGCGAAAGAAAAAGGGTGTAAAGACCGATACCAGCAGGGTAGAATGAGAATGTTTGAAGAATAATGAGAGTGTACGAAGCCGAAAGGAATGTGGTTGGGGGGAGAGAAAGAGAAAGGCGGCAGCAGCAGCACTCGGGAGACCAAGTAGACGGGTATCCACGCTAACGAACGTGAGCCAAGGTTGACGGGTGCTAGGCGATCATTGCGGCCAGGGCTGCCGCGTACCTCTCGTCGTCAGGCGGTCCTAGGCACGTTCTAGTCATCATTATGACCATTAAAGCGTTCAGATTCATGAACGGCTACCCTGTAAAAGCCACCAAGTGGTCTCTAATGGGATTCATGCTCGCAGAACTACTCGCCGGGATGACACTCGTCGTTGCTGTCGTATGGCACATCGTTCACGCACTACTTGGCGACGCGCACATGGGCTGTTGCACAGGTTGAATCTGGCCTTCTATCAAGTTCTGGTCTAGATGCGACAAATAATCCGTCCCCCTAGGCCCTAAAATTTGTATACCTGGACGGAGCGGTCAACAGATCTCCCGCGACGTGGCCTCCATTACGCACCTGTTCTTCTGTAAACCCTGCATCTTTGAGCGCACCGCTCAACTCGCCCTGCTTCATTCCCGCCTTGGCCCCCGAAATGGCTTTCATTTGAGGGGGTGGTCCGCAGACAAAGACCTTGATTTTGTTGCCTTTCTCGGCGGCAGATGGCAGATATTTCATCACGGCATCCTTGGTGATGAATCCGATCTGGACTGTGGAGTCCTTGGTCTTCTTCTTGTCGACAAAGTAGACTACATTGAACGTGTCCGGGTGCTGCTGCTTCAGAGAATCAAATTCTTTACGCAGAAGAATATCGTCCTCTGTCAGATTTCCATAGAGGAGGGTAAACTTCGTCGTGTTGTTTGGATCTTTGAGCGCGTGGCGAAGGATCTGGTAGAGCGGCGTGATACCCGATCCGCCACCAATTAGGCCAACGTGTTCGAATTCATTCTCTAGCGGACAGACACGGTTAGGCCGATAGCGCCATCAGATACAATACTTACGCTTGTAGGCAAACTTCTTGATCGGACCTTTGAAGGCAAGTTTGTCGCCAACGCTGAGGGAATGGATATATGGAGTGAGCTTCCCGGTATCGTACTTTTTGATCATGACCGTAAATTCGCCCGGTTGTGAGGCGTCCGAAACAGGAGTATACCAGCGGACAACGGGATTGCCTTTGTCGTCCTTTGGACCTCCCTCTTCATCTGCAGGCCGAGCAAACAGCGCACTCGCGACAGGAAGATTCGTAGCTTGTCCTTTGGGTGTGCTAAACGTGATCCTGTTTCACCGCGTCGTATTTCGTCAGCATGAGCAGTTTCGACCAACAGGCAATATGGCACTCACAACTTTGTGTTATGATTATATGACTCTATCTTCTTGATTTCAAATGGTAAAAAGTTGTCTTTATCAAATACTGGCTCGGTGCTCGCGCTCGCTGCTTGCTTCTCAGCGAGTGCCGCCATCTCTGCCCGATGTGTCAAGTAAGGATCAATCCATTTGATGTATGCAGCGCTGAAAGCTCCCAGCACAAACGTCATTGTCCAAAAGACGCGGTACGACTGCTTTGGCGGCTGGCCTGGGGCGGATTCTGGGTGAAACCAACGGTGTTGGAAGATGGACTTGTGACGCATTTGCATACGACGAGCAGGTAAAATGAAAGGAGATGAGAACGGAGGCTTTGCGCGTCCGTCGTGTGCGCTGGTCGAGGATAACTTGAGCTGCGACCATGTACTCAGCGGCGCAGAGTGTTGAACGCGTGCACAACGAATCCCAAAAGTCCCATAGAAGAGCCCAGAGCGTAGATGCCCCGCTGTGCCAACGCCGATGCGAGCAGCCATCAAATCCGAATAGAGGCGAGGTCGAAACTTTCTTGCAACGTCCAAAGGCAAGTAGCAGGAGCTCGTATATAGGCTCTGGATACAAAAACAAATTCTATCAGACCCAAGGGGCTTTGCTCCCAATCTCCCTTCCTTCTCGGATCACCCTCTCGAGATTCTTGTTGAATTTCTCTGGCTCCTGTCCAATGATACCGTGGCCTACTCCCTTCCACACCTGATACTCTGCTTGAGGCATGTGCTGGTGGAGAAACTCGCTATTGACAGGCTTGACAAGGTGGTCCACGTCTCCAGTGACAATCCAGATCTTGGGTATGCTTTGCCCGAGCTTATGAAGCCGGTCGGGGGTCACATGGTGGGATCTTGCCGCCGCAGTTTGAGCAATGGATCCGGCCAACGTCTGCTTGCGAGTGTTCTTGATTCGGTATGCAAGTCCCTATGCGAACAATCAACAAATCTCTGACTTGTATATCATACTGACCTCTCGTACGACTTCCCTGTTCGTTCGACCTTTCGCATTCGGAAGCGTCGACTTTGCGTCTAGCCATTCCTCGGGATATAGCATTGGAAGGACAATGTCCATCTTCTTGCTATCGTCCGTCGTAAATGTGAGCCTACACCAACTCAGCCTGACTTCATGTTCCTGTATACCGTGAAACTCACCACACCAAGCTACTTATTCCCTTCCACTGCGCATCGTTAGTCGGTTGTGAGAAGATAGCCTATCTGCAAAGGCTCACAGGTGTAAGGTTCGACACCAGGCCAGCACTTCCCGCCTTGGTCACAACCAACGTCAGCGAGAGGATACGCTCCGGAATCCTCAGAGCAAGTTCTGCATAATATCAGAATGCTGTCGGGTAAATGTGAGATCTTAAATGCCTTGCGCAATCATGCCACCAAGAGAGATGCCGACAATATGCAACTCGCGCCCGTTATTCCAGCCGACATACTCGAGCAGAGTAAGAATATCCTCGGAGAGAGCTGATGTCCTGAGAAGATCAATGAGCACGTTGTCAGGTTACCGATCGTCGGTTGACATACGTATAGGGTCCCTTTGGGGTATCACTGTTGCCGACACCTCTGTTGTCCATGACGAGAACTGAATGTGTTTGGGCAAAATGTTTGACTTGGTATATCCACCCGAATGAGGACGTATTCAGTCTGATAACATGAGGCTCTGCAACAGCACCCGAACGGGAATTCAAAGTACGCACCCCATGATAAATACCACCTTCTCGGGACCAGTACCATGTTGCTCTACCGACAGAGGTCTCTGTGTGAGTTGACCGCGCCGAAGTAAGTGAGCAAAACATACCAAAGTAGATGGAATGGCTTTGCATTGCCGTCTTTTCCTGCCCTTGGAGAGCCATGACGGGGCACATTCCCTTGCGTACACATGTCGAGGCATCGAAGATTGTGGGCAGCTCTGCAGGGGCGATAGCTTCCGCCATGATTACAGCCCGTAGCCAATAAGTAAGACGGTGAAGGAAGAATTTATATAGCCTTTATAAAGCTTGGAAGTTGTGCTTCAACTTCAGTCGGCAATGGTGGCTGGCTCCAAGTGACACGAAATTTCCAAGTCTGTAACCCTCCGGCTTGTCAATACCCGGCTCACGATTGAGGCGCGAATTACAACCAAGGTTACAACCAAGTTTCGTATGATTAGACTCGTCTAGAAAACAACACAATAGAGATCAACGGTATATGCACATGCGCAGTGGGCGAGGAGAGAGTAAACGGTGATATAAATGTGCCGATGAAATAGTTGCGAGTGATAGATAAGAATGTCGGTAAGAACAAGTGAAGACTGGTGCGATACGATGAGTCGAGCACTACTCGACCCAAACCACGAGCTTGCCATCTGGTTTGCCCTTTGCCGAGTCTCGCGCCGTTTCAATGGCCAAGTCATAATCGCTGTCGTCACGGAGCGACACCTTCATTCCATCTTCATCAATAAACTTCATTGTCATTTCGCCAAACGTCTTGTTGAATTTGGCGTGCACGCGGTCGACAAACTCTTCATATGGAACGTCGGGTGTGAGTGCCATACCTCGCACTTCACCGTTGTAGTGAATCTAGGCAATGTCAGCGGAGATTCGTATACACAAGTAAAAAGGTCTCACCTTGACCTTGATGCGCACGAGCTCAAAGCCCTCGTCATAATCACCGCTGCCATAGCCATCTTCTTCTTCGCCAAAGTTGCTTGCACCACCTCGTCCCCGCGAAGTTTGCCTTCTGGTGGGTCGTCGACCCATTGCTGAGCCACTATATTGCGAACGTGCTAAAAGGGGCTGAGTCTCATGTCGATGTAGCATCTGTAGACTCACAACCAAATGCGCTAGGGGGAACTCGTTGGCTGACGGCTCTGCTTGGAGCCGCTGGCGGGCCAGGCAGCGTCTTGGATGCCCAAGCCTGAACGCGCTTCGCCTCGTCGGGTAGTGGAGGTTCCTCTCCGGCCCCGTATCCTTCCATGTAGTCGTCGTAGATGTCGGTCACCCTCTGATTGGCATTGCCACCGGGGCCGGCACGACCAGCAGGGCCAGGAGGGGACACAGGGCCCTCGGGTTTTCTTACACTAAGACCTCTCGTAGCAACTCGCGGACCACCAGCTGGTGGAGGAGATCCGGCGTCCCTATCCCTGTTCGCAGCAGGACCACCGGGACCAGGAGCAGGCCGTGAACCGAGGGTGTTGCTCTTCTGGAGATTGGCACCTTCTTCTCGCGCACTGGTGGCCGTCTGAAGTGTCGTATTCTGTCTCTCCAACCTTGCCTGTGCCGATGGAGCACGCTCGATAGGCTTGACAGTATCCGGGTTGCGGGCACGGGAGAATGAGGCGGATGCGCTGAGATTCGCACCGCCGGCGTTTCCTCCAACTGTCAACCCTCCTCGGTCTTCCAAAGGTGCCCCGCTGGGCGTATAACCTTGTTGCATGCGGGTGACGCCGGTGAACGTTGTATATGCTTCGTTGACGTTTTCTGCAGCGACGAGTTTAGCTTTGCCCAAATAATCCTTTGGTTTCGAGTTTTTCATCTTATTCTCAGGAGGTCGGTAGAGTATGCCCACGGGCTGGTCAGATGTTGCGCGAGGGAAAAAGGCAGCAGGGATGTAGGTTTCGGTGCGGACGGGCCATGGTTCGATATTGTCGACCGGGTCAGAGATGAAGGAGGTTTCCGTCGATATCATAGGCGACGACGCAATTTGAGGAGAGGTTGTTTCGATGGGCGGTGTCCGTCGTGGGTCGGGGGCAAAAGTAATTCGCATAGTTGCGGGGAAGAAATCATATCGTCAGTAGGATTGTCGTAAGAGACCAGGAATATGAGGCAAGAAAAGAATAGCCAAGTCGCTTTGCCCAGATGGCAGGCCGGGTGGCTCTAGACCCGTTTCGACGCAGATCCCGCCGCAGCGGCGAGTGATATGGTAGCAGTTGCTACCGCCACGCGTGCGACTATTTCGCAGTAGCGGATCGTGTCGTGGTCGTTGCCACTTCGACGGGCGAGACTTTTCGAGGACAGTCGAGACGAGACTCACAATGCTGAACACAGTATAACCTTCTCCCATGTCCCGAATAGCCTCGTCGATGACATTATGTTCCTCTGTAACTTTTTCCTTTTTGGCTTCTTGCATGTCTTGCATGCCCTCCGCGCTGTTCCCTGTCGAATGTGTCAGGTGGATGGCGGCGGCAGCCCTGAAAGCATCCTACCGAGATAGATGTGACAGAGGCCCTTGTTAAAGAGGACTTCGGCGCTATAAAGGCGGAACTGCAAGCCGAGTTGCTCATAGTTGATGGCCTGATTTCCTCGAAGGTAGAGGAGTGCCTCTTCAAAGTCCTTGTATGCATAGTCGTATCGCCCGAGAAGGAAATTGGACACGCCGCACTGAAAGTATCTGGGAAAGGAATGACAAGTAAGATGACATGTCAAAGGATCGCCCGCAGCTCGACAGCTGTGCCCATTGCCGGTCCGTGACGATCGGCTACTCGGCGTTCACAACCATCACCCGTCGAGGCGGAACGTTCTGGCAAAGAGAATAGGCATGAAAGGAAAGACTCACGCTACCGCAAGGTACTGATCCAGTCCGGTGGCCGCGTTGAATTGTTCGACCTAACAATAATCAGTTGCACGTTCGCGCGTCCAGTTGTTGAAGTCAATGATAGTTGTTTGGGGACGGAACAGTTGCCATTGCGGGTAGCAACGCCACCATGACAATGGGTCAACTAGGAAGAAAGAGAGACGTACCGCGAGTTCGTGTTCGCCTAAGGTAGCGTAGATAAGACCCATGTTTGTCAGTATTTTCGAGCTATCGGCGATCCTCTAGCGTTTGGCGGACTAGTTAGCGCGGATGGTACAGTGGAAAGCGGCAAAACGCTCACGCCAAAGAGATCGAGCGCTTTTTCGAAATCCTCTGCATCATAAGCTTTGAGTGCAGCATCCCAGGTCTCGAGTTCAGCCTGTCAGGAGGATGCGAAACCGCCCAAATCAGCATTCGGGCTAGGGCGATATCAGCCGCTCGGGCAGACGTACGCGCAGAGACATGGTATAGGTAGACGAAAGATAGATGGGAGTGTAGATAGGAGATAGAGAAAAAAGAGATCCAAAGTAACGTCGCGGACGAAAGGCTTGGTTGCGGACGGGGCTGAGTTACGGTTTTGCGTGCCGGACGCGGGGGACGCTTGAACGAGGAGTAAAAGAGTGGTCTGTAAAATGCCCAAAATAAAAAAAAGACGGGGAAAAGGAGAGAAGGGATGAAAACCGAGGGTCGTTGACGGGTCCAAGCTAGTTATCCGCGGCTCAGTTGTTGCCTGGACACTGAGGCATCGCCACTCAAGGCCGTGACGGCAAATACGCATTTCCATTATTATTCCTATCAGTTATGTACGTATCGTCTATGCTGAAGATGAGCTTCATCACAGACGGCCCGGAAGGTCTCATCTCTGGACAAGCGTAACCCAAGAGTCGTAGGAGGACACCATAGGAGATGTTGACAATAACGATATTTGATGCGCATTGCTTAGACGCCACGCATGTCGAACGAGGCAGAGTGAGAAGCCCGGGCTTGCCATCGATTCACAGCATGTGCAAAGTTGCTGTTTATCTGCGGATCATAAGTTCGATACTTCGGCATCCAATGAATACTCACGAGTGTCGTCCTCAAAGACCAGTCCATTGATAGCATGAGGATGCGCGTGTCATTATAGATGATATAATTTCTACGAGGCTGTTAGTCACAGGCGGCGAATTCAAGGCATCCACCCACCGAAACGAGTGGTTGAGTTGGTCTCTAGAAGCTGTTGAGTCGCTGTGCCGACGATCATGACGCCGACATGTATCTCCGTTTCAATGCAAAGAGAAGGACACCCGAGAGCAGACCTCCTGCAAACCAGCGGACTCCATCCTCTTTCCACTGTCTTTGCAGCGTCTTCCACCAAACCCCGGTTCCAAGGACAGTTTGATAGTCCGGGACTCTGCGATTTTCCCACCCAGCGTCCAGTAATCGATCCATGGCGGGTTCGTCGAGGTCGGCGAGGTCTTCCAACGACCACACTTCACACACGCCCGTCATCCATTGCATTCTCTCCTGTCCGAGTTTCCCACCGACTCCTGGTGCGCGAGCTCTGAGCTTTGCACGGAGCTTGCCCACCTTGTCAATTGCCTGCTCCGTCTCGGGAGGGAGTGCTTTCTCGAGTTTTTCCCGGAGCATGGCAGCAAGCTTGGGGCCCTTTCCACCTGTAGAGACCATGACCTGCAGCGGTCCTCTGCGAATCATGGAGCCAAAGTAAAAGTCGCAATTGGGCGGGACGTCGGCGACGTTGACTGGGATTTTGAGCGCTTTTGCGTCCTCCCAGATGCGGATTGAAGCTTCGTTGTCATCGATTGCAGTCAGAACCATGTCTGCACCCTCCAAGTCTTGTGGGCCGGCGTAGAGGGCGTCCTTCCAGGTAATCCGAGCAGCATATTCGTTTATACGATGTGTAACTTCTTTTGACAAGTTATTTGCAGGTGCAATAAGCGTGACAAGGGCGTCTGCGCAGAGCAAATGGACCAATCTCGAGGCTGCAACGACGCCGCCACCAACGAGGACGACACGCTTGTCTGTGAGCTGCCAGGCGATCAAAGAGAGCCTCCAGCTGTGATTTTGGGAAATTCTGACATCCGGATCTTGACAAAGGCTGGTGCTCCACCTTGCAACCCGCTGCTTGGACCCGACGTCGACTGGCCCAATGGACGACGGTACACGCGCTGGACCTCTGCTCGATGCACTCTCCGTTGTGCGACTGAGCACAGGAGTCTTGTTCTTGTTTACGCTGATCCTTCTTTTCACGAGGCCCTCCAAGGCTCAACCTCCTCCTTCCCCCAGCCCAATTACGGCCGTTGTCGTCGCTTTTACGCATCCCAGACGGGCTCTTATCAACACTCTTCTCCTCTTTATTGCATTTACCTACTTTCTTGACGCCCTCATCGTCTTTCTCTACTTTATTCTGCGTGGATTCCGACAGTCGTACTTTACCCAGTGGCGCGGCGTCGAACTCGCAGATGTCTTTGGATTCGTCGCATTCCTCCTGCTTGCAGCCATTGGTACATACAAGGACAAGCATGCCGTCGACTTTTGGACCCGAAAGCGGATCAAGCTCTTCGTCATTACTGCCCTTGGGCTCGACATCGCCTACCTCGTTTTACTCGTGTTGTCGGTCCGCATCTTTCAACGTAAGTCTTCGTAATCTACCGATCCATCTCCACATCAATTTGCATTGTCCTGCCACTCTCTCTGTTATCTGGACCTTGCTGATTGGTTGCCCTCGTGGATGCAGGCCGCCCCGATTCTCCAGGCGTCCCCGAGCGACCCAATGTCCCAGGCATCTATGTGCCCAATTTCTTGCATTTCCTCGCCCTCGACGCGCGGATCTTGGCGCTCGTTGCGTTGATCATCGTCTTATTCAAGCCCTCCACCCACTATTCAACTGCGATTCGAACCGCAGACGAGGCGCATGGCCGCCCAACCGATGCCACGCCGTCTACGAACCTGCTAGCTGCGTCGGGCGGTGTCACGCTAGCGCATCATCAGCAGGCGTACGGCACTTTTGAACACGCGTCGCCGCGCGATAAACACGATGATGTGTCGCACGGCGATAACGCTCCATTGGGACACAAAGCAGTCGATGGGTACGACGCCACCAGCGCCGCTACGGCTGAAGGCAGCTCGACAACCGCAACTGCTGCACCCGGTGGAGACACAAAGAAGGACGACGACAGGAGCAGCAAGAAGAGTGACCATGTCCATGTTCCCAAGGATCCCGAGATTGAAGACGTTCCAAACCCGGTCCTGAGTGACGAACCCGAGGCGTTGAACACTTCTTACGCCGCTGTCGCCGCTGTCCATGCCGAAAAGGAGCGCGCCGCCGAAGAACAAGAGCAAGAGGCCAATCAACATGCCACGACAAGCAAGACGGGTGAAGTAGAGTCTCCGACGTTGCTCACGTTCCCTCCTACCAGGGATGACTCGTCCTCTATCCGTAACGGTGTGACATTCAGTACTGAAGCCGCTGGCTCAAAGGATGGCGAAGAGGGCATCGCTGGTCCAGAAGAGGGCAAGAAGCGCCGACGCATTTCCTCTCAAAACTTTAAGCGTATTGCTCGCAAGATTACCGACATTCCTAAACGTCAGGGATCCATCAGTAGCCTTGGATCTGCCGCACGCAACAGCACGGATAATGGAACGCCAAAGAAGGGAAAAGTGACGCGCGAGGATAGCACCGCGAGTGGTGGAGAGCCCAGTACTAGCTACACCCCTGCCGGCGAGAGCCCTGCTCCCAGCATTGGCGAAGAGGCTGCAAAGAAGAGGAGGAAGCGCATGAGCCTGAGCCTTAGGGGCAGAAGCAGCACTGACCAGGGAAATTGAGCTGGTCAATAACAAGTAACCCTTGCGGTTGTTTCGAAAGAGGAGAGCAACGTTGTTCTCCCCTCAGTGTCCGAATAGTCTGTTCTGCGTTGCATTTCTGGTCCATGCTACCCCCTTCTCCAACCCACCGTCTGTGACTGATACATATGCATGTGTGATCCTGTACTTGTTTATATGGATTTTCTTTTCCCTTCAGTCTTAGGTCGTTAAGCGTGCTTTTGCCCACCCGTCGAAGTTGGACCTGTTGACCGTCACGTCAATTACCGAGAGGGCGTCCCAAGTCATGCCAATCTCACTTGTTGGGCGCGTTGTCAAGTCTGGATTCATGAACAAGACTGTCACAGTCTCTGTCGATCGCTGGGCGACGCATCCACGAACGCACAAGGTCTGTTCCCCGATAAAACTTTGTTTTCGACCTCACTTATGATTTTTATTGCTCTTTTGCGACCACATTACCTTCAAACGAATGCATTGATGCATCATTGTCCCTCAACGAATAACGCAAACTTTTATTGCGGTCCGGAACGACGAACAATCGTATATTTATTTCGACAACTTAAACATCCTGAATTTATCGGTCTGTATGCACTCAAACGCACCTCGCAGACGATCAAACGAACAACCAAGGTCCTTACACATGACCCAAGGAATGGTAGGCTCTTTTCTCTGTCTCTTTACTCCACTTCCTCAATAGGACAACAGTCCTGCGTACGGAAGACGTTGTGCGGATTCGGTCCTGCACGCGGAAATCAAAGCGGAAACAGCACGAGCTCGAGGTCATCCTTCAACGTGGATGGGACGGACAACAGTTTGACAAGGCGAACCCTGGTCGTGCTCCACCCATCGCTGTGACCCAACGCGCGCTCCAGTTGATGCGAGCGGAAAATGCCAAGCTGAAAGAGCAACTGGGGAAGGAGGAAGTATCGGAACCCATGCAAGAGAGTGAAATACAAGGGCTAGCAACGCCGGTGAATATTTCTGGTCACACAGAAGTTTTGTCGAACCATGCCGCGCCCGCGTCCTCTCCGTCCCAGGCATGACAACAAAGTAGAGGGATCCTATTGTCCATGGAGCTGGTGATGTTCATCTATACGTCTATAATTAAATACTTGTTGCAGATTATACCTCTAGTGCTCCAGACGATTAGACCTGGAAAAGGCATTTCAAGAAACGTGCTATTTCCGGGCCACCGGCTACTTTGATGAAAAAATTTCCTCCTCAGCACTGCTTCTTCCGTCGCCTACAGTCACTCAACACGCCTCGTCCGTCCCAGGCACACGCGTATGAAACGCTACACTAGAAGGCGCTACTCGGTGCGCGCGCCTATGAAAGCATTTAAATCTGTCACTCATTTCCAAGCCTTGCCCGTTAACTTCACACACCAGCTTTTCCATGAGCGGAGCAACGCCAGCACCAGATGCGTGGATTCCCGTCCTTCAAGAGAATATGAACCAAGGTGACGGTTTTGCTAAAAATTTAGTGAATGTTAACCAAGAGAATGTACCCTTTCCAAGGCGACATTCTTCGAGAGATTCTTCACGAGCTCCGAGAACTGAATTCGCGAAGCCGACTCGCAGCTGAGAAGGAAATCGATCCAAGTGGTGATCCCATTCAAAATCAAACATTCACCACGTTTAGTGCAGCGTTACTGGCGTATACGAACCGTCCGGGACGATCAAACGAAATCGCGGCCATGTCCACTATAGTATGTTGGCACTTTTATAACTGTCTATAATTATGAGCTCACGAGATATTGCCAGGCTATCTTTGTTGCGGGTCTTGGAGCAGCATTGCTCGCATATGGCTCCCAAGTCTTCAGCACACGAGGTGGCTACAAGGTGACGGACACACTTGTGACTGCCGGATTTGCGTTTGGCACATTTGTGTGCCTGAAGGTTGCCGTGCTCAATATGAGTCCTGTGGGACAAGGCACCGTTGGGTCCAACCCAGAGGCAATGGATGAACAACGATTACTATATTTCAAGACTCGGGGCGAAAAGTTTCATGGACAACAGATTCCAAAGGTCAACATTGAAGAAGGACGACGAAAAAAAGGGATATCCACAAGCAATCGACCGCTAGGCCTCTCGGCGTCGTTCCGGTTATCGAGGACATTTACGGACGAAGATGAGCAGGAACACAACGAACGCCTAATGGCTGCGTGTCCACCATTGGACGCTGCAGAAATGCGGTTCGTGCGCAAGATGGATCGCGGGTTCGGCACAAGGATGGGGCAAGCCTCGGTTCTGTTGCAGTTGGGCGGCGCTGCGGTGCTGGTATCGCTCCTTATACTGGCGTGGGCAGAGATGGGCAAGGCGACTGCAATCCTGCTTACATGCACGCACTTTCTATTCTCCGCGAGTTACACACAGGCATACTTCCGGCAGCGAGGAAGCCGGAAAAAGATCATGAAGCGGTACCAAACTGAGGAAAAGCAATCTAACGAATAGACGCCCGATGACATAAGAAGACGTCTAGTCGGAATATAAAGGTGTTATTGTCCGCGCCTTTTGAGCTCTGCTCCTAACTGAGAACAAAATGTACGATATCGAGACCATCGCTAAGACACCTATCAACGATATTATTGATCCGGAAATCGTCAAAGATATCATTACCAACCCACCTTTTGTCGTAGTGGACGGCGTGGTCAATACCCGCGACCTGGGGGGACTGTCCATCACGTCGCCTCCCACAGATCGACTTCTCGAGCTGTCAAAGAGCGGCTCAAGGCTTGTCGTGCGCAGTGGGAAACTGTTCCGATCTGCAGGACTCAACGCCATCCGTCCAAAGGGCATCAAGACACTCAACGAGCTCAACATTGGCACCGTCTTTGATTTGCGTAGTATTGCCGAAGTGCGAGAGTATGCTGGCCTCCCTGAGGTTGATTCTCCCGATCCACGCGAAGGACTGCCCCTATTCCTTGAGGAGCCAGAAAATGGAGGCATCCAGGTAACTCATGTCCCTCTCGTAGATATTGTTCGCCTGGGCCGCGAGGAAAAGATGGCCATATTGCTTAAATACGGCGAAGGAGAGGGAGCATATGCTAGAGCATACGAGGAGATCCTCACCGACGGCAAGAAGAGCTTTGGGTCCATCCTGAGATACATTGCAGACCAGGCAAAGGGACAAGAAGGAAAGGCATGTCTCTGGAATTGCCATGGTAAGGAGTCGCCTTCTCAACGTTGACCATGCCTTGGCTGATCGTTCAGTTGGGAAGGACAGGACAGGAGTTTTTTCTGCGCTTATGCTGAGTGTGCGTCTAGCAATCTGCCAGTTTCCAAATCTAATTGTTGCAGCTGTTGGGCGTGTCTGACGAGGATATTGCACGCGACTACTCCCTTACACGCATTGGATTGGAGCCCATCCGAGGTATTCTCGTTGAACAATTCAAGGGCTTCATGACGGCGCATCCAAAGGCTGCAGCTTCACTCGCCTCCTCCGAGTATGTCCCTTGCACACTTCCGCCGAAAGTTGATAGTCATACATGCTTCAGTACATCATCTATGCACGAGTTTCTTCACCTCTTGCGAACAAAATATGGTGGTTCTCGTGCATATTTTGTCAAACAGGTTGGATTCACAGATGGAGAGTTGGACATGATTTGCGAGCAGCTCATCGTGGCCACATCACCCTAATGAAATTGCAATACCCGCAGAATTTACACTCGAATCGATGGACAGCTGTCAGACCACTGTTCGGCGCACTTTGCCAATCTGAGCGCTCAGCCAGCGGACACGAGGTGTAAGCCATTTTGAACAATTTTATGCGTTGCATCGCAACCTTCAGGATCCTGTCATGACTCTTTAAACGTCCACCCCCCGAATAAGTTGCCGCTGTCGCGTCTATAGCGACTCTGAGTTCTCAATAGTTTTGTGATTGACTCTGGCCCGAGTCGTGCGGCCACGGCTGAAACACTCATGTCCTGCTCCTCGGTCAACCGTGTTTGCATGCTCTAGAGGGCACAAAGTCCACATGAATATATATATTATTCATTCCTCGAGGTACATGTACCCCTCGACACACCGGCTGCGACGCACTTCAGAGATTTCCTCCCATAGCCTGAAACGCACGGTGGCGACGAGTACCGACTTGCGTCAGAGCTTTAGTCTTATAATCTCCTGTAGACTGATCCAACTAGAGCCCAGATATTGGCCAAGAAGAGTTTATGGATCTCGAGCAAAGCTACCTCGTCGCACTCGACACCGTCGTCACCGACAATATGCTTTCCACACATCCATTCGTCAAGATGGATGGTGTTGCCAATTTTCGTGACCTCGGGCTCCTGCCATCGACTTGTTCACTGCCAGAACGGCCCTCTTCGTCCCGGATAGGTGCTCTGCTCTCCTACATCTCTCGTCAGCTCATCCCGTCCTCAGCCCCATCACGAGATCAGATCAAATACCAGACACGTCCCAATCGAGTCTATCGCTCTGCACAACTCTCGCATATACGACCACCCGGGCTTTCTACCCTTCTCTCATCCTCATTGAGGATTCGTGCAGTCTTTGACCTCCGCTCGACACACGAGATGAAGGAATACCACGCCCCACTCCTTTCACACACACATCCGACTCTCTTGTCTCAAGGTGTCCAAGTGTATCACGTCCCTGTCGTTGAAGACGATCACTTTGGAGAAAAGGTGTCGAAGAAGAGAGAAGAACTCTTCGAAAGAGGCGGCGACGATGGATTGCTGGACGAGTACCAAGTCTTTCTGGAACGAGGAGGTGAAGCATTTGGCAGAGTATTCAAGTGGTTGAGGGACCACCCCGACGACGCATGTGTCATCCATTGTGCTCGTAAGTCCTAGGCCCTTCTTCTATATCCAAAGTAGAATGTGGAATGCTGATGTCCCCGTGCCCTAGTTGGCAAGGACAGAACAGGACTTCTTTCGGCGTTGGTTTTGATGGTGCGCACCTTCAAAACATGAAACCGGCTCACACTGACGCATGGCAGGTTGCTGGTGTTACCGAGGATGCTATTTGCAGAGACTATGCGCTATCGCGAGTAGGTCTCGAACCAGCTCGCCCATTTATTCTCCCCCATATCAAGGAGACGCCCGAAGCGTGCGTTGCCATGATGTCGTGTCGGTTCGTTTCACTCTTTCAACCGTCTGTGTGTTCCTCAGTACTCCAAAGGCACTCTACCATGCAGAAAACGTTGGCCTTTATTCGTACGCGGTACGGCGGCGCAGAAGAGTATCTTGTGACGAAAGGTGGCTTGACGCGCGCAGATTGTGCTATAATAAGGGCTTCACTAGTTGTCCCCGTCTGATTCTGACTCTGACTTGTTTTCTTTTGGGTTTCTTTGTGTAGATTATTTATAGCCCAGAGTTGAATCGTCGTATACAATACATATGTCTCGTCACTTCACTGCTCTGCTTGTTCTGCAGCAACGAGACGCGCAATTTGCCTGACAGAATGTGAGACACTGACTGAGCCCGTGAATGACATGAGCGCACTTATCTCGCATCGCCTCTTGCCATCTCTGCAGCTTGGCAATCTCATTAATCTGGAAGCCAAACACCTTTGGCCGATACCGCTCGGCGGAAAGGGCTGCGGTCGCCGTGGATCCTTGCTCCTCACTGAGCTGGGCTGTAGTCATCTGTGCCGCTGGATTCTATTCCGCGATGTAAGGCATCAAGTTTATATATGGAGAATGGCAGATATACCTGTACGTCTTCAGGCTTATCTCGCCGCCTTGTTCGCGGGTCCGTCCCAGCGGGTGCGGGAAGCAAATGGTCAGAGGGACCAGCCTTTGAAGGTCAGTTAATTGCTTGTAAAGGGAAGAAGTAACTCACCTTGGAGGGAAGGAGTGCGGGGTAGACGAGGTACATCATATGTGGGAAGCTCGTCCCAAAAAATGCGCCATCAACGCTACCATGGCGCGTCGACTTTGGAGAGTAGATATCCTCGCAGCGTCCGCAGTAGAGCTTGACAGATTTTTCGTACGGAACATCCGTCAGACCGACTGGAAGAAGGGGTTGACCATGGCAGAGGACACGCGGGCAGCGTCCAAAATCGGCCTTCTTGAATTTCTCGAGCTTTTGTATGTAATGCAATCATATCAGAGATTCGGATCGGGAGTTTGGGTTGCAAACATTACCATCTTGACCAGTCCGCGGCTGGTAATGATCCAACGGGCATGAATGAGTCCGTAAAGAAAACGTGCGCTCAGTTCTATTCCTCCTCGGTGTTCTTCTTCAAATTCGTCGTCCGCTATACGACAAAGTCAGCCTTCGCGAGGTAATTCAGCCATCAATCTTGAACTGACCAAGGTTATCGGTGATAAGGTCAAGCGCGTGGGTGTAATGTTGCACCTCCACATTCAGGCCAGTCAGATTGAAGCGGTCGAGGATGTAATCTTCTTCGACCTGACAAAAATACTCGTTTCCTTTGTTCGAAAGAAACCAGGATATCCACTTTTCCAGAGATGAGCATCAAAAGCGCGTTCGTCGAGCCGTTGTGGTTGAAACGAACATACAGAACTAGGATGGAAGAGATTGTGAGCTAAATTCTGTCGATATCACTCTATTAGACTTGTATACGCACTTGGAATAGTCAGAGTCTGATCCCGAGCTGAAATCGTCGCGCCTAATCATCGTGGCGGAGAACAAGAGAGGTCGGAGTGGTGACTTTCCTAGCTATGGTTTCTATTGCAGTATGTGAAAATCAGAACAAGATTAGAGATACTATCATGGGTCGAATCACGACACTTGGACCCGACACATTCTTGCATTTTCTGAAACTAGCCACGAAAATGACATCCCCTTGCATTTCAGACGTTCTTCCTGCAGAGATTCTGCGAACTATTCTACGCTATGCTACTAGTTCCCCCCGTGTCTTTGACACCTCGCCCGAGAACGTTTCAGCGGCAGCGCAGGAAACGGCAAACCTCCTTTCATTCTATGGGCAAGATATTTTGGACAGTCTACCCACCAAGCGATCGCTTTCTCGCGTCAGCAAGCTATTCCATCAGCTTGTCGAGGAGTTTTTGCTGGAAGCAATTGTGGTCACAGAGTATGATCGTCTGGCACAGTTGCGCATCGTCCTGTCGTCGGAGCGGAGTATGCCGAGATCAGGAAATGGAGCCTTATTAAAGGGGTCATATTGCAGGCGGATGGATTTCCTGCTCGGTCGGCGAGGACATTACTGGGCAGGAGAGGGCCAATACAAAGGATTCAAATCTCTATGGGGCCTTCTTCCCAACTTGACAAACCTCGAGCTCCTCATTATCGACCCGTACCAGAGTGGCACCCTTTGGGAAACGCAAATCACGCTCTCCAAGGGATTCTGGAGCCTGTTGAGGACCAGATGCGCCCATTCACTGCGACTACTACATATCAACAATGTCGAGGCGGATGCGGGACATATCCACCTCGCCCTCGCGCCGTTTACCAACCTCGAGAGTCTGGAGCTTCGAGGTGGTTGGCACGGCAGGACGCTTCCGCCAGAGACTCCAACCACGACGCTTCCTCGACTACACAATCTCCGAGCTTTCTACCCGGAGATTATGAGTAGCATTTCGATGCCGGCATTACAGCACGCCGCCATTATCACGTCTACCATTATTAGCGATGGATCTACGCTAAAGATTCGACCAGATGTGCTAACAGAGCTCGATTACTGCGGTCCACCTATGGACATTTTCGAGCTCTGCGATGCGTTTCCGAATCTGAGACGGTTTGGGATTTACAAACCTCGTATATCTAACCCAGGAAGTATACCGTGGACGCATAATGGAGGCTGCGCAGAAAAGCTAGAAGAGATTGATGTCTTTAATCTTCATTCTTTGTCGCTTGCACCATCCCTCATACACACCCTGGTGACGCATTGTAGGGTGGGATCGTTTCCGGCGCTGAGACGGGTCAAATATGTCGAGCAAGAGTGCTACTTCCATGAAGCGGAAGTCCAATCCGTGGAACCGGATTCCAAGTCGCTGACACAACTAGGGATAGACTTTATCATCGAGAAGAAATGGTTCCCCTTGTACTAGATACTGTTGATATCTATATATTTGTTTGGCCAATTGGTGGCGAATATACCCAAACTCTTCTCTTTCTAGACGCCGAGGTGCCTTAAAGACCATTGGCCTATATAAATGATCACAGAGGTTTGGATCGCCCACTGAAAGCGAGCACGAAAGTCTCACAGTCTCAAAGGCACACCTGGAAGACCTCTTGCCGTGTCCGTGGCTTTCCAAAGTTCACGACGGCGTCTGCTTTCTTGCAGTGAGTACATGAATCGATTTGATATAACAAATGACGTGTTTCTTTAGAAATTCTGGGCTTACGCCAACACGCAGTCATGTGTTTTCTTAATTACGGACACTAAAGACGTTTGGATGGAAGGTTACTGCTCTGTCTTCTGTCTTTGTTTTGCTAATAATCCGAACAGTTGTCAAAGCGAATCGGCTGCAAGAGCGATTTCTATCATTGAACAAAGGCAGGAGTGACATTGAAGCTGCCCTCTCACTCATTGGCGCTATTCACAACATTCGTGCATTTGCGGATACGGATATTGTGGTGCGAGAAGGAAAGCAATGCGTAAGTGGCTCTGGTCGGGAGAAAAGTTTCTCATATGATGATAGGACCTTCTCGTTTCTGTCACACATTCTTCATGCGAATGGATTTGGGAGCTAGACCATGTCGGCCACAAGCTGGGCTCGTCCATCCTCTCGCAACATCTCATTATACCTCTGGTGCTCACGAGTGGCTTTGCTTTCAACCACGCGATTTCTACACCTCCAGCAGAGCAAAACTCGCAAACCCTGGAGCACGACTTGGACAGGTTTCTCAAGGTATCGAAACGAAACCCCTATTTGAGTGCCTCGCAAGCGTTTAGGCGTCCACGGATGTCGACGTCCATCAGCAGGGTCACCGCAGTGATCAACTCGGTGGAGGAACCTCTACTGCGTACGTTCTTGATCTGGCAGGTTCCCGTCCCCCCACGTCGGACTGACTGACTGTAGCCGCAATCATTGTGGACCTGGATGCAGTAGAAACCTCGTTGGAAGATCAATCCACAATGAAGGGCGTCACTTTTGATGGCAACAATTTCTCACAAACGATGCAGTCTCACGACGCAACTGGTCCTATTCCTAAAATGGACGAAGAAACCCTTTACACCGGACCGATCCGCGAAACCAGACAGGCGTCGAGGTTGTTGACAGATGATTTCGAGACCCAAAAGGAAAAGGGAAGGGGAGGGGAGAGTGAGAAGGCGCCTCGGAGACGACATGGTGGGTCGCATTCTGTGGCAGATGACAGTGAAGAGGAAGAAGAGCGATCTGCCAAGCGACCAAAGATGGAATCACCTCCAAACGAGCCGCCCACAAAGGAACTGTCTGGAAGCACGACGGAGGATTCAGACGAGGAGATGAGGAGACGACCTGGGCCTGTTTCCCGACGAGGAGGAGGAGGATTGCCGACGGGACGGGTGAAACAACCTATCAAGCGTGGCGGGAGACGGCTATAATAGTATGGAGTTGGTTTCTGTCGAAATGTTCCCCACGTTTTTACCCCAGGAGAATTGACATCCCCACGAGCCTGGACTAGCTATTCAGGGTATGCTTCGGTATGGATGCCGTCACCCCGGTCTAGGTGTGGCACACCCGCGTCGTCAAAAAGCGCGGGGGGACACATATGGTGCAAGATGCGCACGACGACGAGACGACTCGGCCGAGCGTGGCGAGCTGATCATCAAGCGAGCGGACAAATGTAGCGCATCTAACATCTAATAGTCGGCTGTAAGGAGGCACGGGATCCAATACGAACGCTTATCTTTTCAATGCCTCGTTGTTTCCGCGAGTTTTGGCGCTCTAGTGGCTATAAAAGAGTGGACCAGGACCGGTCAAGAAGTGGACGAGGCCCAGTTTGTAGCCCCACTTCGAGTCGAGAACTCTGACCCGTCCACATCTCCTTCCCCTCCCCCCTATAAAATCTCTGTGTAAAAGACATGCCGCGCATCGCAGGACTCACGCCGTTTACAAAGGCCGACGTTGATGAGAGTGCCGTCGACGTTGGTGTCTACTCCGAGGGCGAGGAAGAGTTTGCATCCAGGCCGCCCACAGATCAGATCAAGCGTCGTCTCTCTGGTGTTGATCATCCTCAGATCAAAAAGGCTCCCCAATGGATCACACTCACCGTACGTTTGGCCCCCTCGGATCGTCTGGATGTCCTCCCTGTGGCTGATGATGGAGCCCCCCCCCTAGCCCATGTACATTGGTATTGCAGGAAATCTCGCAACAGACAAGTCAACACTCGAAATCGGTCTCAGCATTCACGACGCGACCTACTCGATCGACTTTTCCATCAAGCACCTCCATTTCCCCAACAACGAGCCAGAGCCAAAGGCGATTGCCGATTTTATCATCAACACTATCATTGAATTCTCAAAGGGTACGTCTTGTCTGCTCCGATCTTTCTGCCGCAACCCTGTCCGTTATCATTTGCTTTGTTTCCTTTTCGAGAGTGGCCAATTGACCCCCTCAATTCCAGAGCATCTCATGAAGTTTGTTGGTGCCGGTGTTACCTCGCGTCTCGTCGAGCTCTCTCCCAACCTTTGCGGTCGTCTCTGGCGCGAGTTGGACATTGTCCCCCTCGTCTTCCACGTTCGCTCCACGCAGCGACTCCAGCCCGGCCGCCCTGTTGCCAAACTCGACGCTCAGGGTTTCCCAATTCACTCTACGGGCGTTCTCACTCCTCTGCCGGGCACCCAGCAACAACAGGCGGCCGTTCAGCCTCCCCAGAGTAATCTGCTCTCCGTCGCTGCAGGCACCGCCCAAACCCAGGCTGCAGATGCTTCCGCACCAGTTCGTCCTGCAGATGAACAGGCCGATTCTGCAGTCCGCAAGGCTGTTCTCTACTTTGGTCCCTCTGGCCATAATCCACGTTTGTCGATCGGCTTCAGGTGGGTTATCGGGCTTCCATCTCCTCGAATGGGCCCACTGATTCTATGCATAGAAACGAAGTCGAGCCAGATGCGGCTGGACGCATCCGCATCGTCGACAGCATCGAGGATTATCGTTCAACCGTGCGCGAGCCGACATGGAATGCGGTACTGCATTACGCAAAGATTCTTCGCGAGAAAAAGACCAAGATTGCCTTCTTCAGCTCCACACCCCAGGGAGGAGGTGTCGCCCTCATGCGTCATGCGCTTATCAGGTTGTTCCATCTGCTCGGCGTCGACGCCAAATGGTACATTCCCAGTCCCTCCCCTGCCGTGTTCCGTATCACGAAGAACAACCATAGTATGTGATCAATAACGATTGCGTGCAGATTGCGCTAACTATCGCACAAGATATCCTCCAGGGTGTCGCCGATCCGTCTCTGCGCCTGACGCAAGCTCAGCAGGATCAATTCACTCAATGGATCACATACAATGCCAACCGCTACTGGCTCTCCGAAGGTGGCCCTCTTGTGCGTATACACTTTAATCACGACGTTTTGACTCACTGTCCCAAAGGCTCCTGGAGGTGCAGATGTCATCTTCATTGATGACCCTCAGATGCCCGGTCTCATCCCTCTCATTCGTAAAGTCCGTCCAGAAGTGCCAATTCTCTATCGTTCCCACATCGAGGTGCGCAGCGACCTCATCCACCAAGAGGGATCGCCACAATCAGAGGTCTGGGATTATCTCTGGAGTCGCATTCAGCAGGCAGATATGTTCATCTCGCACCCTGTCGACAAGTTTGTGCCCGACTCTGTCAAGTTTGAGAATGTGGGCCTTCTCCCTGCCACGACCGACTGGTACGCACCTCGCTCACTTTTCTTCCGTGTTACTGACATGAAAATTTCAGGCTCGATGGTCTGTCCAAGGTAATGCCTAGTTTTCAAGGGCGAGCGTTTGTGCTGACCGGCTCGATAGCACATGGGCGAATGGGACATTCAATACTACATGGGTATCTTCCGCACGCTCTGCTCTGAGATTCGCATGAGTAAATTGCACTGGCCTGCGCGCGAGTACATTGTCCAGGTTGCCAGATTCGATCCTGCCAAGGGGTGCGTACCATAAGCTTGTGACAGAACAGGATACTGACACAAACCAACAGTATTCCCGTCGTCATTGGTTAGTCGATCAGACGCAGAGAAAAGAAAAGCTTGGGCTTATCACGTGTAGATTCCTTTGTCAAGCTCCGCCGCAAGCTCGACCTCAAGCTCCCAGCAAGCCAATGCCCACAATTGCTCATCTGCGGTCACGGTGCTATCGATGATCCCGACGCGAGCATCATCTATTCCGAGACGCTTGCCCTTTTGGAGACGGAGGAGTATGCTCCTTATGCATCAGAGTAGGTCGAAGAATGGGGTTGCATGAGTCTTTGCTAACTCTGCCTAGTATCGTTGTCATGCGTATCCCACCAAGCGACCAGAGTATGTCTCTTGATGCTGGGACTGCCTTGTGGCTGACAATTGTCCAGTTCTCAACGCCTTGATGTCGAGCGCCAAGATTGTGCTCCAACTCTCGTCGCGCGAGGGCTTTGAAGTCAAAGTGTCCGAGGCGATTCACAAGGGCAAGCCGATTATTGCTACACGTGCTGGTGGTATTCCCCTACAAGTGCAGCACGGCAAGAACGGATTCCTTGTCGACGTCGGAGATTCGTCTGCGGTGGCCAAGCACCTGTACCAATTGTGGACAGATCCTGGTCTCTACAAGCAAATGTGCGAGTATGCGAAGAGGAGCGTGTCGGACGAGGTGGGCACTTGGGGCAATGCGGCTGCTTGGATGTATCTGGCAACCAAGTTTGCGGCCGGGGAGAAGCTCAAGCCCAATGGCAAGTGGATCAACGACATGATGCGCGAAGACTGTGGCCAGCCTTACACGGACGACGAGCCGCGACTCCCTCGCAAGGTGATCAAGCCCGGTGTTTGAGCGGCCGTTTTTTTTCTGTCTCTCTCACAGAAGATGAGGAGTGTGACACATATAGACATCGAATAAATTTCGAATTGGTGCAGACAGAGCTTGTCGGAATGAGCGCACTGGCAGAGGCTGGACTCGACGTTCTCATGTGCACCGCCATCGTATCGCCTGTGATGTGAAAGAGGCACGGCCATAACACAAGTTTTGTTATTTGATTCCAAGATGCGCTATAAGTCAACTGTCCACTTGTCTCGCCCGTGTGAGCGACACTCAGCAACCCACCCAGACGTGCATCTGGACGAGCAGCGTCACCTGTTGATCAGGTTTTGAGATTATTCGTCATGCTCGCCACTTTTGGCGTCTCTAATGACGACGATGTGAAATCGAAAATGGCCGCTTCATCGTCGTCGGCGTCGTTTGCTGCTGATCTCTTGTCCTCGACCATGTCGGTCGCTCAGTCTTCAAAGCTACTGTTAAGGACTCCAAAGAAGCAGACTAATCCAGTCACAAGTCCTATTCCCACTCTCGTCTCCTCTGGCCCGACACCGACATCCGGTCCAGCGATGGCCAGTGCCCCCGCATCTCTTGCTCCGTCTACCACGGTTCCTGTGGTCCCAGATGCCGCTAGTTTATTGAACAAGGTCGCCACGACATCTACGGGCATCTACCAGCAATCCGTCTTCCTTCGGTCGCGCCTCCAACGCGTCCCGGCCTTTGCCCAGTTTCTGCGCTTTAGTCAATCTGGCTCCCGTGCGTCCAAAGACGTCGTACAGCAGATGTGGGAGACGTTTGCGCTCGGGAAACCACTTTGTGTCCTCTTCAATCTCCAGGACATTCCCGCCGACCTCAAGATTCAAGAATACTCAGACGACGAAGTCGACCCCGATCCACTGAGAAAGGAACGCCAACGCGCTATTGCTCTCTTCATTATGGGTGTCAACCGTCTCAAGGGCGCGGGAATATGGGAAAAGGACGCTCCCCTCTTCTCCATCAGCGAACTCGTCATGGACGCAATGGACACGAATGGATTCGTCAAGGTTGTCGCGACGGTCCTTCATCTCCTCACAAAGCTTCCACCTACTGCTTGGTCCGAGGACGCGGAGCCCGGACCAAACGCGGCTTCCCATGCACCGACAACCTCAAACACCTCGCGCAAGGATGTGGAACGAGCAAATCTTATCCGCGAGCTCATGGAGACGGAGAGAAAGTATTGTCAGGATCTGGAGATTATGCAGGTTCGTACGCTTGGTTCTTCAGCGAATCCCCCTTTTTTTTGACGCGCTTTACAGTCGTATGCCGACTCTCTTCAACGACTAGACATTGTCGATCCGGATACCATCCAACGCCTCTTCCCTGCCCTCGGCAAACTTACCGATTTCCAACGAAAGTTGTTGATCCACATGGAGCAGACGGCAGAGCACCCGGTTGACGAGCAAGATTGGGGGCGATGCTTTTCTCAGCACGAGTCCGAGTTTGCCATTTATGACGCCTATATCGCAAATTATAGCCAGGCGCTTGACCTCGCCGTCGCGGAGCAACGGACGCTCATGGTAAGTGAATGTGTTTCATTTGCTTTGTCCGCCCAGTCCCCGTCCCTGGCTAATTTGTGACACCTGACAGGCCGCGTCGAGTATCATCAACCCAATGCAACTTCCTGCCTTTCTCATCAAACCAGTCCAACGTCTTTGTCGCTATCCACTGCTTCTTGGCTCGGTACTCAAGCTCACACCTCTGGAACATCCCTTGCACGCATCGCTCGTCGAAGGTGTCGACGCCGTCAAGCGCATCGCAGATGCCGCAAATCGTGCACTCCGTGAAAAGGAGAATGAAGAAACGTGGAGCGCGGCCCTCGCGCGCATCCGAGATTGGAAGGGACTGCAGCTCGACAAGACGGGACCACTCCTACTCGACGAGGTCTTTGGGATCAGTGGAGACAAGAGACCGTACTCGGAATACCATACCTTTCTCTTTGATCGCATGTTATTAATATGTCGCCCAAAAGATATTCAACCAGCAGAGGTCGTCGAATCTGGTGACAAGGAGAAAAAATCGGACCGCTTGACGCCCGGCTTTATGCGTGGGAGGAGCAACAGCGTCAACGGGAACCCGCCTGCTCCATCTACACCAAAGGGTGTGGGTCTCGTTGCTGGCGGCGCTGTGGCTTCGAGGAGGTCCAAACTCCCTCTTTCGATCCGAGGTGTCTTGTATATCCGCAATATGCTTGATGTCACCGCGGATACATCATCAGGTGCGCTGGGGTTCCATTGTTCAAGTCTTCTGTGTACTCATCAGTTAAGCAGGCGCCTATTTGGTCAACGTCAAATACTCTGACCGACGTGAAACGCTGAACTGGTCGATACACTGCAGAAATGAGGAACAAGTCACCCTTTGGCAGTCTGAACTCAAACGCCTCGTTTCTCTATGGATCAAAGAAGAAGCTCATATTAAACAGCAAGCCAAAGAGGATCTCAAAGCTCTTCGGAGCGCTTCGCACGGCGCACCTTATGCGAGTCAAGAATCTCTCGATACCATGCGCTCTGCACGACGTCCAGCTCACCCTTATCACTACACGTTTGAAACCGCCCCATCTCGCTCGCGGAATCGCAATGGAAGTCTGGACCTGGGAAACTCTCGTCCGAATGTGACTAGAGGGCGTGCGAGCTCTGTTTCCAGCGTCATTTCCGACTTGTACGATGCCTATGCCAAGGATGATGCTAGTAGTATTGAAAGCATCAGCACCAATGCAAGTATGACAGACCTTCCGTCCTCCGTCAATGCATCGACAGCATATCCTGTGGAGAAGAGTCCAGAGAAGAGTCACAGTCGCAGTGCGTCGGTCGCTTCCAGAGTATCCATCGGTTCGGAAACTCGATCACGACCGCCGTCGAATTCGACCCTCAGCAGTCGATTCCGAACCCTTCCACTTCCCCCGCAGCTTCCCCCTCCCACCAGTCCACAACCACCACGTCCCAACGAGGATCCGCCAAGCTATTCCGCGTCCACGAGCCACAGCTCCAGCAGAACTCAAGAAAAGGCTTCTCACTCTAGGCGACCAAGTGCAGAGAGTGCAGATGGGACCAGACCCCTCCCTATGCCCCCTGCTTCTCAGTTGCGTATTCGCGTCGGTGATAGAGCCCCGGCTCCCTTGGGCCTCCCTACCTCGAGCGTTGCCATACCGTCGCCATCGATGACACCTCAATCCACTCTCCCCGAGCTTCCCTCCAAGGACCCACGGCGTCCCCTTTCTTCTCGCAAATCAGGAAGCATGCTTCGTGGACCAAGGGAAAGGCATTACTCGGGAACAGGAAGGATGACCCCCACAACGCCTCCTCAATATGCCACCACTCACGCTATACCGACGCAAGGGCTTATCAAACCTCCTGTGGATGAATCCCACCTTCATCCAGAGTTGAGGGCAGACCTCCGCAGACGACAGGATAGCGGCTCTTCGTCAAACACGGATATGGTTTCCATCTTCACCTCGTCGGAGCCAGAGATTGACGTTTCTCCGACGACTCCTCTGTCATTCGGCGAAGAGACGCAGAAGCGCTCGCCTTCAAAGCTTGCACCAGGAAATGCAGCAAAGGACACTGTCTCCCGGAATTTGGTCGTGAGCGCAGGAGCGGACGTCGGTCGACCGAGAACTGCAGATCGTCGACCAGCTGTGACTCCTCAAACGGCCTTTCACGAAATTCGAGATCGGGAGCTGATTACATCCGGCGGTTTGCGGCATACTCACGAATCTTCTGCGTCGGGTCGTCCTGGATCTTCGTCCTCGAGATCCACTCACCCGGATCAGCAATCGCACTGCCGCACGAATAGCAGCAGTGGATTCGGTCGAACGGCTCTACCGACTTCAATCAGTTCAGCAGGGACAGTCATCGTGCGGCTTCATCACAACGAGAGCACGTTTCTCATCAAAATTCCACACACATCCCCGCGAGCCGAATTTGTTGAGAAGATTCGGAGAAAGATACGACTTTGTGGTGCAGCTCCTGCCGTTCCGGTCGAGCACCTCCCTGCTACGCGATTTTCTATCGAAGAACAAGTTTCATATCTCGACGAAAACTACCAATTCAAGAAACTCAGCACAAACGAGGACTTCGCTGTGGCGTGGAAGTGCGCTACGCGTCCACGAAAGGATCCAGAAGACAATGGCGTGTTTATCATCGCTGTTGGCCCGACGAGCTGCCTAGGGTATGGCAACAAATAACAAACTCTCACCTCTCTTCTTCTTCCTAGCTCTGACACGATTGCGACGAGATCCAGCGTCATGAAATGCTCTAATCATTATTACACTATGTATCGGTCTTCTTTATAGACAGGGGCCAGCCAGCCCGCCCCTCATATTTGCTGTCTCGTGTTCGTGGTCAGGAATCCACTCAGTTGTACATTCACTTGCTGTACAGTAACTATTGCGTCAATCCAAATCCAAGATTTACGCACATTATGCTGATATTTGAACTTGGTTTCCGACTCGATCATCCTTTGAAACCTAGTGGCGACTCGAGAGAGCGGCATGTCTCATGTTCGCGGTAAAAATACTCGGCCTGGTGGTGGAAGAGGCAAGAAACTACGCGGCGGTCGATCTGGGCGCAGAAACGAGAGGTTTTACGACGAGGAGAGACCATTGTCGGCGATTGACCAGCCTGAGTCAGTAGAAAATGCATCCGAGGACGAAACGAATGGTTTGTCCTTCACTTCAATCTCAAGCGACTATTAATGTCTCGGGAGAAGAAGTGAAGCCAACTATTGATGTTCCTGTGGCAATGTGGGTCCGTACATTAATTTGATTAGCGCCAACAGAATTCAACCTACGTTCAGGACTTTGGGCATTGCGATCCTAAACGGTGTAGTGGCAAAAAGTTGGAGCGACTTGGTGTGATCAAAAGTCTTCGGGTGGGCCAGAGATTCCGTGGTATTGTCCTGACGTGGGTGATATATCTCGTATGTTGTACTGTGTCCCTCACCTTGTCTCAGCCCCCATGCCACCCAAGTGCTATCGCCACAGGACAAGGATATTATTGTAGGAGGAGGAGTGGCCGTCGTCGAGTGCTCGTGGAGTCGACTGGATGAGATACCGTTTGGAAAGATTAAATCTCCTAATGAACGACTGTGTGAGTCCACTGAGTACCCATTACGGTTCATTGACGGCACTCTCAGTACCGTTCATGGTCGCAAGCAACCCGGTGAACTACGGTCAGAACCACTTCCCGTAGGCCGGATCCCATATTGAACATCCTAGGACGACCATGGAAGCTCAACTGTGCAGAGGCGATCGCGGCTGCATTTTACATCGCGGGCCTTGACCCTTACGCGGAAGCCGTCATGGAAAAGTTTTCGTGGGGGGGCTCGTTCTACTCCCTCAATGGGTATGTCTTCTTGCGTAAAACGATCTTCGCTGACCAAAGAATGTATCTCGTAAAGAACGCTTATTGATCGATACAGGACATGTAATACAGCAAAAGAAGTACAAGATGTGCAAGAAGAGATCATTAGACAGTCTAATGATCAACAAGAAAACGACGGTCGGCATCTATGCACTACCCCCTCACTTTCAGTGTCTAACCGCAATCCAGGTGATGACGATTACGCCTCGAAAGACTGGCTCGTTGAGAATCCAAACCGTAGACTCTCGGAGGATCACTCGCCAGGTAGAGAGGATACAGAGGGCGCTACGTCGGCTACGCCAGATCTGGGTCCGGCAACGAGAGCCTCCGATGTATGAGCCTAGTAATACTAGTGGCATTTATAGGAATTTCCGGGCCATGGAAACCTTTAGGTGTCTTTACTGTGGTGGGCGTTATTCGTGTCGTCGATGCTCAGTCAATGACTCACTGGGAGGTAGATTAGGTGCTGAAAAGAATCTGTATAGTACTTTAAGGATCAAATAGAGCTTCAGAAGGTCAGGCTTACCGGTCGAGCCAGAAACCATAATGCTTCAAGCCAAGACTTCGAGCAGTATATTCGTAATCAAACGCGAATCCACCTGGGAAGAATATCTCGATAACTGTCGTTCGTGGCGAAGGTCGAAGCCAGAGTTGATTGGAAAGCCCATTCCCATGCACTCCCACTAAGACTGTTGTTTGGCTCAGTAGCAAGATTTGTTCCGATTTCGGGAGGTCTTCCATGATGGGTATTTGAATCTATATCTTTTTGGCTCTTTGAGACGGAAGATCAAGCCCCAACTTACCTCGTAATCATACCGTTGACCCAGTTGACGCAGGCTCGCTACTAGCTGATTGTGATCATCTTCTCGTAACCTTCTTCCCGTGCGCTGTCGGCTGATATAGGTGACAATCGGTTTCTTCAGAATAGACTTAGGAGGTAGCCCGGATGTAGCAAAAGCTATGACGGACTCCCGGATGGGCGACCACCAGTCATGTTTGATGGAAATAGGAAGTGGCGTGCTCGGATCTTTCCAAGAGTGTTCACGGTGCGATGCCGCTCTGTCTCCTAGTACAACTAGCTCGAAGACGAACGGCTTTCCAATGTTCATTCGGAAGTCCCATGTATCTTGGAATTCGATGCTCATCCCGCCAAAGGCTGCCTGCAAGACCCACTCGTTCATCCCTGCTCGGTCCCTCCAGCCTTCTCGAGAGCAATGAGCAAACACTAGTCGCCTAGGCCCCGGTCGATCCGAACCCCCAAACGTAGAGTCCAACTCTGTGCTGGAAAGCGTACGCCAATGACCGAGCGCAAATATCTCTGCACGACGATGAGAAGTCGACTGAGGACTCTAGAGCTTACCAACCGACTACCATATGGTACATATGGTGCAGAAACTGGGGTGCATCTGTTTGCAAGAACTACAATGGTCTGATGTGAATACTTTCCGCTGACAGGCTGACTCACGGAGACACCGTCCAATAGTCCTGCGGAGCCTCCAAATAGGATATCTGCTTCGTGAGGGGAGACGACCGCAACCGTCCGCTGGTCGGGTTCGTTATCTTCTTGCATTTCGAGAGGAAGGCCGTTCGAGAAGATGAAACGAAGAGGAGGTAATATCTCTGGTTGAGATGTTACTATATAGATGGTATTTCCATAGATGTACAGATTCTTGAATACTGTCCAACCCGCCATCTTGTGTAATACCATCGTTGTTTCGGGTATTGTTCCATTCATCCAGCTGAGTCGACTGAAAGGATTGGTCTTTTCCGCGGAGGAGACTTGATTAGAAGATTGACCGTAACATTCGATATGGCAACCAGAGAAAATCAAGTAGTTTCCGGTAGTAAAAATGACCAGTATCAACAACCAATAGCGGAAATTTCGTGCTGAGGGCCCCGACATTGAGGAAGGAGGGTGCAAGGAGCAGATTACCCGAGACCCAACCATCTTTTTCCTAAACATAAACACCGTCCCCTAGTAGTGATAATACGACTCGAAACGAGTTGCAGGGTATGTACTGGACAAGGGAAAGCATAAGCTACAAGCACAGAAACCCGTGTTTGAGCCGAATGGCTCATAAACAACCTGAGTTAATAAATTATCTAGAGTCCAGCGGTATTTAAAACGCTATTTGCCCATTCTCCTGAATGCCTTCCGTCTATTGGCGACGCCGGCGTCGTCGACTGGATAGCCCGCTGGAGCTCCTTGGCCCAGTAGCTATCACCTGAGAGCATCTCCTTGCTATTGACGGTTAATCTGGGAGCATGAGACTGAAGGGGCCTCATATTCTTCGTCTCGACGGCTTGAGAGACTTCCCTGGCGGTTGCAACAGGCAACTTCGAGGCAGT
The DNA here is from genome assembly GCA_910890315.1 of Serendipita indica DSM 11827. Lineage (NCBI taxonomy): Eukaryota > Fungi > Basidiomycota > Agaricomycetes > Sebacinales > Serendipitaceae > Serendipita > Serendipita indica. The sequence continues at coordinate 1,878,182 of CAJVGD010000042.1, forward strand.
CGCTTCGGGAATGTTCTCCTCGCCGCCATTCAATACACCATTACGATTAAGAGGTAGATTCGAGGACTGATGCCGGACCGTAAGCCCCTGGTCAGCGGCAAGGCCGGAGCCTGGACCATGGGAGGCTTCGGGGGCCGTTTTCGACGACTGGGCCAATTTCTCCTGTTCCCCACCAACGACGATTGGCCCTGCCTTCGTATTCGCCTGTACATGGTGATCTGTTGGCTTAGATGTGTTGTCAAAAGGAGATACGATGGCCGCTGAACTGACAGCACTATGGTCAGGTGAACCATTTGTCGTCGTCGCATGTGTGACCGCGGGATCTGTCTTTGGCACCTCAGGCCATGAACCTAGTTGGTCAAGAAGATTGAGCTCCGTGTTGGCAGAAGAAGCTGCACTATCAACGTTAACAGGGTGTAGTTCACCCGTGTCAAGTCGTGGCGCGTTCTTGTCGACGTTGGAAGCAGACGTCTCCACTGAAAGTGACGCGGGCCCTGTCGGAAGTCGCGTCTCCATACTAGAGGCAACGTCATTCTCTACAGTTGGCGCCAGCGAGGGATTGGGTAGCAGAGCAGCCGTGGTTGGTTCCTCTTGCGTTGTCGCTGTCTGTCGGGGTGCGATTGGCGCCGAAGCATCAGGCACGCTCACTTGAGGCGCCCCCGATTGAGCTGGCAGTTCAAGGTTTGGCCTGTTGGATAGGACCTGTTGCTGAGGATAGTGATTCTGAATAGGTGGTGCCGTAGCTGGAGGTTGAGGAAGAGATTCGAGAACTTGGTTCGATGAAATTGGCGAGTCCCTCGACATTGACGAGGAGTGACGTCTGACTTTGATTGGTCCAGGAGTGACCTTTGGAAGGCGGGGACCGACAGGCTGTGGAGGACGGACCATCTCTCCGTGCAGGGTGCTCGCTTGGCTGGATGATGCGCGGTGGGAAAGATCCGCTTCCGAGGGAGGCGCGTCCGAGGTTTGGGCTTGGAATGTATCTTTTACAGCAGATGGGCTCGATGAGGGGGTAGTGTGGGTGTGAGATGGGTTGAGGCCATGCTTCCTGAGTGACTGTTTTCGAACAGGCAACTTATTGAGAGGTATCGGAGCCGTAATAGCCTCTGAAGGAAGAGATAGTGCCAGTTCCCTTGGTTCATCACCTCTCGGGGCCTCTTGACTACGTTCAGGGTCGTGCAAGTCATTTGGCTGACGAAGTTGGTCGGTTTTTGGGTCTGTTGGGCCCGTGCTACTAGTCGAATTGGGCTGCTGGTCACCGAACATGGAGAAAATGGTACGGTGATGCTCCACGAGTACTTTGAGAACGCCTGGGTTCATATTCATTGACGGACAGAGCACCAAAAGCAAGTTGCTTAAGGGCATCTTGGTCAAATTGGAATGCGATGACACCTTGTCTAGAAGCTCCGTCATGGTGAGCAAAAGGTCCTGGTTTTCCTTTGCAAGCGATCTCGTCAGGTAACGGAACTCTGTCAAGAGTGTTTGCAGCGCCTCTTCTGGGGTCACTCTTGGTGTTGATGCATCATCGTGAGGCATTTTATCTTGTTCGGCATCTCTGTCATTTGGTTGCAATTGCGGAGGCTCCGTCTGTACGGGCCGTGGATTCGATGGGAGGCCCCGTCGGAAGCCAGGATGGCCCATCATCTGGGAATTCATCACCCGCGGCGATGTCATACCAACGAGCATGAATCCCGATTCTTTGGCCTTTTCAAATGCTGCATCAAACAAAGGTGACGTTTCGCGAGTTAGAATGGGCTCTGGTACTAGTTACGGTAAGCGGAAGTTGACGGCACTCAAGATGATACGTACATTCCCTTATAAAAGCCTTGAGAACCGATGAGACGGCGTGTGGATCGAGGTCTCCTGGACCACATAATTGCAGATCGTAATCAGCACCTGGGCAATGTCAAGACCGGTTTTTCTCGTATAAAACTATGACGCACCATTGGCAAACTCGGACCGGATTTTGTTGACGTGGGAAGTCCGACCGGCTATTCTGCAACGTGCGTTAGTTGCAAGCCCCGCAGGGACGGTAAGCCGTACCGAAAGATGCCCTCCTCTGCAATACCCCATCGTTCGATGTGCTGCACACAACGCAACACAAGAGCGGGTATAAATCTGGCTTCGAGCCCACTAGTCGCCTCTGAGCCTAACACGGCCAACGCTTTGGTATCCCTAACGCAATCAACAAGCGGCCGGCCAAATAGAAGACCACCTGTGCTGTGCGGAGTGCCGCGAAAGGGAGGGCGAAGTAATGGACCCAGGTTGGGAGCTGGAGGTTGCTCAACAGCCGACAGGTTCATTCGTCTCCTGCTACCCTCTGCATCCGAGTGACTACCTCCATAAGTTGGTGAATGCGCATGTAGCCTTCTTCCTCTGAGTGAGGAGTCAGACGCCTCGGAAGCCTGTGCAGAATGCAGATTTGATTCCTGCGGAGGGTGCAAGGACGTCGGGGTCCAGATACTGTTCACTTTCTCGTAAGCTTTTTTGGAAAAGCTAACGGCAAGCCCCGTAGCAGCGTTCGCTGCTGGACCTAGCGAGGCCACCATTGACATTGTCTTGGAGTGACCTGGACTTGAGCCGCGTGTCGTCGTCCTTTGGGAATTTGACGGGGCTGCCCACGCCGTAAGCCTATCTTTGAGGTTGCTCGAAGAGGATTTATCCCTTGGCATGTCTGAACTCTCATGGTTAGAGGTGATAGGTGTCGCGGCAGAGAGAGAAGAGGTGGACCCAGTATCTGGAAAGGTTGGTATTGCAGAATGAGAGCGGTGATGCGGTTGGTAAATGGACGGTGACAGCTTGGAGGAGAGAGAGAATGATGAAGGCGGGGTGCTCATTGCTTGAACATGCTGTATCTCGTTGGGTTGAGCAAATACTGGGATCATGCTCAGAGACATAGAACGCCGTTTGGTAGATTTCGAGGGTGATGCGTTTTCAGCCTCGAAGCTTCCACTCCTTGCAACTCGCGTTGGTCGGGGCGTGACCTGTTCGGCTTGGGCAATTGCCTTTGGTGGAGAGGATGGGCTGTTGGTACTCGAAGTCGAGTCGATCATGTAGTCGATGGCTGCCGATATTTCAGACGTAGGTACGAGATGAGAACCTCGCTTAGGTGTGGATGGGACCTTGAGAGGAGAAGATGGAGACGGCTTGATATCAATGGTGGGCGTTGAATGCTTCAGAGGTGTCGATTCCTTTGGCTCCTCGATATACGAGACGACCCGAGGGGACGAGGATTTGTTCAGTCGTTGACCGATGGACTGAAAGGTACTCGCAAACTGTAGAGCTGGCTTTGGATCCTTTCTCGGTAAGAGCGACGAAAATCTGGGTCCAGGCAGCAACTTTCGTGGTGAGGGTGCTTCAGACTGCGTGCCCTCGTCGTCGCCTAGCCGTGTAGACCGTTTCTTTCCAAAAACACGTTTGAGGCGACTTGCAGCATTCTCCATGTTTCCGAGAAATTGTTGCGACGTGGACGGGCCTGGTCCGCTCGAAGAGGTGCCGCTAGAGGGCGAATGCTGATACGGATACATGCCAGGACAATGTTCCAGCGACGTAAATTAAGAAATAGTTATAATTTGTCCAATATCAGATGTTGCTTCCATTCAACTGGCAGCTGGACACCAGGCAGCGTGAGCGAGCTGGTCGTGTCTGGATCCCACAACTGACTTACAAACGACCGAGAGAGAGAGCAAAGGTTGTTGAGAATATAATTCCAATAATCAGTGGCCGCTGGTGATTATTGCTGGAATTTGCGGGTGATATGGTTGGGAGCCAGGATGCGCCAATAAACGGGACCTTTTGGCAGCGACCACCTCTGACACTAGACACGCTGGAACGAGTGCGTAGATGGTCTTGAGCAGCTCAATAAAGGGCTTATTTATCGCGTATCCAACGCCTGCAATTGCACCTCTGCCGAAATGAGCCTCAGGTCTCGATTCACCATAGCTATCTCCTTCATCGTCTTTCTTGTCTATTTTCTTGGACCCAGACCCTCGAAAGTTCGCTCAGTTGTCAGAAATCTCTTCGTTACCACCGATAAACCACTGCGTCGCGAATGGCGAGCTGGACCTGTCCCAGAGACGCAAATGGCTCCGCACCATCTTCCAGGTTGGCACTGCAGCCCTCGGTTTGGTCCTTGCACTCACATTTTTCAAGGCTTCTCTATCTTCCGAAACCTCTACATCTTCAACGGGACCATTTTCATCGTCACTACGAGACCAGAGTCAGTTCCAGAACCACGTCTGATACTCTCCCAAGGCCTGGAGCTCCGACTCGAGGCAGATAACGTGCCAGATCAACGCACTCTTTCAGTCGTCACCCCGAAAGAAGCCAAGGCTCTCTTCGGAGACTTTGCAAGTCTCATTGATGGAGTATCATTTATACAAACAGACGGTAGACAATTTCTTCAACACTATTATCATTTCGTTGTCGAGATTTTTGCCTTTTGGCACTGGAGATGCTACACCTCTCCAGACTACGACGAGTTCCTTGGCGGTTCTCTACGTGATTACCCTCGTCGTTGGATTTTTCCTCGTGTCAGTTTCGATGATTGGATCGACCGCCCCAGACTGAATCTGTGGACACTTCAAGCTGCCTTTGGTGGGTTTACCAGTCTCGAGTTCCAGTCAGACTGGGACCAACGTATGGGCCTCCATAGGCCTTTTGTCTTTGATACTGTCATCTTGGGGGATCGCGCGGCGTGGCACAGAAATCCAAAATGGCGAGAGCTCAAAGAGCCGAAGGCTCTTTGGCCACTTCGACTTAGGGATAACTGGTGGAGCCCTATCCGCGAGTTGGTAAAGACCTTTGCTGCTCCATCGCTCCCCCCAAGTAGAAGCTCGGTAAAGCCAGTTATAACGTACATCAGTCGACAGAAGACGAGCCGTAGACTCAGGCAGTTTGATCACCTCCAACTTGTTTCCGCTCTGGAAGACCTGTGCCGTAAGAATGATTTCGAGGTGTGTAATTTCATTTGATTACGAGCACCAAAGAATGATCGCCATAGCTGTCGGTTCCAACAATGGAAGATATGCCGCCACACAAGCAGATTCACCTGTTGAGCAGAACGACAGTGCTGATTGGTGTTCACGGAAACGGGCTCTCTGGACAGGTAACGAAGATTCAAAAGCATTGAGAAGTACGGTCTTGACGATATCTTGCCCAGCTTTGGCTAAAGCCATCTCCACGCACCACAGTCATTGAGATTTTCTATCCGGGGGGATTCATATTTGACTACGAGTACGTTGCACGTGTTCTTGGTCATACCCATTACGGTGTATGGAATGATACGTGAGCAGTCAATTTGCTTTCTTACAAGTGGTCTGATTTTTGTATTTCTAGGTACTTTACAGCACCAAACCTGCCAAAAGGTAATCATCTCTCTGGGTTTCACAAGCGTGCTGACGGGAGGCAGTTCATGGCCCCCCGGGCTTTCATGGTTCTGACATTCCTGTTAGCCCAAACATTACGGAGTTAATCTATCGTAGACTGACACTTCCGAACCCGATGGATGCTTGATGTTTGCCTAATTGTATTTCTACTCCGATTTTGATGAGACTAGCGCAGTCGGCTGTGGTGACGCACCTTCGACCGCGCCAAATTTCTTGTACCCCTCACAAACTTGAATGGCAGCCAATGAACCTGACCCAGTAGCAAACCTTCCTCCTGTCGTTCCTGCTCACATCGAGACGGGTGAGCAACGACAGCCGGTACAGCAAAGGGACAGCGGCCATCATCCGTTGATTGCGTTTGTCGGCCTTCTGGGTTATGGAAGAAGAGGAACTCTGCGTAGGAAACATCTTACTACGCTCTGCTTCAAGATCCTTCTTGGGCTTTTGCAGGTGAGCGTCTACGCCGGGTAACGTTGGTCATCCATGGGCTCGCGTTGCTTGCAACTACGCAGAGATGCAACTCCGCGTCTAAGACGAGTGGATAAACTACTCTTTTTGTGCTCACACGCTCCGTAGATCGTTTCTATCGCTGTTCTTTCAGCCATTGCTATTCGCACCCAGAGCCCAATCGACCCAACGCTCAACGAATGGGACGCCTGTTCTCGTCCTCTAGGACCGTGGCTTATGGTTTGGCTGGTATGTCTGATTGCAGGTTGGGAGCGTCGCCGGCTGATCCTGGACGATTACAGGTGCGAGTCACTATTGGTCTCTGCATGACAATCTATGGCTTTACGCTCATACGCCCTGGGTGAGAAACATCCCGCATGTGTGCTCGCTAACTGACGGGTGAGAATACCTGCAGGCTCGATGAGTACAACTACGACCCAGAGCACGGGGAGAACACGGATGCTGTGCAAGAAAATCAGACACCCCCTCCTGTTGGTCCTCTCAATGGCCCCGGTCAGCCTCAGTTCATTCACGCGGGACGCATACGCCCACACCCTCGAGCCCTTCAGTCGTTGACCAGCATTCTAAGCTTCCTCTCTGTTGTTTGGTTCATTGCTTCCCACATATTGGTTTATACCTCCTTGGATACCTGCCGAAACGCGTCTCCACATCTTTGGTGGCTGGCTTTTGGTATTCTTTGCATCGGCTACGTAATTATCGCGGAGATAATACTGGTCGTCCTCTTCATATTTTGTTTTGTGCCTGTCCTATTGGTATGTTCCCCTTTCCTTATTAACAAGCCGGATAACTGATGCAACTTCTGCAGGTGACTGTCAACCTGCTCCTGCTCTGCTTGGGACGCCGACCGCTCTACCGTCCAGGTGGTATCAATCACGAGATTGGCAAGCTACCACAGCAAATCATCGATCGTATCCCACTCGTATTATACATTCCACCGCCTCCACCGATTAAAGACGGAAAGGAAGCAGATGATATACACACATATCCGCCACAACCACCCCCAGAAAGTTACGTTGACCCAGTATCCGGCACAGGACAGAAACCAGCAAAGGAAACGAGACATCGGCGTCGGCATCGATTCATGTTCTTTCGCAAAAAGGAGGACGAAGTACCAGCTCCAAAGGCGAAGAAAAAGGGTCCAGTAGACGAATGGGAAGCGAATTGGGAGCAAGGAGATTATCCTTTTGTGCGCCTCCCCGACAATCGCGCGACCTGTGCAATCTGCCTCCTCGATTTCGAAGAACCACCTCGGAAGGATCAGGGGCAGTCATCTACTGCCGAAATCGCGTCAAACGTGGCCAAATCTCAGCCATCATCAAGTGGAAAGGCTGTCGAACACAAGGTTCCAGTTGAACCTTTGGCGCTTCAAGATGTTGGCGAGGGCGCGACACCTCTGCGACTACTTGCGTGTGGACACTGCTTCCATAAACAATGCATTGATCCCTGGCTATCAGATGTCAGCGGTCGCTGTCCTGTCTGCCAAAAACCGGTGGACATTGAGGAATTGGAAAGGCTGTCGAAGAATGGGTCGACGACGGCTTGGATCAACAACGTCATTGCCTCTCCGTCAGGTACCCCGCCTGCTGCTCCTATTCGAGGGCCAGAGCAAGGAGGCACAGTAGACTTGCAGCAGCCACCATAAGCGCTATTTATCCGTTCGCCTTGTAGATTAGCTGCCGCTGGTAATTCGACTTTAATTTGGGCCGACGAACGACCGGGGGACCGCCTGGCAAAGAGATTTACGGAGTTACATTTGGAAAAAGTCCGTACAAGGAACAGCAAGCAAACAGCCTATTGGTAGGCTCGGTTACCAATAGCTAGCAGAGATGAGATACATCGTGTACAATTCCCGGTGAAATTATGATTTTCTTTTTCAATTTATCCAACGAGGACCGCCTAGATCCGGAGAACACCGTGCGATGGGCTTTTGCGCATCCAACCAGCAGAATTAGGGGGTTTATAAGACGTTGGTGCTCCATGGCCGTCTTCGGAATGGGTCGCCCTTGTCGTCCGAGCAGGACTGCGCGTGGGAAGTGGTGGACGAGGAGGACGAGCGGGAGCCGTCTTTGGGGTGGAAGGGGAGATGGGAGAAGCGATGAAGTCCACTTGAGAGGTCGAGCTCTGCCGAAGGAGCAGCGGGTACGCGGCCGGTGTGGGTCGAGAGAAAGATCCTGGCGATCGAGGCAATGGAGGACGAGCCTGCATATGCGTGTTTGGTGGCATAAGGACCCTGAGCTCTGGTCTTGACTGTACCATCCTAAGGGATTTTTTATTGCCGAGGTCGTCAACGGGAAGACTACGAGGGACATCCTGTGGGGTGGAAATCTGATCCGATGGCGACGATGGAAGCGAATAATCGCTACCTGGTTCGCTCTCCGATTCAAAATCCTTGTCCTCGAGTGCTATAGGGTTTTCCACAAGCGCGTTGGGAAGAAGGTTGGAGCCGGAAGGCAATTGGTGGTGATAGCGGGCAATCTCGAGGTCGACTCCGATTCTTTCCGCGGTTTCGAGCGAGCGAGGGTGCGGGATTGGGTTGGAAATAACCGGTCGGGGAGGCACTGGTGGCCTCTTGGTGATGCTGAGGACGCGGGTCAAACCGCCTCGCCAAATGGTGCTCGATGCACTTTTGGTTGACTGATGATCGGACTGTGGGACAGAGCGACTGCTTCTTGGGATAAATGTCCAGTCGCCCTCACGCTTGGTGGTGGCACTGAGCGAATGCGCATCAACTGGATTAGGGCGACCTATGCCCCGGACTGCTTCGTTGATGCTGCGCAATGTGGTTGCCCCGTTCTCGTGCTCACTACATGGCCGTACGTCAGCACGGTCGGTAGGTGTGGAGATGAGAAAAAAACGTACTGGGCGTAGAGTTTATGTTGTCGGTAGTCCCACTCGGACCGGAAGGTGCCAATACAACCGTATTCACAGACAGCACCTTTTCTCTTGACCATTACAGGCTTGTATCCCCTAGACGAAGGAGAGCGGGGGGTCAAATGGGGGTGCAAGAAAGACGAGAAGAGAGGCCTACTTTCGGAGTTTGCTGAAGCTCTCGCCTTGGACTACTTCAGCCATTATAAGAGTGAAAGATAGAGGAATGTGGGGAGGAGAAGGACAAGGGTGCAGAACCCCGCGAGCGAGGTTGGGGGGGGGGATGATATTGAGGAGCGCATGTATCTCGGACTCCGGGGGTGCAAGCTCGGAGTGAACTCATGATCCCCTTCGTCGGGACCTGTGTCTGATAACGAGTTCGCTGAATATCCCGGCTATTTTTTCCCATCGACCGAGACGACGCCGGCGGGGTCTTCACCCGAGGAAACGCGACGCCCCTGCGGTTCTAGCTATCAACTTGCGCTGTTTTCCGTGCTTTTGAGCCATGTTTTTGCCGTGCGTCTGATCACCGCCGTCGAGCAAGCATTCAAGTCAATAAAGCAGCCACCAAATGACGCCGTCCAAAGCCCTTCGCCCTCGTTGCTCCTGGATAGTCCCTTGCTTGTTTTTTTCTTGAATTTCTTCTTGATAATCTGCGAGTCCCCCAAAAGGATGGCATTGGTCTAAATCAGTTTCCTATTTTGGAGTCGACCTCGACTTTGCCTTGGACTCGATCTAGACGACCCAGGCAGCCAGAGGTGAGATAAATCCATTAGATATTCTACTAGACGCGCTCAAGACGCGTATCGTCTTGCCTATTGGACGCTGACGAGCATCCACCCACAGAAAAATGTCGGCCAAGAAGCTGCAAAACAAGATTTTTGGCACTTCTTCTACTTCTTCCAATCCTCTGAAACCCACGAGCACGGATCCTGGGCTCACGATCAACATTCCGAAGCAACCAGGCGTGTCCCCAACCGTCAGCCACCCTCATGTCCCCGTCCCCAATGGCCAGACAGCAAACGACACGCACCCAACGTCGACGTTGAAAACATACAAGGACCGGCTGGTGACGCAGCTGCAGTCAAAGTACGACGGCGTGGAGCGGTATCGTTTGTTGCAGGACGAACGCAAGGAACGTCATTGGAAACGATGGGGCCCATATCTCTCCGAGCGTCAATGGGTGCGTTATCTTGTATCTTTATTCCTCAAAGTCTCTGTCTGATCCCTTGTCCTGCAGGCTACCGTCCGAGAGGATTACTCGGGAAATGGTGATGCTTGGTCACATTTCCCCCACGCTCAAGCACGTTCGCGCGCGTATAGATGGGGTGAAGACGGGATTGCTGGTATCAGCGACAACCACCAACGTCTCTGTTTCGCCCTCGCTCTGTGGAATGGAGTCGATCCAATTCTAAAGGAGCGTCTCTTTGGGGTTACGGGCCACGAAGGAAACCACGGAGAGGACGTCAAAGAGTTATACTATTATCTCGACTCCACCCCAACTCACTCGTACATGAAGTACCTATACAAGTACCCGCAACGGCCCTACCCTTATGAACAGTTGGTGCGCGAAAGCGGCAATCGTAGCCGCGACGTCAACGAGTTTGAAATTCTCGACACCGACGCGTTCGAGGACAACAAGTACTGGGACGTCTTTGTCGAGTACGCAAAGGACGAGGACGCGCCCGATGCCATCTCCATACGTATCACAGCCTACAACCGTGGACCCGAGCCAGCAACCCTGCACATTATCCCACAGCTTTGGTTCCCAAACACATGGTCCTGGTCCAAGGATGCACCCCCGAAACCAGTCATGTACCTCGCTGCTCCCGGTGCCATCGCCGTAAAGCACCCGCAAATGAAAGCGAATCTCTACTGCCTTCCTTCACCACCCCCAGTAGGTCCAGCAACCTCCGAAGAGGATGACGGCGACATTGTATATCCGGAGATGCTCTTCACCGAAAACGAAACCAATTATAAGCGTCTCTACGGGGGTCAAAACGTGAACCCCTACTGCAAGGACGCATTCCACGATCATATTATTCCTTCCCACAGGCCCTCAGACTGGTCCAAAGCAGGGGAGACATCTGGACCCCGGTCCGAGTTTGTGAATCCACACAATCGTGGCACAAAGGGGCGAGCCACTATGTGTTTCGAGATGTTCCAGCAAACGGCGGCTGCGCGGTCGTTCGGTGCAAACTCACGCCCGAGAAACCAGATGCAGATCCTGGAATAACCGACGAAGAGCTCTTTGACAGCACTGTGGATGAGCGAAGGGAAGAGGCTGATGAATTCTACGCTCATCTGGCTGTCGGGCCTCTGACGGACGATCTGAGGTCGGTGATGAGACAGGCGTTGGCCGGAATGTTATGGTATCTTTGTCTCGTTTTAGCAGTAGCGGTAACTCAACACTTCGCCAGGTCGAAGCAGTACTACAAATTTATCCATAGTCAATGGATGAGTGGCGATTCTGCGCAGCCGCCCCCGCCTCCGGAGCGCAAGCACATCCGAAATCGAGTGAGTGCAGCTCGAGTTGGTGAATGAGCCGCTCAAACAAACCTGATAGGATTGGAAACATCTTCATATTGAAGACATTCTCTCCATGCCTGACAAGTGGGAATATCCTTTTTTCGCCGCATGGGACTCTGCATTTCACTGCATTCCGCTAGCAATGATCGATCCTGCATTTGCAAAGAAGCAACTCGACCTACTCACAAGGGAGTGGTATATGAAGCCCGACGGTCAGATCCCCGCATACGAGTGGAACTTCAGCGACGTCAATCCACCTGTACATGCTTGGGCCACATTCCGTGTGTTCAAGATAGAACGCAAGCTCTTCGGTAAGGAAGACATCCAGTTCTTGGAGCGAGTCTTCCAGAAACTCTTGCTGAACTTTACGTGAGTACTGATGCACCTTCCGTCTTTTTCACTGTTGACAAAGATCAAGCTGGTGGGTCAACCGCAAGGATCAAGATGGGCAAAACGTGTTCGAGGGCGGGTTTCTCGGTCTGGACAATATCGGCGCGTTCAATCGATCTGAGCCATTGCCTACGGGTGGAGTGCTCCGACAAGCAGATGGCACGGCATGGATGGCTTTTTTCTGCCTGAATATGTGCGCATTGAATCGCCCCTGCTTGTCAATGTGATCCTGATCCCCTCTAGGCTCAATATGGCGCTCGAACTTGCAAAACACAACTCGGTATATGAAGATATCGCTTCAAAGTTCTTCGAGGTATTCTTCGCATTTACATCCTCATCAAGCATCCAGGTCTCACTCTTGTCAGCATTTTATTTTCATCGCAGACGCCATGACGTATAAGCCGGACCCTGACAATGAACTCAGTCTTTGGAACGAGGATGAGGGGTTTTATTTCGACGCCATCCAGTGGGGAAACCACGCTCAACAGATGCCAGTCAGAAGTCTAGTCGGCCTCATTCCCCTTTATGCTACACTGGTGCTTGAGCCATCTACCATTAATCGTTTCCCTGGCTTCAAGAAACGTATGGAGTGGTTCATCGAAAACAGACCCGAAATGTCCAAGAGGAATATGGCAAATATGAAAGGAAGAGGAAAGGGTGATCGGAGGCTGCTTGCATTATGCGACAAGGACCGCCTTGTCAAGATTTTGGAGAGGATGCTTGACGAGGAAGAGTTCCTGAGTGACTATGGAGTTCGCTCGTATGTATTTTCCTTGAGTTCAATCTCCTGCTCTAACGCCGGAAACAGTCTCTCCCTCTACCATAAGGATCATCCATACTCGATGACCGTCCACGGTCAGCGATATGAAGTTGCTTACTGGCCAGGAGACTCAAAATCTGGGATGTTTGGAGGAAATTCCAACTGGTATGCAGGTTCCTCCCCTCCAAACATGTGTACTGACTGGCTCAACTAGGCGTGGACCCATATGGCTTGCCACCAATTTCTTGCTCATTGAGTCTTTGCAACGATTCAGTCAGTATTATGGGAATGACCTCGAAGTCGAATGTCCATCTGGCAGTGGCGACTACATGCCTCTGAATAAAGTGGCAGAGGAGATTCAGCATCGCATTATCCACATTTTTGCGCGCGATGTGGACGGACGCCGCGCTACAAACGGTGGTTCAAGCCTTCTCGACCGTGATCCCTATTTCCGTGACTACGTATGGTTCTATGAGTTTTTCCATGGCAATTCGGGATGTGGACTTGGCGCTTCACACCAGACCGGATGGTGCGTCCTCTCGTATCGTTGCCAGAGTCACAACTGACCCAGGACCAGGACCGGACTTGTGGCCTATCACATCATGCAGAGTGGTATATCCTGCCGACTACCAAAGACACCACGTAGTACGTTTGTGCTCCTATATTTTCCCTGCAGACTTGCTCAATTCACTTTGAAGCTCCCCGAAGCCATGCAAGGCACTACTTTGACGAGCAATTGGAGACAATGTCTGAAGGAGGTGACCCCCTCGCGACACCATACACGCCCTACAGCGCTTACAGTGCCGTTTCTCCCGCACCTTCCGAGCTCCATACCCTTGAAGATATTTCTCCAGAGGCACTCTGATCGCTAGTGATCACCATGCACGCCATTCTTGCATTCCCTTCTCGTCTAGAAGTTCACGTATTGTGTCGAGTTCAATACAGTACCTCCATCACATTTTTGAACACCAACCACCTCCGACTTGAAACGGAATGCAGACTTCAGATCCGACTCATTTCTTCCGGACAGAAACGGACATGGCTCGAGTAGATGTAAATATCAGTTTGAGCAGATTCGAGTTAGGACTAAGTACAGGCGCCAGGCGCGGTCTCGTAAAGCAGAGTACATCAAGTCACTGAAGGATACAATCACTCTTCCCGGAAAACCCATATCACTACAGGTTGTCGATGGTCATGTATGGACCGCCGAAAGTGGCGCGGTGGCGAGGAAAACATCCCTGGAAGCAAGTGTAAACCTTGGGAAAGAATTGAAGCCATCTGACCTGCCACAGACTGGAAAGACTCTTCAACTGTTCAAAGGACATACGGGACCAGTAACCTGCTTACAGATCGTCAAGACTCCGAAAACCCAGTTACTCCTCACTGGTTCTTGGGATAAGGTGCGCTCTTTTGTTCTGGGTGCTGGGACCTTTGGTTGAGTGTATCTAGACTATGCGGGTCTGGGATATTGCTGTCAGTCTAACTGCGTCTACGTTTGGGCTATTTATCTGATGCGTCTATCAAGAGTACAAAAGCCCTTTCCGTCACATCCATGCATAGCGATTTCTTGAAGTGTCTTCTCGTGATTCCATCTCTTGGCCTCCTTATTAGTGGCTCTTCAGACAAGACGGCAAAAATATGGTACTCTCCAGAAAACCCTGCGATTACTAGACTGATGAATTTCAAAGGGACTTTGAGCAGACGCTTGAGAATGCCGAAGTGTCTCCAAACTTACTTGGCATAATTTCAGAGCATACACGTCCCGTAGAATGTCTCGCCTACGATAGCGTAGCAGGCGAGTTATACACCGCCGATAGCATGGGTCGCATTCTCGTTTGGCGCCTCGAGATTGCGGCCGATCGATCGACATGTCGCGCATACAACCTCAAAGATGTTTCTGGGCATCGCACTGGGATAAACGATATTTTGGTCTCGCAGGAAGGACTTTGGACCGGTTGGTCACCTTCTCATAACAGTTCCTGTTACTCATCGGAATTTCAGCATCGACAGACGAGACGGTCATATTTCATCCACGTGATGCAGAAAGGAAGACTGTGGTGATCAAGCACAAGCACCCAGTCAAGAGTATATTATTAATTCATGTCTCGGGGACGGACTCGAGATTTCTCGTAACTGGAAGTGGCGAAATCATCTCTACTTTTGAAGTGACCAACTTGCTTTCCGGCAATGGAGATATCGATAGCCTCGGAGTCACAGATGCCCATGCCCACAACATCACCAATGTGGCCCATATAGAAAGCCAGGTTGAGTATGAAACCTCTGATTCGATCTCTGTCCTCAGTGCCGGCTTGGACGGTCTAGTACGCAAGTGGAAATTGGCAGGTATGATGGTGCGGTAGACTCCTCGAAGAGGTTTGATAAGCCAAATCTAGACTTGATAACCGGGGTCCCCGATGCCTCGAGGGACCAGACTGCCCAAGTGGACAACGTGACCTTCACAGAGGAAGAAGAGAGGGAACTCGCAGAGTTACTCGACGCTGACTGAGGCAAAAACTCGGGTGCGTATCCCCGGTATTTGCGCCTGCTGGCTGAATGATCGGTAGTTTCGCCGATTGGCTGGCCAATTTGTAGATGTCCCTGTGATTGTGCTGTCGATATACCTTGACCTCGACGATGTTTACCAGAAAACGTCCCCTGTCAGACAAGTGGTTCTGGAAACAGTATGACCCACATTCCGATGATTTCAGCAAGCCGTCAGTAGAAGGTGACCGCGATTCTCTGACCGGGAGCTGGAAACCTTGTAAATCCTTCCCATCCGAGATCTACGTCGAACTTTTGGCTATTGGACGGATACCCGACCCATTTATAGGGTTTAACGAACACGCGGTTCAATGTATATTCTGTGATCTGGCCAGAAACAGACTCACGACCTTACAGGGGTAGCTGATACAGAATGGCTCTACGCATGTCTCTTTGACTTGGAGGACTTTACAGCCATTGCTCAAAATGATCTTGCTTCCGAGATAACGTTTGAAGGCTTGGACACTATTTGCGACGTGTACTTGGTAAGTATATAACATCTAGCTGATAATGAGACCAACAAATATTCAGAATGGCAAGGCAGTGCTACATACAGATAATATGTTCAGACAATACTCGGTAAGCCTACGAGTTGAGACGACGATATACTTACCTGACCTGCAGCTACGACTCGTGCCCGCCATAAACGGTGCCAAAGCGCACGCTAATCTTCTCGTTCTTCATTTCCGCTCGGCTAAGCGAGTAGCGAAGCAATTAGAGGCTCAGTATGGGGCCGTCAGGGCCGGGTCATGCAATCTAGGGGATCCCTCAAGGGTCTACATAAGGTCGACATCCGCTGGGTCGCGACGGCTTTACTCAAATTTGTTTAGAAAAGCCGCATATCACTTTCGGTGGGATTGGGTAACATAGCTCAACCTCTCAGGAATCCAATGCTCAAAGCATACAGGGCCCAGAGCTAATTGGGGCTGGTCCGTGGAAACCGGTTACATTGACGACATTTGCAGCACGAATCACCGAGGCGCAAAGTTCTGCTTGCGTCGAGCTTGCTACTCAAGAATCTCTCCTGGCGATTACAACGAGGGTCGAGGTAGTCAAAGCGGAAGGACTCCTTGTTAGGGCGTGCCTCCTAGATGATAATGGGCACACCGTGCGTATAGAAGAGTGCGCTCTGTCACCGCACGAATGTCGACTTGTCGACATGGAATGGAAATTCCCCTCTGGAAGGATTCGGCTATGGAACCCCTGTGGATATGGCGAAGCCTACCTATACCGCTTACAAATCCAACTTCTACAAGGGGTGAGTTCTGACTCTTGTAGTTATTTGATTGTCTGACCGGACTCACAGGAGCGCTGCATCGATCAAATCACTCGGCGGATTGGGTTCCGAGACATTCAGCTGCTCCAGAATCCGCTTCTCAGCGCTCCTGGAACAACGTTTTGTTTTCGCATCAATGGAACCAAAATATTCTTAAGAGGCAGGTACTTTGTAACATAGGACAAACGCGCTGAGTACTCTTCAAGGTTCTAATTGGATCCCAGGAGATTGTTTCCTGACTAAAATGACGCATGGTCGTTATTTCTCCTGGCTAAATCTACTCAAGAGTGGCAACCAGAACTGCATAAGAGTATGGGGAGGTGGCATATACGAATCAGACGCCTTCTATGATATTTGCGATGGTGTGTCGTGGGTTTAAGATCTTCCATGGCTAACGCAAGATTATAGAGTTGGGCATTCTGGTTTGGCAAGACTTTGCCTTTGCCTGCGGTGTTTATCCCGCACACAAAGAATTTATGGACACAGTCAGCGAGGAAGCTCGAGATAATCTGAAACGATTGAGGCATCATGCTTCCCTTGCGGTGCTTTGTGGAAATAATGAAGACTACCTGCAGATCAAGATGTGGGGTACGTAAGTGTCACGTCATTGCGATATCTGACTTTCCATGGATTCCTAGGTGTCAAGGGAGGTCTTCCAGCAGTCGTGATCTACGAGGGGCTACTCCCGAAGCTAGTACGCTTTCTCAACTCGACTTTATTTATGTGCATAAATCGTCTCGTAGGTCAAAGAGCTGACTTCGCCTTGTATTCCTTATGTGTACGGATCACCCTATGGAGGAGAGGGTGATGACACCTCAGATCCTACTATCGGGGATGTGGTGCGTACATCCAAGTATTCAGACCTGTACTCAAAGGCAACACAGCATCAGTGGGATGTCTGGGCAGGTAAAGGGGAACCTTTCCAAGATTTCGATATCCTTGGTGGTCGATTTATTTCGTGAGAAATATCTTCACTTCTTGGAGCCTGTAATCTGACGCCCGAAAGTGAATTTGGCGTACCCTCGCTGCCATGCTTTCGCACTGTTGAAGCATTCTTTTCGTCAAATGACACCTCGGAGCGCTTTCCACAGTCCACTGTAATCCAGCAGCACACTCGCGCAGGCTCATACGAAAAACGCTTTGCCGTGCTCATGAACGAGAATTTCAGAATGACAGGCGATCTCGAAAGGTAAACACTACCTGCAATTCCTATTGATGCTCATCATTCGCTCAGCTACATTTATCTTACCCAGCTCATGCAGAGTGAAGCGTTGGGTTTCGCCTACAGGGTATGGCGCAGGAATTGGAAAGGGGAAGGGCATGAAGAGGTTCATTGAATTCTTTCATTCGGATTGTCACTGACTGCTCACCAGACTGCTGGTGTTCTTGTGTGGCAGCTGAACGATTGTTGGCCGGTCACATCGTGGGCTATATGCGACTACTTTGTCAGTATAACAATCATTGATGCTTATGATCTGATATTTCCTAGTTACGACCGAAACCAGCTTACTTTAGCATCTCTCGTGAACTCAAGCCCCTAACTGTGGGAATCCAACGCACAGTAGGTTAAAGGCTTTTTCTCGGTGGAGATATAGTGACATTCATCCAAAGGTTGCTAAGAATCGTACAAACGATCGCCCTCGTGCATTTTACGAGTTTGGTGCCTTCCAATCGGTTGCGGCTACTCTGGATATCTGGGCTTCAAATTTTACTCTGACTAGACAGAACGTCCGATTGGAACTACATGGCTATGATCTGCAGTCAGACTGGACATATCGGCACATCCAAGACCTTCTCTTGGAGCCAAATTGTAGTCGAGATGTGATATGTGGAATGGCGTGCCCTCACGGAGGGATAGAGGGCACTATACCTACGCCTTCACGGTCGGTCGTCATGGCTGCTACTCTACGAGACCAGGATGGTCGGGTCGTCTCTCAATGTGTTGATTGGCCTCAGCCATTCAAGTTCATCCAACCTCAAGACCCACGATTAACGGCTGTCTTGCGACAGAATGTCTTGGAAGTGCAGGCCGAACGGCCTGTCAAGGGACTGTTCCTGAGTGTCGACGGAGGTGAGGACGACGTCATTTGGAGTGAAAACGGCCTAGATATAGTGCCGGTAAGCCAAGGTCTGGTACCGCTATCGGTAATTGACCCTTTCACATTAAAGGGATATACAGCGAGTATCACGATCACAGGTCTCAAAGGCCGCACAATCAACGCCGCATATCTTGGCTGCGAGAAGAGAACTCCTTTACGTATGTCGGGCCAATAATGACCTGTGAAGAACGAAGACAAACGAACGAAACTTTGACATTGTTCAGACTATTCCTCGAAAATTAGAACTTTGTCTCCACCCCAGCTCTCCATGAGCCGTTGGCCGTCCCCGGTCGGCTGTGAGAACGCGATCTGGTCAGTTTTGAGATTTAGAGCGCAACCATGGATAAAGGTACGAGTAGCCGCATCCAATAAGGCCCTCGCAACGCCATTTCGACGAAATTCGTGCGAGACGAAGATTCGGGATACTCCCATGATGCAAGGAAGGGGTGTAGGGCTTCGTGGCTTTAGTTAGGCAGGAAAATCCGATGTCAAGTTGAGACATACTCGCAATATACACCTCGATCAACATATAGCGAGTTATTTGCATTAGATTCTCCTGGCGTCACTCTTCGAAAGGCAGATTTGATCTTTTGGACGACTATGCATCCAGCCACCCGTTCCTTCGTCGAGGACTTGAACACAGGCACAAGGAACAGATAGACCTTGGTAAGCTTCAGTAAAACCCAAAAGCGGCGAGCAAGCTATACCTTGGAGACCTCCAACGCCGGTTTACTTAGTGATGGAGAAGACAGAGCAGTGTCAACTGTCGACATGATGTTCGAAAGCTAGACTAGGCTCAGTTTGTATTGGTTGTTACGCTGTGAACAAACCTTTGTCCCAATTTTGCCTCCTGTCGTTGCCCGAACACAAACTATGCGACCCGACAGGCCGGAAGACATTATAGCCCGTGATTCAATCACGATCATCCCAGCATTCGCCGCTTCCTTCTCGTCTTCTCTTGTCCACTCGCCGCCTCTGCGAACACGATCACAGTGCGTTTTGTGCAGGAGCTCATCCTCTGGAGATCCACGTGTGTAAGATAGCTTACACAGGGAACATGACGTAAATGCAGGTTTGGTAGAGAAACCAAGGACCAGTTGGCGGAGGGGTCTGCGAGTTTGGCCAGAGATCGTGAGGGACGCCTTTCCGACTCGTTTCGTGTCTTCTGGGAGAGACTTGGGGCGCTTCGACGCGTGATGTCGGGATGCAGACTCCCCTTCGTCCTCTGTCCAATCCCGCGGCCGCTTTCCAATCGCGGGGAGGGGTTCAACCACGATTTCAGGCGCGTCTATAAAAGATCTTGCGCGTTTTAAATATGATCTAGCAGGTTTTGACGACATTGCACAAACAGGTGCTGTGGTGATCGGCAGCAAGCGAGTTGGAGCGGAGTTGGAATACGAAGAGCTGGTGTTCCAGGCTTTAAACACGTATCGATAGAAAGAGTTTCGGCCTTTTACCTGAATAAACGCGCCAGTTTCGTGTTCTTTTGGGTATAAAGCGAGTCTCCTTGCACTAATATCTGAGGCTGGGACGCACTTTGCCTTTCAAACCAACTTGACAAAATGGCATTTGGTACATCAAAAGCGCATGGCGGTCTGCAAACATTACTAAAACGTTCGAATAGGTCAATCTGGTGGTCGAGGTGGCTTTAGTGGACGCGGAGGTCGAGGCGGGCTGGGTGCAAGAGGTCGAGGTGGTCCGCCTGCCCGAGGAGGTGCTCGAGGTATGAGTTTCTGAACTCTACTTATAATTTTATTGCTCATAATGACTTTTATTTGAACAGGAGCCAGCCGGGGAGGTGCAAGAGGCGGAGGACGAGGCGCACGAGGCGGGGGCCGAGGTAGAGGCGGAAAACCTGCAGGAAGAGGTGCAAAAGGCGGCTCAAACGTTGTAAGTGGGCTTTCACTCTGTAAAATTCAAGTCCTAAGCTAGGACCCACAGATTTTGGAGCCACACAGACACGCCGGTATATTTGTCGCAAAAGGCAAAGAACAATTACTCGTCACCAAGAATCTCGTACCTGGGGAGTCGGTATATGGCGAAAAACGTATAGCAATCGAGGGTCCCAAAGATGCAGATGGGACTGCGGCAAAGACTGAATATCGTGTCTGGAATCCTTTCCGATCCAAACTGGCTGCAGGGGTGCTCGGTGGTCTCGATAACATCTATATCGCTCCAGGCAAAAAGGTACTATACTTAGGGGCGGCGAGTGGCACTAGTGTCAGCCATGTCGCCGACATTGTGGGTCCCGAAGGCGTTGTTTACGCCGTCGAGTTCTCTCACAGGAGTGGGCGAGATCTCATCAACATGGCGAAGAAGCGAACCAATGTCATTCGTATGTCATTCTGTTCTGTGTTGTAACGTAATTGTCTTACCGCTTCTAGCCATTGTCGAGGATGCGCGACATCCAGCCAAGTATCGCATGCTACTGTCCCTCGTCGACGTCATCTTCTCCGATGTCGCTCAGCCAGATCAAGCGCGGATAGTTGCACTCAACGCCGACTATTTCTTAAAAAATCAGGGCCACGCTGTGATTTCCATCAAAGCCAACTGTATCGACTCAACAATGCCAGCAGAACAAGTTTTTGCCAACGAAGTGCAACTACTCAAAACAATGAAATTCAAGCCGATGGAACAGCTGACATTGGAGCCGTACGAGAGAGTGAGTACCAGTCGCGAGAGGTGCTCACACATGAACTGATTGAAAACGTAGGACCATGCTATGCTCTGTGCACGATACGAGCGTAATGCTTAAATTTCCACGACCTAGTCTCTCACGATGTACTCTTACTACGTATTTGTCGTCCCGCCCAATACGCTTGGTCCCTGCCATCTCTGTCTCGTTCCAATGGACGACGTCAGTGAACGCGAAGATATTTCTAGGACATATGTTCGCAACATTAAAGATCCCATTTACGATTATAGTACGTCAGTGGGACCCGTGTGCCTTCGTTTCTGGTAACAGTCGACAAAAAGTCGAAGTCGAGACCTTCTTCTTCCAGTTTATCGACACGTAAGATGATACTCGGCCCTAGATGTTCCTTAACTGATAGGTATCTCAGGCGGCAATTCCAACGTCTGCGGAACATCAAACAGCTTGGGACATCCTATTTCGTATGGCCTGGAGGGTCACACAACCGGTTTGAACATTGCCTCGGCGTCATGCATCTCGCAAAGATCATGGTAGACCATCTCTCGCAGCAAGCGGGCCTGGGGATTACATTGCGAGATCGCAGATGCGTCCAACTTGCTGGTGAGTCACTCTTAAGCGGATTATCTCCTCTGAGGCCTACTGTAGGTCTTTTGCACGATCTAGGTCAGCACACTCACTGGGCAAGCGGACTTCTATTTTAATATATCAATTAGGCCATGGCCCATTTAGTCATGTCTTTGACGGGCAATTCATACCTCGGTTTGTATTCTGACATACTCGACTAGTTCGTTGACCTCTAAGCAGGGCTCGGTGAATCCCTCTGTGACTAGAAGTTGTCGCTCTCTAACCCCATTTCTGCTAGTCCAGGCTACGATTGGAAACATGAAGATGCATCCGAACTCATGTTTGAGGCAATGCTCAAGGAAAATGAAATTGAGATGCCCCAGCAGGATATCGCGTTTGTTCGCGATCTCATTGCAGGGATAGACCGCCATCCAGAGAATCAGGAGAAGGCTTACCTCTTTGAAATCGTCGCGAACAAGCGGAACGGAATAGACGTGGACAAGTTCGTTGTCACCCAGTCCTGATATGTCTGTTCATGGTGTAGGTTCGATTACATAGCTCGGGATACACACCAGATCGGAGGAAACAAGTGCAGCTTAGCGGCTATGAGGTATTGGAATATACCATATATCGCTCTGACCTGACCGTCCTTAGATTGATAAAATCAAGTCGCGTCATCGGAGACCACATTGCTTACTCTAACAAAGACATTACAAATGTCTTCCTTGTGTTCCAAGAGAGATGGAGCCTTCACAAACGAGGTATCATCAACTTAGACTTCAGAGTTGCCGAACTTGACATCAAAGCAGTTTATACTCATCCAGCTGCAAAGGCAATTGAGTATATGGTTGTGGATGCCCTTCTTGCTGCTGATCCTATAATGCGCATATCCGAACAAGTCGATGATCCGGCTCGGTACGTCTTCCTTACGGACGCCATACTCGAAGATATTGAGAGGTCGACGGACGAGGTATGCATTCGGTTTACTGAATAACAGCATGGCTAGAGGCTGACGAGAAATTAGGCTCTAGCACCTGCAAGGGACATCGTTTATCGCCTTCGGACTCGGCTGCTTTACAAATGCGTCGACGTACTACACCTTCACCCACACGAAGAAATGCAGCTGAAGGATATCGTGACCGCTCAAGCGATTGCTCTTGAAGCCAATAGAGTTCGGGCAAGCTCATCCTCTACACAAAATTTACCAGAAGTCGTTCCTGTGGATATCATCGTTGACTGGACTTTTGTGCACTTTGGAATGAAGGATAAGAACCCGGTCGATCTTGTACTGTGAGTACGATCTCATCTGTACTTCTACTTCCAATTAGATTAGGTTCTACGGGAAACACAATCCTGACGGTAAGCTCGCCTCGTCTTACCAGTCATAGTCCTCACTTGATTCAAGAAGCCTTTCACGCGCGCGCAGAGGAGTATAGTAGAACGTTCCCACATAACTTTGCGGAGGTAGCGTTACGCGTCTTCACAAGGAACCGAAGGTATATTCCTTTATTACCCTGTAGACATTCCCTGAACTCCGTGGATCAGCCTGTATGGACTAGTTCAGGCCGGCTTTCGTGCTGTCCTGAAAAAAGGATCCTTGGAAACATCTGGCCACGTGGTTGGAGGCAACGAAGCAAGAACACCAGCGAGGACCAGCATTCCTCTTGGTGAAGAACAGATACCTGGAGGCTCAGCTGGAAGTCGACTGGAAGAGAAATTCTACGATGGGAACCCTTTCACTTTAGTCCCTCCAACCTATGCTTCGACGGGGTCCCCGAGCATGAAAGGCAAGCGATCGTTGCAGCATCTTCGCTCCACACCCTCCTCGCGAACGTCTCCTGCACTAAGTTACAAAGACCTACCAACGACCGCACATTCTCTTCTTGGGTCCGCTCCCTCGGTCACCGCATCGAAACGGTTACATGACGGGGAGGGCACACACTCACCACAGAAGAAGACTCGCTTAGACTAAACGCTCTGTTTGTTTCTAGTAGAATTGTCTTAGGCGCTTTATAACTCTGTTCTCAATTGCTGACCATCGAAGTCACCCACCTTGGACATCAGCCACCATGTCAGAAAATACAGGAAACAGTAGAAAGCGATCCCAAAATCGAACAAAATCGCGTCGAAATCAACCTGGTCCTCGTGGACAGACAAATCCGGAAAGTGCTGACAAGGGCAAAGCGCCGGTATCTGTTGTGCCTCAGGAGTCCAAAGAAGAGGAGGAAGACAGCCATATGTGTCATATATGCGCTGAATCCATGGAGAGGAAATCGTATGCGGTCTCAGAATGTAACCATCGCACCTGCAACATCTGCGCTATCCGCCTAAGGGCATTGTATAAGAAAACAGAGTGTACTTACTGCAAGGTTGGATAATTTCTGACTTGGGTTTACTGCAATTTTGCTGAAGAAATCCCCAGGCCTCGCAGCCACTGGTGATAATCACCAGTTCAGCTGATCGTCTATTTGAGTCATACACTTCTTCAGAAACGCCATTTCAAGACTCTAAATTGGGCATACACTTTGAGTCCCAGGAGCTAATGGAGGATTGCCGTATCCTTCTACGCTTCAATTGCCCCGATCTAGCGTGCGAATATGTGGCAAGAAATTGGCCAGAGTTGAAGTATCATACTCGTACCGAGCATGGTCTACTTCTATGGTATGTGATCGCGTTGAGCCTGTCTGTCGATTCCATTTAACAGGATCCAGTGACCTCTGCATAAGGCACAAGCGGATATTCGCGCATGAGCATGCCCTGTACACACCACAACAACTATCGGCGCATCTTCCAACGTGGAGGGGGGCTTATCGACAACAGACACCTACAACAGCTTTGGATGCCAACGCACACCCAGTCTGTGAATTCTGCCGAGAGGCACTGTATAGTGAAGACGAGCATTTTGCTCATATGCGGGAGCACCACGAGGAGTGTTTCGTTTGCAAAGCTGGGGGTGTCCGGCACCAGTAGTGAGTGACGATGAACGTGGATTGCGCTCAAAGCTGAGTCACTGGCAGCTATCAGGACTATAACAGCCTTGTATGGTACTTCATCTGGTGGAAGTTGAACTGACAGCGCTATAGGAAGCTCATTTCCGACAAGTTCATCATCCTTGCCCGCATAGCGACTGTCTAGCTCAGAAGTTCGTTGTGTTTCCCACTGCGTTGGATCTACAGGCACACATCATAGAGAAACACGGAGAAACGATGTCCGCACGCGACATCAAAGACACCCGCAGGATACAACCAGAGTTTGCACCTGCAGAAAGCAGTCGGCGAACTCGCCTTCCGCCTTCAGGACAGCGGCAAACAGATACCCACGGGGTCGATACCGAACCAAGCTCTTCCAGAAGGCGCGCAGCATTTGCTCCTACTCTTACCAATACCGAGCAAGCTGCCCTGAGCTCTATGACAACTACTCCCAACCCTACACCATCTCAAGTGGACAGTCAGACTATCCAGTTCGTTTTCGTATTGTGGGTTTATTTACACTGACCGCAAAGTAGGCGTCACGAATTGTTCCTTTCTCGGCTAGCCGCTGCCACACATGGTTCTTCGACATCTATACCAGCAGCGAAGGCAGCGATTCGCTCCTATCGCTCTTCTGAGTCATCCGCAGGCGATCTCATCACTACCTTCTACAATATTCTCGATCAAGATCTTGACACCGTCGGTGTCTTTATATCGTCCCTCGTAGACCTGTTGGATGATGAGAGTAAGAAGAGGACCCTTTTGACCGCATGGAACGGGTTCAAAATACAGAAGCAAGAAGAGTTTCCATCATTAGGCCCAACATTCTCAGCGGCGGGTGGTACTTCTTGGGCGTCAGGCGGTCGAACCCTTCGTGTCAAAAAGCAGCAAGCTCAGAGCAAGCACAGCCAAGTTTGGGCCCGAGTCGAGCGCGCCGCCGCATCTGTATCAACATCTGGACCGAACACAAGAATAACAGCCGGTCAAACACCATGGTCTCGCTCGGCCAAGTTGACAACACCTCATCAAGCCTTATCATCGTCCATGTCTACATTGTCTATCAAGTCTCCGAGTACATCCGCAGATAATACCGCGTTTCCATCACTTCCATCAAATGCGCCAATACGCGTTCCCCGAGAATTTGTCTCTGGCCGAAATCAGGGTGGAGGATCTCGGACCAATGCCTGGTCAGGAGAAAACGCTACAGAGGAAGGACTAGTAGCCGATGCGTTAGCTGCGTCTTCAAAGCGGAAAAAGTCATCAAAGCAGACTTTATTCACACTTGGGTCAACTAGATAGGTTATAGCAAAGTCAATCATGTGGCGGAATGGCAGAGCAATACATTGAAATACCCTAGAGTGATTCACATGAGAGTAACGATAAAGAAATTATTTATGCTTGGGATAAATAAGCCATATTGTTGGAACAGAGCCTAGCGCTTTCCCTGTCATTAATAGGACCATGACATGGGAATGTTGGAATTCTTGCTTCAGTGCAGCATCACTGCAACAGCTGAAGCCATGCGCCCTAAAGGCTAGCATTAGTAACACCGTCAGTGTACTTTATGGAGAGCAATTTTATTTATTTGATAAATCACGATAATGTTGGATTAGCCACACTCGAGTTGCCTAAATAGAGTCCTCGACGATGCTTTGCGAGTCGAATCATGCTGAAATAGTAACATTAAACAGAAGTATAAAACGTTTGTCTTTCAATGTTGTGCCTTGGAACTGCTACTTCAGTGCTCTAGCTAAGTCGATATATTTGCATGTATTTGTTCCTTCGAGGCATGATATCCCCCCACTACTTCAAACCTCTGTCAGCATTACTGTGTACACAGTAACAATACGTGATGCAAATACCGAGTATGGCAAAGAAGAGAAATATAAAAGCATTATTGACAGTAGTCATGGATGTGCACCTCGGTCGTCGATGTTCTGTAGCGTGTACAGAAAAAAGGGGCTGCAAGGGTCGACATCGAGGCTTGACTTCGCGACATGCTGAGGCAACTCCAAGGGCGTCTGTGTCTTCAATTAATGACCAATAATAATACCCTCCAGCCTCCTCGGCCCATAAATGAAGTGCAGCCTTCCACTCTTTTCATCCAAAAGTTTGGAAGTGTTTCGTTATGATGGACATAGCGTACGATAGGCTGGTGAGAAACAAGCTCCATGTAAGCAGAGATAATATAAACGTATCGACATATCTAGAGAGCACTGGAAAATATTTCCAGTACCTTTTAGTTACTGACTACGACGTCTAAGCCGTCAATATTGACATCTCTGTATCATATCGTAATATGCTATCTCTCTGCTACGCAATAAAATTGTTAGAAAGGCTACCTGTCTGAGAAGTGATTATCATGCCCAGATATTGAGTAGCTATCATGTTGGAATTAGTCCTCTAGGTAGGTGGAGGAACAGTGGAAGAGGTCAGCGTCGAGCTCGAGGCAAATAAATAAAGACATTTGAAACTACCGCCTCGCCTAATAAAATACTGAGGAATTGAAAATGGAATGCAAACTCGAACATTTGTCAGCATCACTGCAACAGGTTGAATAGCGAGCCACTGCAGTATTGGAATGACAATTCATGGTGTCGAGCAAGTATCCTTACGCTATCCTCACTCTTTTTGTCACTTCTGGACGCTGTGGCATTAACAATTAATTGTAGTTGTTACTACGCGGAGTAATTTATGCATTTACGCATAATAAATACCGTGTATGAACCGAAATACTGTGAATCTGCACCCGAACTACAACCATATGACTGACTATGAGGGCGCACAGTCACCCATTATAATAGTTCCAATGTTTAGCAATCACCCCTTACGCACTGTACTGCCTGTGGAACACTTAGTCGGGCTATATAGATCATAAGTATCATCTATAGATCACAAGCATTATCTATACTCTTTTATCTCTGTACACATGCTTTCTCATCGAATTCGTCTTTTTCTTCATTGGGACTTATTGATCCTCAGCCTCTTTTGCCGTATACTGAACCTGAAGGTGTACGGCATTTAGGCTGCTCAGGTGCGGATTCAAGTCGTCTACTTTCGGTAACGTTTCCTTTACTGGTCTTCTGGCATTACTAGACTTATAGCATTGAATGAGGACATGAAAAATAGTCCTACGTGGTACTATGTGTGAAGAGTGATCGCTAAGTCACGAGCAGCCGAAGGGCTACCGTGTGCCTTCGCAGTCAGTCGTGCACTCTAGGATACTCGCTTGGCACCATAATTTGATCGGCGCCTCAATTGACAGCCAGGGAAGTCAGCCACTTAGTCGTGATTATAGTATTTTCCTGAATCCTCCATCAGATTCGAGTCCAACGCTTGCAGCCACCTACCCTTGTTCAACGGTCAGTTCTGTACTGCGCTTAGATTGCTTTGTGGGTCACGAAAACGCTGAGACTACTGCTACAGAAAAACAAAGGATATCTGCTGCTACAGGATTGGATGTTTATTGGATCACTGATATTATCTCCTAATTGAATTATAGATATATTTCTGCCCTATTGTTTGCGTTCCCCATTCATCTATAAAGAAAAGCTTGACTAGACACTTACCTCCGTACCTGCTGTTCAGTGCTGTAGGTCGCCAACATTTCCATACAGATAAAAAGTTGCTCCTCACGCAAGTCTCAGATAATACTAGTCATAGGAGTGTTGCAGTGTGCTAACAGACGTTTCTAGTATTGGGGAAGATCATGACAAATATGTACATATGTATCGACCTAACTAGAGCACTGAAGCAATAACTTCAAGTTGATGCTTGGAGTAGACAGGGAAGGCGGCCCAGGTGCGAATTTAAGTCGTCTACTTTTGGTAATGTTTCCTTTACTCGTCCTTTAGCTTTACTGTACAAGGTATCTTTATACTGTAGCATTTACTCTACAATAATATCCTCCTGGCCACTACCATCTACGAGTTTGTGTCAGTGTCAATGTTCTTGAATCGTACAGTATTGAGTGAGAACGTGGGAGAATAGTGTTGCGTGGTAAGTAATTGAATCGTTGATACTTTACTGCGTGTGAGGAGTGATCGCTAAGTCATAAGCTACCGAAGGGGGTACTGTGTGCCTTCGTAGTCAGTCGTGCACTCTAGGATACTTGCTTGGTACCGTGAAGTGATCAACATCTCAATTGGTGGCCAGGAAATCGCCCGCTCACCCGTAGTTATAGTATTACGCTGAATCCCTCATCAGCCCCGACTTCGACGCTTGTGGCCACCCTTTACTGTTCATTGCAAGCGTCAAACTCGGGTCTAAAATGCTCCGGGCGAATGCCATAACAAAGGGTGAGCAGGGCGCTCCTCGCCACCAGTAGATACTGATGGAACTATGGGCCAAGTGAGTATCCTAGAGTGCACGACAGACTACGAAGGTGCACAATAGCCCTTCAGTAGCTCGTGACTTAGCAGTCACACTTCACACACAGTAAGTTCCCATTGATTCTATTGCGTATCACGGAACTATATTTTTCCGTGAGCCGTCTAAATTGTATAATAGCTGTTTTTAACGACAGAGGTAAGATCATTACATTTTTGAGAATCAAAGTGTGCTTTTTCTATTTCTGTAAATAGGTGGCAGGTGGCGACGCTATTTCTACTCATCAATCCAGCATGTCCAGCGAATGTGATCAAATCTGTCATTATTCAAATTGCCCCATAATCTTCTGATGCTATTCCCTCTTTTTTATCGTAGCTTGTTTAGGTTGGTGCCAGGTGGTACATGCTCACAGCCACCTGTCTTCAAATAAATGGAGAGCAAATACAGTACTATTTCAGGCGCCTTCAGGACGGTAAATCACGAACAACACGATCAAGGGGAAGAGAGAGAACGGATGGCAGAAGTCCGTTGGGGTTGCCCAAAAGGTTTGATGACTGCGTCACAAACTTGCGCCAATGGCCATGTAATAGAATTGTTTGTAGGAATGGATAGCCATGTAGTCTCGAAGGATCAACCATGGCGAATGCCGGATCATAATGGCTGGTCAGGAAATAGTGTTGAATATATGCGCGGGCAAAACTAGAGGTTGTTAGACCGTGTGCCTGGAATCGGATTATCTTACAAGTATATGATGTAAAATAAAACGAGGTCGAACAAGAGCATCCAGATGATGAATGTTCGGCTCGGCCTCCATGTGACGTGACGGCTCACAGATGCTGGGACGCTCTGAGCGCGATTGTTAATTAAGTATTTGCGTCTTCAATACTTTGTACTTACAGTCTCGACGGCGGGCTTCAGGTTGTTGACGAGTGTTGCCAACTCCTCGGTGCGGGCACGAACAAGGTGGCTTTGTCGCAGTAACTTTTCTCGTTCAATTCGAGCCTCTCGCGAACCCATTGCCAATTCTAGAATGCGATCGTGGGGAATAGCCCGCTGTTTTACGACTCGCCGATGGTGTGAGATGGTCTGTCTATGAAGAAATGTTGGTTACGGTGACAGCCCAGAAGGATACCACGTACCGGGACTCTACTTGTTGCAAACCCTGACGAATGTCGCTAATCTTGCTCTGAACCCCTTCGATAGTCACCGGTTCGTTCTGGTCAAAAGCTTCGGACATCTCTGCAGCCAAGGATCGCTCGATCTCGTTGCCGAGACTGTCCACAATCTTGATGGCCCCATCCTCTCCGTCATTCTCCTCTTGCAGCTCACGACCGAAACTGTCGACCAGCGTGATCCTTTGCTCGGAAGATTGATTGCCTTCATGCGCGGTGGCATCTGAAGGTCGGGGCTTGGAAAAGCTCTCTTCACTGAACCGAACCTTGTAGCCGCTCTTCCTCGTTTCTGAGGGTACGGGAGTAGCCTGCCATGCTCCAGGAGGTGCAGGAGTTCGACCAACAAGGGAAGGACTTGCAAGCTGACTATTTTCGGCGTGTCGAACCGGGGTGAACCAACCTCCAGGTGGGCGAGGGGTTTTGTTGGCTACATGTAGGAATGAGTCGTCATCGTCAGACTTTGGAGGAGCAGGTAGATCTGGTATGCCTGAGGGTGGGCTCGGTGTGTGGAACTCGATGTGAGCCCTTGAGCGATTAGCGGGCGTGTTCACCTGGTCTTCTGTGATATTTTGCTCCTCATCTTCATCCTTTGGTGGGTCGGCTCGAGCTGTATCGACTGACTCATTGTCTTGAGCAGCGGATTCATCTTGGGCGGTTTGCAACAGATGATGCAACGACTTTTCTACGTTCGTCGTCAACGACAGTCGAAAAGCAGAGAAGCAGATAAAGCTTACGGGATCTACCAGGTTTGGCCATTGAGCTTGACACGTCCATCCGTGATGACATTTCGGGGATTTCGAGGCGATGGCGTAGTAATTGGAGAGAGGTTCCTTGTGATGATACCTGAAAGTCGCTGTCTGAGACTGGCACAGGGACACGTTAGCCACTCGTAGAATCGAAACATGGCCGTTGTGCACGCACCCTGGCTCTCGTCGTCAACGACCTGAGCGTCTGGCGGTAAGGATGATAATTTAGAGTCTGGAGAGTCGTCGTTATCCCGCATTGCACGCGAAAACACGTCCTTGAGGCTTTTGCGGGCGGAAAAGACGGGGTTCAAGTCCGAGTCGGATTCAGAGGCGGTCGTAATCCGTCGGTCAGGAGGAGTTGAAGGACCAAGTCTGCTCATGGCAGCTCGGAGTCTGCTTGCTGGTGATGCGTACTGGCTTATTTCCTGGTCCGATTCTCCATCGGAGCCATTGACCTGCCGAAGCGGGGCGCGTACAGAACGAGGCATATGTTGAAAACTGTGCTGAAGAAATGAAAGGGAGACTGAAGAAAACTGTAAACGGCGAAGAGGCCGCGAGATGGGCAGACGTTGAGGGAGCCAAAAGCTGTTCCAACTGTTTGGCCAACGGCCCTTGAAGCCAACGACATGTTGAGGTGTGATCAATCGTTTTAAAATTGAAGGTGAACACTGACTGTACTGTTACTCTGCTTTAGATATGCCCCTCGCATCATTCGGAGACCACCTTTCTCCTTCAGCTCGCGCGCCATGGCAAAGATCCCGCAGGGAGACACCCGTCGTGTTATAAATGGGGATATTCCATACAAAATGGTCACAGTCGTTCAATCAGACGGAAAGCTGTCCTCCCAGCCAATCAAGTTGGCCGACCTCTTGCGCGAAATCGACCAATCTAGCCACTTTGTCGAGCTCGTCAGCAGCCGTGACAAGCCCATTGTCAAAATCCAGAGCAAAAAGGAAACTCTTGACAAGCAAAAAGCACTCAAGGAGAAGCGAGCAGCAACCAAGGTCGTCATCAAAGAAGTGCACATCTCCTGGGTCATTTCTCCAGGAGATTTGGACCATAAGCTTGCCCAGGCTAGACAATATTTTGACAAGGGTTACCGTGTTTGGCTCGTGTTCTCCCCTAAGCGGGGTCAACTGCCTCCTCCGCAGGCTGAATGCGATGCGTTTGTGGCCAAGGTTCATCAGATGATAGAGGAAAATGCTGTATTACAACGAATCGATCATCAGGGAAAAGGCGTTACCGCGCATACGACCGCACAATACACGGCAAAGGCACGACCTAGCCAGCCAGCGTCGTCCAATGCTCCAAGATCTCACTCAGAGGACGCATCATCCTCCTGAGGATCTTCATCGCCTTTCTTCCCCTCATTGTCTCTTCCAGTAGTGCTCATTCTTCGGCGACCCTTGAGAATAACCATTTCCCTCAGCCATCCATTCTCTCTCCGTAATTCTCCAGCTTCTTTCTCTAAGACCTCTGCCCTTTGCTGCAGTTGGTTCATTGTCTGCTCCATGCTTTCTAATCGCTCTTTCTTCTTCAAGCGAAACCTGGCTAGACGGTTTCATGAGCAAAACAAAGAGGGGGACAGCTCCTAGGCGGGAGGACGAACCTGAAGCCTCAGTGTTTCGTCTCCTCTTGTCCTCTGCGACAGCTTGAGCAGTGTCCAAAAGAGAATTATCTGTGGTCGGGCTATTTGGGGCAGGCTGAAGCTGCCGTTGGTCCATGGTTGGATGGGGCGTATGCTCTTGACGCGTTTCGTAGGGCGTGATGTTCGACGACATCCAGCCAGAGTTCACGGGAGAACTGTGAGAAGACTGGGAGCTTGGGGTGAAGAACAGTGCGTGGTTCTGCAGAGCTCGCGCTTGCTGGTCTCGTTGGTGGGGAGGAGTTATCAACTCAGCGTAAGCGAGCCTCGCTTGAAGCTCTCTTTCAGCCAAGTGGCGCTCTCTATCGCTAGAAGCACCAGTTACGCGTTATTTTGGATCGTGTGCTAGCAAAGGAGACGATTTTACGCACCTGGTGCTGGCACTATGACTGGGGGGAAACTGTGAGCGACTCATGGTAAGAATGTGCGTAGAATGAGACAATAATGGACGTAGACACGAACGCTGAACGAGTTTTAAAGCGCGAGTTTGGGTCCAAGGATCTCAGGATGAGCGAAGATTGCGTGACCATGTAAACAGTAGCACCTCGTATGCCATCATGGGCCTCCCTGCGAGCCTCTGGACCAAAGCCTGCTGTTCTTCGCCTGCTGACTGCTCGACGACATGAGGTTTACGTTGTCAGCCAGGGTCTCTGGAATTCAGATGAACCAGACAGGGCAGGTTTAGAGTAAAAGTGACGGCTAGAGCGCAAGCAGGCGGTCTGGAGAAGGAAAGGGTAGAACGTAAGGGCTACAAACAAACAAGCTGACGTGCTTTCGTACTCAATCTAGCTCCATGCCCATTGACCGACCATCACCGGTGACCAGTGCCGACGCCCGTTGTACCTTGCGCTTTTTGGATACCGAAACCTTCTCTTTGATACGTTCTCTCTGAGGAGCTGTACTTTCGATGGGCTTTACCATGTCCAGCGCGTCCTCTTGCTCGAGGTCTTCAGATACGCGTTCGGCTTTCTCGTCCTTGTAGGTGGCAGCAATAGCAGCGTCCCTTGCTGCTTCTCGCTCGTAAAGCTTGGCTTTTGCCCGCTGCCTGGCATCCTTGTGTTTTTCTCGTGCCACGGCCATTCGATGCTTCCAGAACGCCCGTTCTCTCTTTTGCTTGATCTCCGCAATGCGCTTCATGGCCTTTATCGTCGTTTGCACCAGTTCTCTGTCGTAGCGAACCGGTACGTTGCGCCTCTTCTCGAATTCAATGGTAGAATCCTGGGGTAGATGTTGGTCAAAGCCTTTATAGGACAAAATTAAACCTACAACGGTCATCTCCTTGCCAGCTGCCTTTCGGAACGCCTTTGTCCACCGCACCTTGCGTGGATTACGCTTCATCCTCCAAGTGAATGAGCCACAACCAGACCGGGACGGGGAGCGCTCACTTGAAATTTTTATGGCATCTACGGCTCGCCGTTAGTCTCGTATTTTGTAATTAGTGATACAAAGCTCACTTTGACGTGCAAAATCGAAATACTTTGGCATCGTTTCTCACAAACGCAGAGCCTAGGTCAATTTCAATATCCGAAAACGCCACTAAGAGATGCAAAGGACTTACCGTGGCCAGGATAGACGTTACACGAGCAAAAATAGCATTTTTCTATCCGCATAATGCTATTTTATGGCGCCTGTGCGGTGAAGACCGGGATGGCAAGAGGTCAAGAAGCAAGCGACCTGTGATCATAGAGACAAGGAATATCATTCACCATGAATTGTCACAAATCCAAGTTACACTGATGGTGCAGAACTAGATGGCTGCGCGGTGGCACCAGGATACTACGCTAATAACAGGGTCCAAAGACGGTGACACGTAGCATTCGAAATCTTGTTAGACTAGATCACTGTGTCTTCATGAAATTTGAAAGTCGAATCTTTGCTCGCCGCTCCTTACGCATCTGAGCCTTAAACCCTTGTCCTCCAGGCTTCATTTCCTCTTCCGTATACTTCCTGGGTTCCAGTATCGTCCAGAGCCAAGGAGGATACTCTTCGTCTGCGAGAGCAACGACAGGGGCTTGACCTTTGAGCCAAGCAAGGCCCGGCATCACAGTATCCTTCGGGCACGAGCTGATAACTACGAAAAGGGGTTAATAGAACTTATTATGAATGTTATGTACCGTGTCTAATCCAAACCCGCACCTTTTGGAGTCGAATTCGACGTTGCCAACGTTGACGGGGCCTCTGAAGTTGCATAGAATGCTCTCTGAGCAATATTCGAGTGTTTTAACGTGTAAATTCTTGCCGACCTGGCCAACATTCTCGAGAACGACCTGAACCGTGGATGGCGTCGAAAGTCAACTTTTAGACTCGACCAGCCAACAGCCTTTCCAGAGGGCTAGTGCAAGCAGAGCGACTACACGTCAAAGTACACGAGATTCGGCTTTGCAACTCTGCCTGTTCTGGCGACCGCTGGAGGGAAGTATATGTCGTCGAGTGAAAGCGATTCTGACGAGGCCGCCTATGGTGATGAACATATTGACATCGAAATTGATGAAGGAGATGATTCAGAGTCGACAAGGGGAGTCAATATTGCGATCAAGACTCGGAAACCCAAGAACCGCTCGCGCAAGTCGGTGCAAGCCCACAACCCTCCACAGTCTCTGATGAAGACACAAAACTTGCCGAATGTCACCCGAGCTGCTCGTCCAGCTCATGTACTCATCAATTCCCTCCCTTCGAGAGACCATCGACACCGTCCTGGTGGCATTTGGTATCCCCCGTGCAATGTCGTTCGTCTTTCCAGGAGACCAGTGCCATTTACGCCGGTAGACGTGGTTCCTACCACGAGTATCACAGAACCTCGCATCGAGCGGCGTACCAAGAAGGCTTGGATGTACTGCGTCTCCCCAGGTCCATGTTGGGAACTCTTGGAAGATCGTACATTCTTCAAAGAGGAATATGCAGATGACAGCGGAAAGTTTCGCATATCTCGACCACACGTCTATCCATGTCTCTCGCTGAGCAAAGAGTCCATCGTAATGCTCGATGCAGTGTGAGTACCGTTTTGGTACACGTTAAAGATGACTATTCACACGATTCATAGACAAGGTCAACAATATATGCCCGAAGGTGATATGATAGACTGCCTCTTGGGTCTGCGCGGTGCACAAACTCTCCACAAATTTGCAGCCCTTTCCTCGATTGCAATGGGTTAGCTTCAGACTACTACAAGGGCTTAAATCTCATTTTCTTCGAGATTCGATTACCGAAGGAGACAGCGCTCACATCTTATATGCTGGTGATCCTGTCACCAGCGTTGATTGGTGCCCATTTACATCAGACGCGCTTCGAGGTGAGAAGAGAAACTGGGTCGGGATAAATCTGATTTATACCAACAGCTCGCAAGAGTCAGCAGATATTGGCCGTCTGTACCCGAAAGGCCCATTCAAGGCCCATTCTGGGTACTCACTACAATTCCCCTGCGAATATTCAGGTGTGGTCCTTCGAACAGTCTCTATCGTCAGCAGGGTCACACGTCAAATGTCTCACCGTCATTTGCATTGACGAAGGTCCAGCTTTGCAAGCAAGATGGTGCCCACTTCCGACGCATACCCAGGGAAGAGGTGCACACTTACCATGGTCGAGTTACTAAATAACAATCAGGGCACAGCAACCACCAAGATTCTGGGTATTCTCTCAGCGGTGACCATGGACGGCAACGTGCACATATATGCAATCCCTGACGTTGGTGGTGGTGTTGATATCCCGCGAGGTTCGCAGAAATCCCAAGTCAATTAGCGGCTTCTGATATTATATCAAGTGAAAATACAGCCTATGATTAACCTTTCGCTTCCCAGGACGACCTGTCAAGCTCTGGACTGGGCGAACAGTCAAACAATTGCTATTGGTGGCGAAAATGGTGAGCGAGAAATGGGTCAGCCTCAGTATCAGAAGACATTAATTTCATAGGCTATATTGGAGTATTCAATATCTCGAATGCATTATTGAAAAGTTACAAAGGTCGAGAGCAGTTATAGTAATGACCACGTCTGAAAGCTAACATGCTAGAATCCAGCTACAATGACGCACTATTTCCCAGTGCATCAGACTTCTATCTTGTCTATTGCGTGGGTTCGAGCACCAGTAGGAAAGCCAAATGGCCAATACAAGTTGACGGAGGATCCCACGATTATCTGTTCGACAGGTGCTGAGGGTAAGACGAACATGACAGATACACGGGACTGCATACCGCGATTGGTGGCAAGGAATCGGGAAGTGCCTCACGCGTGTATATACTCGACTTTCTGTGGGGCAATTATCGCGACCGATGTCGATTTTTGGATCAAGCTATATCAGATGGTGCCGTCTATGCTTGGAAAGGGACATTCGACGACAGAGATTGGGGGCGTGGCATTGGTTCGGGTCGTCGCCCAAGGTCGGTGACTGAGCTGATAATCTGCAGACACTTTCGTGTTCGGATATGCATCCTTTGCTGGCTGTGGGTTGCGCGGATGGGGCTTGCATCACAACGAACCTGCTGAGAGGCACCCGTCGAGAAGGAGCCGTGGTAGGTCAATTCATCATAGACTAATGTAAATGCTCAACAATTGCAGCCGTTGCTGAACCACAAACTGTTTCAGCTCGACTACAACCCTACATCGAAGCAGTACCGAATCTTGGACCATTTTCTTCCTCGAGAAAGTGGAGTCGCGGAGGGAACAGTGTTCAAGGAATCGAGTCAACCCAAGGCGGGGTCAGGCGAAGCTGCCAAAAAGGATGTGATCAAGGAGGGGTTTGAGAGTGGGCGGATTGAGCCTTCTGGACTCTGGGCACCGAACATTGCAGTATCTACAGTGGCGTGGAATTCGGTCAACGGCCTGGGGAACGCCTCCTTGCTGGCGAGCGGGACGACGAGCGGTTTGGTGCGGATCGACGAACCCGAAGGCGCGTGGATGCGGGGAACTCGACCGTATGGTTCAATGGCCGAAATTCGATTCGAAGGAGCCGAATTTGCCAACGAAAGTGGATCCGAGTCGGACTAGGCGGCGGTAGCGAGATCCTAAGTGGGGTGAATTGACGATCGCCAGGTAGAGGGAACAGAATACATACACGCATCATGATACTCAAACGCTGGGCGGGATTCAATGGTGGCTCGGGCTTTAAGATCGAGTGTTTGTATTTGTATCGGACCAGATCGCTAAACAATGAGTGAGTGACCGGGTGGTGGTGCCTACAAGCGAAGACAGGCTTGCCGTTGAATGTAATAGCTCCCTGGTTCTAGCACGACCTCGTAGCGATGTCCGTCGCAATTTTCGAGGCGAAGGACGCGTGCAGAGCCGAGCGAAATTCCGAGGATGCAAGACCCGCTGGCCTTGACATTGTCAATGTGTGGAAGAATCTCACCATCACTAGCGAGATGTAGAACATGGCATTGATGGTGAACGGCAAGTTCAGGGGGTAACTGGGCCCGAAGTTTTGCAAGAACGGGGTCGAGACTGGCGTCGGTGGCGACTAGCGAGTGCCAGTGAGCATCTGTGATGCGAGCTTCTCTGTATTTTCTAATTACGCCGTCAAAGTGGCCCTACCGAGCGGAGCAAGGTGTTCCGTTAGGCCCGACGGCAAAACACTTGGCCCAAAAAAACTCACCGGCTCAAAGTCGTAGAGCTGTTCGGGGAGAAATCCTTGACCGTCTGCTGTCACAGAACCTGTCTGGAGCAGTTTTCTCCGTTTTCTGCGACTTGCAGCGGTCGAGGCCGCGGCGTCGAGGTGTTGGAGGGCAGCGTTGAGGAGCGTCCGCTGTTCATGGTCGCTGAAAACTCGTGGAAAATAAGTGAAGCCAGCTGGGGCGGCTGTTGGCGGTCTGACCGAGGCGAGCGAGGACAGGAGCCGTCGCATTAGGAGATAAGATTCGAGATAAGATTTCGTAAGGCTTTTGCCCTGATTCGTCTCTTCGGGCGTCGCGTCCGACGGGCGTTTGAATGTCAGTGGCGGGCCAATCAATCTTGTTGCTTTACTTTCTCCCCCTCCTCCCCGCCCGCCCGCTTATTTGGCGATTTTGCATCTTGGACCCGACCTCGTCCATCTCCTCTGCCATGGATCCCGTCCTACGCGACTCTGATTCATGGGCAAATGCACTGCCAGCCTCTCAGGGTCTCTACAATCCAGAAAACGAGCGTGACGCGTGCGGCGTCGGCTTTATTTGTCAGATAAAGGGCAAGCCATCCCACAAGATTATCTCAGATGCGCGCCATCTCCTCTGTGCAATGACACATCGAGGCGCAACAGGTGCAGACTCGCGCGACGGCGACGGTGCGGGCGTAATGTGTGGCATCCCTCACGAATTTTTCAAGGCAGAGGCAGAGCGCCTCCTCAGCGCCCCCCTTCCATCTGCAGGTCACTATGCTGTTGGGAACCTTTTCTTGAACCCCACAGACGTCACCGAACAGGACAAGCACAAGGCCATATTTGCAAACATCGCATCTGACCTCGGCCTTCGCGTCCTTGGATGGCGAAAAGTGCCCACAGATGGCTCTATCCTCGGCCCTGCCTCTAGCTCAAGGGAGCCTGCAATCTTCCAACCCTTTGTCGTTCTTCGCAAGCATTATGGCGACGGCAACTCGTGCGCGCACGGCGAGTTTGACGAGAAGCATTTTGAACGGCAGCTTTACGTGCTCAGAAAGCACGCCACACATACAATGTGAGTCTTGATCCCTTCAATTCTACCTGAACGCACTCCTCCCGCTAGACCTCGTCGACCGAGTTGGCTTTTTGCCGTCAGAGCGTGCTTCTTTTTTTGTCTATCATGTACTATCGACCCTGTAAATTGGATACTAATTATTATTCGTTCCTCAGTACGCTCGCCAAGTGGTTCTATATCTGCTCACTCTCGAGCAAAAACATCGTGTACAAGGGTCAACTCTCGCCTCCCCAAGTTTACAATTACTATCACGACCTGAACCACGTCCTGTTTGCGTCCCATTTCGCTCTCGTCCATTCCCGTTTCTCGACGAATACGTTCCCTAGTTGGGACCGTGCACAGCCCATGAGATGGGCCGCTCACAACGGTACAGGATTATTGTTCACTTCATGACAAGATATTAACTTCGTGTCCACAGGCGAGATCAACACCGTCCGTGGAAATAAGAATTGGATGCACGCTCGTGAAGGCGTCTTGCATTCGAGCCTGTTTGGCGAGGACCTTGACCTTCTCTATCCCATCATCGAGAAAGGCGGCTCAGACTCTGCAGCATTCGACAATGTTCTCGAACTTCTCGTCGTGAATGGCGTCCTCACATTGCCAGAGGCCGTGATGATGCTCATTCCCGAGGCTTGGCAAGACAATGCGCTCATGGAGCCAGAGAAAAAGGCGTTTTACAAATGGGCTGCATGTCTTCAAGAGCCATGGGATGGTCCAGCTCTATTCACCTTCTCAGACGGTCGCTATTGTGGTGCCAACTTGGACCGCAATGGCCTTCGTCCATGTCGCTATGTTGTCACTTCTCAGGACATCATGGTCTGCGCTTCAGAGGTTGGCGCGATCTACATCGAGCCTGAGACTGTTGTCCAAAAAGGCCGTCTCAAGCCCGGCCGGATGCTCCTCGTAGACACCAAGGAGGGAAGGATTGTCGATGATAAGGAGCTTAAGCTGAATACAGCCCGCAAGCAGAACTTTGCGACCTGGATCGAGACGCATATGCTTCTGATGCCCAATATCGTCAAACGGGTTCAACGATCCATGTCGGTCGAGCCCAAAATTGACGACGCACCACTGAGCACCGATCCACTTTTACTTGCGTTCGGCTACACCATCGAACAGCTTCACTTGCTGATGCTTCCGATGGTCACGGATGGCAAAGAGGCCCTTGGTTCCATGGGCAACGACGTCGCGTTGGCATGTATGGCCACGCAACCTCGTCTGGTTTACGAGTATTTCCGCCAGCTATTCGCGCAGGTCACCAATCCCCCAATCGACCCGCTTCGAGAGAAAATTGTCATGTCTCTGGAGGCCTATGTCGGACCCGAGGGTAATCTACTCGAAATGAAACCAGAGCAATGTCATCGTATCTTGCTCCCTTCCCCTGTCATCTCTTTGGAGGAAATGGAAGCCATGAAGCATCTCAAAGTCGCCTACGCACGATGGCCATCGCGTACTATCGACATCACATTCCCCAAAACCCATGGTATCCCAGGATATCGTGGTGCTATCGAGCGTGTCTGCGAGGAAGCATCCCAATCCATCGACGATGGTATCAAGGTCATCATTCTCTCTGACAGAGCGGTTGGACCAGATCGTGTTCCCCTATCAGCCCTCGTCGCATGTGGTGCCGTTCACCACCATCTCATCGCATCAAAGAAACGTGCAAAGGTAGCCCTTATGGTTGATACCGGCGAAGCTCGTGAAGTTCATCATCTCTGCGTCTTGGTCGGATATGGGGCAGACGCCATCTGTCCTTATCTCGCCTTTGAGGTCATTCATAAAGTTGCAAGGGAGAAGCTGTAAGTGATTTGTGTATACATGAGGCGACCAAAGCTGACAATATGTAGTGTCAAGGGCGATTTCACGGTCGAACAATTGATCAAGAATTATCGTAAAGCAGCCGACCTTGGCTTCCTCAAGGTTATGTCCAAGATGGGCATTTCCACACTCCAGTCATACAAGGGCGCCCAGATCTTTGAAGCGCTCGGTCTTCACAACGAGGTCATCGA
This sequence comes from Serendipita indica DSM 11827, assembly GCA_910890315.1. NCBI lineage: Eukaryota > Fungi > Basidiomycota > Agaricomycetes > Sebacinales > Serendipitaceae > Serendipita > Serendipita indica. Next base: position 1,919,221 of record CAJVGD010000042.1, read on the forward strand.
AAAGTGCTTCACTGGTACCGCCAGTCGTGTACAAGGCGCGACGTTTGACTTGCTCGCACTAGATGCGTTTGAGTTGCATGAACGTGGCTGGCCCTCTCGAGACACGATTCTACCACCGGGCATGCCCGAGTCCGGAGAATATCATTGGCGTGATGGTGGCGAACCCCATGTCAACGACCCAGAATGCATTGCCAACCTTCAGGATGCTGTCCGCGAGAAAAACCAGAAAGCGTACGATAGCTATGCGCAAGGTGCTTACGAGCAGATCAAACGCTCTACCCTCCGTGGACTTCTCGAATTCAGATATGACGAAGCCACGCCTATTCCAATCGAGCAGGTTGAGCCGTGGAACGAAATTGTGCGCCGATTCGTCACCGGTGCGATGTCTTACGGTTCCATTTCTATGGAGGCACATTCTACTCTTGCCATCGCGATGAACCGTCTCGGCGGCAAGTCCAACACTGGTGAGGGAGGCGAAGATGCAGAACGCTCCAACATCCTACCGAATGGCGATACGATGCGTTCAGCCATCAAACAAATCGCCTCGGGTCGTTTCGGTGTCACCTCCAATTACCTTGCCGACGCCGACGAGCTCCAGATCAAGATGGCTCAAGGCGCGAAGCCTGGAGAAGGAGGTGAACTACCAGGTCACAAGGTGTCCGCTTCCATTGCACGCACTCGCCACTCTACCGCCGGCGTCGGTCTCATCAGTCCTCCTCCCCACCACGATATCTATAGCATCGAGGATCTCAAGCAACTGATTTACGACCTCAAGTGCTCCAACCCTCGTGCGCGAGTCTCTGTCAAGCTCGTATCCGAAGTCGGTGTTGGCATTGTTGCTAGTGGTGTCGCCAAAGCCAAAGCAGACCATATCCTGATTTCTGGTCACGATGGTGGCACTGGAGCCTCAAGTTGGACTGGTATCAAATACGCTGGTCTCCCATGGGAGCTGGGGTTGGCAGAGACTCATCAAACGCTGGTCTTGAACGACTTGAGGGGCAGAGTCACAGTCCAGACTGATGGCCAGATTCGTACTGGTCGTGACATTGCCATTGCGTGCTTGCTCGGTGCTGAAGAGTGGGGTTTTGCTACGACGCCACTAATTGCGATGGGCTGTATCATGATGAAGAAGTGTCATTTGGTGAGTGGATTCTTCTTTCGACCAAAGCTTGAATTGAGTGCGTTTGATAGAATACCTGCCCGGTCGGGATTGCCACCCAGGATCCAGAGCTGCGTGCCAAGTTTGCTGGACAGCCCGAGCAAGTCATCAATTTCTTCTACTACGTCGCGGAGGAACTCCGAGGTATCATGGCCAAACTCGGTATCCGCACCATCAACGAGATGGTCGGACGCGCGGACCTTCTCCGTGTGAACGAATCGCTGAGGACACCGAAAACGCGTCATCTCGATCTCTCGGCGATCCTTAAGCCTGCTTTCCAAATGCGTCCGGGTGCGTCCACATACCGCATTCGTGCTCAAGACCACAAGCTGTACATCCGCCTTGACAACAAATTTGTGGACGAGTCCGAATTGGCTCTCACCAAGGGTCTCCCAGTCCATATCGAATGCGACGTTGTCAACACTGACCGCGCATTGGGGACGACGCTCTCCTACAAAGTCTCCAAGCTCTACGGAGAAGAGGGCTTGCCAAAGGACACAATTCACATCAACATGTATGGCTCAGCAGGCCAGTCTTGTGGCGCCTTCCTTGCGCCCGGAATCACCATTGAACTTGAAGGGGACGCCAACGACTACGTTGGCAAGGGTCTTTCCGGTGGTCGTCTCATCGTCTACCCGCCCAAGGCATCTCGTTTCAAGGCCGAAGAAAACATCATCATTGGAAACGTTTGCCTCTATGGCGCGACCTCTGGTGAGGCCTTCATCCGAGGCGTCGCTGCTGAGAGGTTTGCCGTTCGAAACTCTGGTGCAAAGGCCGTCGTTGAGGGTACCGGTGATCATGGTTGCGAGTATATGACCGGTGGGCGTGTCGTGGTGCTTGGAACGACTGGACGCAACTTTGCTGCTGGTATGAGCGGTGGTATCGCGTATGTCTTGGATACTGCCCACACATTCGCATCAAAGGTCAATATGGGCATGGTTGAACTTGGCACAGTCGAAGATCCCAAGGAGATTGCCGAGCTCCGCAGCCTTATTGAAGATCATCGTCATTACACCGGCTCCGAGGTTGCTACTCGTGTGCTGCACGACTTCCACCGTCTTTTGCCCTCATTTGTCCGCGTCATGCCACTCGATTATAAGCGAGTACTGGAGGAAAACGCATCCAAGGCTCGCGAGCTGCGACAAAGGCAAAGTGTCATCGACCTCATCCCCTCGAGGACAGCGAGTCAGGTAAACCTTGCAGATGAAGGTATTCAAGACGTTCTTCAGCCTCGTGAATCACTCGCCAATGCTATCACAAGTGTCCGCGATGGTCCAATGCCTTACCAGCGTTCAGCTTCCTCAGGCTCCATAACTCCTGCACAAGAGCCTACCGTTGGTGACGTTGAAGATGCGATGGTCGACGATGCTGCGGCTCGGGAGCGACCGAAGAAACTCGACAAGCTTCGTGGTTTCATGAAGTATAAGCGCCTAGGTGAACATTATAGACCCGCCCGACGACGAGTTAAGGACTGGAACGAGCTCTCCAGCCGTCTGGATGATTACGAGCTCAAGCACCAAACCGCTCGCTGCATGGACTGTGGTATTCCATTCTGCCAGTCCAACAACGGCTGCCCAATCTCGAACGTTATCCCGCAGTGGAATACTCTCGTTTTTAAGGACCAATGGAGGGATGCCCTCAATCGTCTGTTGCTTACAAACAACTTCCCCGAATTCACTGGTCGTGTTTGTCCTGCACCTTGTGAAGGTGCTTGCGTTCTTGGAATCAATGAGGCGGCAGTGGGAATCAAGAGTATCGAGTGTGCCATCATTGACAAGGTATATTTCCACCATTAATGAGGGGTCTACTTCTGACTGGCTCTTTAGGGTTTCGAGATGGGCTGGATGGTCCCAAATCCACCTCACGTCCGCACCGGCAAGAAGGTCGCTATCGTCGGCTCTGGCCCAGCAGGCCTCGCTGCAGCAGACCAGTTGAATAAAGCTGGTCACCTTGTTACCGTCTATGATCGCAACGACCGCATGGGTGGATTGCTCATGTATGGCATCCCGAAGTGAGTTACGAAGTTACGGTATCAGAGCATTCATTCATCGAATTCTCTTGCAGCATGAAGCTCGACAAGGCAATTGTTCAACGACGTCTGGATTTGATGGAGGCAGAGGGCGTTGTAAGCCAATTATTTATTCATCGTAGCACGGTCTCACAGCATCCCAGCGATTTGTCCCGAATGCAAACGTTGGCGTTGATGTCGACGTCTCAACGATCAAGTCTGAAAACGACGCACTCATCTTGGCCACTGGAGCGACATGGCCTCGCGATTTGAAGATCCCAGGCAGGAGCGCTGGCGGTATTCATTTTGCTATGGAGTACCTGCAGCTGAACACCCAGTCGCTCCTCAACTCCAAGCTTCAAGATGGCAATTTCATCGACGCGAGGGGTAAGGACGTCATTGTCATCGGAGGAGGAGACACCGGTAATGACTGTATCGGAACCGCCATGCGACATGGTGCAAGGAGCGTTGTCAACTTTGAGTTGCTCCCCAAACCGCCCGCAAAGCGCGGCAGAGACAACCCATGGCCGCAATGGCCTCGGTAAGTGGGTGACCATACCTCAAAGCTCCAGACTTATTCTCTCTAGGATCTTCCGTACCGATTATGGTCACGCAGAGGTCGCAGCACACTTCGGAAACGGCAGGTAGTTCAATACACAGGTAGCCAACAGCTAATTCTTCTCTAGACCCTCGCGAGTTCTGCATCTCTACCAAGGAGTTCTTGACCGACGAGGACGGCAACGTAAAGGGTCTCAACACTGGTGAGCTCTGGGCCGATTTGCGTGTTATCTGCGTCTAAACATGGGTAGTTCGTGTCGAGTGGACCAAGGACAGTGGTGGCCGATGGAAGATGGAAGAAGTTCCTGGTTCTGAAAAGTTCTTCCCAGCCCAACTTGTCTTCCTGGCTCTCGGGTTCTTGGGTCCGGAGAGCGAGGTCATCAAAGCCTTGCAAGTCAAACAAGATGGACGCTCCAACGTTGAAACGGCCCCAAAGGTCTGTTCCCGGCCCAAAGTCTGTTGTTTTCTCAACGTCTTTGTAGAAATACTCCACAAACGTTCCCGGAGTCTTCGCAGCTGGTGATTGTCGACGTGGCCAGTCTTTGATTGTGTGGGGTATCAAGTGGGTTCATCTCTACGAAGCAATGTCTGGTACTCACCATCTCGTAGTGAGGGCCGAGCCGCGGCTGCCGAAGTCGATCTCTACCTTACTCACAGCACACGACTGCCGATTGCTGGCGGTATTAGAGGACGCGTAAGCCACCTCATTGATCTCTACTGACCACTTATTAAATACATGTATAGATTCATACTGCTCCTCAGGAATCCGCAGCGGAGATCAAGGTATCTGCATAAATTTCGACATTAGTTCTGTCTGCATTTCTGTATATTATCCCTTCTTAAAAGAACATACGTGTTTCCATAACGTGGCGCGCGACTAAGTGGTGACTCCAACTTGGACATGGCCAACTTTTCGAGTTACGCCTCGAAGTTTTTAAACCAGTCATTGCTGCCCAACGCGTCTACGGTAGCGAATGAACCTCTTTTCTACTCGATAGCAGAAGCGTCTCATGAGGGCCTGGACGACGAAGACGTCCATCTCAGACGCAGTGGGCACGATAACGGACGCGACTATGACCCGTTCAACCTCGAGGACATTCCTGACGACGAGAGAGAACAAGTGGCGGATTTAGAGCCCTCGTTGGGCGACGTCCAAGACTCCCTGCCGCTGCTTCTGCAGTCCAATTGGCGCCAGGCCCACAGTTCGCCACAACGGCGACCGCAGTCGCCTTCTTCAGAGTCATCCGCGACATCATCAGATGGGTCAATGCCATTGGGGCTAGGAATGTTTGACGATGACCGACCTCAAGCCGCACCGCTGACGCAGTCTCTGCTCCCTCGCAACACCAATGCGCAATTTACGTTCAGCTTGCCGAAACCGGGCAGGATACCCCGGAGAAAGTACAATGATTGGGGTTGGGCACTCTTTTGGTACACCTGCCTTGCTATCTGTGGGGTGGGGTCCATTCTCACCTTGTTCTTGACTTCTGTATGTTGAGATGTCTGCTTTTAAATGGGATGAATCGCTGATACGACCATATTAGGTGCCTACCGGCACCTCTAGACCCATTCTTTACACCACATTGACACACACCATTCCATTGATAACTCTTTTCACTATAATCGCAGCGGGTATCTCATATCTGATCATCGCCTTGCTTCGTGTCGCAGTCAAACCGGTTCTGATGGGTACCTCTATTGCGGTACCCTCGGTCATGATCCTTGCAGCTGCGTGGGCCTTTGCCGGAAGCTTTTATTGGACAGGGCGGACGGGTGGATGGGCAGAAACTGTAGGGTGGGTGAAATATACAACGGAGGTTGCCATGTCTGACGCTCCGATAGCCTCCGACTGTTTGCACTCGTCCCCCTTGTCCTCGCTGGTCTATCAGCTCGGAGCCTGTATAGAAGGCGCCTTCGTCTTCACGAAACAATCTCCGTAGTCACACTCTCCACAAAATTACTGCTCGAACCTGGGCAATTGCCTCTTCTTGCATTGTCTCCAGCAATCCTCCTAGGAACGGTCATCGCCTCGTTACCCTTCCTATCGCTCGCCTTTCATCTACTCTTAATAGGGTATTTTGGTACGGGATCAGACTCTGGAAACTGGCATTTAAAGCCGTATGCCGGCTGGCTCTTTGTCGGCACAATCTTTGTCTGGATTTGGAGTTGGTTTATCGCACGGGATATCCTTAGGATGTCGGTTTCGGCTGTCATTGGGTGCTGGTATTTCCTAGAGCGACGGTCGGAACCCACGGACGAATTGCATGCTGCCGTCTACAGAGCAACCTCTCCATCACTCGGAACGAACTGCCTGTCTGCACTCGTGATGGCAGGAGTTCATTCACTTACGTTTCTTATTCATAACTTGTCACGGGTACGAGCGCCATTATTTTCTGATCACGTTGCTGACTACTCTTTAGCTTACCGTTCCACCTACTCTACTTCCGTTCGTCTTGCCGTTAGCAGGTCCTACCACATTTGTGTCCACCATCATGGCATCGCTCAGCAATTACGCGCTTGTCTACGTTGGCATTACAGGGGATGCGTTCTTCCCCGCCGCAAGGAGAGCAAAAGCGCTCACTTCGTCGCGGGGGTTACGATCGAAAGCAGGATGTAAGTGCTCCTAAAAAGTGATAATCAGTTTCTCACTGAGGCGCAGATACCCTATTGACGATCCTCTTGCTTTTAACCGCATTCTCTATGGGACTACTCGCTGCAATGGCTACTTATTTGTTCACAACATTCACCCTCAAGAATCCGTCTGCCGCACCGTTGGCCAGCTTTATCGGCGGAATGGTCACATTCCTTGTGGGTTGGTTCTGTATGAGTCTTATCGACGATGTGTACGTACATACTTTTCTGGAGAATTACGTCATTTACAAACCACAGCGCCGACTCACTATATATGTGCTACTGTATCGACGTGGACATTGGGGCCACACACAAGCCTCAAGTCTTTGATGCCGTACGTATAGATTTGTTACGATCAAATCGACATTTCTGACAGACTCAGTTTGAAGGCAGGCAACATCCACCATCAAATCGTTCGCGAGCATAGAGTTCTTTCTGTTGGATTCGACCATTTGCACAATTGGCCATGTAGCATAAGAGATACATGCATAGTTATATATAACGGTTTCTATTCGATTTTCTCCGCTTGGCCTCGGTGCCGAGTGGGGTTTGTTTCTGAACCGAACCGCATCATGAAATATGTTGTGACAGGTAAAGCGAGCCTTCCAAATGAGCTCAGACCTGATACATAGACCAGTTGACGATGTGAGCCCCATGATTAGCTATTCAGGAGTGTGGATGGACGCGCTATCCACGGGCGAGAGCACAAATTACAAGGTAACCTGTCCCGAAGGCAATGTTCTGTCGTATAACAATGGCTTGTAGGACAAGTCGTATCATGCATCTCGCAGCAACGTGAGAAATTCACTTCGTCCTCTCAAGTAATATGCTCATAGTTTCTAGACTTCAACCGCCACACTCTCGTTCATAGGAACTGCAATTTCTATCTATGGATCGAAAGCCTCGGATCATGGTACATTTTCAGTGACTCTGGATGGCACTACGCAGACGCTCGACGGTCACAATCCGACCAACGTATATCAGACCCTGTTATTTTCGCAGACAGGACTACCCTATGGATCGCATACTCTTCAGGTCCAGAATTTAGCGCTGGATAGTGCACAACCGTGGCTCTATCTTGACTATTTTGAATTCGAAACAGGTCTCGACGACAACATGTAGGCAGTTCCTGAGTCCTGTTGGACATGGACTTACAACGCTGCAGAAGGAATGCAGATTATAATATGGATGATAATAATTCGACGATAAGCTATCTACCGCCAGACGCATGGGGACCACAGACGACAACATATCTCAATACTACGGAAAGACGTTACAGTGGGTGTGTTTGTTGCGCGGGATAGCTTGCTTAATCTTTTGTAGCACGTCATCAACACCCAGCTCTCAAGTCTCGACAGCCTTTGACGGGAATGCCATTTCTGTGTTCGGCTCGGTTGGCCCCAGTTACGGCCTTGTGGACGTCACGATAGATAGTCTGACCACCGTTCTCAACTGCTCTGCCTCGACATTTCGGCCACAAACCCTACTGGTACGAGGATAAAGCTGACATGCACCAAGACTTATGGTGTGACAGTTTTACGCCGTCGGACTCCCTTCGGAACGACACTCTCTCAAGATGCAGATCCCTTCAAATTCATCTCAGCGGTTCGATCTTGACTTTCTCACCATCACACGGTGGTCGGACAATAATGGGTATGTATCAGAGGCAACACTGGGCCCTTTGCTCATGTATCATTCAGGCTCGGAAGGTACATCGCGTCATTATTCTCAAGGGTATTGGATTTGAACCTCGTCCCCAGGAGCAAGGCAAAAACGCCCATCATCGCCGGATCGGTAAAGAAAGCTCTTACTTAATTGAAGACACTAACGCCGACTAGATCTGTGGTGCTCTGATTCTACTTGCGTGGGCCACCTATCTGGGTCACTGGACCTGGACTCAGCATCAGAAGAGAAAGAGGACGCCTCCGGCGGAGAGAAAAGTCTCCGATGCGATTGCCCTCCGGGAAGATAAGAAAAAAGGTTCGCAAGGGACCAATGGCGGAGCGAGTCCCAAAGATCGTCAGGCGTCTCGAGGCGAGGAGGGACAGGGCTAGAATGCAAAAGGAATGCGTTGTCCATATAAATTACATTATCTATGGTGTATATATGCTGTTCCATGTTTTGTTTGGGCGTTGCGAAGTTTGACCTAGAGTCTGCCACCTTACGCGACGGCCGAGGCTTGGAGTCAACGAAGGCTAGCATTTGATGCTCGAATACGCATCGGACGCACCAGCACCTCTTCCGGGTGCATATCCCAGATTGGCATCGCACTTTTTGCTCCAGGATGGGACACCAGATTACCTCCGGCTGATTCTAAACGCAAAAGTATACGACTTGATTCGAGAGACGCCACTAGTACGAGCCACAAACCTAAGCACGAGGCTGGGAAATGAAATCTGGCTCAAGCGAGAGGATCTCCAAGAAGTTTTCAGTTTCAAAATCCGGGGGGCCTACAACTTTATGGCCCATCTCCGAGATGAGGAGCGATGGAAAGGTGTTGTCACTTGTAGTGCGGGTTAGTACGCTGCCATGTTGTAGCATTTGGACAGTATTCATGGAATCGACAGGGAATCATGCCCAAGGTGTGGCACTCTCTGGGGCCCGACTCAACATTCCGTGTACCATCGTGATGCCTAAAGCGACACCTTCTATCAAAGTGAGAAATGTGGAGCGATTAGGTGCCAAGGTTGTTCTTCATGGCGAGGATTTCGACGAGGCAAAGGAAGAGTGTGCGCGGCTGGCGTCGACACATGGGCTCATCTTTGTGCCACCCTATGATGACCCACTCGTAATTGCTGGTCAAGGAACAGTAGGACTCGAGATTCTCAAGCAGATCAATAGCGCAGACACGCTCGACGGGATTTTTGGTGCAGTCGGTGGAGGCGGGCTGGTAGCAGGGATTGCCGAGTATGTCAAGCGTATCGGAGATCCGAGGGTCAAGGTCATTGGCGTGGAGACGCTGGATGGCGATGCTATGGCGCGGAGCATGCAAGCAGGTCAACGGGTCACTCTCAAGGACGTTGGGCCATTCAGCGACGGAACTGCAGTCAAAATTGTTGGTGAAGAGCCGTTTAGACTTTGCAAAAAGTGGGTGGATGGCGTTGTCACGGTGGATAACGACGCCATTTGTGCGGCGATCAAGGATATCTTTGAAGGTGTGTCATGTCCATGTATAACCTAATTATATGCTCAGCTGGCTATAGATACCAGATCAATCACTGAACCTGCCGGCGCATTGGCTCTGGCGGGGCTGAAGCAGTATATTACTGAAAATGGTCTCATTGGTGCTGGGAAACGGTTCGTTGCAGTCGTCAGCGGAGCGAATATGAATTTTGGTCGACTACGATTCGTGGCTGAACGAGCAGAACTGGGCGAGGGTCGCGAAGTCTTGTTCACGGTCGATATTCCCGAGACACCGGGTGAGATGTTCAGACAGTTGGATTCATTTCACTGACGACATGTCTAGGAAGTTTTGTTCGACTTCATAATATCATACATCCTCGCGCCGTGACGGAATTTATCTATCGGTATAATCGACCCGATATGGCGCACGTCTTTATCTCGTTCATCCTCAGTTCTGCCGACCGGGAAAAGGAAGTGCGCGACATTTTGGGAGAGCTGGCGCGGGGTGGAATGACGGGGACGGATATCAGTGACGACGAGCTCGCAAAGGCCCACGGGCGTTATATGGTCGGGGGCTGCCAGGATGTGCAAGACGAGCGAGTGTTCCGTTTCGGTGAGCGGGGGAGAAAGCGAGGGCGTTGTTCATTGTCGGCTTATCGATTCCATACAGAGTTTCCGGAGCGGCCTGGTGCACTTCGGCGATTTCTACACGGGCTTCGCTCAGATTGGAACATTTCACTTTTCCATTATCGCAACCATGGCGCAGGTATGGAGTGGTATAGACGTGCGTGGTGACGTATAGACTGAGGGAAATTACAGATGTCGGAAAAGTGCTGGCAGGTGTGCAGGTGCCCGAAGGCGATCGAGAGGCGTTTGGGCAATTTTTGAGTAATCTTGGGTACCAGTATATTGAGGAGACGGAGAACAAGGTATACAGGCAATATCTTCGAGCCAGCGCCCGGTAGTCTCCGGCCACTATGACGAGCCGCGGTGTCTTGGACTCCAACCACTGTAGATAAAAACAGGATTATAAAAAATTGTGGAGACGGCAATGTCGCATCCTACGACACCGACTGTCCATCATCATCCAGGACTTGTCGACGACGCAGACCTGCATGAATCTGCGCGCATCCAGGTCCGTGGTGGTCGTGGGCGAGGCGGCGTCTGTTGCTAATCCTCTTAATCCTGTTCTAGGTCGACTATCTTAGCCACAAGTCGGTATCGCTTACTCCAATGTCCAGCGTATGCCTAATCGCCCTGCAGATGGCAAGAGGCCGACGTCTGGCACACGTGGAGGAACATGACCCGTCAGAAGAACGACATCGCTAACGGTGTTCGTCTTGAAAACGCAAGCTGGCGGACCTGGTGGCAGAAGCGTCTCAAGCTCAAGACGGTCAATCCGCAAAAGCTCAACTGGTCAGTCTTAAAAAGGAGTCGAGTATTATTCTGACTTTGCTATCCAGGCTAAAGGATAGCGATGTCACCTGGCTTTATGGTCCTTTACACCAAGCCCCGACCCCGATCCCGCCGCCCAAGAATGCGACATTCGAGGAAAAGCTCAGCAGCATTCCTCCTCTGCCCAAAGGCCGGAAACCGATCCTCAAGAAGAGGACGCTCGCAGAAGTCCTCGTCCTTGGGCTCGCAAAGACGAACAATCTCACAAACGAGCCACCGCCTGCAGACGAACTCAAAGAGCTCGATATCGACAGCAGAGGTACCAAGGGTCCTGAAGAGCGAGATAGGATAATGCTGTTGCACACCAAATCCGACACCAATTTGCTTAGGCCAGCCCTCCAGCAACCAAGTCTTCCTTCGGACAGCGAGACTGCGTCGCGACGTCGTCCAGGAAGAATGGCGCTTGACCGTTCGTCCTTTTCCATGTCGAACAAGGCCTCTCCCTCTCCCCCGCCCCACGAACACGAAGGCGCGACCAAAAAACGCGTCGGGTTCAACACTTTTGTCGCTCAGTGTATCGCAATCGCGCCTGGTGAACGAAACTCGTCCGACGATGACTCCGGGGATGATGCGCTCAGCATGAAGTCGGGAGGCTCAACCTCACACGGCTCCCACCATGGCTCCCATAGGCCGTCAATGTCCCGCTCCAATTCTCACTCATCAGCTAGGTCCGAACCGTTGATCATCGCTCCTATGGCGCCCACGCTTCTCAAAGAGACGATCGGAGACGAGTCTTGCATGAGCCCGCTCATCTACCAGCCTACAAAGACCCCATTTGACGACTCGGAGAGCAGCGATGATTCCGACTTTGATACTCCGCCAGTGCCTCCACCGAAGATTGTCACCCTCCCCGCTTCTACGCCAGATGTTGCAACCACAGCCACTGCTCAGGGAGACCTCGGGGGTGACGAGTACAACGTCTCTAGCAAGAAGCGTAAGCTCTCTGCTGGTGAGACCCCACCTGCTCGTCGCCAGTTCAAAGAGTCACAAGAGGCCCCAGCAACTGTCTCAACAAACATGCCCACAGAATCGACAAAAGACAGTCTACTTGCTGTCGCGTCCACCGAGGAGGACACACGAGGTCGCACGCTCCATCGCACCTCGTCATCGTCCTCGCTCAATGAGCGATCACGCAGTCGTAATGGGAACAGCCCACTAGGTGGACACTCGCCAGAAAGTTCGCGTGCGTCGAGTAACAGCACCCGGGTTTCCTCTGCAGAAGTCAGTCTCACCGTGCACTCTGGACGCGCTGTAACTATGACGGATCCGAGACCAGCAGCGATTCCAGAAGAGACAACCACTACTATACAGGACGTGGACACACCCATGACGGATGGACAAAAGCCGGCGCCAAAGGCGGAGCTGCAGGCCAAGTCGTCACCCAAGTTGGAACCGTCTGGGTTTGTGGACAAAGCGGTAGCCAATGCCAAAGGACTGATAGGGTCTCTACTACCTTCAGGATCGGGTGCAAGCAAGCGAGGGACGCTTTGAAAGAGAGCCAAGTGGAGCAGGGTTTTTGATCTCTTGTGGAAGTATATGCGTGTATTGTACATGATAGAGAAAACACGTCTGGAATTGTCTGCACAAGCGCCCTGTTGCTATTTTCGACAAACGTGCCCCAGCTAAATGGCAGTTGCCTATTTGGTCGGTGGCAGCGTCTGCCCTTAGTCCTGACCGCTACGGGCTTTGCGAGATGGCTGGTCAAGTGCAAGATATCGCCGACGCACCCAGGGTTTGGCGAGGTGCTGTAGAAGATTTGTGGAGCATGTACTCGTGAGTTTGGTCTCTCGTGCGCTCAGGCTGGCACTCAACTTTCCACAGCGGCAACCCAGAGGACTATATCATCGGTCCTCCTATCGGGTTTGGCGCCTCTTCTATTGTATACAGTGCGCAATTCAAAGTTCCTGGAACGCAGAAACTCTGGCCGGTCGCCGTCAAGGTCATCGACCTGGAGAGGCTGGCACCTTCTGCGCTGCGCTTACTCACCCGGGAGACGCAACTAATGTCGCTCTCGAAGCATCCAAACGTGCTCAGAGTGCGTGGAAGCTGGGTCGTCAACCGCAAGCTGCATATTGCCTTGCGTCTCATGCGCACTGGCTCTGTCAGCGATGTCATGCGCTATAAATTTGCTGCCGGGGTCGAGGAAGAAGTAGCTCGCTGCATTCTCAAGCAAGCGCTCGAGGGCCTCAAGTCGGTGCACCTCTCACACGCTGTCGTGACCGTCACTGACACCCGCTAGTTATCTACACATCAATGGTCTTATTCACCGCGATATCAAGGCGGCCAATCTCCTACTCGACGACGACGGAACCGTCCTCGTTGGAGATTTGGGAGTTGCAGCCTCTCTCGATGACGAGGACGCTCACAAGCATGCTGCAAACAAACCGGTTGTCAGAACGACGGAACACGACATGGATAATCTCCCCTCTCTACGAACAGGAGGTAAATCTCTCGGAAAACGCAAGAGCTTTGTCGGAACCCCATGCTGGATGGCACCAGAAGTTATTGCACAAAAGCAATATGACGCTTCGGCAGACATATGGTCCCTTGGCATCACCGCGCTGGAGCTTTGCAATGGGAGAGCGCCGTACTCGCGAGACCCCTCGTCACGAGTGCTTCAGAAGATTCTCTACAATGACCCTCCGACACTAGACCGCAAAGCCGGGAAGCACAAATACTCTCAAGAATTCAAGGAGATTATCGAGAGCTGTCTCGTCAAGGACCCAACCAAGCGACCCACAGCGGCACAATTGCTGGAGACACCCTTTTTCCGAGGTGCAAAAAAGAAGGATTACCTCGTGTCGACGCTAATCGGTAGGCTATTCCATCTTCTTCGAGGCTTCGCTTACCGTCGACAGCTGGGCTGCCTCCACTTGTAGATCGCCAAGAGAGACGCAAGCAGCCATCCCTTGCCTCGATGCCATCAGCAGACTCTTGGGATTTCTCTTCCACTGTCCATCTCACGCCTTCTGCTTCGCCAACAAGCTCTATGTATTCGAAATCCACCTCGCCGACGCGTGCACAGATCCGTGGACCAACACTGCCACCGCTGGGCGTATTCGACATGGATGACGAGCCTGGAGAAGAGGGAATCGACAAGAGGCTAGAAAGACTTCATATACCCTCTGAGCACCCGCGGTCTAGCTCGTACGCCCCAACTTCGTCCGTGGACATGTCCTCCCGGACGACTTCAATCAGCGCAGAAATTCAGCCACAAAAGGATGAAGGTCATATTGAACAAGCGCCTGTCAGCCAGTCACTCTCTTCGTCATCATCAGAATCCAATCCAGTGGATCCATTGACACCTCCAACCGCTCACGCGGCACCAGGCATGACTATACGCAGCTCCAGCTCGTCCAAACCGAGTATGAGGATATGGAGAAAGTTTACAGGGAGAACAAAGGGGGCCGAAGAGGAAAAGCCAACCAAAGAGGAGAAGCGTCGAGGGAGCATTGTCGGACTCTTCCTTGAGCGCACATCTAGCCGTACTAGTCGCAAGTGATTCGCACATATAGTCCGTACCTTACAACTTGTATATACAACCATATCATGTAGACAATTCGTGTGGCGACTTGACGGGTTTCATGCCTTGAGCTTGACCTCTTCCATGATTTTTACTGGCCGGCGCCTCCAGGTCCTCGTTGGCTCTGTAATTGTTTCACTAGGATCGGGTACAAACTATGTGAGTTCATTTGAGAGTTTGTCGCAGCAGCGCTAACGGAACACTGTCACTATGCAGGCATATTCCGGTACTGTAGCATGGGTTTGGGCGCATCAATAAATGTTCATCGGATTGAACTAGCCTATGCTCCCCAACTGGGGGATGCTCTTCACATCAGTCACACCCTTGTCAACGTAGTCGGGCTCGCGGGGAACAGTAAGTCGACGAGAGCACGATTTCGCAATCTAAACAAGGAGGCAGTGGGTGTTTATTTTACATCTCCTCTCGTTGGACGACTAGTCGACTTGCGTGGACCGAGAATGTCAGTTACCGTTTTACGCTCAGCGACGGCAGCATGCTCATCGTTTCAGCCTGCTAATATCAGCCTTTTTTCTCCTTCTAACTGGATACTATGGGATCAAGTACTACTTTGACCAGGCGGTGACGCCTTCGACCATCGAATTCTTATTGCTTTGCCTCGCGTCTTTTGCGACGGGTGTAGGAGGAAATGCGGGTTTTACAGCGGCAATGAATACCACCGCAAAGTCGTTTCCGGACCGGATGGTAATCGCGCTTCACGGCCTGCGAAAGTGCAGCTGACTTGGGACTGTAGCGAGCGACGACGACAAGCATCGTGGCGAGTGGATTCGGACTGTCCGCTTTCTTCTTCTCCACACTAGCACACACCATGTTCCCCGGTAAAACCTCTGGTTTCCTCCTCGTTCTCTCGATCGGGACATCGATACCAATGCTCATCGGACTCGCTACGGTGCGAGTCGTACAACACCCTGAAGGAATCACCATACAGTCACATACACAGCCGCGACACAGTATTGAAGTCGTGCCGGAGCGCGATGAGCGGCGACACTCGCAAACATGGGAAGTATACACGCCCGTAGTCGGATTGGGCGGCTATGAAAGACTCGAACAGAGTGAAATCGACGACGAGTTACTCGAGGCGTCTGTATCGCAACCGTTTCTCTCTCGTGGGGCGTCGTCGACTGAACAGCTGGTGCGAGGGGGATCCGCAGAACCCGACGTCGAGCTCTCTCCTGGTCGTAGAGTGCACGCCCATACACCAGATATCCAGGAGCGTGTACGACACTCGCGAAGTCGCTCGCACAGCGGCGCTCGTCCGCATGAGCATCCAGACGTTCATGGTTGGGCACTGCTCCGCAACTCGAATTTCTGGGTACTGTTCTGTATTATGTGCTGCTGTAAGGACTACACTCATTGGGTTGGATAACTGCTAATTTGCTATCTGGGTAGTGAGCGGGACAGGGTTGATGTGTATGTTGTGCTTTCCGTAGACATCAGATTCTGACGGCTTTGCAGATATTAATAATGTAGGGTTGATGGCTCAGGCGCTGTTCGCGCGAGGAGATCCCAAGTTTGATACCGTGGAATCAGCACAGTGGCAAGCGGCTCAGGTATCGATTACGAGTATTGCAAACTGTCTTGGACGTGTGATATTCGGTTAGCCTACGCTTGCTATGATTTCACTACAAAAGCTCATTGCCCATAGGGTCCAGCGCCGATGTGGGCAAGAATCGTTATGGACTGCGGCGGTCATACTTTATTAGTGGAATCAGCTTTACGTTTATTGTGTCCCAAATTGCGCTGTACAATGTCGAGAGCGTACAGACGCTCTGGATTGCGTCTGCGCTGCTCGGATTGGGCTATGGGGGAATGTTTGGGCTGTTTCCGACGATAATGATCGAGTTTTTCGGACTAGGTGAGTAATGTTTGAAAGGTCACATGGCAGAGATGATTGACACAGTCGGTAGGGCACTTTTCTCAGAATTGGGGGTTTCTGTGCCTATCGCCGATTATCGCGAGCAACCTGTTCAACCTTGCGTTTGGGCGAAACTTGGATGCGCACTCGAAACCAATTGAAGATGTGCACGTGCGACGAGGGGGGATGCCAGATGCGACACACTTGTGCCTCGAGGGGCGACTTTGTTATGTCGACAGCGTCAAGATGACGCTTGTTGCATGCGTGGTTGCACTTGGACTGAGCATCTATGGTGCGCTACAAGATAGGAAGCGAGGAGAAGTAGAGGTTGCGAGTCGAGAAGTTGTGTGGGCTGGGGAAGGTGAAGAGGATGGTTAACTTATCTAGAATTTATGGGTGACGAATAGTACCCGAGCGAATGGACCCGCGGGTGACAAGGGTGATGACAGGCTATCGGGCTTGGGGGGTGGTGGCGGGGGGCGTAAGTGGCAGAGGCAAACATTGGAGATGGCAGGCTCTGAAGGGGATAGGGGCTCGGGCGTCGGACAGGGGAAAGAGCTAGCCTGCAACGGGAAATGATCACGATAAACCATTTCGGTAGAGACGGGCAAGTCTGCCGACAAGTAAAAACCCTCGACCCAGCGCAATAATCTCCATGGGGCGAGCGGCCGCACGACCCGGAATCACGGAAAGGATGGCAGGGTGAACAGACGAGTAATATACGCTCGGAGTTGAGCGTGAAATTTGATGGAATGCTGGCGGCTCAAGGCATCCCGGGCCCGTCTGCAGGTCACGTAGACGCGGCGGTCGAGTCCAAAGAGAACACGTGAGGGGTAAGAAATTTCAAGTCGTTGGATGCGGAGAGAGAGAGAAGGGGGGAGGGGTGGCCGTGATCCGTTGTGGCTGGCGTTGGTTATGACCAGTTGTTTAATCCCGCCGAACTGGGTATTCGATGGTTTGTTTCACGCGACTCACCTGGTGGCCGGTCGACTCCGCCTGAAACTAGCACGACTGCGAATAGAATCGCGTGACGAGCAAAAGTTAAGAAGGAAAAGTCTGCATTTGGAAGACTGGCTGTCCATATCCGGCCAGCCCATTCAACTCGGGCCCTCCTCTGCGCCCTTGCTGCTCCTCGTCGTCGCTGTCGTGCGCATCGTCGTCGCCGCCTCCAAGTGGGCTCACAATATTCTCAGATATTCCCTGGCCAAAAAAAAAAAAAAAACACACACATACACACACACGGCCAGGAAGAACAAGCCGAGCTAGTAGTTTACAAAGGTGGTAAGCTTGAGTTGCACCCTACCTGCTTCTGCCCCCTCTTGGGTCCCCGACGGCCTCGAGCGCGGTTCAGCGACGGAGAGCACGACGTCGGGCCCACGGAAACATTGAGATTGACGACGCTTCCGCTCTCGAGACAGCAACGAGAAGACCGATTGAGGCCGCCCAGAGTCCTGTACGTCCTTGTATCCCCCTCCGCTCATCCTTTTCATCCTTTGCAACTTTGTCTCTCGTTTTCTGATAATTATCTGCTATTTTACGCGCCATGCAACATGCAGCCAGGAGCCGCAAGCGCACCCACAGCGACAGGATGCCATTGGCATATCTTGGTTCGACCATGATCCACGACCCATCCACGGTCGCTGCTGCCTCCCAGACGGGCCCAGAGGACTTTGAAGACGCTTTGATTGCACCTCCCGCGCTCGACAACCATGTCCTGGATGTGCCCCATCCCTCGACGGCGCCCAAGACTCCCCCCGCACTCCTCTCGCCCGCCGACTTGCCCGCAGATCCAAAGCAAGCTGTCTGGGCAATTGCTGCAAACGCAAAACAACAGTCCTCGAAGCGTGCCCAGTCGTCCAAGCAAAAGCCCGGCCAGGCGACCCAGCAGCCCACCATTTCCACTTTTTCCACCTTTAATCACATTCACATTGTCCAGCCATATGTTCACAATGGTGGCAATAGCAACACCAACACCCACCCCAACGCGGCGGCGGCGGCGGCGGCGGCATCGTCGAACAAGGAAGAGACTGCCAACGGCTGTAGCACGTCGACGTTTAGCATCAATGCCTCGACCCCTTATACGTTTGCAAATCCATTCTGCACCAATGCCCTGCACACAATGCTCCCAGGCCCAGGCGGCAAGCCAAAGGATTCCGCCACCAACATTGCCGGTCAGCCACCCCGACCTGCAAACGCCTGGATCTTGTATCGCTCGGACAAGATGAAGAATCTCGCCCCCGAACCAGGCAAACCACGCCGTCCGCAGGCCGACATTTCAAAGCTCATCGCCGAAATGTGGAAAAACGAAAAACCAGAAATTCGTCAGCAGTACGAGGCTCTCAGCGACCTCAAAAAGGCAGAGCATCTCGCCATGTACCCTGGCTATCGTTTCCAACCGATGAAAAAGGCCGACAAGGAAAAGGTCCGCGCCGAGCGCAAGGCGGAAAAGGAAAAAGAGAAAATGGCCGCGAGTCTGTCGATGAAGAGCTATCGCCGACCTCCAAAGTCGAAACGTGGCGCGACCGAAGAAGGAGACGACCACGACACCGCCGCCGACGATTCGACACCTACCCCTTCGCTCGGTCCGACGTCCCCGACCAGCACTGCGCCAGGAACGGCCATGTTTGTCTGGACGCAGCCACAGACGGTCCCAGAGACCAGCGTCGAACCTTCGACGGGCCCCATGTCCCCGACCGCGCGCCAACACACGGCCTCGTATCAACCATATGCCAGAGCGCCAGCAGGTGCTTCGACATCGGCGGTTGCTGCTACTGCGAAGCGCAAACGCGCTCGGACAAAGGTCGAGGTTTCCGCTCCTGCCATTCCCTCGGGAGAACCGAACCAGGTGCGTGTCTCTCTGTCCTCGTCGTTCATTATGACTGTACCCGGTCCCTGTCTGGTTGCCTGCATTCGGTTTGCACATTCCCTCCGCCATCTTCCACCCCGTCATTTCTCACGCTATTCATTATCGACTAACGAGCCTTTTTGTATAGGCTCATGGGTTTGACTATACTGGCCCTGTACCCAACACGTCGTTTTCGTTTTACGAAGCTGCTCAACAGCCACAAGAGTCTCCCGGTCTCATCGACTTTGCGGCCTATAGCGCTCAGTTTATGCCCGGATACCATCCAGCGATTCCTCAGCCGTCGAGTGGTGCGAATCCTGATCATAATTCTCATCCGACGCCGCCATACAATGCCACCATTGAGCACGAGATGCAGTCCACCGCTGGCTTTGCCCTTGAGCCGATCAGAGGTCACAATGAAATCTTCGAGTTTACCAATCTCGATCTCTCCCTCCTCGACAACCAAGAAATTGCCGTCACGCTTCCAGACGATTTGCAGTTTGACCTTGGGCTTGGACTTGGACTCGGAACCGATGCCTTTGGCCTCGACGGTGGAGGATTTGCCGAATTTGGAAGTTTGGCGATGGATTCTGGAGGTAGCTTGGGCTTTGGCACCAACAAGGTGTCGGCAGACATGGTTCAGTTTGACGCACCCCCGTATAACGCTCATCCAAACCTCTCCATATCCACCCAGATTCTTCAACAGCAACCAGGGCACCACTCGGATCCGTACAATGTCACTTCGCCAATGGAAACACCCCAAGCTGCCACCAACTTCTACGGCTTTCCGATGCATCAGCCGCAGGAGCAGCAACCAGCACTGTATCATACGGCTCAGCACAGCTTTGGCCAGCACGACTTTGCTTCGTCGTCGTTTGGGGCCTATACGTCTCCCAACCAACCCTTCCTCTCGCCGACCTATGCGAGCCCACCGCCCTTGTCAGTCATTGACGAATCGTCGACCATTGGTTCACCCACGAGCGAGACCTTTGGCTCCTCTCAGCAAACTGCCAGGACCGGCCGAAAGGCTACCATGAACAGCTGGCGATAGTAACATGGAGGTGGCCAACTCTTTGTGCCTCTGTTGCCCCCCGCTGCGTCAACGCACGAAGCTCGTACATACCCACACCGCGATAGCCAACCCGCGTGTCACT
Source organism: Serendipita indica DSM 11827 (assembly GCA_910890315.1). Lineage (NCBI taxonomy): Eukaryota > Fungi > Basidiomycota > Agaricomycetes > Sebacinales > Serendipitaceae > Serendipita > Serendipita indica. Next base: position 1,939,550 of record CAJVGD010000042.1, read on the forward strand.
ATTCGTTACTTTTGCCAAGTTTCGGCCAACTCTAATCATTCCTGGGTCGCCATCCGACGTTGCACATGTTTTTGAACACTGCGCGTCGCTCAAATCACATATTTTTTCTTCCCTTTTGTATTTTGGACCAACGGACACTAAAGCGTGGGGTGCCACCGACGCTCTCAAGGATTCGATACCCCTGAGCGCGCGTCGATGTGCGCCCTCTCGCTCTCTCAGCTCGCACTTCAGACAGGGCACAAAGGGACGCTTCTCCACGCCAATGCCAGGTGCACACCTCTCCCTCCGCCAACTTTTCATTCGTTCCAGCTCAGCCTTGTGCATCTTCATCTCTCGATACCGGAAGGCCACTCCTATCTTTCTTGGTCGTTCACACATCTCTTGCTCTCGCGTACTCGCATTCACCTGCGCTGCGCTGCTGCTGCCGCCACATCCCGGATCAACCACTCCACTCCTACGCCCTCTCGACGCCCACCTTACGACTTCTCATCTTCTTGAAGGAGATTACGACCACTGCATGTGAAACCTTGTACACCAGCAATCCTCACTCGCCACGAAACCGACCCGATGACCTCATTTTCGCGCGTCTTCTAGCTCGCGCTTTCCTCAATCTTTCCTCACACCTTCTCTTCATCCCCATGTTGTTGTTGTTGTCGTCACCCATCACTGTCTGTTGTTCTTACTGTTTTTCTTCTTCCCCCCCCCATCCAAACCGCGCAAGCCGACAACGAGCTCGGTCGCAACTCCCTGAAGCGTCTTCTACTGCCCATCTTCGACCGTGCCGTACTCTCTTCTTTAAGTGGATCTCGTTATCGCCCCGTCCGACTCTGTGGCGGGGCGCCTGTCATTCGTCTATATCTCGTCGAGCCGTGCATGCATCTTTCTTCGATATCAAAATGCAACTCATTTACTCGTTGACTTTTTCCGTGCCATTGTGAGTAGGGACCATGCATTGGCTATATCTTCCTAAGCAATGGTGTCCATATGTCAAACCGTTCCTTATATTAAAAGTTTATTGTACGGGATTGGAAGCTAGATCATGGGGCTGCACTGCGCTGAGCGTCGACGCGCCGCCACTTCTTCTCTACGGCCGCATTTGCACTCTCGACCTCTTCTCGAAGATAGTATAGCACCGTTTGGTAATTTACGGCATCTTTCGATGGATATTTGACCATCTTCACGTGATCTGCAGCGAGGGAGACTTCCAATGCATTAGGATCTCCTGAGACGACTGCCGAATGATGTGGCACAATCTGAATCAAAAAGTTAATCCACCCATAGAAAACAAAGCTAGTTGGAAATACTCACTACTCGACGTTGGCCTCCAATGAGTGGTGTGGCGTACTCTTCATAAAAGTATACAATGTGAAGCCCAGCGCTTGCCTGGGTAAACGTTGCCTGTATGTTCTCGAGTGCCTCAGAGTTCTCTCTGAGATGTTGAAGGACTCGATTATTGGTCTGCATGTAGACCGATAGGAGTTGATTGAGGACCTGAAGGAACGGGACACCCTCAGAGCCCGAATGCGGCGTCCCAAAGAAGAGGACTGCATGTGTCGACGTGAGTATTCCGCGTAGTGGACGGCCTTCGGGTTGGATTTGGCAAAGGACGAGGGCCTATCAACATCGTCAGGTTAGTGCTGGCGAATTCTCGTTGACGGACCTGTTTGAGGATGATACCGAGACTGTGTGCGAGAAAGATGATGGGTCGCTGAAACGATGTGAATCGAGGCAGTAGGGAAAACCCCTCTGGAACGCACGCGCTCGACGCCCTTTCGAGCTCGTTCAACAGCTTGCATAAATCCCATAGCATGGCGTTGAATGGTATTTGTCGACGTGAATTCCGAGCTGCGAGTGTCGGCATCGTACCCATATGTCAAGATTCGTGCACGAGGAATGTCCTCGGGCAGAAATTCCCGGAGCCACATAGCCTTGCTTTCAGTCTCTGTCCATGCATCTAATCGGTGGCCGTCAAGACCATGAATAGCGATGATGCTGCCACGGATAGTCAGAGTTCCGAGATCCAAACATGAGTTTTACCCACTCAACGATAGGATTGTCTCCTTCTGCGAGATTCAGCAAGCCATAATCGACTACTTTTGATTTCGGCTTCTGCTTAGCCTGCTCGGTTCGCGGGGTTTGCTCAGTCTGCGACAACATCAGGCGAGGGCAGGGGTCGCATCTGCTGGGCTCACCTGAGGTTTATCTGACTTGAAGAGATGATACAAGCGCTTGTAGAAAGGAACATCTGACATTGCTTTACTCCGTGAGGGTGAGAATGGAGGCCAAAAAGGTGGGCGTCTGTTTGTTCTAGGCCTAACTCGCTTTTCAGTACAAATGAAGCAATTCTCCCCAATGCTAGCATACATCTCTTACTAATCATTCGTTTACCTCAACTCGGTCCTAGCATCCGACACGTGCTTCATTCAAAAGATCGTGGTCGTTTACATATCTCTCAGCTTTGGAGCCCTTCTACTGCTCACCTTCGAGCGGGCTGTTCTCGCCCTGTCCGACTCTGTGGCATGGCGCCTGTCATTCGTCTGTAACTCATCAAGCGGTGCATGCATCTTTCTTCGATATCATAATACAAGTTATTTACTAATAGACTTTTCTGTATTTCTGTGAGCATTTGAAGCTAGGGGACTACAACTGTCCGTTGCATTGGCTTATCCCTAAGCATGGCCTCCATACGTCGGGCTAGATGCATAAGAGTATCCCTATATTAGAGTTTACTTGTACAAGATTGGAATCTCGGTCATGGAGATGCTCTGATTTGAGCGTCGACGCGTTGCCACTTCTTCTCCACAGCCCCAGTTGCACTCTCGACCTCTTCTCGAAGATAGTATAGCACTGTTTGGTAATTTCCGGTTTCTCTCGTTAGGAATTTGACCATATTCACATGGTCTGCAAAAAGGGAGACTCCCAATGCATTAGGATCTCCTGAGACGACTGCCGAATGATGTGGCACAATCTGAATCAAAAAGTTAATCCACCCATAGAAAAACAAAGCTAGTTGGAAATACTCACTACTCGATGTCGGCCTCCAACGAGTGGTGTGGCGTACTCTTCATAAAAGTATACAATGTGAAGCCCAGCGCTTGCCTGGGTAAACGTTGCCTGTATGTCCTCGAGTGCCTCAGAGTTCTCTCTGAGATGTTGAAGGACTCGATTATTGGTCTGCATGTAGACCGATAGGAGTTGATTGAGGACCTGGAGGAACGGGACACCCTCAGAGCCCGAATGTGGCGTCCCAAAGAAGAGGACTGCATGTGTCGACGTGAGTATTCCGTGTAATGGGCGGCCTTGTGGCTGGTTTTGGCAAAGGACGAGGGCCTATCAACACCGTCAGGTTAGTGCTGGTAGATTCTCGTTGACGAACCTGTTTGAGGATGATACCACCGAGACAGTGTGCGAGAAAGATGATGGGTCGCTGAAACGATATGAGTCGAGGCAGTAGGGAAAACCCCTCTGGAACGCACGCGCTCGACGCCCTTTCGAGCTCGTTCAACAGCTTGCATAAATCCCATAGCATGGCGTTGAATGGTATTTGTCGACGTGAATTCCGAGCTGCGAGTGTCGGCATCGTACCCATATGTCAAGATTCGTGCATGAGGAATGTCACTGGGCAAAAATTCCTGGAGCCACATAACCCTCTCACTCTGTGCCGTCTCAGCTATCCATGTATATAATCGGTGGCCGTCAAGACCATGAATCGCGATGATGCTGCCACGGACAGTCAGAGTTCCGAGATCCGAACATGAGTTTTACCCACTCAACGATAGGGTCCTGTCCTGATGCGAGTTCCAGCAAGCCATGATCGTCTAATCTTAATATCGGCTTCTTCTGCTGAATCTGCTCGGTTTGCGGGTTTGCGTTGCCAAAACATTATTTAATAGCCAGGGTAGGGTCGTATCTCTTTACGCGCTCACCTGATGTCTACTTGGCTTGAAAAAGTGATGCAAACGGTCGTAGAATGTACTATCTGACATTTATCTACCGTGGTGAGGGAGAGTATGGAGGTCAAAAGGCGAACGCGTGTTTGTTCTAGACCTGTCTGGACAGAACCCCCAGATATCCACAGCGTTTATCATTCCCTTTTGTGTAACTTGTCTAGATGCTGAAAGGTCCCAACTGAGCTGACGACCAAAGGACGGTCTCGCCGATGAAGTCCGCAGTATGTATTGTTTAACAAGTCCAGTCCTCCTACACGATATATACCCGTCTGTATTAACCGGGAATTCTAATGTACTTTGTGCAAAACGACTGGTTGCGACCGGCTCCAAGCTGTAGATTCTTTGGACTCTGCCACTGCCCGCCATGGTTAGTGATGTCTGCCAACGCGAGATCAACGCGCCGATATATGATAAACGTAGGCTCCTACCAAGAAAGCTGGCAAGAAGACTGCCACGCCGCAAGAAAAGAAGCGAGGAGGTGCGACCAAAGTGGCAAAGGTAAGCGTTGCAGCGCTGAGCGCATTCAAGATGGACAACGCTGACGCATACTAGGCAGATTGGAAGGAGGATTCAAGAAGAAACAAGTTGGCGTGTCTGATATGACGTTGCTCACGACCATCAGCAACGAGGCCATCAACGACAATCTCCAGAAACGCTGGACCAATGGCGAGATCTACACGTATATTGGCGCGGTGTTGATCTCCGTGAATCCATTCCGAGGTTTGTACACCCAGATAGCTGTTCACAGACGCGATGGCTGACAGAACCCAGACCTCGGCATTTACACAGATGAGATTGTCAACCGGTACAAGGGCAAGAATCGCCTGGAGATGCCTCCACACGTCTTTGCGATTGCAGAAGGCGCCTACTACAACATGCAGGCCTATAAGGAGAATCAGTGCGTGATCATTTCCGGCGAGTCTGGCGCTGGAAAGACAGAAGCCGCGAAACGGATCATGCAATATATTGCTGCAGTATCCGGAGGCCAGGATAGTTCTATCCAGGAAATCAAGGACATGGTGCTGGCGACCAATCCTCTCCTCGAAAGCTTTGGATGCGCAAAGACATTGAGGAACAACAACTCTAGTCGACACGGAAAATATCTAGAGCTCATGTTCAACGATCGAGGAGAACCCGTCGGCGCCCAAATCACCAACTATCTCCTCGAGAAGGGCGCGTCGTCGGTCAGGTGGACAATGAACGCGACTTTCACATCTTCTACCAGTTCACAAAGGCTGCCAGTGATGAGCAACGTGACATGTTTGGCTTGCAAGGACCCGAATCCTACGCCTATACCAGCCGCAGCAATTGCCTTTCTGTACCCGGTATCGACGATACCGTTGATTTCAAAGAAACTCTCAAAGCAATGCAAGTCATTGGACTCTCAAACGCCGAACAGCAGGAAATATTCAGGATGCTGGCGATCATCCTATGGCTCGGGAATGTCCAGTACGACGAGATGGACGATGGAAACGCCAAGATTTCGGATACAGGTGTGACAGATTTTATTGCATATCTAATGGAGACGGACGCCGCAGCCGTGGAGAAGTGTATGACTACAAGAGTGATGGAGACTACTCGAGGGGGACGTCGAGGTCAGTATCCTTGGACAGCTACTTGAATCGCTTCTGAGTTTCCCTAGGATCCGTGTACGATGTACCTCTTAACCCTGCACAAGCTTCGTCAGGTCGTGACGCCCTTGCAAAGGCCATCTACAACAATCTTTTGAGTGGATAGTGTCTCGTGTCAATGTTTCAATGAAGCCTAGGACTGCCCACACTCAGGTTATTGGCGTCTTGGACATCTACGGCTTCGAGATCTTCCAGGTATATTCATCAACCTCGCTTTCGGTGGCTAACCCCGCATAGGACAATAGTTTCGAGCAACTTTGCATCAACTACGTCAACGAGAAGCTTCAACAAATCTTTATAGAGCTCACCCTCAAGGCGGAACAGGAGGAATATGTTCGAGAGCAAATCAAATGGACCCCAATCAAATATTTCAACAACAAGATTGTATGCGACCTGATCGAGGAACGAAAGCCTCCAGGAATCTTCGCCGCTCTCAACGACGCTACAGCCATCGCCCACGCCGATCCTACAGCAGCAGACGATTCGTTCATCCAGCGTTCAGCCGCTCTATCCTCGAATCCACACTTCGAGTCACGAGGTGCTCAATTCCTCGTGAAACATTATGCAGGTGACGTAATGTACAACGTCTCTGGAATGACGGACAAGAACAAGGACGCCTTGATCAAGGACCTCTTGGATCTCGTCGCTGGTAGTAGCAATAAGTTCCTCAACGAGCTCTTCCCTGATAGACCGGATCCAAACAGTAAGAAGAGACCACCAACCGCAGGTGACAAGATCAAGGTACGAAAAGCATTTCCTCCGGGCACGAATGGACTTGACCTCGTTTACTAGACATCAGCTGGCGCACTAGTTGATAATCTCATGCGTGCACAACCCTCGTACATTCGTACAATCAAGTCCAACGAAAATCGAAGCCCAACCGAATACGATTCCAAGGCCATTCTACACCAAATCAAGTATCTTGGGTTGCAAGAGAACATTCGCGTCAGACGAGCCGGATTTGCGTACCGTAATACATTTGAGAAGATGATAGAGCGCTTCTACCTCCTCTCTCCTGCTACATCCTACGCTGGTGACTATATTTGGCAAGGGGATGCTAGGTCAGGATGTGAGCGTATCCTGAAGGACACTGGCATCGCGAAGGAAGAATGGCAAATGGGCGTCACCAAGGCATTCATAAAAACCCAGAAACAGTGCGTATAGAGCTCTCATACATTACCCAGCTCACTCGTTAAAGCTATTCGCGCTCGAGACTATGCGAGACCGATATTGGCACAACATGGCATCTCGCATCCAGCGCGCTTGGAGAAATTATTGGCGGTATAAAAACGAGTGCGCGACGCGCATCCAACGGTTCTGGAAGAATAATAAGGAGGGTCTGGCGTACGCTGAAGTTCGTGATTACGGACACACCATCCTCGGCGGACGCAAAGAGCGCAGGCGCTATAGCTTGCTAAGTTATCGTCGCTTCATGGGTGACTATCTTGACGTCGGAAAGGCGAAGAGCCCGCTTGGGGAGACAATTCGCAACGCATGTGGTCTCTCCAATGAGACTGTACTTTTCAGCGCGCGATCACAGCTGCTAGTATCCAAACTTGGAAGATCTAGCAAGCCAAGTCCTCGCTATCTTGTCCTGGTATGTGGCCGCACTCTCTGGACTGTTCAATATTCAGCATTCTTTAGACGGATAAGGCTGTCTATATTGCCGTCACGAACAACAAAGATGGACGAATACTCACAACATTAGACCGGAAGATCAATTTAGTCGCCATTCGAGCGATAGCCATGACGAATTTGCGTGATGATTGGATGGTAAATTAGCTCTCTTTCATCATCTAATCAACCACTGATCACCTGGATAGGCCATCCGGGGTCCGATTTGTGAAGAGGGCGATCCAGTGATATCATGCGTATTCAAGACAGAGTTCTGCACCCACTTAATGCAAGCGACACGTGGTCAAACTACGATCGATATTGGCCCTACGTACGCCTCCATTTATTTGAGGGACAGCCGCTGATTTTGCATATCAGGATCGAGTACAATAAGAAGAAGGACAAGGTTGCTATCATCAAGGCTGTCAAGGATGAGACCGTGCAAAAAGATGACGTATACAAAAGTCATGCCATTCACGTAGGAAGCGGTGAACCACCCAACAGCGTTTCTCGTCCTCCAGCAAAGAGAAAGGCTGGCGTCGTCCGTCCAATCACCAAAGGCAAACTCTTGCGGAAAGGAGGACCATCGACAGATGTACGTCACTTCTATTCTCCCGAATGCCAAAGCTTATCATAGGTGACAGAACAAACCAAAGCCAGTCGCCAAGCCCAAACCCGCAGCACAAGCCCTACCCGGGCAAGCAAATACAGCGCCGACACAAAAGTATACACCAGTTGCAACGTCAACATCCTCTTCAGCCGCTCCTCCACCGCCACCTCCGCCTGCACGAGCCCCCGTGGCCCCACCGTCCGCAAAGCCTATGTACAAGGCAAAGTATCCATTCCAAGGTCAAGATGGAGAGCTTTCCTTAGAGAAGGACGAGATTGTTGAGCTCGTCAAGAAAGACGACAATGGTGCGTTGCTCTTCGACCATCGATGACCACTGCTCAGTTTTCTACAGGCTGGTGGCTGATGAAGCGGGGCAACGAAGAAGGTTGGGCGCCGTACAACTATCTCGAACTGGTGCCTCCTGCAGCTGCCCCAGCACCTCCGCCTCCGCCTGCTCGTCGACCTGTCCCTACACCGACTGCACCGAAACCTGCACCAACAGCATCTTCAAATGGAACACCGAAGAAGGCAGTCGCACCTGTTGCATCCTCGAGTTCCAACGTGAACAAACCACAGCCCAAACCACCGGTAACTGCGCCGAAACCGAGCGCTTCTACATCTTCAAAGATAGGAGGCAAGCCACCTATTCCGTCTGCACCCCGACCGCCTGTCGGAGCATCGAAGCCGGCAACTGGAAGCGTCAGGCCTCAGGCAGCCCCACCCGGTCAGATGGGTCTTGCTGAAATGGTGGGTACCCTCATATTCTGTGAGCGTGCAATGTTAATGCTTTGTAGTTGGCGAAACGCGCACAGCAGATGAACTAGAGCGCTACGATTTCGGCGTTCGAGAAAGAAATTTGGCTCTCTTTAGATGTCATGTCTCCTCTTTTGAGCCCGGTACCATAATATATTGACTCGTTTCATGTGGAAAAGGTGACTCTGCTATTGTGCCCGACATGACTTGGACCCGGATAATAAAAACTGCATCTCAAGCAGCGCGCCTATTTTCACTGCATCCGACTCTCCGCCAGTCCATGGCATCCTCTAGCTTTGCCAGTACCAGTAATGCCCGACGAAGCCATCGAAGGAGAGACAATCCGCCCGAGAATGTCGTCTGGCCCACGGAGTCGTCACTACTCATCGTAGATCTCGAGGCTACTTGTTGGGAGACCAATCCACCACCAAATCAGTTCCATGAGATCATTGAAATCGGTTGGGCGCTTGTCGACCTAGAGAGCGTCCCACCGCGCCATGTTCGTAGCGGGACGGTGCTCGTCAAGCCCGTTCGCTCCGAGGTGTCACCATTCTGTACGAAATTGACGACAATAACGGCCGAACTGTTGGATTCAGAGGGTGTTTCGCTTAAGGAGGCATTCGAGACGCTCGTGAGCGACGTCGGTTCAAAAGAGTACTCGTGGTCAAGGTGAGCATATAATTATAATCATATATACCGAGTTTCAGTTAATATATGGACCAGCTGGGGTGCTTATGACCGAAATATGATCAAACGCCAATGCAAAGTATTTGGATTGGAATCGCCATTCTCTCCTATTCATTACAATATCAAGGATCTTTTCAAGGAGCTGTATCCAAACTTGAACGGAGGGTATGGCATGACAAACGCATTTGCGGCTGTCTGCGATGGTCCCATCGAGGGGACTCATCACAGAGGTGGTGATGATGCTAAAAACATTGGGCAAGTATCTTTCTCTTTGTCGGGATGAGTTCCTGATAAATCCGTAGGACAATACTCGGTAAACTTATTGTCAAAAAGAGAGCACTCGAGGCGTCGAATCCGTAGCTTAATAGCTTTGCAAATCTGATCACTACTCAATACATTACAGTTAGGGAAACTATGCATTGAGCAGAAACTCAACGACCCTTAGCTCGGACGGCGTCGAGCCGCTGGACGATTTCTGATACATGACGCTGAGAACGTCTTGACCAGCCTGCATCCTTATTCTGTCCACGACAACCTCTCCGAATCCACTCAGCCCTGTTGTCGTCCCATCATAAACCAAGTTCCAATCTTTCCAACCCCCCTGCCTTGGTTGCGACAGCTACTCTTACGAAGGGTAGCACAGCCCATGCATTATCCCTACTGTCCATGACCAGTTGTGTGCACCCGACAGAATTGAGGGCATACGGAAGCTCAGACTTTGTCCAGAGCCCTGTCGAGTTTTTATAAACGTGGAATACACGACCATTTTCTGACGATCAGTGACATAGTTGGATACGCATTGCCCAAAACGACCAGGGACATAGCTGATCATGACATGAGGCAAGCCAGTAGTGTCGACGTCCTGGCTTTCTTGATTCATGAGCCCGTGGTTCGGGTCGAGCGGATACACAATGATCCCTGTAGAGGCAATGCCAACAAGAGAGGAGGTTCCAGTCGTGCCAACAGTTGTACTGACTGAATTCTTCCACGTTCACCCACTATCGTCGGAATAGACGTAGATCGTATCGTGATTGGTCAAACCACCACTGCTACACAAGAATCCCGTGTTTTGTTCACGCCACGTTCCAGAAGAGTGGAGGCGACCGCTCTTATAGGTAAAACCGTGAATGTAAAGGTTGCGTGCCGTGCTGGCCACATCGTTTGTCGACGTGTATGTTCCAGTTGGGGAAGACCACTGCCCGAGGATTGACCAAGTAGATTCGTTGTATTCGGCGATGCTAGCCTGGCCATTGCCAGAAATGCCGACTCGATACGACAGCTGCAGCCTTCCATTTGCAGCCAGGACAAATTGAGGATATGTAATCGAGCTAAAATTTTAGTGCATTGCATTGATAGAATAAGAGCGTACCTTCCCAGATTTACTCCGTTGAGCGTTGTCTGTAGGGACCCAAACTGACTCGCCGTCCAGCTCATGCTGCCCGGATTCGTTGCCAAGTTTGCAACAGACATAATATAGCACATCTTCGTGGAGTGACAATCCATTGCGATGTGAACCCTGCAATTTTTAACGGCTTCCTTTTCCGCCTGAGAGCACACGCACCGACCATCTTGGGGAGAACACCAACAACCACAACATCGTGCGAGTCATTTGTGGACAATTGATGTGGTAATTGTATTGTGGACCAGCTATTTGCACCCAACTGGCGACGTCCAATCATAGCATAACGGCTCGAGGTGTACCATGTGGCGTATTGATATCCATTGTGTGTGATTATACCGGATATCTCAAATGAGTTCAGATTGACAAGGCCTGCGTAGCGTCAAGTGTGAATCGTTATGCGGCAATAACACATACCATCATAGGAAACGAAGTATATCCAGCTCGAATCAAGAAGAGTATTGGACTGTACCGTCACACTGGCTGCGTAAGCGACAAGAGAACACGAGAGCACTTCCATTATCCATCTCGGGCTGAGTCGCATAGTGGTCGCTGAGGGGAAGGGGTTGAATTTCCGTTGCATGAAAGAGCATGCTCTTTTATCATCTCCTTGATGGCATCTGGAGAAGCCGAATTCTCGTTGTTCTCGACCAGTAGGAAAAGTCTGCGGCGCATGGATCCGGGGATGCTCCTCGGGTCGATTCTGCCCACCACCAGAGATACTTTTGAGTGGTGTTGTCGGCAGCAAAGGAGGAAATCCCTGTCGGCGATCCTCCGTGTTTCTTCGGAGGACTCTTGGGAGAGGCCTATGATGCGTAGTTTTTATTCTGAATTATTTCTCTATTGCATTTAGCTGCGCCTTGTGCTGTGTTGAAGAGCTGCGGTGAGTTGGTAGAGAACAACTTGGAGACCACCAAGTCGCCGGTCCAGTCACTGACAGCTTTGTCAACGCAGCACGAGCAACTTGTACGGAAATATGGCCTCTTTCAGCTCGTATACAATATTCGGAGTCCTTCCTTGGCTCTGCCTTGCGCCCTTTCAATACGGCTTTGCCATTTCGCAATTAAACCAGGTTCAGACAGCTTTAACATGCAAATCTGATGCCGTCGGGAGTTATGGCTTCCCTCTCTGCGTCCCAATGGACGACACTCAGTTTGGTGTGGTAAGTTGCTTCTTGGTCTTCGCACGCAGTTTGTCCTGCTAGGCCTACTGCTTAATTGTCAACTTGAGACTGAAGCCCTTTTTCAGATTACGAGCATATTTACCGTCGGGGGATTCATAGCGAGCTTATTCGCGAACCGAGTTACCGACCCGTACGGTCGTCGACCCGCGGTTCAGCTAAATGCTATCCTTGTGATGTTAGGATCACTCATAGCGGCCACTGCCTCCTCTGTCCTTATGCTGTCGATTGGCCGGTCAGTCCTGTCGCCCTCTGGAAACAAACTGCATACTCATAATCCAATAGTTTTTTCATAGGTCTCGCGGCAGGACTTGGCTTATGTGTCATCCCGGCGTTCCTCTCTGAAATCTCCCCTCCCAAGATCCGGGACGCCGTGGGCGTATTCAACCAACTCTCCGTTGTCTTTGGCATTCTCACCACCCAAATTCTCGGATTTTATTTTGCACACCCGGGCTCTTGGCGGACTGTTTTCGTCGTGTCCTTTGGGCTTGCAGTACTGCAGTTTCTCCTCGGCTTACGCTCCATTGAATCCCCTGCATGGCTCTCTGCAAACAGTCGAAAACCCGAGGCCCGTGCGGTGACTGCGAGATTGTGGAAGGCGGACGGGCTTCTTGCCGAAGGTAGGCCGTACGACGAGGACGACGTCGAAGAGGCATTGCTTCGCCAGACCGAGCCAGTTCCGACACAAGAACATCCAGCTGCAACCATCCTGCAGTGCTTCAAGATTCCAGAACTTCGAGTGCCACTGCTCATTGTTTCATTGGGCATGCTTGCACAGCAGTTGTCTGGTAAGCGATATCAAACATAGGGTGACGTACCTGACAGTCTCGAGGTATAAACGCTGTCATGTACTACAGTACTGGCATTCTGTCTCGCGCGCTACCTGACGCTGCTTCGTACGTCTCGCTTGGCGTAGCGGTTATTAACGTCATCATGACCTTCCCTCCTATTTTCTTGATCGAGGTGCGTCTATTACCGATGATAAACATATCATCCTTCATAAAGTGGACAGCGATACGGCCAAAGACGATTGCTGCTCTGGTCTGTGATCGGTAGCATCTTCTCCGTCTTCATACTGGGTATTTCTCTCAATTATAATCTCAATACGGCGTCCGCGGTCGGCACTCTCGTGTTTGTGAGGTGTGTCCGTTTCTTCGTTGACCAGATAACTTGCTGAAATGTTTCCAGCTGCTTCGCGTTTGGCATGGGCCCAATTCCATTCATCATTATTCCAGACGTCTCACCACTCTATGTAAGCCAGCAACGATTATTTAGGTCGTCCTGACGCCTTGCAGGCGGTATCCGCACTTTCATCCATCTCACTATCGATAAACTGGAGCACAAACTTTGTCATCAGCCTTGCCTTCCTCCCATTACGAAATTGGCTCGCGGGCCCAGATGGTGAATGGGCAGGAAACGTCTTTTTCGTATTCGCATTTCTCCTCACGGCGTCATCCATCGCATTCTTCAGATACTTTTAACTAGCTGGAAACAAGGCTACTTCATTGAAAACCGGCTTCCTTTCACTAGACAATTTTCCGAATTGTAGGAATCGGACTGACGGTAGTCATGTCAAAATGATGTCGAATTCAACGAAACTATTACAGAGCACAGCATAGCGATAAAGAATGTCGAGCAGCAAAAGGCCACAGCGGGCCGAAGCCAGAGAGGAAAACAGAGGGTTAAAGGAGCGTATGAGAGAAGATATCCTTCCGATATAGCGTAGCGAGGTCCATAATAAGAGAGATGCGATTCTTGTTTTCAAGGCGTCGAGAGGAGCTTGTTTAAGGCTCGTTGGAAGCTGTATCCAGTCGCTTCGAGGGCTTCGATAGCTTGTTCCCGGTTGAAGCCATACTCCATCAATTGTTTCAATGCAGGAACGTCGCCGTCTTCAGCAACAGTTCCCAGCTCCCCCGTCTCCAGACGCTCCATCGAGTAGCCCGTGGGGATACTTGGGACAGGCGGTGGCATGACCCCGCCATGTTCTTCACGCCCCTGATGTTCCTTGGCATGTTTATCCTTCTTCTCCTTATCCTTCTTCTCCTTGGAGCTCTTGGATCTTCCAAAGGGGAAATGAATGCTCAGTCGTGAGCTACGAGACGGGCCAGCAGAGTCGGGTGTAAGCGTGCTACCGGGGCGGGCCGAAGCCGATTCCTTTGCAGGACGAGGTCGAGCGGCGGGGATCTTTGGAGAGGATGTTCGTGGAGGAGGAGACGTCGCACGTGCAGACGATGACGACCCTCGCACGGCGGTAGGTGATTCGCTTCGAATCGATGATCCATTCTGGCCGACACCATTGCTCGTCTGAGCAGTGTTGTGGGTATGTGTTGTCGTGGTCGGCGATTCAGGGGCCACAGCCGGGGCTGAGGCTGCAATCGGCATTGTGGGTGCTGGCTGGGGAAACGATGGAGCCGCAGTGGGCTCAGTTGTTTCGACGTCAAAGGCGTCATCAAAGGAGAGCGGTGTGGCGGCTACGGCTGGGGCTGGGGCGGTATTTCCTCCCACGGGAGCAGCAGCAGGGGAGAGACCAAAGGCCTCGTCAAAGGCCGCAGAGGGTGGTACGGAGGTATTGGGCATTGGCATGGTAATCTCGTTCGATTTGTTTCGAGCATGCGTAAACGACGAGTCACCAAAGTCAAATGTGTCGTCAAAATTGTCAAACTTGAAAGATTGTTCAGCAGTCGCCGCTGCTGTTGGCTGTTGAGGCTGAGTAGGAAGAACGCCCATCGCTTCATCAAAAGCGCTCGCCGCCGAAATCCCTGGAAGGAATGTGAGTTTTACGGATAGCATGCAACAAGGGTACATACCAGTGGCGTGTCCATTGACTGTCGGTTGAATAGGTTCAGTGGAGACCGACGGCGAGCTCAGGACCTTGTCGGAGCCAATAGTGCTAAAGTGAGAGCTCGGTCCTGTGGTTGGTGCCGAGGCGTCTACGGCCGGAAAGCCAAAGGCATCCGCAAAGGACGTATCGGTTCTTGGTGCTGCTGCTAGTTGAGATGTAGATGCAGCGGCCGCAGCCTTGATATCCTCTTTGACCTGTCCAAGCGGCTTCTCGTCTTCATCGGACGAGCTATCATCGGCGTCCTTTTCCATTTCCATAGGCGGCAGTTCGTCCGCTGTGCCCTTTCTGGCGGCTGGCACATCAGACAATGCCGGGAACCTGCTGGTGGAGGAATCTTCCTTCTCCACAAAGAGTGATTCCATGGGCTGGTAGCGAGTTGTTTCCGCGGCAGACGTCCCTGGAGGAGTGAAGAATGTTTCCGAGGGAGATGCCGCTGTTTCTGGAACCGTCGACGTCGGGGAAGCGACATTATCTTCAAACAGGGCGTCAAAGCCTAGAGACGTCTGCTTAGCCGTCTCGGTAACCGGAGGTTTTGTCGGAGTCGCGTCCGCAGCATGACTATCCATCTCGTTGAATCCAAACGGATCGTCCTCGTCGACCGACTTTGCCTCGGCTACTAGAGCCTGCGGTGCGAACGGAGACGCTGTCCTCTGAGGAATCGATGTGTCAGAGGCAACGCTGCCCTTCCTGAGACGATCGAATGGGTTGTTACTCTTTGACGAAAGCGCTGGGCTAGCGACACCGGATACATCTGCGAATGGAAGCGCGGGACTTGCAGCAGGAATGGGTGGCGAGATCGCCCTACTGCTAGGCTCTACAGGTGCCGGGCTGGTTGAGACGCCCGCTGGAGCGCCATTTGCCAATGTCGCAGGTTTAGTTTCGGGTGACTTTAGATATGCAAGCTCCGACTCCGCTTGAGCAACTTCTTCCTCTGCTTTGGTGGCCTCCTCCCTAGCTTCGGCCAACTCGTTTGAGGCTGCCTCCTTCTCAGCTTCGGCAGTCTGGAGCTGTTTCTTGGCAATCGCAAGTAGTCCCTTCTGCATCCTCGCGTCCTTTTTCGCCTGTTCAATCTCCTTTTTGATCGCTGCCGTCTCCTCGATGACCTCCGCCAGACGACGCTTGAGTTCGCGAACGTCGTCCTTCTCACGGAGAAGATTCCCACCAATTTCGGCCTTTTCAAGCTTGACTGCGCTGAGGTCGCTCTCCGCAGTGATGAGTTGCTCGCGGGTAGTTTGAATCTCTTTCGCCTGCGTTTGATATCGTTCTCGTAGACCGGCCAGCAATTTGGTCTCGGTATCAAAGCCGACTTTTGCGGAGGCGAGCTGAGTTTGCAATTGGGAGAGCGTCGCAGCCGACGTTGCAAGGTCGGATTCCAGCTTGGCCCTTTCATCCTCTGCACTTGCTTGTGCGGCAGCAGTCGACGCGAGTTGGTTTCGTACATTGGCAATCTCCACGCTGTTCTGTGCGAGCTGCTTTTGTTGACGCTCTTCTGCTTCTTCGTCATCAAGGAGATCCCGTCTGACTGAAGGTCGGATAGTGGAGGAAGGAGCGGGAACTAGTTTGGTAAGTCGAGTGAATAGGGTGCCAACGGAGAAACATACCAGGAGGAGTCTGAACATTGGGATTGAGCGCACTCGCCGAGATCTGCGAAATGACCGGGACAGGAGGTGGAGATGCTACCTTTTGCGGCGGAGTTTGCACAGGAGCTTGTACTGCGACATCGTCGTCTAGTGAGAGCAAGTCACGATGGGTCTCTGACAGGACAGGCATCGATGAAGCGGCTTGGAATTGAGACGCGCTAAGTCTCATGGACGGAGGAATCAATGTCGGTGGTAAAAATTCTGGGAGCTCTTTGCCTTCGAGCACCTTGTTAATGAGATGCATTGCGACAGCAAAGGTGTCTTTCGTGAGTCGACCGTCATTTTTCATGTCAGCAAGATCCCTGTTTCTCGTAATTAGAACAAGAGTCGAAGTTTGAAAGGTAGTCGTTACCAAACGCGGGCGAGAACATCTTCGGGTAGGTTTGATAAGAGCATAAATGGCACCGCAGCAGCCCCTTCAACGTAGCCAAGGTGCTCCGTGTCCAGGTTATCGAAGAACCCGTCTGATCGCAGCTTGTCCTCTGCAGTAACATCCCAAGGGAGCGTAGCGCTAGGTGGCGGCCGAGCAAGAGGGAAAGGCGATGCCAATTGCCCGGTCATTTGAGGAGCGATCGAGAGATTCGAGGGACGAGACGGAATTGACGGCGGCATACGACTGCCCGTCATCTGCGGAGCAAGCGGGATGGTGCTTCCAGTCATTTGCGCCTGTATACCAGTGTACTGGGGCATGAAGGCCTTTGGAGCCATGGTAGAATGAAGTGATGGAGATGGGAGACTACCACCTGTTGAATGCGACTGGACGCTTGGAGGTCGGCCGCCAGCTTGGTCCCACAAAAATGGAGGAATGGATGGTGGGAGGACGGGAATCGTTTGCGGGGTCGACATGCTGCCCTGTATAAAATACATGGCGAGTATGAACTGCGTGGCATCGAGTGCGCCGCGGTTTGTCGTGTCGACGAGTGACCTTGGAGATCGACGTCAGCCTACGTTGGAACAATTCCGGTGGCATACCATATCGCATTTAGTCGCTCTACGGAAAGTTTGGACCGTACGAATATATTTTTGGCCTGTTCGCCTGTCGGAAGAGGTCAAGTTTCAGGACGGCGTTTACGCTTGTGAACTCTCCAGAGGGATTACTGACCATTGAGGAGACCGCCGCCTGGGTTTGCCTTGTTGAAGAGGGTCAGAAATTTTGTTCTGTCCGTTGGAAGAAGGGGTGGGAGGGCGCTTGGGAGCGTGGATATAGGAGCTGGTGCTCTGGCGGGGAGGGACGAGACGGCGGGCACTTGGAGGCCGTCGATAGTTGGTAAAGGACCGGCTACAATCACACCAGTAAGCGTTTATGATCTCTACAAGGTCTGGAGAGCGTTATACCTTTGTCAATGAGCTCTGCCGTGGGCAACTCGCCCGCCTGAGCCCAGCCGATGAGACGAACGGCGACGGCAACGCCCTTTCTTGTGAGTGCGCCGTTGTTTTCTGGATCTGCAAGCGACCAAATGTCGCCAAGCGTGGCTGGCGGGAGATGTGCACCAGCAAAGACCCTGACGCCTTGCTCGCCCGTGACGAGACCGAGTTTCTGTGGGTCTGCTTGTGTAAATATCGCGTTTACAACGGCGACTTCTGCTGGGCTGGGAACGAACGGCATCCCTTGGTGGACGAAGTCGGGTTCAAGCTTTGGACTCTACAATCATGGACAGCTCTTCCCACTTGCTCGCCCTCAAGGTCATGCGCGTATCAGTTCGTACACTATTATTGGTTATAAAACATTACTTACATCCACCAGCGACCCAGTCTACTCGGCCAATGGCAGCCATTTGCAGAAGCCTCTACGCATTTCGACGCACACAATGCATCTTCTATCACATCAATACAGCCGCACATTCCAAACAAGCAACACGTTCCTACCACCATTCGCGACCTCTCTGCGCTCTCCCAGAATCTATCGCTCCCATCGAGCTTTGGGTCCATTTCGCTAGGAGAAACATTCTCCAGCTGTTTCTGTGTCGCAAACATGACAAATTATGACATTGAAGGTGTCCATATCCGTGTCGAAATGCAATCCGCGTCTGCAAAGTCCCTCCTCCTTGAGCTCGGTGGGCCAGAACATCGATTAGGACCACTGGGAACACTGGAGGGCGTCGTCCAGTCGGAGATCAAGGAACTCGGTCAACATACACTCAGCTGCATCGTACACTATCGAGTGCCGCCTGGACTGCGGCCACCAGCTCCTTCCGACGATCCGTCAGACCCGCGAGCACAACTATTCAGGAAGCATTATCGATTTCCTGTGTCAAATCCATTCTCCGTAAAGACCAAGGTTCACACACCAAAATCGCCTTCTGCCCTCATGTCCAGAGTTGAACGCGAGAAACTCTTCTTACAGATCGACGTTCAGAACCTCACACAGGAATCGATGTGGTTTGAGAGATTAGAATTCAAGCCGGTGGATGGCTGGACCTTTACGGATGCTAACGAGTCGAGCATCGAAGCTCGTCAGGCCTTTACGGGTCCCAAGACCCTCGTCCAGCCACAGGATACATTCCAGTATATATACACCTTGATACCTGCGGTTATTCCCCGGTTTCTCATCAAACCAGCTCCCGGTGCGGTCATTCCTCTGGGTCGACTAGACATTGCCTGGCGAACAACGTTTGGAGAGCCAGGAAGACTCCTTACATCGGTGGGTGTTCTGTATAGTCTTTTGCGTCTCTGAAAATTATCAGATGCTATCCAGGCGTGTTCCCCAAGCACCCCCTCCTCCCATCCAGTCGGCGCTTCCTCCACATGTCCAAAGGGTCATTGGCCAAATTCAGCGGCCGCAGTCCCCTGCCAATGTGCCACAGTCGCCTTCGTCCTTGAGCCGGCCTTCATCTCCTGTCCCCTACAAGTCGCGTCAACCCAACCGACCGCAAACCCCTGTCCAACAAGTCCCAACACCACAACCAATTGCACCTCTGACCGACATCGAGGTGGACCTAGTCGTCGAAACCATTCCAAATGTGCATACTATTACCCTCGACCAGCCGTTTGCCATCCATTTTGAGCTCACGACAGCCGCATTTGTGCCGTCAAACAAGCAGAGGATTATTCGTCTTGCAGCTCAACATACGATCCGATCACGTCGGAAGCCTGGACAAAATGCGAAACCGACTGCCAAATCAAACGTCCACGAGTCGAAGGTCATGGCGGCTCATTCTCCAACACCGTCCACGACCTCAACTCCCCGGGTATTGTCCCTAGATTTTCACCCAAAGGTGGTAGAGTCGCCACGGAAGCACTCCAAATTTGACCATTCACTCGACCGCACGTGCATTTCATTTCCTTCTCCCTATGTCAACGACTTGAGCACTCCAATAGATGCCGATGCGACTCCTGGAACGGGTCTGATTGAATTTGTCGGGTCTTCTCTCGTCAAGTTGCAGCCCGTCACCTTGACGGCGGATTGTGACACCATTGGCGCGCAAGTTGCGGGGGAAGACAAAAGAATCTCGTCACAGAAGTTCCGACTTGACTTTCTACCGCACCGTGTGGGCCATGCCAATGTCGGCGGGGTGCGGATTCTTTTGCTGGGGGATGAGGAGCGGGAGATTGATGGCGAGCACCAGCACGAGGTCGCTGACAGAGATCGGAAAGAAGGTCAGCGCTTACTCGACCGAGGTGGAGACCGACAAACGGCAAAGATATTGCAGGAATGGTCGGTCGTGGCAGAGCTGCTCGTCGGGATTACCTAGAGTCGCACACATGTTGCCTTCACTTGATTTTCAAGCGCATCTAGAACTCTGTTCGCGCGTACACCCTTCTTGGAGAGTAGCCTCGCCAAACCCATTATCGCGCCTCGACGTTATATAACGAGTGAATTGTACGATAATCCGTTGTTTATCGAGATTTCTCTCCCACTGAGCAACCAATTGTTTTCGACGAGCGCAATCGAGGCTGCCTGAACTCTTGCGTGCCTCCTACCCCGCGCACCAGTGGATCAGCCGCAACTTCGCCAAAGTGCAGACCTAACAATTCCCGGAAAGTCTAGTTTTGCATTGCCTTGGGAAGTCGCCGGCAAGGAGGACGTATACAATTAATGGCCAGTCCAGATAAGACATATTATCAGGTTTGCATCCGAAGGATATAAGGCCTTGGGATACTCCATCGTCGGGCTGAAGCAGTCTCTCAAAGTTTGTAGGCTTGGTTTTTTTTATCTTCGCAGTTGTAAGCACTGTCTATAACGTGGACTGAAATCTCTCAATCGCTCCAAGAGTGCCAACGACTCTCGATACGCGGAGTCTTTGCTTTCTCGTGGGACCAGGACCTTGATTGATTGAACGAGTCACAACAACTTGATATTCACCAAAGGGCCAGACCAGTTGCCGAGAATCGAACTTCATTGAGCGACAGAATAGGTAGCTGAAGGTCGTTACACAATATCGAGACAGGATTTTTGAAGACGAACGAAGTGGAATGAATGCGAGGAGCTGCAGGATGGAGAAAAACCGATCTTGGAGAGCAATCTGTGAGCACGCAGGGTGCACATGACGTGACGGAGTGTTTGAGAGCCCAAGCTACGTAAATGTATGTCATTAGTAGTTTTTTAAGAAAGAGGTGACAACTGACCAAACTATCATCGTTTTAAGCCACTCTTTGACTTTACAGGTGTCTCTGCCACGACGTCAGTCGATCGTCTGCTTCCAAGATAAACCAGCTCGGGTGAGTCTGGTACAATATCATCATCGGATTCGGCACCAGTCCATTCTCGTCTCGTCAATGAGCGTGGAGGAGTCTCCGCAACGAGAGTGGTCGATACTCGTCGCGCTTTGACCGCCTTCGACTTGACCTCTGACCTCCCTACCGAACGGTCAGATGAAATTCATTTCCCTGGTTTGAAAAACCTACTGGGCTCTGCATCGAGGCCAGGGTGACTTGGTCCACTCACAACTCGCTTAGTACCCACAGGCGCTTGCCGCCGCATTTCCACTTCGCTAGCGAACAGCCTTGAATTTCCTACGATTCCTCCTCTTTTCCCTCCAACCACTTTGATTTCCTCGGCTGCGAGGGAAACACTCCGGCTGCGACTTCGTCTGTCCACCGGTTCGACTGACATTGACCGGGCACGCGAGCTCGATCTTGACGTAGATTTTTGCTGATTCGTGTTCCTTGGAAGGTCGTCGAGATCCGCCGCTGTAAGCATGGGCTTTTGACGTAGTGCTTTTGATCTGGGCTTCATCCCCACCTTGGGAACGAGCTCATCGCTGTCTTCACTGCTTTCCTCGGCTTTGGGTGGGATAATCTTGGCTTCAAATTGCTTGATGAGATCTGGGAGTTGCTCGCGAAATCTAGTCAAATGTCAGCTGCCTCTCGACTCAGAGAGGATTACACATACAAAGGCTACATCGTCCTCAAAAAACGCTCTCATCCAGTCTCTGCCATTATCACCTGGCCGTTTGAGATACTTTTCCGAGTCCTCCTCGATCGCTTGCCACAGAGCAAGACGGTCAGTCAACGTGTCCAGGTTATCTTGAGCAGAAAGAGGTGGCGGTGATGGCGATCGGTCGTCCTTTCCAGGCTTTCGTCGCTTGGCCGGCGAGTTATGGAGCGACTTGCGGTTACGCTTCCGCGAGCGATCAGGAGAGATACCAGACTCGGCCGGGGAAGGACAGAGTGATAGATATATAAAATGTAAGAGGATTTGCACAAGAACTCTCCTCCGTGATAAGTAAGGATAAGACAAAGTAAGGACTGGGCTTACTCGCGCCTCTCCATATCAATCATCCACTGCTTCTTCCACTTTTCCTCATCGACGTTGTCCGGATCTGGAAAATGACGAACTGGGGGTCGTCCGTGATGCCATGCATACCACATCGCACTCTCTTCTGCCTCAATAGTCTCCCGTTCCATCGCAGCTTGAGGGTCCCGAAGAAGTGTGGGGAGTATTTCTTGATATTTTTTCTCGACAGATTGTAATGAGAGAAGCAAAGGTTTGAGTAACTCTCGTAGAGGCTCTGCGGGGGCTTGTTGTCTTGTTGAGTCTCTGATGCGTCGTATAGACTGAACGAGGTGACTTAATGGCATGACCGACTGTGTATTAAATGAGATGGTGAGTGTTCAGGTGACTAAATGCGTACCTCTGGTAGCCACAACGCTTCTATATATACTCGGTGGACGAAGGCGCTTGATATTTCTGTCTCTTGTGGAATCAAAGGGTAGTCCAGCATCAAGGGAGTTGCACTGGGCCACGATATCGGACAACGGTTGCTCAGAACATATGCCGGTGGTTGCAATGTGGACATGGATAAGGCCTAAGTTTGCTCATCCACAGTCATTCGATGAAACGCTTTCAAGATAACAGGTGTCTATTCTGAATAAGGGTGATATAACTTATTTTATAATAGTCCAGTGCGCATCTATCAAGCTCTATGCTGAAGGCTTGTCACGGAAACGGCGATAGAGTGCAATAATTAGCTCCTACAATGGAGTCAAAAGCAGTCTCAAGACAACGATATCAGCTTACATTTGCAGTGAGTGTGATGATCGTATGCGGCGCTATCCTCAGGAAGTGAGCAGTGGATCCTAGCAGGCATGTCTCAGCGTATCGATGCAGACAGAAACGAGGTTATTACCCTTATAGAGGCCATAGACCCCTTCCATCGAGACAGTCTTCCAGAGGCAATCGATAGGGTTCCGGTATAATAACCCAACAGTTCTAAATCCGCCACGTCCGTCAGGCCTTCGTTCGGTCGGCTGGTTGTATACGCGAGTAAGCGCTGTATCAAATGGCTGCATAACAAGGCACTGAAGGAGATGAACTCGTACTACCATCCCGAAAGGTGAGGAAGGCACTGACCACGCAAGCCCCGGAGACAGTACTGCTGGCCAGGAATGTCCATGTTGAGTCAGCCGGCAGTATACCGCGAGTAACAAGCTGATTTTTCGTCCAATTATATGAAGGAAGTTGTACCGAGGACCCGGCAGCTGTCCTGAGAATGGCAGCGTCCATACCTCGAATGAGCCCGTGGGCCCCATCCTTCTTGTAGATCGATGATAGAGCATCAAAAGAGGACTTGTAATAATGCTGGGCGCCGATGGGTAGAGCGGGAGAATAGGCCTAGGACTGACAAATGAGTCATGCCAATTACAAAGAATGGACCTGCTTGCCTGCATACGTGCTTTGATCAAAAAAAGCGGGTTTCCAAGAGATGCTACAGGCTGATTAGGACATTAAGGGTCGGAGGTCGAATGCTCCCTACCTCCAACGACACCGCTCGCAGCTCCGGCAAGGACGGACGTGCCCACAATTTGCTCCTTCGGCTTGAAACCCAAAATAGAGTTGACTGTAGTTCGTATTGGCTCGTAGAATCCTAGGCGCGAGCCGTTTAGCAGGATCTACGACAAAGTTAGTAACACATCGGTCAACGCTCGGAGAGTCAAACTCACCTGATAGACATATCCAGGTGGAAGCCCTCGTTGTATTCCTCTTATTCCTTCATTGCGCCATGTTTTCCGAAGGACGTCGATAGCACTATGGTAGACTCGTTGACCGCCGTCCTTGGCCAGTTCGCCTTGGAGTTGCAAGCGTGTTTTGGCAACCTCGGCGCTGTTTTAATCGAGTTGAGATAAAAATTTGAGAGAAAAATACGTTACTGACGGGTTTGAGATTGTCACCTATAAAATGTGGGGTAAATGCTTGTTGAGGACATAAAATCAGATCATATGAGACCCACAGCGACACATGCAGCTAAACCGCCGCAGAAGAATGACTCTGTTGTCGAAAGCGGCGACGGCGAAGACATGGCGAGGACCAGAGAGCCGAACAAACAAGCCATAAACTTGGCCATGGCCAGCTCGAGCTACCGCCAATGGTTTACAACGCAGCATGTTCTTGTCGGACTGGTAGCTGCTGCAGTCATTTTCCCTGCGATTTCACATTCGATACGCGTCTTGTCCTCGCCTGTGACGCTCTTCTTCCTTTCGCCTTTCATTGTTCTCAGCGTCCTACTTGCGTTTGTGGCGTCAAACGTCGGGTTGGGACTTGTCCTGGATGCGTACCGAGACTCGAGTGCAGTTAGAGCACCCACACGTCTGCGGGCGGCAGCGCGTCCGTTGGCGTTTACAACTCCAGCGGCATGGCAGGCAGTACTAATTCGGTCGCAATGGTCTGCGAAAGGACCATTGGACCTCCCACCTCTGATTCCACAACACCAAACCCTGTCCAGCTCGATCAACCAAGTCATTAATCTCATTGTGCGCGACTTCGTGCTCGTTTGGTACCAGCAAATCTCATCTTCTCCGACATTCCCAGGAGCAGTTTCGAAGACGATACATGCTGCTCTCGACAATATCCTCCATCGCCTCACCCGGATTGACCTTCCAACGCTTATCGTCAATCGCATATTGCCAAGGGTCACGGCCCACATCGAACAATTCAGACAATCAGAAATGGCCGTAAGAGGAGCCGGTTTGGAGCGGCATCTGACTCAGTCCGACGAGCTCGACATGCTCCTTGCAAGTCGCTATGCCGCGCACGAGCCAACCAACCGTCTGCACCCCGCAGTATCAAACCTCTCAACCATGTCGACTAAACAGACTGAAGAAGCTCATTTGCGCTCAATTGTCGATGGAATCCTACCATTGATTTTGCCCGAGAAAGAGGCCAACAGCAAGGCTGTTCATATTGTCGCGCGCGAGGTTGTCTCCTGCATCGTCCTATGGGAAGTCATGGAACTATTGTCGGATCCAGACGTCTGGAACCGTGCAATTGACGAGGCAGCTGGTGCTGCCATTCGCCAGCAGTAAGCTTATTCGTGTCACAGTCCACATCCACTCATTGCCTCAGGAAGCTTATTTCGAAGGTTCGATCCATATTAGATACGGAGCCGACTGGTCCTCAGCCCTCAAGCCCACCCGCATCGCAAACTGAACACATTAACTCTCGCACTGGCATTCGCCATTTCGAGTCTTTTCTTAAGAGTATTAGTAGAACAGACTCTTTGCTCGATGCCAGGAGACTCAAGAACGACATCACCAACGAGATCCGGAAGACGCGCCTCCTCCTTGCAAATCATGAGAATGAGGAGCTAATCAATGGAGAAAAGACAGAGGATATTGTGGCATACCTCGACCGCCTCTATACAGCCAAGAAGAAAGTGGAAAAGCGTATTGAATTGCTCGGTGGCGCAGCCGATGATTCTGTGAGTGATTTTGAGACCGCTAAGCCACTCTAAACCCGTAACAGAGGCAATCGGTTATGATGGACTCTCCGAGTGTTTCGCAAGCTCGACATTCCCTTCGCGAGATTCTGGCCAACCCCAACGCGTTGTCATACTTCATGGAGTTTATGGACCGCCGGAATCGTTCTTCGATGGTTCAATTCTGGCTTCACGTAGAGAGTTTCAAGAATCCACTCGAGTCAGTCGAGTCTGGGGATGAAAGCGGGGATGAAGGTGCGCTGAAAGCCCCGGGTATCTCGTCAGTTTCCGGCACGGTCAAGGACGACATAAAAGGAATCTATGAGATGTACTTCGCCAATCCAATCCCTGGATCACCTCTCGTGAAGATCATCAACCCGAGGCGTGTTGCTCGTATTCGAGAGTTCGCCGAATCGAATGGGACGCCCACCTTACCTCAGGAGAGACGCGTGAGGCGGAGTGTGCTATTGGCACAACGCCAGGTGGAAAAGGAGATGGACGAGGACTTCTCAGATTTTGAGCGAAGTGATCTGTGGTTCCGTGCTGTGCACGACATGGAACCCAAGCGTAGCTCTGCTCCTCTTCCACCAGCTCAAGGTCAGAAGTCTCCGGAAATACCGACCTCTTCTCCGATTCAAGAGCTTGTTACCAGTCCAGTGTCAATTCTTCGTTCGAAACCAAAGTCGGCACATCGCCCTACCTTCCTTGTACCGGCACCTGGCATTCGACGAGCGGAGACAGCACCCGTATTATCGGGAGGTACCGAAGAACCAGACGAGTTGCCACATCTTCGCGCTTCCAAGACGCCGACTAATCTGGACCTTCTATTTGGTGCGACCGAGGCAGGCAGTCAAGATGACCGATCGCCTCTCTTTGCCGAGAAACCGATCACGGAGGAAGAAGAACAGTCCCAGCGCATGGAGGCTATCCAAGCAGCTCTGACGGATATCATTGCCGATGAACGCCGGCAATCAGAACGACCTTTGAGCATGGCGTCTTCAGACGGCACACTGAACCAGCTCGGTGCTCTGGAACGAACCTCGGTGGAGGATGAACAGCCGGGGAGGCGTAAGCGCATGTTCGATGACGTTGACGATCACGATGAAGAGGAGGAGGCGGACGAGGAAGAGGAGAGTTCGCGTGCCAACGCGTCGTTCGAACCGGCTCTACCAGGAGACCTTCAGCTTTCGTATGATATTGCAAAATTGACGGAGAAAATCCTCAAACTTCAGTCACAGGAGACAATCTTGGAAACGCTGATACGCAAGGCCGAGTTGACAGGAGATGGACAAGAGCTACGCCTGTTGAACAAGTCTAAATCGGCAATGGGCCGGGAATTGCGAGCACTTACGTTCCAACGAGCACAATACGAAGAACAAGAGGCGGAGAATAGGCTAGTTCCCGACCGCACAAGAGTTGCTATCAGAAACACATCTTCGACAGAGGAAGATGGGAAGTCTGTCACACGATACCTCATAGAGGTTCAACAACTTGCGGTCGATGGAACCTTTGCTTCCGGCTGGATTGTTGCCAGACGATACAATGAATTTTTTGCCATGCATCAACGCCTCAAGGAGAAGTATGTGGCTGTTAGGGCCCTGGAGTTTCCTGGAAAGCGTCTGGTTACCTCCATGTCAAATTCCTTCGTCGACTCTCGAAGAGTAGGGCTTGAGAAGTATATGCAGGTTAGCGACCTCCAAGTTATTCAAATTCGATATGTTCTGACAGCTGTTTAGCATCTCATCAGTATTCGCCTGGTTTGCGAAAGCGAAGAACTCCGTGCATTCCTCTCACGCAAGTCGCCAATGGTTGCCTCTCAACCTGTCACAAATGTGAAGACTTCCGTCTTCTCTGATGGTGGGATCGTGCGAACAATGTATCGGTCCGTGACCGAGAGCATCGACGACATTTTCTTTGGGCCATCCATGTTGGACGTCATGATCCAGCGTCTCAGCCGTCAGGTGGCCGACTTTGCGGGTATCGCGGGGCCTGGCGTAAACGACGAAGATCTGATCGCACAAGCTATTGCCTCGAGCAAGGATGCACCGGAGATCACTCTTTCTAAACTTCCCGGAGATCTCAAGCCCCTCGAAGGCGAAAGTGCAGTATCATCCTTTACTGCTCCTATCTGCGACTTGATCCTTGCCGTATTTGAGCTCGACAAGAAGAACAACTGGCTCCGACGTCAAGCTATTGTGATAATCCTGCAGCAGGTCCTTGGCGGTACAATCGAGAGGTCTGTCTACTTCCTTTGGTTGCCTGTCGCTCATCAATTGTCTAGGAAACTTAGAGAGGTGGTTAAAGGCAATACGGATGAGGCCCATCTCTTACAGTATATTGGCCACTTCAACCAAGCATTATGGCCTGGAGGGAAGCTCAAGCCTCCTGGGATACCGCGGACCAAGGATGAGAAGACAAAAACGCGAGACGAGGCAAATCGCAAACTCACAACGCTTATGCCAGGTATGTGTCCACACCGACACTAAGGAGCATTTCTAACGTGATTAAGATTTGGCCGCTAACATGATTGGGCGCTCCAATGCTCGACGAGGCGCAAGGCGAATGTTTGCTGTCCTGCAGAATAAACGTCTCAATCAACATTTAGTGTATACCGTGTTTGACGAGGTATGAATTGTTGCATGATGCGCTTTGGCTGTAACTCATGTCTCTCAAGGTTATCGCCGCTCTCTTTCCTGAGGCAGTCTTTTCGCCGTCATAACATACTGGATCTCAATTCGTCTATGTTTATGCCCTCTATCCTATCTTGGTGTACATGAGTTCGAATTCTGGAGGCTTACTTTTGGCAAGGCCGTTGCTTGGCCGCTTAGCTAGTCTGTGCGTTGGTCAATTCATCCGGAGTAGATATTCTGGTGGGTAACAGACAGTTCCCAATCCCGTCTGACGATGAGGTCGGTCCGAGAGGCCAGCGGTTCGAATCTCAGGCTGCTCAGTTCTCGCTGCACATGACTAGATCTTACGATATCTAGTGGTCTATCACAGAGAGGAGAGTGGACTTTTTCATTTTCAAATAATTTTTCTCTGTATGGGTAGATCACTCATCTCTGAGAGACCTCGACGCAACATGGATGTCTTGGAGTCCCTAAGGACGCGGTAGCTATGGGGAACAGACCTCCACAGTATAATAAGAAATTCAAGCTCTCCTCAAAAGAAGTCACAAGCTCCGGGGCCGGGTGTGACGTGACCCTCGTTGGATCCGTGCTGCGACTGTTTATTAGCGATCCAATTGCTCTGCCGTCTCTCTCCAGTCCCTAGTTTCGATCTTAGGCTCTATCCTTGATCAACTTTCAGTGACTGGAAACGCGACAACTGCGCTCAGTGCTCACAGGATTTTGGGCGTGTTATACACATCTTTTCTCCGATTTAAATATTGGATAATAGATATTCAAGGCAAATAATCTCAAATTTTGACTTATTTGATTGTCATTGTGTCATATAGCGGCCTCAGAGACCGCAGAAGCTACTCTCCAGCCAGGCTGCCATATCCACCGAGCAGCCCGGCGTCCTTTTGCGCATTTCGAATATCGTGTCCTTTCTTCGATATAATGTGTGTATTTCAAATGTCGCGTCTTTCCTTCGACGATACACTGGACGCCCGCCTTTTTGCCTCCGTTTCGCGGCCTATTGAAGACTTGTGACCCTCAGGTCGATTATGAATGACAGAGACTCTCCCAAAAATCTTTGGCCTTTCGCTAGAGTTCTCAAAAGGTACCCATGACTCCACGCCCTGCTCGAAGGCGAAGAAAATTCGATTGATGCTGGTGGCAAAAGGCCAGACAAGCTGCTTAAGCAGGCCCAAAACTCGTGAAATTTAGTTTCTAGGATCTCAATCTATCCTGTCATGATGTGTATGGGTTTGAATTTTCGAAGCTTCTCGCGGCGGTTGGTGGCAGCTCAATTTTATTGTTTGCATCGGCCACCTCATTATGAATCAGATGCCTGGTGTCGCACAGGTAGTTTCCAATCCCCTCCATACGAAGTCGACTCGAGAGTCCAACGGTTCGAATATCAGGCTGCTCGTTTCTCGCCGCGGGCAACTCGATTTTACGGGATCTAGTGGTCCGCTACAGGGATAAGAGTAGATTCTTGTCCTCAAATAATTCACTCTGAGGGTGAATTCTTCATCTCTGAGGGACGTCGACGTCCTACCGCCCGTAAGGACGCGGGTAGCTATGGGCAGGAGAGTTTCAGGGTCAAATAAGAAATTAGAGCAATTCCCAGAAGTCACTGATATTGAAATGATGAATCTCGTTCGATTAGCTGTCACTATCGGTCCAGGTTTACTAACAATCACTGACTGAAATGGGAGATCAGCTA
Organism: Serendipita indica DSM 11827; assembly: GCA_910890315.1. Classification (NCBI taxonomy): domain Eukaryota; kingdom Fungi; phylum Basidiomycota; class Agaricomycetes; order Sebacinales; family Serendipitaceae; genus Serendipita; species Serendipita indica. The sequence continues at coordinate 1,969,325 of CAJVGD010000042.1, forward strand.
GGCGGGTTCATCCTAATAACTGTTGACAGATTAGAGTTACTGGGTTTGGAGCTGAGTGACCAATGGTCAACCGCCAAACCGAACTGGGATGAACCTAAATCTGCTGAAACCTGTATATGAGATCCCAGATTCACTCATATCCCCGCTCAGAGGTGCGTCTAAGATGCGTCAGCCGGGCGTAGAATCAGTGAGCTTCTAGCCACCCGTGTCATACATTGTGTCGTGATTGGCTAAGTCTACTTGGTGAGCTTTGGAGATAAAAAGGATATTTTCGATAATTTTCGCTATTTAGAGGTGTTAAACTCATCAGAAGAGACTTCCTCGAATGTCGTCCGCCAGCCCGGATAAGCTGGGTCGTCGAGATCATTCGATACATCTCTTGTGCTCTTTTCAAGCCTCGCTTGATGCTAATGTGTCGTTAAAATGGCCGCGCTAGAGGTTAGCCAGCCGCCCCAGCCGAGAGCCTATCGACTGGCCGCAGTCTCTGTCCAAGGGCAGTCTCATAATGTGTTGCATCTCAATAAGCTTGTGTTCCTGTTCACTATCTTATCATTCGATGTTCTGACGTATCTGAATTTCGAATTGTAGAACTTGATTTTTGGCAAGGTCTTTGTTGGGCCAGTTGATGTAATTTTTTGCATAGATCGCCCGATTATGGAGGATCTATTCTGGTGGCGAACAGCCAGATCTCCGCATAGAGAATTAGTCGTTCGGTATGGTTGACCGTTTGATTCTCCAGTTGCTCAGTTTCTCGGGATTACTCGAACAAGGAAGCAGCAGCGCTCCATAGTCGAAGTAGAAATCCTAGTATCTTCGCTACGATACAAAACTTGGAAAACACTGATGGGAGTCAGGTCGAACCTGGTTTGATCTTTGCCGCGACTGTCTAGTGAAGCAACTGCTCTCCTGTCTCTCTCCAAACCCTTGGTTTCGACCTCAAGGCACTATTACTGATCAAACTATCTTTGACTGGAAACGTGACGACCGCCGCTCTCAGGATTTGCGACGTGTCGTACACATCTTTTTCTCCCATTCAAATATTGGATAGCCGAGACAAATATTCTCAAGTTTAACTTATCCATCAGTCATTGTAACCCCAGAGGCCGCACTCTCCACTCAGGCCGCTATATCCACCGAGTAACCCGATCCCTTTTTGCGCATTTCGAATGTCGCGTCCTTCCTTCGATACACTGGCAACTGCCGCACTCGCCGCATGCACTGCTGTACGCCCTCTTCAGCGTAGAGCCGTAATGTCGATCTAAAGCCATGTTCGACAGACCACATTCTCAAATCCAGCAGAGGTCGCCAAAACCCGGTTGCAACTGCAAGGCGAGCTGGTCAAAAAGGGAACATACCAGCCCGTGTATTTGGGACCGACGGACGTACTCCGAAAGGCATGGCGTTCAGAAGGGATTCAGGGGATTCAACGTGGGCTTACGGGGGCCCTTGCGTATTCGGTATGCTAATCATGTATCGGGGTACTGTCTACACGATGGCTTATGCAGCAAAAACAGGCCCTTCTCCAAACCTGCATCCTTGGTTGGTCCACTAATTGTACAGAGCTCAAGTCTGAAACCGAGCTAGCTCTTTACGAACCATTCCGTGGCGCTCTCAACGTTCTCGCTGGAAAGACGCCATCTGATAGGTATCTCGCCAGCACGATCGGTGGCGGCACATGTACCGGGATTGTCGGAGGTGAGGCACAGTATTAACGATATGCATTCTTATCCTATCGTCAGCATTTCTAGGGAACCCACTGTTTCTCATCAAAGCTCGCATGCAAGCGTATTCTCCAGCGTTTCCCGTCGGGGCTCAACGATACTACAAATCTGCTTGGGACGCTCTGAGGAGTATCTATATCTCGGATGGTTTTACTGGTCTCTTTCGTGGTTCGAGTGCGGCTATGTTTCGAACATCACTTGGCACGTCTGTTCAAATGCCTACATACTTCTTTGCCAAATCTCGGCTGGTTGAGTATGGCATTTTGCGGGCGGAAGCCCCTTTGACCGTGATAACGAGCAGTGCGGCCGCTGGTGGCATGGTGGTGGGTTAAGTCAAGTCGCGAATATCTATGACTAAATAGCATACCCAGTGTCTACTGATGTCACCGGCTGACACTACTCTCACTAGACTGTAGGCCAATAAATACCTGGTGGATTGTCCTCACACTTTCTCCACAGTTACAACCAACCTACGCTGAAATTATCAGATGGAAGCGTTAGAGGCATGCTCTACCGAGGTCCATTTGATTGCCTGTTTCAAACAGTCAGGCAGGAAGGAATCACGGCATTATACAGAGGTATTGTCTCTGTTCGTGCATTCCGGTGATCATTGACTCGTTCAAGGAGCATTCGCGCACTTTCTTAGAATCACGCCTCATATCACGATACTGCTTACGGCTAACGAGTACTTTGCTCGATGGTACAGACGTGGGATATGAATGATCAGAGAGCTTCCTCTGGCTTCCATTGCAAGATCCTTTTAAAGAATTACCGACGATCACATCATTCCTCCGCTGCGAGACCGCGTCACCAAGTTCTCACAGAGACCACAGTTGAAATTCGACGCCACCATGTAGGTCGACTGCTAAGACGGCCGTGTATCAACTGTAGACTGCAGAAGCTCGAACAGAGGTGCTATGTCTCTCGATATTCTAGATTTATGCTTATACAGATCTAAATACCGGGCCTAACTCGTCCCGTTCGTGCGTTTTGGAGGACTTTTGTGGCCAAACGGACATATGCATCTCCGGCTGCGAGCTCTTTTTCCTTTTCCTGCTTCTTCGCCAGTCCAGCAGGACCGGCATCCTCTGCATCTTCAATGTCGGAGAGGATTGTGGTTCGCCAATGTTTAAGTCCCTGCTCGAGGACACTCCAAATCTCCTCGCTGGTGTGTTCTTCGATAAATCTCACATATTGCGTCTCCTGCCAGCCGTGCAGCTTGTGAGGTAACGGTAAGGGAGATCGAACAAGAATGTGATGGAGAACGATCAGGGGTGGGGAGTCTCCCGTTCGTTCGGGCTTCGCGAGGTCATTGTCATCGAGGAAGATCAACTGACTGAACGAGGTCAACACAACTCAGAAGAGCGAGCCCACCGTACTTACCGTAAAGAGCGAAGTGCATAATAATCGTGGCCCAACACATCCAATCGCCACTTAGGCTTTGTCGTACCCTGAGCCACACCTTCGAATAGAAGCGTATTGAGAGCAAATTCGAGCCCCGTCATATCCGGGATGAGCTGGAGTTTTCCGGCCTCTCCCAGAGGCTTGATGATGGATAAATGCAGAATGAAAGTTTTGAGGATGTGTCTTGCGATTTCTAGGGTCCTAGGGAATTCCGTCAGCAAGTTCAACGTATCGTAATATGTACTACCATTCTTGTCCCAGTTCGCCGACATTGTACTTGGACAGAACTTCTAGTCGTATAAACATTAATTTCTCGGCGAGCTCTTTGAGGTATGGACTTGAACCCTCGCCACCTCGGGATATCGGGTCCACACCGTCGTCTGCAAAGCTCAATCGATGTACGCGAGCGAGGATGGCGCTTGTGTCCAGCCGTATAGCGTTCATGAGAGGGTCGGTAATCTTGAGATATGTAGCCTGGAGGGCAGACACCGCAGGCTCGAGAATCTTGAGCACCGCGTCTGAATAGCTGTCTGGAATCTTGGAGAGTTGCAACCAACAATGATAGACCGAGTTGACAAGGGCAGCGTTCAGCATTTGTTGTATCGTGGAGTTTGGACCTATCAGCGTCACAGCATTGCGATCCTTTGCAGCCTGTCATTTCGTCAGTCAACCGATACAATGGAAGAGGAAACGGTACCAAGTTTTCTACTCTGGTACACATCATGTCCAAACTGGTCACGACACCGCGTGCACACGCTTTGACCAAGAGCGGATCAAACTTTGCAGTATCCAGCTCGTTCGCAACGACTCGGGCAATGGCAACACCCTCCTTCTCATTCGGTGGCGGACGACTGCTAGACTGCGACGAGGCCATATAGCCTCCACCCGTAACGTATGTTCCTACCAGCTTGTCAGATTGTACCGGGAGCGCCGACATCAGTACCTCCACCGTAGTAGGCAGATGCGGAAGTCGCAAAGGTCGAGCTGATGAGCTCATTGAGGCGGTTTGTGGAACGCTGGAGATATGCGGCTTCAAAGGTTGATACGGCTCGTAGTGTCAACACCGTTTCGGGAGACTGGTAGGACTGCGTATACGTGGTATCGGTGTGGACCGATATTCGCGAGAAGAAATCCTGGAACAAACGGAGAAGCTTAGGGTACTGGCTCGTTAAAGTCTGCGTCAGGAAAGAGGAGCCTAAACCCGGGTCAACTCTTAGAACGAGGGAAAAGGGTCTGCGACCGACCTTTGGCACCGTCTCGACAACTCCTCTCGAGCATCCTGGCAACAGTACTCCAGTATATTGAGCTCGGCTTGTTCTCCAAAACAGTCATAGCAGCATCGAGAAAAGTTCTCTCCGATGCAGCTTCTCGTTGTAGACTGAGAACCTTTTCGAGTGTATACACTTTGATGCATGCCTCGCTTAGGTGTGATATCATGTTCTCAAGTCGAGTCCAGAAAGCATTCGTCCACTGTGGAGCTGTCAAATTTGTGGGCTCCGTCCGCACTCGTGATTTGTAGAGAAGGTTAGATGCTGCAGAGGTAACGGCCGAGGTTTCTTTGCAACTTGGTGAGATTCCGGGATCAGGTGAACAGGAGGTGCATACCTTTGAGACCCTTTTCACGTCCAAGTGCAGCCATATCAAAGGCTTCTTTGATTCTGTTTTCTGCGACCTCTACAAGGTCTGTTACAATGCTTTGCACTGTCTCAGGTAGTACTCGAAGGTTAGACGCAGTCAGAAGAGCAGAAGACAAAAGCGGTCGGTTCTACAAGCTTTGAGCATCACAAATATCGAGATGACAGGAACTCACGAGCTCCTGGACGCCTGTGACTAACATGGCCTCCATCTCATTCATGATCCTTTCGCGTGCTGTTTGAACATTCGACAGGTGGGACGAGACAGCAGTGATAGATCGCAACGATATGGACGGTAAGTCATCGTTGGTTGCCTCCGGATTGTCAGACTGTTTACTTTGTTGAGACTCTGCGTCTATCAACGCATCTACCACGGAGTAAGGACCGTTTCCAATAGGGTTTAATGAACCTACAAATCTCGGCAATACTGAGAGCCGCCTTTATAATGGTACGCTCTCTCTCCTTGTCCACCGCTTCATTGCCTTCTATCACGCCTGAGATGGAAGCAGTAGTTGGGGTGCTAGACCCATTAGTCGGTGACGCTGGGGTGGTGGGTTTCGATACATTCATGTTTGAAGTTGAAGCCTGCTCCAATGCCGCCATTTGTGCTTCGAGACGGCGGCTAATCATGAAAAACCGGGACACCCGTCGTAATACATCTGAGGCAACCTGGAGCTTTTGCAACCGAGCGACATGAGCTTGCAGGGCGCCATATGGTATTGATAGTTTACTCCTTAGCCTAAAATGATCTAGATCAAGTCTTAAATGGACCCGTGAGGCTCATACCTGTTGACACTACCCGAAATATCCTTCAGACCAGCATTCACTTGAAGTAGATTGCCTTCAAGTTGGTTGACAGAGGCTGCCCGCGACAATAACCCTTCGTGATGTGCGTTGATGACATTCTTCAACTGTCGGTTCACATCATCGATTCCAAAGCTGAGTTTGGCAAGCGCCACAGATATTTCTTCCTTGTTACCGCCCTCTATAAGTCCTGTGGTCTTGAAACCTGACTCTAGTTGATTTGATGTGTTCGGGATCCTATACGGCTGGGCTGCGAGGATAGCGTTTGCATACTCGTTTGCATCAAAGGCTGGATGTGCAAACGTAGCATAATCTGTTAGAGCAATGAGAATGAGAAGCACATGAATCCGGTTATATCCGCGCACCGAGCGAGCCCATGAACGACGCGGGGGCGAGTCAAGTCATTTCGACGTTGGACACCACCGCTACCATCTCGCTCGCCGTTTGCGGCAAAGTTCTCCAAAATGTCCTCAATATTTCTCTCCCGTGTTTTGCGCGGAAGAGCTGCAAGACTAAAATCCATCAACGCTGCTCGTCCGACGCTTCCGAAGACTTTGCCGGCCAGGAGCTACACCAGCTCGTCGCCTACAAATGCCTCTGAAGGCTCATCGAGACCTCCACGACCTATTGAAGACTCTACGTCCGCCTTGGACTACAAATCCGCGCACAGAAGGGCCAGACCGCCGCCTCTACCAAAGACAGGTGCGATGACTCCTTCGCATCGAGTGTGCGCCGCTGAACCTGCTCTTTTCTTTGTCCATAGACCAACCACGCTTAAGAAGTGCCGAAGAGGCGGTTACAAACATTTTGTACAATACTCCTCCCCCAAGCACCGAGCCATTCAAAAAGTTAGTTACTGCCCAACAATGCACTTTTGGGGATACTTTTCTAACACCATTCAATAGACACATTCTAAACTGTCTCGTCCAAAACGAGCCTGGTGTCCTTTCGCGTGTATCTGGCATTTTGGCCGCACGCGGGTTCAATATCGACTCTTTGGTGGTATGCAAGACGGAAATCTCGGATTTGTCGCGTATGTGCATTGTTCTGAGTGGTCAAGATGGCGTTGTCGAGCAGGCCCGACGGCAGTTGGAGGATCTTGTCCCTGTCTGGGCGGTATTAGACTATACCGAGACGCGCACAATCAATCGCGAGCTTCTCTTGGTCAAGGTGTCTACCCTTGGACCGGAATATCTTGAGGACCAGCTTGTTGGCGGGCCGTCTCATGATCCTCGCGCTCACGGCTCTGCTCTCTATCCTCCCGAGTCTGCAATCTGGGAAGGGTCCGAGGGAGAAATACCACATCATCACAACGCAAAAATGGAACGAGAGATCTCTATGGCCACTTCGTTTGAGCAAAGCGGGAAATCTACTCATTATCCATCACCCCCAGCACCACCCCCGCTCTCGCATGATGGCCAGCAAGAAGTGAATATTCCACCCGCTTTGACACCCCATCAGCTTCTCACCCTCAAGTCGACGAATTTGCAAGCATTGACGACCCTTGCTTCCCACTTTGGTGCAAAGGTCGTCGACATTTCGGAGAATAGCGTGATTATCGAGCTCTCCGCGAAAAGCGATCGCATTGACGCATTCCTCGGCTTGGTCAAAGGCTGGGGGATCTTAGAGAGTGCGAGAACAGGCGTCATGGTCATGGCGAGGACGCCTATAGCGAGTTTGGAAAGCGAAGAAGAGGCTGTCGCGGTCGGTGGGCCAATCGATGCTAGCTTGCTCCCTCCTGGCTAGGAGCACGCCATGCGGGTAAAGCACAAAAGGTCTAGTTCTCGTGGACGGAGCTAACCACTGGTATATACACATGTTTTAAAAACAAAATTAGCCCAGAGACGCTTGAGATCAGTCCATACATATGTCGAAAGACATTGCTATCAGGGAGAAGGCACAAGATTTAGGTTTTGCATCGCTCGGCTTAGGTCCCATTCTCTTGATGACCACTTCTCCTGAGCCTCCTTTGGCGTATTGCCTTGCCGTACCAACTCCTCCATTCCACTGACCGCCGCGTCAAAATCGCATCCCAATGCACGAAGTGCCAGAATTGTGTAGTGGAAGAAGTCTGGCTCGTGTCCGTGTGTGCTACGAAGCATCTCTAAGCCGCTAATCACAGCGGTGAAGTCATATTCTTTGCTCTCTAATGCCTGCAGCGCTGCGCGGAACGTCTTGTTGACCCTGCTCCTGTCTCCCAACTCGCGATCCACGCTCGCGATGATATCTTTGATCCTCTGCGCACCATCGAGCACAGCCTCGACGTCAAAGTCCAACTTTTCCACCAATGACCAGGCGTACTCGTAGAAAGCAGGTGCCTGCCACGGTGCGCGTCCAAAGAGCTCAGAATATCTCTTACACGCTCTCTCTGTGCGTTCTGAGTTGAAGCCATATTTGGCAAGGACCTGGAGGACGATCCCGAACGCTTTGGGACCTACCACGCTCGCTTTGAGCGCGGCTATTCGCTGCGTAGTCGTGCGCAGGTCGTACGAACGGTTCTTCAGGAAAAGATCTGCAATGACCCAGTCCGCAGGACTGACGTCCGTGCCCATGGCGTTGCCCATAGCTTCAAGCAGCTCTCGTATTCCCTCCTCTTGTTGGTCACGCACTTGAGACTTGAGCAGTGCAAAGGCTCCCGCACGCTCTCGAACCGTTGAGCCCAGCAACTGCCACATCCTATCTCTGCTCGACCCTTTGGCGACGAAAATCTCGACAAGGAACTCAAAATCGGTGTCAAGAGGGTGAATGCTCTTTAGCCACTTGAGTTGGTCGGCCGCGGTGACGAAGCTGAAGTCACAGCCAACAACGAGACCTGGTATCAGGTAGTAATAGTCTTCCTTGACCATCGTCGTCATCTCCGCCAGGGCGATGAAGATGTCATCTATGCTGAATTGGTTCGAGATGAGCGTCACTAGGACAGCGCGAATGTCTTGGAAGATAGTCCGTAGGAGTTGAATACCCCTTATTGTCTTCTGAAAGTCGCACATGGATCGGCGGAGTGTCTTCAGGAGAATACCTTGGTTGACGGTCGACTCTGCTACGTCGCAGAGGAATTGAATCTCCGTGACTGTTTGTTGATAGTTGTATTCATTCACTTCAAGCAGTTGAAGTGAGACCGAAAACTGGAGGGATACGGCCTCTGGGTCCGGCTGTGCGATTTGGAGACCCGGAATGTTGATGCTGAGAGTGTTTGCTTTGTAGCCTTTGAGCTGGCTGAGTTGTGACTTTGCCATTTGGATGCTGTAATCGTGACGCTCCAACACAGATAGAAGCCTCGTGTAGTCGCGCTCACCGACACCCAGGTCTTTGTACGCCTTGAGGTCAATAAGGGCAGATTCGCTGTATCCCTGCTTCTCGAAGTATTTCATCGAGCGCGAGAAGTCTTGTGGCACGCTACAGATCTCCTTGATATCTTTGACCAGTTGCTCCGTCTTGGCCATGTCGTATCGATTGGCTTTGAGAAGAGCGAGGATATGGTCGTAGTTCTCCTCTGATGCAACGTCATGAAGAGCAGTGAGCTTTTCTATTGTTTGTGTGATGTTGTAGCCGAGTTCTGCTAGGACTACAAGAGCCGTTTTGTATTGCTCTTCCGAGCCCAATGCTCGGAGTTTGCGGAGCTGATCAGCGACAACGGAGATATCATTCCCGTTGCGGACGATGGCTGAGTATGCAACAGGATAGTTCTCCGGTCCGCCAAGCTCCTCCAGCATTTTGAGCAGCGCCATGACTTCGCCACGGGTTATTCCGCTCGTAGCAGCCATGCGCAGAATTTCATGCTCTGGGATGATGAGGTTGGAGATGAGAGCTGATGGAGGTTGTGGCGTCGCGGATGTTCCAGTAGGGATAGGTTGAAGTGGTTGCATCGGTTGCAGGGGCTGTAACGTGGAATGCAGGGATTGCATTGACTGCATAGCTTGCAACTGGAGCCCTTGGGTCCCAAATGGCGCCAATTGAACAGGAACTTGATACACGCCGTCGGCGATTTGTACGAGCTGTGGTTGTATAGGTGCAGCTCTGGAGGGCGTCCGGGCACGAGGCCGTCTGCTGGAATGAGCCGCCGCATCTTCTTCGAGGTAGCGTCGATATACGTCCGATTGAAGAATCTCGTCCTCAAAGTTGTGGTTCGAAACAAATGAGCGATCGTCGTCTCCAAAGATGCTCCTCGTATAGCAATTGGTAGGTTCTATCCGGCGAGTTGAGGCCCGGGTGTTGGAACGTGCCAGGTTGGCACGAACAGTCATGGCGTCTGAGTTGATCTTCATCATTCGTTTTCGGTTCTGCTTTAGGAGAGTGTGGATCTCCTCCATGGAATCACTTTTGACTACGTTAGTCGTGAGGAGCACCGGGACGATACGACTCACAGAGTAAATGCGTGCAAGAGTAATTGAAGTGCTTGGTGTTGACCCCTGAGCTGCCCAAGATAGTTGTTCATCTCTCCTTCGTTCCAGAGAAACCGAACTCTTTCGGCCTTGGACATATTGGCGGTCACTGCACCGTTTATCGGACCGGAGATGTTGGAATCCAGCTTCTCTATCTCTGCTGTAACGGCTTCGAGGGTCACAGCGCAGCCTTGAAGCGCGCACTCGAGACCCTTCTGAAGCGCCGACCCTTGTACTATTCTGGATCGCCTGTCATCCGTACCTAAGGACTTGACGTGGTTTAAAGCCACGGATAGGACATTGCACTCGTTGATCATAGACGAAAGTGTTTGGTTGGCGCCGATATAGTTTAGTCGGAGCTCATTGAGCTTTACACCAGCCTTTGCGGCACCCGCGACGAGCGATACGATCGTGAATGGATCCGCAACCATTATTGACGCCGGGAGATGGTACGTCTAGAGAGGCGATGGATTTCTGAGTGGCGCAGCAGCAGATTCCGCAACAATGGCTTGCTCGTCGAGTGGCAAACGAGTAGAGCGAGTTTCTACAAGGTTGCATTAGTAACTTCACAATTATTCTTTGGTTAATCTCGACTGACCTAGACTGCTCGAGGATGCAGGAGACGACGAAGATGCGTCCCGTCCGCTTTGGCGCTGGCCGATGCCAGCAGTCATACAGCATTGACTATTCAGGCCATTTGCATCAAGATCAGCTTTAGAATGCTTCTGCTTATATTTATCAAGAATATCAAGCGACTTCATGTGGATACTGGCCTTGAACAACTTGGCCTCCACTCTCATGACGCCTTTGGTCCCCCTAAGTGTGTATTTCGAGTTGATTCAAGGTTTAAACACCTGGTTCTATAATGAGTCTATTTCGTTGTGGTCGCGATGGATGCAAGGACTGCCGAGAGATAAAGTGTTCCACCTCGGGCCACGCTAATCTCGCGCTAGGACCTCTCTAAGGTCCAAGGTTTCCCATTGTTCTCAGTATGTCATGTTTGAGAATGCTAGTCATCCTTGTGGCCTCATTCGCAGGGGCTGTCCGTACACGTCAAGACCTTCCTGGACTGTATACTCTCGAATCGTACGTACTCTTGTCCGTTGTCTACACCTTGGCGTCCGGTATGGAAACTGATGTGAACAGCCCCTCTGCGGCGCACCTGCGCCCTCAGCACGAGAGCGACCATTTGTTGTTCTTTTGCATATAAAGTCCTGGATGATCATTTAGATTCGTGATTTCGACTCTGCGGTGGCTATTTCAGCGGGAGAAAGTGGGTATATTTCGTCATTACGAGTCGTACTCCTTCAGATGGCTTCAAGTTTATATATACGGGTAAGGAATCTATGGAAATACTCGTCGAATCCTGATATATATTCGTAGAATATCGAGCCAACATCGAGTAGGACACTTTCGACCCGCAGTGCGGACTCAAGAGAGACAAATGTCGGTCTGTTGATATCTGCCGCGGTAATACTTCTACTATTGGGCCTGTTATTGTATTTCACGCGGCAGACCGAGGGGAGGAGGGCGTCAGTGGCACATCTACAGCGATTTCTCTACTTTATCATCTCTCGGCTGGGCCGAGCCCGATCCAATATCTCTACCAGGATAAGACGATCGTCCGTATTTCGTTCTTATTCTGTTCAAGGACTTCCTTCCGTCGTTACGCCTTGGATGCCGAGGGGGATCGAGGTCTCCCAAACAAGAGCTGCGATTTGCCCCAATGGAACCGCTGATAGAGTCACTTTGACCGCAGCACGTACATCAGCAAAACTCTATCAACGTGCTGCATACCCAGCACCTTCGACACCCAACCCCGACGTTATGGGATCGCGGAACTCTATGGTATTACCAAGACGTGGCTCTGGCCCAATGCCATCACTCCTTCAGGGCGCAACTGGGACCATGAATCCCCAGCAGCGTCGGACTTCGTATGTCAACTCGAACCAGGAGGCATCTACTGCTAGTTCCAGTAGACAATTGGAAGAAGTGTCTACCCCCCAAGCCGGTCCTATCCCCAACGTGTCGGGTAGCAGATCGCAAGCACCATCATTTCATCATTTGATCACTCTCACTGATACCGTTCATTCATTGAATAATGATGCTCCTATGGCTGTGCGACCGCCGTCTGGAGAACCTCAAGCCTCCATGTCGAATACGAGATCGTCAGACATCCAGGGAAAGCAGAGGAGAATACGAGCTGGTCTCAGTATATTCATTCCTCCTCGTCTCGCCTCCCCGCCGCCTCCATATACGCCCGAAGATACAAGTCCCTTTCGGTTCTCACCTTATGAGTATTCTCCGTCGGAATATAGAGTCGATACAAGGGTAATGGGTGACTCTTTCATCACTGCTCCAAGTCCAATCGCGCTTCCGGCTCGGCGTGGTTCACGACCTCTTCCGGCCGTTCATCGTCCATCAATTCTGGGCGAGCGAAATCATTCTAGATGGTTCTCGACATCGAGGCTACTCGACGACCACGTTATATGTCACCAATCAACCTCAGGATTCATCTCTCGACCGCGGGGTCACAGTCTTAGCGCTGGACAATACTGAAAGGTGTTGGCCAACCCTCCGTATCTTTGTTAGAGACAATATATTTCGGGTGTAGAACACAGTCATTTTCATCTATACAGTCCAGCCCAGACGCACGGCTTGAGCAACGAGAGCATGGATCGTTTCCTCCCTTGAATGAGGCGTAATTCCAAATATTCTCTTTGCCTTGGCATCCGAAACGATATGAGTCGCAGAAGCGCCGTCACCAGACCCGGGGGTGCCCACAGGAAGGCTTAATCCATCAATAGGCTTTGCGTTAAGAATGTCAACTGTAAAAAGATGAGCAAATCGATCTTCGTACGAGGGGAAAAGGGTGCATACGGGCTTCCTGCCAGCTAACGACGCCACTCATTATAAAGATACGCTCCCCAGCTGCCTCTGGTGTGACGAGAGCTCTCGTATGGGCAGCAGCGACATCTCGACAGTCGGCATAGGTGGTCGCTTCGAGGTATTCTTCTTTCTTCATTTCCCCAGATTTCGCCCTGGAGAGCGCAGATAAAATGACAAAGTTGGATGACTCAGGACGGATATGGTCTCGGCTATTGTAGCGAGATTCCTGGTGTAATGTTAACTATGCTCAAAGAAGAAGCAAAAGATGACATACACCCCATACCCAAGGTGGCAGGACCGTCACCAAATCGAACGCTGGTTGGTTCTCTTTCATGTATGCCCATGCCGCCTTTTCCGCAAGGACCTTGGATGCCATATATTTGACGAATGACGGGGTTTTGGAACCATACTGGGCTATGATTGCTGGTGCCTTGTCGAACCAGTCATTCTGGAAGCAAGTCAGAGATAGACAAACAGTATTCAGAGACGCACTTCGGTATAGACATAGCCCTTGTCATGCGGTTCAAGAAGTGTTACGATGGAGCTCGTCACAACAACGCGCTTGATATCCGTCCCATACTTTTGCGCAGCCTCGAGGACACTTGTCGTGCCTTTGACGGCGGGGACTACAAGCTCCTGGGGATCGGCCTCTGGATTCGAGGACATCATTGGAGATGCAGAGTGAACAATGGCGTCCACCCCTTTGACGGCGTCCTCGAATGCCTTTGAATCAGTGATATCTGCGACGGTAGTGAAAGTGAGTTTGCCGGTGTCAACGTATGACTTGAATGCAGAGATTAAGAGGGACGACTTTGAAGCAGAACGAACGGCTGCTCGAACGTTGAAGCCGGCTTGGAGTAAGTTGTCGAGAATTGCTCCCCCGACGAAACCAGTGCCACCTGATACGTTATTAGTACACGGCATATTACAGCTGTAAACACACCTGTGAGCAGGACGGTAGAGCTAGGTGTGACGGCTGGCATAATCGATAGACGAGGAAGTGCGTGACTGGCGTGACTGGTGATGAGGACTGCTGGAGACCTTCTTATATCGACCCAGATATCCGATTCGGATAAGTGGCAGAGATAGGGCTTACTTAATGTTCTTCTTTGTGAATAAATTGTTGCTCCGAATCCTTCGGAGCAGTACACAGGTGGCGACACGCGTACCATTCCAGTTAGAGGCTGTGGCAGATTCTTCCAATGTGATTAGCTAGATGGGCTGTCAGAACGCTCCGTATCTCGCGGAGTCTCACAGAGAGCGCCCAGTTCTGCCTAAGCTTCCGGAGTGAACGCAAATTTGCTTGATTCTCGGTGAATAAACACTGTGATTGGAGGGAAATCTATGGAGACCATCCGAAGTCGCGCGCTTGTGTGATGAAATCGAGAATCGTCACTTCCTTTGGCCGATAAACCATCTTCAGAATCCTTTCAGCTTTCTCTGCAGAGACATGTTGATCCGGAGTAATGCCTTTGCCGCTTCCAGGATTGCCTACGGGCGCAGCGAGACCGTCAAGCTTTGCCTGGTTGATGATGTCGACTAACCCAGCCGCTGTCAGTATGAACAATAAAAGAAGAAGAACTGAGCACTGACAGACTTCTTGCCACGTGACTGTGGCACCTTTGAGAACGATGCGTTCCCCTCCTGCCTCGGGGGTAGTGAGAGCGCGCACATGTCCCTCTGCAATATCGCGAACGTCGGTGATCTCGACAGCTGTCAAATAGTCTGATTCATTGAGCTGTCCGGATAGACCGCTAGAAATCTTGTTCAGTATCTCAAAGTGTGCTGTCCCTTCACGTATAGAGTCTGGGTTGCCTAGGATGTCCTTTCCCCATACGCGTGACGGGAGGATGGCGGTATAGTCGAAAGCGGGTTTATTTTCCTCGACCCATTTCCATGCAGCACGCTCGGACACGACCTTGGCCGCAATATAGATGAGCCCGCCTGTGGCCTTGACACCTTGCTCTTGTACAAGTTTTGGAGCAGTGTCAAACCAGTCTTTCTGTATGATTTTTCGGCATAATTAGGTGATATAACGGAGCGTACATACCTCGGTCTGCATGTACTTTCCCTCTCGTGGCTCCCAGAGCGTCACATAGGAACTAGTGGTGATCACGCGCTTAACGGTGCTACTCTTGGACGCAGCTTCGAGAATCTCGATCGTTGACCCAACGGTGGGAGTGATAATAACATCTGGATGTACTCCTGTGTTGTTCGTAGGCGATGGAGCTGCGCAATGGATGATACCCTCGACGCCTTCAATGGCCTCAGCAAATGCAGCAGGGTGCGCGAGATCTGGGATAACAACAAAGGTCAAGCGCTTTTCCTTGACGGCAGAGGCGAATGTCGCGGAAAGGCGAAGGCTTTTTTCCTCTGATCTGGCCACTGCGCGAACAGAGAACCCTTTGGCAAGGAGGTTTTCGATAATGGCAGCTCCGATAAATCCGGTACTACCTATGCTGATTTTCAGTCGATTGAGAGAACTCTGCGTTCATGTGCATACCGGTGACAAGGATGAGAGCTGGTGGAGTGACGACCGTCATAGTCCGCAAGTCGAGTTGTGATTTCAGTTGAATTTGACAATCACATAGATCTGTGGTCTCCTTTTATGTTTCCAGGAGATGCGCTGAGGCGCGTCTGCTGCTTGATCATGCTGAGCAAGTTTGAGAAAATTTCAGGGCATATAGTTGTCAAGATATTCCACGAACAACTTTGTGCCCGCGCAGTATTTGTGGTATTTTGCGCACTAACAGTCAGCATCGGCCCTGGACTGCATTGAGGAACAGGTTCGCTCGCCGGTGAGGGATTTATCAGCGAAGACCTGCACTTGATGCAAGATCCAATATTTTGGCTCGAGAGCGTTGGGGAACAAGCCAGGGAACCACCGTCACGCGAGGAGTCGAGCGACGAGCAAGAATCTAGATTCTAGAAGGAAATAATTATTGACCAGGTAACTCCTTTACTAGCCATCGATGTCATGCACTGGATCCTGGAGCTGACCTCGCTCGCCGTTACACCCTCTTTGCATTCAACAAACACGCCAATAAATGTCAACCTCTTGACAGAAACTAGAAAGTGCTGAGAAGGCTATTACCTTCCATTCATCTTGCGGCTGGGCCCAATCTGCAGTCTACCGACTCCACGATTGCGCTCCCACAGAGATCCCTCGCCGAATGAGGATTGCTAGTGGATTGTGTCTTTACGAAGCCTCTTTCCGTTGTCCTATATCTCCTCACTGATATTCCGACGGCTGGCAACGGAAGATCTGTACGCTCTTACTTCAGAACGTCACTGGACGAGTTAGGATTCATGGCGGTTTTGCGGATGATTCGATCGTCTCAATTTGCTTTACGGGTTATGGCGCTCCTCTATTCTGCCTTTCAAATATACTGCCGGCGATTATATGGAATCGCAAGGCGTTCTCCGAAGGTAGAGGAGGACCACTACCCAAACTACTATTTCTAAACGGTGCTCCAGCTTTGTGTCGCCAAGCCTCGAGCACAGACGCTTTTCACAGTCTGCAATGTGCCGAACAAGTATAAGGCCGTACCTTGCGGGGGCTGTTAATTCGTGTAAGTGGTGTGGTTGCGCCAGACTCATCCTGCGCGCTTGTTGGTGGCGGTCATAGAGCTCAATCCAGGCGTCGGATTTCCTTTTTTTGGGTGGTATATCCCGCGCTCTCCGATGGCCTCCTAGACCGTGCTCATATAATTATTTATACCATTCTCTCTGATGGGCGGCGCCTTGGGCACGGGGAACCCAGTTAATCACTATCTTGCGACTTTGCGCTACTATTAGTGCACTCTTCGTCGCACTGCCCCTCACTCGACAACACTGCATTCTTCAGATCAAGTAGATTTGTATTAGTACATAGCTTGATCAATAACCATGATAAGAACATTGTATGTACCAGGAAACAGCCAATCACATCCCAAAGAGGGTGTATGGAACACATAGCATAACTTGGCTTGTTTGACAGGGCAGAGGCGGCGGTCGTGAGCTCAAAGTGGATGGCAAACGGCTGGTCGAGAGTAATGGTATGCACATTTAGAATCGTTTCGACGACTAGGTCCACCTCGATGTCTGTCAGAGGTGCAATTGGTTGTGGTGTTGGTACTTGTGGACAGGGGTTTGCGGTCGGTTGGGTTGACGCGACTGGTAGGGAACAGGAGATGAAGGCCGGCTCGAGGACGAAGGCGACTGTGACACATTAGCGGGGGACTGGGGTCACTGAATCTGGCCAGTAACCCTTTTTGGACATGTGGAGGAAGCGCCGACTGGATGGGAGGAGGGGGTGCTTGGGGAACACGCCTGGATAGCATCTGATAATTTTCAGAGGCACAAGAGACTATACAGAACACTCAACGATGTAAGGAGTCTCCCTGGCTCTCCAAACGTTGTTCGACAGGCAAGGTCTAGTCGACCCAGAGGAATGACCACACCGGGAGCCGTTTTAATGAGAAACCGGGGAACAACCGCAGGTATCAAGGTGTATATGTACTGGAATGTATCCTGTGGCTGGACGAGGGTCTTAGGACCCGTAAAGGCCTGACGAGCTTCGATGCTCGACTCGTTAGCATCCGTAAAGGTCCAGCCATCCACCGGCTTGAATTCTAATCTCTCAAACCACATCGATTCCTGTGTGAGGTTCTGAACGTCGATCTGTAAGAAGAGTTTCTCGCGTTCAACTCTGGACATGAGGGCAGAAGGCGATTTTGGTGTGTGAACCTTGGTCTTTACGGAGAATGGATTTGACACAGGAAATCGATAATGCTTCCTGAATAGTTGTGCTCGCGGGTCTGACGGATCGTCGGAAGGAGCTGGTGGCCGCAGTCCAGGCGGCACTCGATAGTTGACCGAGTTCCTTGATCTCAGACTGGATGACGCCTTTGAGTGTTCTGGATCAACACTCACGTTGAGAGCGGCAACCGAGCGCTCGTCAGAGATGAATGACTCCAAACTGCAAAAGTGATAATAATTCTAAAACAAAAGGTAGCTCTCATCTCTGTAATCGGGCCAGATGAGCCCGTAAGATCGGATTGGCCCGGGTCGAGAAACTGAGCCACCTGAGAGATTCGAACGGCCGACCTCTCGGAGTAGGAAGGGATTGAGACCATCTGTGCGCCACCAGACTGTCTGCTCCATATTAGGGGCAGTGCAAAAAGTGAAATAACCAAAGAATTCAGCATCTCAGCAACGGTCCTGCCAAAGTAAGTTTCTAGATTGGAAACTATGTGCGTTGAAGACAAAATCAACATAAATGCCTAGAGATCCAGTACATTATGCGGGCAAGAGGACCGCCTGCGGAGAGATTTAAAATTCACTGGATTATGACTAGGAGTTGAAATTTCTCCATCGTCTCCTGAAGGACAATAGAGCATATCTTTGGGAGCAGGAGTAATCATTAGATTAAAGTGCGTTTATTTCTCTTATTTTATCCGTACAACTCAACCGAGCACTAGGGACCATGATTCAATCGAAATTATATGAATTAAACGTAGATTGTCGCGCATTAGAGTCGTCAAAGGGAGGTCACCCGAGGACAAGTGTGGCGCTCCATCTTGACCACAAACCATTCAGAGCCGTGCGGCAAACAGTGAGCAAACTGTCTGAATAATAGACCATAATATCTATACGCTATGTCAACCCTAACCTGGTATGTTTACTTCGCCGGTGCTTTTCAGGTGCCTTTAACGGGGAGCAAGAGCTGACGTTCACCGTTAATTCGATTTGCTATCGTATCTAATATGGGATTATACCTGGATTACGTCACTACGCTCTCACTGCGATACTTCACAACGCGCTTGGTCACCACCCTCAACTCGAACGATGGATTCATATGTGTTGTCTCACCCATCGTTTCGTATATCGGCTCTCCAAATACTTTGGAATACAGGGATTATGTCCTCAAGTTTGTATTGATCGGCGACGCGGCAGTCGGCAAGAGCAGTCTGCTCGTACGTCTCACCGACCAGCGGTTCTTGACGAACCCAGACGCTACTGTCAGTAAATCTTGTATATATAGCAAAGATTCGCTCATTCACGCGCTTTCGTGCTCTTATACGTTTGACGTATCATCCCGGACGCAACGTGCGACATGCGCATGTAGTTGGGCGTCGAATTCGGCAGCAAGCTTATCCATATTCCAGACGAAGATAAGACTATCAAACTCCAATGTATGTTTCGAGATGTTTAGACGGGACCAAGGCTGATATTCCTGGGTACTAGGTTGGGATACCGCCGGCACCGAATATTTTCGTTCTATCACGCGCTCGTATTATCGGGGAGCGGCTGGTGCATTGCTCGTGTACGACGTGACGAACCGCGCGTCGTTTGAGCACGCAGAGGACTGGCTCAAGGACGTGAGGGAGCATGCTGATCCAAATATGACGTGCATTCTCGTCGCGAACAAGGTGGATCTCGTCGGTGACGAAGACGAGGTCGCGACGGCGAGCGCAAGAGCTAGTTTAGATGTTCCTGCGGATGGGAATTCTAGGAAGAGTATGGATGGAACAAGCACGATTGGACGACGGAGCAAGAAGAGGAGAGAAGTTTCAAAGGACGAAGCACAGGCGTGGGCACAGGAGCATGGTAAGAATACGAAATTTATGTTATAGTCTCTGACCCTCTTCAGGCGTCCTGTTTATCGAGGCCTCTGCAAAGACAGGAGTCAACGTGGAAGAGGCGCGTATGGTCAGAAGAGACCGTCCGGGTGCTAACATATTGTAGGCGTTTGATCAAGCGGCACGAGATATTCTGCGAAAGATCAAGCAAGGAGTATACGACGATGGAAGTGTACGTATTTCGTTTGAGTTTGTCGAGTCGTGGCTGAGCCGGTTTATGTAGTCTGGTGTCAAGTCTGGCAAGTCTGGTGCGAACCGAAAGTCGAATGTGAACCCCAACAATACCCTGTCTCTGGAAACGGCACCTCAGCGCAGCGGGTGCTGCTAGCGATACTATCCGAGCGCTCGTTTCCTTGGACATTCCGCCTTGATAGCCTATTGTGTACCTAATGGAAATATTCACATGAAGTCTGAATTTGAGCCGTCTTTAGTTTTTGCCGTGATTGGTCTCGACTTGCCTCGACCAAAGCGAGAATTTGGATTTCGACCGCAACCATTCGCTTGATCCAACGTTGGCCCCTACGCACACGCACAGAAGGCCTCTGAACACCTTCTTTGCGCACGAAATCAACACTCGAGAAGACCTTTTTTTGCTACCTTTCGACGTCTAGACGATGCAGGCCCTGCGACGGGTAGGCGCGACGACGTTGAGGACGAGCAGCACGACGCTCTCGACGTCCCAGACGCTTATCGCCTCCTTTTCGACCTCTAGCAGCGCTCGTTCTCCCGCCCCGTCATCATCTTCATCGGCGTCGCATGCCGCCGCCGTCAGCAACAGCTCGTCTGGTGCCGGCCAGAGTATCATCCCGCTCTCCAACATCCAAGCCCAGTGGGACTCTATGACCGAGCAGGAACAGTCGCTCGTTCACCGACAGCTCGAGACGTTGCAGGCAAAGGACTGGAGATCACTCAGCTTGGACGAAAAAAGAGCTGGTCAGTCTCCGTTTATTTCCACTTTTTTTATTTGCCTTGTCGGCCATGGGCCATGCATTTCGACATGCCGTCGGGTTTTTCAGAGCGTGTCGCGTGTTTCCCAAACGATCAATCTCCACTTGTGGCTCTCTGGAATGCTCACGACACTTTTCATGCAGCTTACTATGTTTCCTTTGGTCCTCATGGTGCTCGTGTGCCGGTCACAAAGGCTGGAGAACCTAGCAAGGTGGCCCTCGCAGTCGTTGCACTGCTCGCGGTCAGTAGCGCTCTTTGGGCAGTCGCTCGCTCCAGTGGTGCGTAGTATTCTTATCATCCTTTTACTTGGTTCCACTGACACACCTTGTGTAGCCAACCCACCACCGAAAACATTGACCAAGGAATGGGAGCAGGCTGCTACGGAGAAGGCTCGTGAGGCCAAGATCAACCCTATCACTGGTATGTCGTCTGTCATTACGACATTGCTCTCCTCACGCATCGACAGGTCTCTCCTCGGAGGGCTACAAGGGCAAAGGCTTTGTACAGAGCAAATAATCCTACTCTTTCTCGAATTCTTATTGTATCGCTTTCTCTCAAAACTCTGGCTGTGTCAATTCGTCCACCATTGAACGAGTTGAAAACGGCGACCGTATGTCCAGACGAGAGTGGCTCGGAGGAGTCGGAGTGCATCAAATTTGGAGAGTTTTCGTTTGCAGCTCAAATGCTGCTGTTTTATAGATGGAGCGATAGCATTTGTAGACAGAAAACCACGTTAGGCTCAATCCTTTTTCGTCCAACGTTTGACATTGAACTTGACATGGTGATCCGTTGGGCATTTGAGATTCAAGCAAATGCATACGATCTAGAAGAGTTGCCTCGTTTGAATCATAGATACATGTCCGCTCGCCTCGTTGAAAGCGAGCTGCAAGTAGTCAAAGGTTCTATTTCTCCGAAGTAGGATTGAGATACGTCTGATTGGGAGTGTAAGCAAACCGCGTCGAAAAAGCCACGAGGACAAAACAAAATCGAGCCGGGCGAGGAGACGAAGAAGCGATCCCAATAGATCGGAAGACGTTTTCCGAGCTTTGAGAGCTTCTAAGAAGAAGAAAAGACGACGAACCTGCTGGCCACCTTGTCCGTTTTCCCACTTTTGGTACCGCAACGTCGTGACGCCGCGCTTTTCAGCCGCGAGACGGGGTTGTTCCTTGAGTGCGTTGCGAAGTGCGCGTGCGCATACTTGAGCAAAGTGGTTGTAGCTGTATGCCGTCGGCGAGGAGAGAAGTGATTGTCAGCGACAATGTTTTTGAAGCCGAGGAGAAAATGATAGAAATTCAGAAAGGATATGTAGAGTATGTAGGTATAGCAAGAAGTTGTACCGACCCAAAGTGAGCACTCCAAGTTGCTGGCGGGATCATGGTCGAATCTGGTCGAGTTCAAGGTTGCCTTCCACCATCACCGTCGAGCCGCATGATTTTCAACCATTATGATACACACGTTTTGCTTAAACTAATATACCTGGTACAAAAAATAGCAAGAAAACGCTCTATCTTGTATCATATCCAGTCCTTAGATGCTTCAAGCGTTACATATAGAACAGAAGATAGATTGACATTGAACAGAAATGGCAGCAATTCATTGAGTAGCGTCTGTTCGAACTTCTGTCCAGGAAGAGCCACATCGGAAGCGAGTGAAATCAAGGTGGGTCGCGCGGAAGCTGCCCTCGGTCGGAATATTGAGAAGTAGACGTGGGTGTCGTAGTCCACGTCGATTTTCTGGTGGCACCCAGAAGAGAAGTTTGCCGGAAGATTGTACCCAGCCATCGGGTAAAAGTGAGCACCGTCTGAATCCAGGTATTCGGATTTTCAGGGGTTCGCCTAAATCTTGCGTCAAGCCAGAGTCTGCAGCATCGTCCTCGTCGCATTCATTCACAACAGTTTCTAATATGCTCATTAGCTTGCGTCACATCGTTGGCAATAACCTAGTGCACACTCACCAATGGCTGCATCCCATAGCCGAATCGTCTTGTCACGCGAACCAGAGACGATTCGTGAGCCGTCTGAAGAGAATGCGACGGCCTCACCCAATCTTCGTGGCCTCGCAATGGCTCTCCGAGTGACTGACCAGTATTTGCATCCCATAGCCGAATCGTCTGGTCATCCGCGCCAGAGACAATTCGTGAGCCGTCTGGCGAGAATGCGACGGCCGCCACCCAATCTTCGTGGCCTCGCAATGGCTCTCCGAGTGACTGACCAGTATTTGCATCCCATAGCCGAATCGTTTTGTCACCCGCGCCAGAGACAATTCGTGAGCCGTCTGGCGAGAATGCGACGGCCCTCACCCAATCTTCGTGGCCTCGCAATGGCTCTCCGAGTGACTGACCAGTAGTTGCATCCCATAGCCGAATCGTTTTGTCACGCGAACCAGAGACGATTCGTGAGCCGTCTGAAGAGAATGCGACGGCCGCCACCCAATCTTCGTGGCCTCGCAATGGCTCTCCGAGTGACTGACCAGTATTTGCATCCCATAGCCGAATCGTCTTGTCACCCGCGCCAGAGACAATTCGTGAGCCGTCTGGCGAGAATGCGACGGCCCTCACCGAATCTTCGTGGCCTCGCAATGGCTCTCCGAGTGACTGACCAGTATTTGCATCCCATAGCCGAATCGTCTTGTCACCCGCGCCAGAGACAATTCGTGAGCCGTCTGGCGAGAATGCGACGGCCGTCAACGAAGATTCGTGGCCTCGCAATGGCTCTCCGAGTGACTGACCAGTATTTGCATCCCATAGCCGGACCGTCTTGTCCAACGAGCCAGAGACAATTCGTGAGCCGTCTGGCGAGAATCCGACGGCCGTCACCGAATGCTCGTGGCCTCTGAGTGGCCTTTCCAACGAATGATCAGTGGGTAAATCCCACAGCCGGACCGTCTTGTCCCACGAGCCAGAGACAATTTGTGAGCCGTCTGGCGAGAATGCGACGGCCGTCAACAAAGCTTCGTGGCCTCGCAATGGCTCTCCGAGTGACTGACCAGTATTTGCATCCCATAGCCGGACCGTCTTGTCCCACGAGCCAGAGACAATTCGTGAGCCGTCTGGCGAGAATGCGACAGCCTCAATTGGTTGCTTATGATCTCGGAGTGGCTCTCCCAACTGCTGACCAGTGCGTGTACTCCACAACCGAATGGTGTTGTCCCACGAGCCGGAGACAATTTGCGAGCCATCTGGTGAAAATGAGACGGCACGGACGGAGGATTCATGACCTTGGAGTGGCTCTCCCAACATTTGCCCACTGAAAGCGTCCCACAGTCGAACGGTCTTGTCGTGGGATCCAGAGACGAATTTTGACCCGTCTGGCGAGAACGCGACAGCTATGACTGCGGATTCATGGCCTCGGATTGGATTGCCTAACGGCTGACGAATACCTGCATCCCACAGTCTAATTGTCCTATCTGTTGAGCCAGAGACAATTCGCGAGCCATCTGGTGAGAATCCGACAGATTTCACCCAATTTTCGTGACCACAGAGTGGTTCTCCCAGTAGCTGGAATGTTTCTACATCCCATAACCGAATTGTCTTGTCATCTGAGCCAGAGAGAATTTTGGTGCTATCGGGAGAGAATGCGATGGTGTTGACTTCTTGTAGATGCCCCCGGAGTGGCTCTCCCAGTGGCTGACATGTGTCTGTATCCCACAGTTGAATTGTCCGGTCTCGCGACGCAGAAGCAATTAATGAACCATCTGGTGAGAAGCAGACCGCCTCCACTATATCTTTGTGACCTTGAAGACTACTGGGCCTGGAATACGTTTCCTCGAGTCCAAAAGTAACATTTATGACGTTATTATACCATTTTGACCCTCTCTTACGCAAGAGGGACTTCTTAGGGGTGAATGGAAGCGCTGAAATATAAATGTGTGCAGCGCTTTCCTGAATTGGCGCTGAGAATGCCATCGTAAAGTGTCGAATCTCGGTAATTCCGCTTTTATATTTTGATTCAACTATATCATGTGTCAATGCTATAATTCATCATCCAGATAGACCACTTACTCCTGTATGGCGTGAAACAGATCGAAGACCACGGATCAATCGCGGTATTCCTCCCGTGATACTCAGAATCTCTATCCAGTTAAGCACGTATGGGATTTGTATAACGTGTCTAATGTCATTTTCGAGTATCCGTCGCCAGTTGTCGTCCGTTTCCGCCACATGGAACAACCAATGGTAGCTCACATATCGAAGTGCTGTTGGAATGAATTTTGATATCCTGGCATCCAGATCCGGGATCTGACTGTTTAAGTAGAAGGAAGACTCTATCCGACAAATGTTGAACTTGAGTCCATCCTTCCGCGACTTGAGGCGTTGGAAGCACCACGATGCGATTTGACCGTGTGCATTGCCGACATTGATATGAAAGTTGCTGTGACTATCAACGACTGGTGATGTGGAACGGCGTTTAAGGTATTCGACGAACGTGGGATGACGAAAATGGATCAGGTTCGTCTCATCTCGGGTGACTACGCTTCCAAGGTTCCGTATGAGGGCCTCGGCACTTCCACCAATTTTGGTATGCTTCAGGAGATCATCTAAATCACCGACAGTGAGCGGTTCAAATGCAGCGAGCAGCAACGCGAGTATTTCACGTGTCGTTAAACGGCCCTCGGGGTCTGTACGCTCCAAGAGGAGATCGTATACGTCATCGATGACTCCAGGCTGTTCCACGGAGATTAGGCGATTATATATGTCCTCTGGAGAACTCCATCTGGTTTCGCTAGTGAGCATTCGGCATGCAGTGCTTGCCCAGATAAATAGACCGTCGGCTTTTTTGACCAGTCGTTGCCTATTGTCCTCCGATAGGACTCCGTGCAGCAACTGATCCACATAAACCGCAATGTCATCAGTGTTGTCAAAGTGGTCGACATCGTGGAGGCGATCTTCCATCTTTTCCAACTTTCGTTTGATCGAAAGTGGCTGCAAAACCGTTTCAATTGCGGGGTCGGGTCGACTTGTTATGAAAATCTTGAGGTTCGTACTCTCTCGAGTGGCTGTAGCGAGTGCTTCGAGCAGTTCCTTTCGCTCTCGTCCCGCCTTGCATTCGTCAACGGCGTCGATGACGAGTATCACCCGCTTTTTTCGATTGCGTATTGGACCGGTGATGAACGTGCGAAACTGTTGACAAAGTGAAGTTCTCATGATAGCCGGATGCTGCGTCACGGCTTCAGTGATATGCGGCGCGAGTTCAGGCATGTGATCGGCGAGTTCTCTGGCCATGGTCGGGCAAAACTTTTCAGTGGTCGACGCTTCACTGTCGGCCATTGAGAAGAAGAACTGGCCCCCTAGCGTTCCCTCTGCTTTCCATATTGCCGCTGCGGACATTGCGACAGTGGATTTTCCGGAGCCTGCTATGTCGCATAGCCAGAATATTGGTGTGTGCGACGTATCATCCCCGGCCCAGTGCGAGATAGTCTTCAGAACGGCCTGGCGCGTTCCTTGGAGACACGTAGTATGAACTGAGGAGGCAACAAATGCTACCATCGGGAGCTGGAGTATCGCAGAGTTGTCAACTTGAAATAGTTAGTAATCTTCCGAACACGAATTCTTGTTTACCATTTGCGAGGATGGCCTTATTATCCCTTTCGACAGCTTGAATACGGTATGCGGTGAACAAGCTCAGTGCATCCTGTTCTTTGTGTAAGATTACAAAAGCGGTCAGGACAAAGTTCGTACGATGAATTTCCTATGCTGGTCTTCGATATCCCGATTGAATTTACGGATGGTATCCGCATCGAGCATCACTTTGCTGACTTCGGTCAACTCGTTAAGACCGCTGCGCTTTCGCTTATGCCTCTGATTTGTGATATTTCTATGAGACTCCTCGAGAAAGCTATATTTGTTAGTACTCTTTACCGGAACTGACGTTTGGACGTACTCCACGTAGTCAGTGAGTGGTCGGCTGAAGGCCTCGTTGACTTCCCTATCCTCGGGAGGATATTTCGCGAACGATTCGATCTGGTTTTCGATAGCTAACATGTACCCTTCCATGCGTTGCGTCAGGTCAGCCCACCCTTCTTGGTTATTGTCGACAGCCTGTTACATTCATCAGATGACACTATGCCAGTCGCACAAACTAACCTGCATATTATCGAGGATCAATTTCGTCGTTCTACAGGCAGCTTTGAGAGGGGCGAGTATATCTGAGGATTCGGCTACGTTCGCAGCCGCCTCAAGGGTGATGGCAGCCACGCTATAGGCTTGACGCCTTTTACGTGATGGTCCACCTTTGAAAGGAGATGATCCATCGGGATTCATGATCGTGTTATTGGACGTGGCCGGCGTTTTGGAGGATATATCAAGGCGGATGGCTCCAAGTTGGTTCGGCGTCTGCCACCCTCCATCTGCCAAACAAATGTGACAAAGACCACACCGATCCTGAATATCACACCTGTCTATCTCTGATAGAGCATTTCAGTATGCTCGCGAATGGAAACAATCAGCGGGTTTGCCTTATTGTCACTCCGTTGAATCACATTCAGATATGTGAGATGAGAAAATCAAGATAGAACCATATCTCTACTGAATATTCATCTAGGGGATGACAGAGTTCACTTGGGTACGCTAATGGGCTCGCAGCATTCGTATCGCATGGGATCAGGTCTATAAAGAGAAAAATATTATAGAGTGTACTTTCCGAGATTCTAGACAGTCTTGATGCTTGGAGTGGTGGGGAGCAGCGTCCACTTAGCCCAAACTTTCTTGAACCTGACCTCGACACCCGCTTTTCGCATTTTCCAACCGCTATCATGAACTTTGACGCATTCACTGGGTGTGTACATCTCATGATCCTCATCGCGTTGTCCATTGCCCAGACGCTGACAACTGGCCGCGTCGTTGATGTTGGCGACGGCGATGGGAACCAACAGCAAGACATGCCGCATCATTTCGAAGCAGAACATTCGCTACTCTGGTATAATGCTCAGCATTGATGCTGTAGCTCAGAAGATTCGCGTAACCGATGGTCAGTCCTCCGTTGAGCCTGTGTGATGGATTGGTAGGCTGACGCTCATCTCTATCATCACAGTAAGATGTTATGGAACGGAAGATAGACCGACAGACATGTTTGTGCCTCCAATGGCCCATTCGTTTGGACTCATCGAGTTCAACGTGAGCGATCTATCGGACCTCAAATTCGAGGATCCTATCCCGGCACCTGAACCTGTAAGTTTGATCTTCCTGTTTCCTAGTCCTGATGAAGCATTTGCGGATGTAAATGAGACCTCAAAGAGGCTCGCTGTCCGAGAGCGCATAAACCCCATGTGGATCTTTCCGTTGCCTTCCTTCTGATTCCCATTTTTTTACTCTGTGTCTTTCGAGAGAGGCATAGATACTCATCTTTGCCAGCAGACCGCACCTCCACCATCCGCAGCGGTGGCAAATCCGCCGGTCGCACCACCACAGCAGACCCAGTATCAACAACGTCCGATGCAAGACAACAAGCCTGTACAACAGCAACAACCAGCAGCTCCCCCCACCGCTCCCGCTGCCAACTTTAGCGCAGAGAAAGCAATGCCACCAGGTTTCTCTGGCCACCAACTTCCTAACCAACAACAAGCGAGCGTGAACGCTTCTCAGCCTCCTCGTCAGCAACAGAATAATACTGATTCTCGTGAGTATTTGTTTCTCCGTCGATTTATCCCAGTCGCCAATGTTCCTTTACAGTTACTCGCTCCATGGGTGCTATGAAGATTAACAACGGTCAACACGGCGGTCCTTCGCCCACAGGTGGGCAAGCGACGGGCTCGGCGCCACAACAGGGTGGTCGCGGACAGAGCAATCGCCGAGGTCGCGGTGGAAGGCCAAATGGAACTCACCATGGCCAACATCAACGTGCTGATCTCAAAATTCCCTCCACCGACTTTGATTTCGAAGCAGCGAATAACCGGTTTGACAAATCCGCTGCAACCAAGCATCATCAGCTCCTTCAAGGGACGACACCTCCAACCGTTAATGAAGAGACGCCAGAGGAGCCCAAGAGCGCAGATACTAAAGAGGACAAGGGCTACAATCCCACCAAGTCCTTCTTCGATAATCTTTCTTCCGACTTGACCGCGAAAAAGCCTTCGAATCGCGGCGGCACTGCTGGACGTGGTGCGGGCGAGGAAGGAGCTGGTGGACGCGGCCGTGGTCGCGGTCGCGCTCGGAGAGAAGAAGAACGCGAGAAGAATGTCGAGACGTTTGGAGAACCTGGCGGCGTTGGCTTGATGGGACCAGGTGCTTACATTGGTGGCTATGGAGGACAACGCGGCAAGAGGAGACGTGGAGCTCCTCGTGGTGGTGGACGTGGCGGAGGCGCACCCAGAGTGACAGCAGTAAGTTTTTCTCGATCGCGGTCTAAACGCAACTGACCAACTGGCAGCAGAATAGCTGAATTGCGATACACGACGCGTTCACATCATAATCACATGATAAACGCCTTGCCGCCATATTCGGCAAACCTATTCTCCATCTCCTTTTCCGCTCCGACATTCATTCTGACTCGTCCAGCGTGACATCCTGGCCGCGGCCTCTCTCTCATCTTCCTCGTTTGTACCTCTCAACCTCTTTTCATGTCTTGGCGCGTTCGTCTGTGATTGTACGATCTCCGTAGCCATTGGCTCGACATCTGTAACTGTTGCGCTCGCTAAAGACAAATCCTACTTTTTACACATACTCAGAAGTGCTGGGGTTAATCCTGTTGATCATGTATTCCAGTCGTCTACTGACATTACTTGAGCTTCTCGGTGAGCTCTGGAACGATATCATACAAGTCTCCAACGAGACCGACATCTGCCACCTGGAATATCGGTGCATCAGGGTCCTAAGTGCGTATGAGAATGCAGTCAGACAGAAGTGAAAGCGGCGAACCTTGTTAATAGCAACAATCATCTTGCTGTCCTTCATTCCGGCCAAATGCTGGATTGCACCGCTAATTCCGATGGCCATATACAGCTCTGGGGCAACAATCTTGCCAGTTTGACCAACTTGGAGACTGTTATCGGCATAGCCGGCATCCACAGCTGCACGACTCGCGCCAACGGCTGCACCAAGCACCTCTGCAAGTGGCTCCAGTGTCTTCTGGAATGTCTCTTTATTCTTCAACGCACGTCCACCCGACACAACCTTTTTGGCTGTGCCCAAGTCTGGTCGATCTGATGTCGACACCGACGTCTCGAGATGCTTTGTCAACTCTGCATTTTCCTCGACGGCCTGAAACTCTTTGACCTCGACTCCCTCGGCAGACGCACCGTCGGAGAGGGGTGCAAAGGACGTTGCGCGAACGGTGACGATTTTGAGCGGAATGTCTTTGCCTGCTCGGACGGTCGCAATGGCATTGCCAGCGTAGATTGGGCGTGTAAACGTTGTCGCGTCGTCTGCGCTAGAGTGCTCGACAGACGTCACGTCTGAGACGGCTGGGAGGTCCATGACTGCTGCTACGCGTGGTAGAATCGACTTGGCGGCAGAAGAATGCGCGGAGAAGAAGTGGGTGAATTTCGAGTCGGTCAACACGCTCTTGAACAGCGGTGTCAGTGTCTCTGGAAGCGGTGGGCTATAGAGAGCCGAGGACGAATGCAACACGGAAGATAGTCCTGGAAGTCTAGAGCATAACAATTTCAGTGACAGTAGTCGAGGTAAAGTGGACAAGACCAACTTTTTGACGGTTGGGAGGACCTTTTCGACCTCGTCTTTGCTCCCAATCACGATTCCAGTAATCTTTGCATCGTCTCCTGATCCAAGCTTTGATGCTGCAGCTAGCGCAGAAAGCGAAGCTGGCTCTACGACTCCGTTTGAGTGTTCGAGAAAGACGAGTGCATGTGTCGACGCCAATCTTCCGCCTCCCAGTGCACGTACAACGTGCTGAGAGTGTATTCTCGACAAATTCGACGTCGCTCGAAGCGTTGGCCGTAGTCTGTTAAAAGTTGACATGATGGCCGGAACCAAGTGTGATATGATTCAAGCTCCGGGTATGGAGTCGGCTAAGAGTGGGGGGTTCTTCTTCACATATCGAGTAGAATTTCGGTTTATTCCAGTCAATAAAGAAATCTATAACACTCATTTATCGACTGATCATACTGTCGCGAGCAGGTCCCACTCCTATCCATCCAATCTTGACTCCGAGGAAGTTTTCCACATATTCAACATATTCTTGACACTTCTTTGGAAGGTCTTCAAACTTGGTGGCTTTGGAGATATCCGACTTCCATCCTGGTAGGGTGACATATTCGACCGTGACTCGTCCGAGGAGGTCAAGGTCCGCTAGACGAATAGTTAATAAGAAGAACTAGCCTACTCCAAGGTTGAACGTACCAGGAAATCCGTCAAGATCCTTGCCATCAAGCTGGTACTTGACGGCTACCTTGATCTCGTCAAGTCCATCCAAGACATCCAACTTGGTGAGGTTGAGAACATCATAGCCGTTGATCATCGTAGAGTACTTGAGGACGACGAGGTCGAGCCAGCCACAACGACGCTTGCGACCAGTTGTAACGCCATACTCGTGGCCGACTTGTTGGAGTGTTTCGCCAATATCCTAGGTAAATGTGAGAAGGACAATGGATCGCATGGTGCGGCGCGTACATTGAGCTGTTCGGTGGGGAAAGGCCCTCCGCCGACTCGAGTCGTGTAGGCCTTGACAACACCAATGATACGACCAATCTGCTTGGGCGGAATGGCAAGTCCGGTACAGACACCTCCTATCGCAGTGTTCGACGACGTGACGAAGGGATAGGTTCCATAGTCGATATCGAGCATCAACGCGTTGGCGCCCTCTACCAAAATCTTCTTGTTCGCTTGAAGTGCTGTATGAAGATAGGTTACTGAATCGACAACAAAGGGCCTGAGCTTGGCAGCAAGGTCCTACAGGAACCATCAGACGAAACCTAGTGACGCGAGGAGGCATACCTTGTAGCGTTCAATCTCGCCTTCGGTGTCATACTCGAAATGACCATAGCGTTTGAATCGACCTTCGACAATCTTGCGGAACTTTTCGGCAAAGCTCCCGTCGAACAGATGGTGAACGCGAAGGCCAGAACGAGACGCCTTTGCGGAATACGCCGGACCGATACCCTTCTTGGTCGTTCCAATACTGCGGATCATTAGCTTCATACAAAGTTGGCAGGGAGAAGCCACGCACGATTTGCCACCCAGCTCGACCTCCTTCAAGCCATCGACGATTTGGTGAAAGTCGAAAACGAGGTGAGCACGATCCGAAATGAGAAGCCTCCCTTGGCAGTTGAGACCTGATAGACGTGTTATATGCAAACCAGATGTGATAGGGAGTCGAACCTTTGGATTCGAGCTTCTCCAACTCGCTAAAGAATGAAGGAACATGTACAACGACCCCAGATCCAATCAATCCAACGCAATTCGGGTTGATTAATCCTATCACCAATCAGCCCAAGTACCATTGCCAAGTCGACACTGACCGCATGGGAGGAGATGAAAATCCAGCATAGTCTTCTCATTGTTCGGACCCATTGGTACTACAATCGTATGGCCGGCATTGTTCCCGCCGGCGCAACGGGCGCAGATGTCAATATCCTGGGAGAGAATGTCGACGAGCTTGCCCTTTCCCTCGTCCCCCCATTGAGTGCCCAGCACGACCGTGACGGCTACAGTGCATGTGATTGTCCCAAGAAGTCGTCCAGACGGGCATTACGACGGCGCAGGAACGCATATGGACAAGCGATCCAGAGTAACGGCATAGATTAATACGATTGTGTGATTGAATCCATAAATGACGAGATGACAGTGAAATATCCGAGTCAGAAGACAGATTATGAGCTGTAAATGTCTCTACGCACGCATCGTAGCAATCTCAGATGTCGACTCGCTGATCCGAGAAAGTCCAAGAGAAAAGCCTTAACAAAAAAGGGAGATGGCGGAGTCCAAGGATCGATGGAGCAGCTCGCCACTTTTGCCGACCGTAATCTCGCTCAAAGTCCGACGCGGCAAATCTTGGGACATTGGGCTGCCGGACCAAGTTTACGAAACTAAGACTTGGTTTATTTTTACTCAATTCTCGAGTTAGAAGTCGAGTTTGCAAATCTTTAGCTTGGAATTCAGTTCGACGAGCAAGAAGTCGCGCGAAATCCTGGAAACAGGAGCGTGGAAGAGGAATGCATGAATGAACCATGAATGTCTCAATCTTGGATCCAACTGGCTGGTCCAATTGAGGGTCTAGAACGGTGTCAATGCCACAACTTTGACCTCTCCTCGACCGCAATTTCTGCAAAACAATCCAAAAAATATCTGGGAAGACCCCTCAGACTCGTACTTAATGTCCTTTTCATCAAAACGCCTGTCGTCCAACGGCGGCGTAAATGGATTTCTGCGAAAACATCCTGCCGCGTTCGGAGGTGCCTTTGTATTCCTTATTATTGGAGCAAGTCTTGCCATGACCTCCTTTGCGGACGTTGTCGTCGAGAAAAAGGATTCAAAGATCAGCGTGGTCAGTAAACCAGCCTTTCACGCGAAAAACATGAATTCACAAACGTCTGTTAGATCACCCACGATGAGGAGATCCGACAGAAACTGGGAACCGCTCGAAAGTTTGATATCCGGGAAGAATATTATGTAGGTTGTGGGCCAGAGACCTCGACGTGTATTGACTGTTGGCACAGCGACACTTTTCGAAGCATCCTAACGACGAATGGGACAACGTCCGCATACAAAGACCTGACAATGTCGCCGAATGGGGCGAAGCACAGCAAGACACGCGCAAAAAAGTCAAGGAACTTGTCAGAAAGTAGGGTGCCAAAAATCGTACTACGTGCTCTATCACATCAAGTCATATACAGAGCACAAGATTGACCTTGACCTGGCTAATGGGACCTTCGCCGCGACCTGTCAGTGGATGCGTTTGCGTCTTCCTTCGTCACAAGGACCGGTGATTCCGATCTGGAACGTGGTACCTTTGTGATCCTCTGCCACTTGGCAGATCTGTCATCCTTTTTCGCCGCAAACGCGACGTCTAGCGTTAAAATGCCATTCTTCTCCCTACGGTTCCTGCACAATGATGGGCAACACGTTTACACACAATACGTGGCGTACCTTATCAACACAAATTGCGCGTTGTTGTTTGGAATAGAGACTTCCGAAGCCAGAACCACCCCGAGGTAGCATGAAATCAGATCTCTCTCGCATGGTGTTCCGTCGCATATCCGATTCCCCGGCTGAATCAGTGACAATGACGCGGAAGAACTCGTAGAACTAGAAGAGGTCCGGCCCCATCGCTTCTTACTTGGGGGCGAAGTCTTGGAAGGTAGTCTACTAGGTGTTGGTCTGATTCTAACACTTGAGAGATGTACATACGGGGCATCAATGACGGCGAGGGATGTGAGACTTGGCCTTAGATAAAAGAAAAAGCGCCTGAAAATCATGATGGATGGGAATAAAACGGGTGATACGATGCCAAATCGATGAGAACAAAGTTTGCAGAGTAAAGCTGCCTATATATCGATTCGTTCCTGTGTAAGAGGTCCCAACCGATGTGTTGGCCCGGAGTGCAGAGGCCGACACGGGCAATGAGCAGTGTAGTGTGGGTCAAAGGGTTTCTGAAACTAGTTGAAAGCGCGGATATCATTAGGATAGAGATGGAGCATGAGCCGCTGGGCCGACGAAGTCTCGCTACACGTCTCGCTACTCGAGGTGGAATGTATTTTAAGCCTTTCCAATGTTCAAAACATTGAATGGTAAGACTAACCAAACTTTCAAAGTCAAACAGTAAGACGACCATATCCCGAGAATAGCCACAGCGACCTGCACTGCCCATGACTTGACGAATCGTTTCAATGTTGATATAGCAAATTTATAATGCCATGCAACTCGTTGAGAGCCCCGGTGGCCAGAGTCAAAGTTGAAGTGGTGCGCCTGGCATTACGCCCGCTTTTTCCAGGTTGCCCTCGCCCCCGCCTCTGCAGACTCCCTTGCCGCGTCGAATTTGAGCATCCCCTTTGATTTATTCTAATATACATTTTCGATTTCTAATACACATCCAATCATCATGTTCTCTTGCCGTTTCTCGTCGCTGTTCGTGCTCGTCGTTGTTGGCGTCGTCGTTGGCGGCGGTGTCCAGGCCTCGTCTCTCGCTCCAGGCCTCGTTGAGCGCACAAGCCACATCAAATCGGCGTCTTCTGGTAATGCCAACAGCTGCAATGGTGCGTTCACCTTTAGTCACCCTTTTCCTCATCGTGCTCGTTTTTGTGATGACCAGCGCTGATTTCTCGCTACTTTGCTGCAGTTGGCGAGGCTCAATGCTGCCAAACGATCTATCAAAGCCACGACCAGCGCGTGCAGTCTCTTGGAGCCCTCCTCGGCGTCGTCATCCCCATGGACGGGCTCATGGCGGGCGTTCAGTGCTCTCCTATTACCAACATTCTCCCCATTCTCGGTGGGACCAGCACATGTCGCGCACAGCCCGTTTGTTGCACCGGTAACGAGTAGTACGTCCCTCTTTACCCCCCCAAGATTTCCAGAGAATCTGACGGCATCCCATAGTTATGGTCTGATCAACATTGGGTGCTCTCCCATCTCACTGTAGTTTCTTCGTTTGATGACGTTTCGACCCTCTTCTGCAACATGGTGGAGATTGACGATTGATTGTACATACCCGCACACGAACGATCAATCACGCATTCCTCACTTCTTTCGTCTTTCTGAGCCGTCCCAAAGAGACTTTGACAGGCATCATCTGGTAAATGTTGGAGCATCTCGACCCCCTTGCAGCATCCGTCAACGTAATTTGAACTTCGATCAAGTAAATTCCTCTCTTCGGAATGCATATGCTAGTGGCGTCCTCCGCATCTTCGAGACACACTCTACGGCCCCGTTCGGCGATGGGGTTCTCGGGTTTCGGCTGGGCGACTCCTCGCTTCTAAGAAGGAGCCTCCGGTAATTATAAGAAGTATCATTCACTCTGACAGTACCGTGCCATCGGTGATTCTAAACGATGCAACGGAAGCATGGATACGGTGGAATCCACCGTACGAATCGACATTAAACGTTTCTCATTTGGGGATGTGAAGCTGGTTTGCACTGGGAACGCTTCCTCTGCGACTTCGGCGACTTGACAAGTCCCCTTTGGCCGTCAAGGAGATTCTACTTCACTCTTCTCGTCGAATTCAACCGTACGTACAAGATACCCCGTTGCGAGCCCGACCATGGCACGGGAGGACGACAGCGCACTCCTCTTGTGTCACTTTGATACCCCATCGCACAGTCCCCAACGTATCTGAAACACATGCATGACCGAGTCCTGCAAGATATAAAGCCCCCACGTTCGACGACACTGGTAAAGCATACAGGTCGAAACCCACCGCCTTGTAGTTTCCTCAACAGCAGCTCAAAGCTATCAAAACATGTTCTTCACTCGTTACCTCGCCTCCTTCCTCGTTGTTGCCGTCGCAGGAATTGCCAGCGTCAATGCTTCACCCATCGCGGAGCCCAACAATCTCGTCGAGCGCACGAATCCGCCTCCACCTCCACCACCCAGTGGAGGATGCAATGGTACGTTACTTGTTTGTCGTGGTGTCTGTTAGGTACTGAAAAGTGGTCTTGTAGTCGGGACTGCCCAATGCTGCCAGACGACGTACTCCAGCGGTGATCAGATTGCCAGCACCCTTGGCGGATTGCTCGGAATTGCCATCCCTGTCGATAATCTCTTTGTCGGTGTGCAGTGCTCTCCCATCGTGAATATCCTCGGTGGAAGCGACACGTGCAACACCCAGGCCGTCTGCTGCAACAACAACAACTTGTACGTTCATTCACGATATCAGAGTCACGATGGGAATACTAACGTGCTGTATAGCAACGGCCTCATCAATATTGGATGCTCGCCCATTTCCCTTTGAGTCGTGATTTAGTCATTCTTTTTAGATCATGTTGATGTGTGAATGATCTTGTTTACCTTTTTTGCCCTCGAGATGGTCAGAGATAAAAAAACACGTAGCCGGATAAACCTGAACCCCTCCCACATTTCTACCTATCTGGTCATTCTACATCTCGTCTAATTATATTCATGCAAACGAGTTCAAGTGCACCACTCGCACTGTCAAACCCGCTCGTGCTTGAGATCAGCAGCCTCAAGGCGGCAGTCGAGCGATATCAGGTCATTTCGCTTGTCTCTAGATGGTCGTCATTCTGATATATGAGCATCTAGCATGCAGCAGACAGCGCAAACATTCATCTACAACATCAGGCTTTGGATATTTCCACATTCTCTGCACGCTGTACGGCGTTGGAACAAGAGAACGCCATCTTACGTGCCGAAGTCGCACTCTTACGTTCAACACCCGAATCTTCATCAACATCTTCTTTAAGCAACAACAATCTTGCCGTCTCTGAGCTTACACTCGCGCTCCGTCGAGTATCCGAGCAGCTCGACCAGGCTGAAGAAGCTTTACGTGAGCATACAGAACAACTCGGCAAATCGAATCTCGTGAGAGCGCGGCTCAAAGTCGAGTTGGAGCGAGCAGAACAGGATGTGACGATGATTCGGGAGCGAGAGGAAGAGACGAAGAAGGAGTGTAGACGATGGAAAGCAGAGTTGGAGAAAAAGGAGGAAGAACTCAAAATGGTCGACCTCGTCGTGCGAGAGTATGCAGACCTCGTGCGTACTCTCGAAGGCCGGACGTCTGTGTCGTCTCAGTATCCGCGTGGTGCGAGGACGAGCTCGGATCGGAATAGGCTTGCTGTTGGGCATTCAAAGCAGTCGAGTCTCGGCTCGAGCGGCGCCTCGTCTTCCACTTCGTCCATCCCACATCAACATGGTACTGTAGCTGCATTGCAAGAAGGACGGATGGATAGTCTACATGAAGGAAGAATCGGTCTGCAAAGGCTGATGACCGAGTTTCACCACAAGACGGAGCAAATGGAGGAGGAGATATCACGCTTGCACGTTCAGATCGAGAAACTCGAAACCAAGTTAGTCGTAGCCGATGGATTGATGGAACGTGGCGTCAAGGAGCTGGCGAGCGTCAAGAGCGAGCTGGCCAGTGCATTGAGAGCGGACAAGAGTGCAGTCAAAATGGTCGAACGCTACATGTTAGTCGACATGGCCTCTACAAATCATCAATGTGACTAATCTGCATCTAGGAGCTTCTCGCAACAGTCATCCAACCTGTTACAGACCGCGATGCAAACTCAAAAAAAGCGACACGCTGCCACCGTTCTGACACTCGAGCAACAGCTCGAGACTTTGACGCGGCAGGTCGAACGTGAGAGGGCACTAGCGGACGAGCTCCGAAGTACTCTTGATGATTTGACGCTTGAAATTGCACGAGAGGCATTCGGGCGTCGACGAGAGATCACGCTGAGACTTGGACTGCTGGAGCGAGAGCGACAAGTGGCCAAAATGCTGGAGCGTTGGATCGATACACTCCAACGACGACATGAACAGGAGGAAGGGAATAAAGAGAGCCACCTAAGCGGGGCAAGAGAGATCCTTGCGGCTCTTAGGGGCGTAGATGCTCCAAAGGCGATGGATGAGGACAACTTTGTACGCGAGAAGCTGGTCCAGGAGATTGAGGGACTGAGAGCAGAGGTTCAAGAGGAAATGAATCGTCGCTTGGAGCTTCAGCGCATCATTTCAGGGTACATTGTTGCCGAGTCCAGAGGGGAGGCCCTCCCTTTGCAGGAGGATTCTGATCAGCAGCAAAGCTACGAGGAGCGAATGATGGTCAAGTCCCACGACCAGCCAGTAACAGGGCGAGAGGATTCTTCGGGACAGCCCGCGGCTATGGAGAACGCCACACGAGCACGCACGCCTTCAGCTCACTCGGCTAGTGACACTGCAAGCTTGGACTTGGAAGAGTATTCTCCAACTCCTCCGTCTGATGACAATGGAGTACCCGATCAAACAACATCACTTCCATCTGACAATCCTTCGGGCACGACAGAGCCTGCGACGACGACGGCGACCATCTCTCCTTCACATGCCAAGATGCCGCTGGAATCTGATGTAGATGAACACGCTTCGCAGACAGTTGCTACCATTCAGGGGCTCAAGAAGTGCGAACTGCGTTATGAAGATATACAAACAGCGCTCAACGACTGCCACGATGCTCTATCAGCACTCCAAGCCTCGGTTATTGAACGAACAAATGAAGGCAAGGAGAAAGGGGGGGCAATCATCATATTCCTGCCTGCGGCAGTGGAGCGACTTTACGACTATTGCGAGGATGCCAGAGTCGAATTGGAGATTCTCATTGCGGACGAGGCCAGAATTTCGCAGGGTTACGAAACACTGCTTAACCTACGAAGCGACAAAGAAGCAGGGTCAACGGGGCAGGAAGCATTGCTGGAGAAGATTGATGTCTTTGTCAAAGGGACGGATCCAGCCATCGTCAAAGCACGGAGCGTATTCGAAGGCAAACTCGAGAACCTGATGCACGACATTGCGACGATTAAGCGCGCCCTGCACGAAGACATGTCAACCCCAGACGGAGCTGAGGCGCAGACTGGAATTGCCTTTCCAACTGCTCAAACCGGAGATGAAGAACGGCCTGACCAACCCATGCCTATCACGATGGGATCATCATTATGGCAGACGATCGCGAACAACATCCCAACTCCTCGCAGTTCAAGCCCTGCACCTCGCGTCGCGCAAACGTTTGGCACAGTGATGAGCACTGGACGACCACGTCTTCCTTCAAACCAAGGTAAACAACCAGGTACTAACCCATTGAATCATCTCGGTCTACGAATCGCAATGCCACAACGGTTGTCGCCGTACGCCTCTGCGCAATCACTGCACACATCGACATTGAATATTCACTCCCCATTTCCGTTCAGCGCTCCGCTTAGTACGGGCATCAAGTCTCCCGGCTTCGGAACGGGCGAACCTACCTCGGCACCTATCTCGCGCGCATCGTCCTGGTTCGGCGGTGCGATGGGCGTCGGTGGCGGAATCTCTCGTGCAAAGACGATGTCGAATATTCTGGGTGGGGGCTTTGGTGGCATGTCGATGAGTCCGGCTAGCCCCCCTGCACCTTCCTCTTCGGCTATGCACGTGGGCGGTCCCCGCAGAAGCGGAACTGGACACCAAAAGGCTGAGACTCGCGCAGAAAAGGGTTTAGAGACCGCTACTGGTCAGCGGATCAGTTCTGTCGTTGCATTGAACGACGGGGTAGAGGATGAGGAGGTGGAGTAGTTTGCCCAAGTATTGCACTGTTTGAGATGATTGTGATATTCGAGGGTGGAAATCTCATCTTGCTCTCCCCCGCAACAGCCGATGCCTCCCGAGCATGGCGGTCGTAAAGAGGAACCTAATTCTAAATTATTATTGAGAAAAAAAGGAGGTATAAATCTCGAAATTCGCTGGAAATCTGGCCATGACCGTCCTGTCCTGTCGGCTGACTCGGGAGTATCTTGTTGATGCATTTCTTGACATTTTGTATTGTTATGACCAAGCTAAGTAGTTCTAACATATAGTCCTTGATATTCTCGTTTGGCCTAGACGAAGATCCAGCCGTCAAGCACTCGACGACGCGACTCAGAGGCACAACGAGCTTCGATCCCGAGCGTCAGATCCACTCAAATTCTTGCATTTAGAGCGGGAATCATAAACTGACCGAACACTATTCACGCGGTTTGGGGCCTGACGGCCTTTCAGATGTGCGATGCCAGGCCGCCAGCCTCATGGAGTGTATATCTTCTACCCTACCACGACCCAGTTTCAAGAGATCCATACGTTTGGATTATTTCTCGCCCCCAATCGAGCCCTCATGCCTGGCGGAGTGATTGTCGTTTGTGCCCTAGCAGTCTTTGGGATCGTCGGCCTCGTCGTCGCTGCTACGGTGAGTGCTTGCGAATTTTTGTATCAATCGAACGTGCATGGTTATTTGCTTATTCGACTTCATCAATCTAGAAGCTAGAGCCGTCCCTTCCAAAGTCATCTAGTAAGAAGAAGCGATCTTCAACGACACCAGAAACGCCGGCTCCTAGTATTTTTGCGACTACAATATCCAAAGTGGCTCAGAGGTTTGGCGCCGAGGACCCTTTACGCCGCCACCAAGAGCCTGCGCGAAGCCACGAGCATCCCACGCCCCCTTCTCAGCGGACCACAGCGGACGAAGCTGCGCTTGCGGTGGAGTCGACACATGCAACTGGTCCACAATCCACGCCAACACCATCTAATTTACAATCAGTCCCATTGATCCAATTCGAGAGTGATAGTGACCACTCATCTACACCTCTCGCTACTCCCACCGTATTAGAGCAGTTTGATCCATACTATGGTGCACCGCTTTCGCCGCTAGGCTCACCTATTGCCTCGAAGCCGCTTGGTCGAGATGCCGGGAATCCTCACCCTACAGCTCCGAGATCACAGTACCCCCTCCTAGAGGTTCCTCAAGGTCGAGCGGCGGATCCTCACCACATTCGCCTTCAAATGATTCTGCTTACAGGACTGCCATCGAATCACCATTATCTGCAGATTCCTTTCACAGCGCCCGCAGCAGCGTCGTATTCTCCCCGCCATCTCAGCGCAACAGTCTCAGTCTCGATGAAGCCGCGTCGAGGGTGGCTGCGGGTCGTCTAGACATCCATTCCTGGTCGACAATGGTACAACCACAGGAAACTGGACCACATAGAGAGTAAAACTAGAAAGAGGCAGAAATGTCAAGAAGGCAGGAACTCTTGGCTATGGGCGCGCACGACCTACTGTATATTCCTCGTATTTATTCAGAAATTTGCCCGACCAATGATCCCGTTAAGCTTTAGGAGTACCTGAGATGAAGTCAAAGTCTTATTCTGTTTGAGCGCCCGTTATGCAAGTTGGACCTGGCCTTCACTCTGCTTGGGTGGTTTGACTATTATGAACATCATAAACTCGCCTTCTATCTCGTTCTTGCAAAGACTCGTGAAGCAGGATCCAGTTTGCGGTGCTACCGTCAGCATTGGGCTCAACGAATTGCACAAGCTGCTCGCGAATCCAGCTCCAGTCATGACCGAAACCCCGTAAATAGCCCAGTAGACGCATCAAGTGATTACTGTGAAACTCGCCATGAATATAAATGGTGCTCGCTTCTGTCAGGATGTTCGCGAGTTACAGTCACCTGCGAAACTTCTCTTCTAGCAACAAAGAGACGATTGAAATGAACTGCGGTCTCTACATCCTTTGGATATGACGAGAGGCCAACTTCCCTCTAGCATCGCGAGTCCGAAAAAAATCTGCGGTCTTTCTCATTAGGCAACTTGAAGGACGAAAAGCATAAAATGAACCTCACAGAGAATGGTCTTCAAGAAAATAAATGCACTCCAAATTTTTTTTAAAGGTTTTGAAATTATTCTGCATTTCGGCGACTCGAACCCACGTCCTCAAGACAGATGCTGCTCAAGTTTGCGTCATATCATCTGAGTAACTCCGCCAGAGTTCCTAACCTTACAACAAGCTTTATTTGAGCCCACGTCGGCCAGCTGATTTCGAGTTTTACGAGCGAAGGGTGCATCCTTAATTTATTCACAAGTACAAACTTCAATCGAAACGCCTGTACCGTGCAAGGAGGAGTGTTCTGGAGTGCCGCTCTTCAGACGAGAGCGGTGAGGCAACCGGCCTCGCGGATTACACATCTCTTTCTCTCCCACAACTGGATCACAGGACCTTGGAGAAGCATCAACCGTATCATGAGTATAGCACTACGCGTTTGTGTGATTATACTCGTATTGATAACCTCTGTCGTTCTGGTGAGTGGCTACAGACCAATCTCCGAGTTCTGGTCGCGTATAATCCCCCTCTTATTACGCTTACCTTATCTGGAAGTTTGAACCACCGCCTCCAGAGCCATCTAAGAAGAAAAAGCGCATACCATCAATATCACCAACAGTAGAAACTGCTGTTTCTGCAACTAAACAATCCAAGGATACTCATAAATATAGCAAGGATAGCTCTTCATGCCTCCTTCAGGAGCCTACGCGAACCCACGAGTATTCCACGCCACCTTCTCAGAGGGCTGCCACGGCCACAACCGCGCCTTTACTGGACTG
The DNA here is from genome assembly GCA_910890315.1 of Serendipita indica DSM 11827. Lineage (NCBI taxonomy): Eukaryota > Fungi > Basidiomycota > Agaricomycetes > Sebacinales > Serendipitaceae > Serendipita > Serendipita indica. The sequence continues at coordinate 2,011,694 of CAJVGD010000042.1, forward strand.
TGAGCATGCAGTTGACCCACAGGCTCTGCAAAAACCTTCCAATTCGCCATCGAGCTCACCCAGACAAGCCAACGGCGATTATTCCCCAACGCTCGTTGGCGCTCCAAACGGCTTTGAGCTGTTCGGTCCTTCCCATCATAAGAAGCATTCTGCACTGGGGTCGTCTACTGCGCCCGAACCGTTCGACTACAGTATTTGGAATGGCCAACCCGAGGTTGATAACAATTCTCGTCCAGCTGAGGCACCGCGATTTCCAGATGTAGAGGCCCTCCAGACATCGAATATTCCATCATCACCAAGCTCACCTTCCAGCGATTCCTCTTACAAGACCGCTTTGGAGTCGCCGCGCTCTGATGATTCGTTTCACAGTGCTCGTAGTAGCCTTTTAATGTCGCCGACATTCAGGCATGCTAGTATTAGCCTGGATGAGGCCGTGTCGAGATTCGCTGCCGACCGATTGGACATCGAATTATGGGCTGCGAGGGTCCAATCCGATGAAGCTAGTTGAACTGTACTCCAGAAGGAATATAGATGCTGAGAAAGGCGGAATTTTGGAGCCTGTGAACGAAGTGGCAGAGCTAAAATATATATTTGCTTTTGTCAAGCCGTTCACCGATGGTGTATTAAGTTAAATGAGTCACTTAGCAGCTGATATCACTGATGAAACTTTATTCACTAAAACAACGGATAGTCTCAGCGTAGCATGGAGGCAGGCGGACGCGCGCTCTTGATATCGTCCGTCAAGATGTCACTCCGAAGGACAAGCAAGCCAAGGGTGTATACATGAATAATTTCGCCTTGGATTTTGTTCTAACACAGACTCACGAAGCGGAGGAATCCAGCTTGCAATACAGTCAGCATTAGGCTCAACCTACTGTCCCAGATGCGCGCGTATACAATTGCATCATGAACACAAACATGTACCTAGTCTAGGAACTGTACTGGGTAGTCACAAGAGCCTTGCCCTTGGTACAAATGGTCTTCACCTCTCTGCACGTTGGCAAGGATCGTCTGCGAACCCTCTCTTCTGGGCATCAAGACACAACTGAAATGAACCAAGGTCTCTTTATCCTTGGGATGTTCTGAGAGTCGATCTTTCCGGACGCGGCGCAAGGTTGAAAGGAACTAGCGGTCTTCTCTGTAGACCACTTGGAAGGATTAAAAGTGTAAAATTAAATGAGAAGAGAATGATCTTCAAGAGAACAAATGCGCTCCAAAAAAATTTTTTTAGGGTTTTGAAATTATTCTGCATTTCGGCGACTCGAACCCACGTCCTCAAGACAGATGCTGCTCAAGTTTGCGTCATATCATTTGAGTAACTCCGCCAGAGTTCCTAGTCTTGCAACAAGCTTTATTTGAGCCCATGTCGACCGGCCAATTTCGAGTATTACAAGCGAAGAACGCATCCTTAATTTATTCCCAAGTGCAAACTTCAATCGAAACGCCTGTACTGTGCAAGGAGAAGAAGCGTTCCGGAGTGCCGCCCACCAGCTGCGGTCCTCTATATCTGACAGAACCACGGCGCCGACCTAGGGTGAAGTAACGCCCGTCGTGATGAAGTCCGAACGAGCGGCTTTGATGTCAATGGCAGGAGTTCAACCCCTTTTCAAGTGCCCCTCCGGTTGGTGGTCCAATACCGCGTCAGTGTCTTCGCGCTCGCAGCGTCGCAATAGACGCGCCCAACTCCACTGACGGTGGAACGAAGTGATTCTGTAGTTTTATTGAAAGACGACGCGTAGGTCACGTTTAACAGAGTCGCAGCCGCAGAGACATTGTATCTATTGCTTGAGTTCGTCCCTTGGAGTTGCCAAATGAAAGTCGTATCGTAGCAGAATAAGATTAATTTGAATATTCAATGCACCAAGTACTGTTTACGAGGCTGTCTACGCAATTTCAGCCGAGAATTCAGAACCCGGTGAACATAACCGCTTCGATGAGGCCTTTATCCCGAAGCGATCATATGAACACAAGCCTGTGGGAGGCGTTGAGGTGCGCGTCTTCTCTCGTGAGTCATTGGTCATAGTGGAACTTCGGTAAACTCCAATCATGGTATGGAGTATACATCCTATATTCGTAATGACGTCGAGAGACACGTTCAATTGAAGCATACTGGAAGATAGACGCAATATATTCATATCTCGCTATGAACATCAACGTAAAGTGATGCTGGGCCCGAATCTGAAAGGCATCTCCTTCGAAAGTTGAGCGTATTCTGATGGTTGCTACTCTGCGTCGACGGATTCTAGAGAGTGGCGCTTTCTCTTTCTGGTGTCGGGTTCAACGAGTAGGCGAGCCATTGAAAAGTTTGGCCAGCGCGTCGACCACGGCTTTCATGCTTCTCAGCGCGAAACCAATGCAGGCGTTATCTAAACTAGCGAAAAGCGCCCCTAGGACTCGTGTAGCGACGCGTTCCTCTTTTTCTTCCATCGCGGTGCTCAACAGGAGATGTCAACTCGCGAGGTAACCAAGATTCGTTCAGATACTCATGCTTCAAACGATACTGAGCCTCATTCATAGCGCGTTTAATGACACCATTGATGCGCTTGTTCTTCCCAGGGGGGAAACGCAAACCCGGTCATATAGTCACGGTCATCAACCGAGGAAGGTGCCGCTTTACCGTCAAACTTTACCTTCTGGGTGTTTCATCTGCGGAAGCAGTGAGTATTCTTCTTGATTTCCACATTTTGTGAGACATGACTATCATGTCTGCGCACGCACAACGGGCTCGTTATGAATCTGACTTGCTCCAGAGGAACATGTAAAAAAGGACTGCCCGCAAGCGCCTCCAAGGACTTGGTGAGAGTCCCTCGCCTCCTGCTTAGAAGCTTGCCGTATTGACGGTTGATATAGCTTCAGATGTACGGGACAATTTGTCTCAGTAGCGACTTTGCTGACAACAACAGGTGGATTACCAGGCCATGAATCTAAGGATTGCAACATCGAAGCTCCCCGAAATCGGGTTTGGTAAGTTCACTATATCAGTAAGATCAAAAGCTGAGCTGTTGCTAGCTATAACTGCGGAGAAATGGTGTGTAACTCTGTGTGCGACAAGCATTTACTCAAGGTTTCCTCGTTTTCCTTGACAAACTGCAGGGTCACATATCCGCGGTAGGCACTCGCACTAGTATCGCGACCTTGTGCGCTGAATCTCTCCTAGGCGTGCCCAAATCCGCGCAAATCGACCGTTCCTGGACGCCCGCCTGGTCCCTACCGGCCTGACTCGACAGGAAATGGCGATAGACATTCCGTCAACAGGCGACCGGCCATGAGAGAGTTTGGCGAGTCCAACAGACGTACTCCGGTAGATGACAACGGTCCAACCGGTAACGTCAGAACTCGCTGGGCCGGCAGACCCACCAACTCGCGAGAGTTTGGCCAAAATGTGAAGCGAGCCAAATGGGAAGACGAGCTCTCAGAAGTGCAAGGTGGTGACGACAAGAAGATGCGTATCGAGTATCGTGGCGTCCAGAACATTACTTGCCTTTATTGCGGCGAGCCAGGTCAGTCATACAGTCCAACTCGAACGGCTTTGGGTTTGATTGGTAATAGGGCATCTTATCCGCGATTGTCTCGCAAAACCTACTGAAACCTGTCGAAACTGTGGTAGTGAAGGTGCGTTCCAGTCTCTCAGCTCACTTGTTTGCTCATCCTTTCAAGGCCATCAATCAAGGGAGTGTCCGGAGCCTTGGAATCCGTCACGGCGCAAGTGATGTAGTGACCGGAATCAACTCTTTTGGTTCTCATCGACGTACTCACATCCCGGTCGAGTGAAACTCGCCGGTCTAATTGGTCTCGTGGATAGTATTGGTCACGTCAAGTATGCTTTTGCTACTGCATATGGATATTATTTAGTTAGACGTATATGATCAAACTAGTTGTCGTACGAATAGGGTATCAGAGTCCAAGAAAGTACCAAGAAAATGGTGTGCGACCGATTCGTCTTCAATAAGCCGCTCTAACCAAGCATGTGAGGGTGGATATGCGCCCTATGTCCTTACAAACAATACGATGTTCGCGCCAGTCACTATATCGTCCTTGAGCATTGGTTTCACTATACCGGTGGAGGATGGCTCACCACTTTTGACATTCCGGGGAGCAATATCTTGACGCACACGCCTGGCAGAAATAGCGACCCCTCTTCAGGCATCCACGGCGAGAGCATCGCTTCAGAGGTGCGACAAGAGTTTGGAGTTGAGTAAAATTGACCCAGCAACGCAAACGATACTTGTCATTTCCAGAATCTGGGAGAGTATAGTCGTACTTTGATTTGGATGTAAGGAATCTCTCTGCAAGTGTATACATTAGTCTCATCCGAGGTAAGTTGAGGGCGAGAGCTTTGCGAAGCTTGATGGTGGGTGCGTCCTCAAACATATCCCGAACATGAGACATGATCTCGGTTACCAGCTCTATCAGACAAGGCGAATTAGCAGTAGACAAGGCGATGGTCAACGCAGTGCATATACCTGCTCCATGTTCAGTTGCGACCAAAGACGGGGCCACTTTTTCCATATACTCGAAGAAAGAAGATTCAACCCAAATAAGGAGCAGGTCTCCGGACAAGTTCAGCGATAGACGAGGTATAACGTGCATCAGCGAATGTAAAGGTGCCATATTCTCCTCGATATCGTGAAGGTCGGGTATCTCCGTCGCATCATGAATCATCTGGGCCAGGAAGAGTTTCCAGAGGTCCTTGGATTTGACGACCGCTTCCAGAATATTGCGCTGAAGTCCACTCATGGGCAACTTTGTGTCGAATGCCAGCGTCTGGATAAACGAGCCGCCGCAAATGACGGATGGATCGTCCCCGTGTTCGTAGTGATATGCTCCAAGATGAGGGAGATAACACGAGGACCTGGATCTGGACCAAATTCTTCAGCCAGACAAGCGAAGAAACGACGAATAAGGAGCGCCTCTTCCGCTGCCTCGAGCCCAGCGCGGTCTCTCATCCGGGATGTTGTACGGAGAGTGGTTCGTAACGCAGCTTCAACCGCGCGCTTTGATTCAGAGCAGTGAGCGAAGCGCCAATACTGAACAAGAAGTGGAATGGTGAAGTCATCTCGATCTTTGATGAGCCTGTGTACATGTCAGCCATTCATCCCACTGTAGATGAGGGACGAACCGACGAAAAGGTGCAGAAAGCAGTGACAGAACTTTGCACAGGTTTCCAAACGATTTACGATGCTTCTCAGTACTTGGAATGGCGTCTAGTGCTCTCTGTCGCCACAGCTGGTTTTGGGTCAGTCTCAGCAAGGACAGAACTGTGGGACTGACATGTCGACTGATGCTCTTCCATCTACCTAGAAGAGCATTTATGAGTGGTTCCGCAATGTTAAAATGCTCCGGATGCGCAAAAATGATGCTGGAAAGAGCGTCGAAAATTTCGAAATAGCAAACCTTTCCCTGAGAATCGTTAAGATTTGAATATCAAATATATTGACTTATACCTCTCGAGGATCGGGTTTAGTGTTCAGAACAATGTCAACAAGGAGGTCCACGAAAGAATGGTGGAGAAAGCCATTTGCCAGACGCTCACTGATCTGTCGATTACTGCAGCAGTAGGTGTTGATGGTCTCTTTATTGCAACCACGATACCGGTTGTTGCAGCTAGATCAGAGAGCGAGTGTCCTCGAAGACTAGCTACCTGCGACCGAAGCATCGTTGCGACTTCGCGTACGTCACGCAACAAAAGATCATGAACATTTTGATGTGTATTCTGGGTCAGATTTGAAGAGTGAGAGTGCTGTCGAGATTTTGGCATGTCGACGGGGAAAGAAAGCAGATTATTTGGCTCACACGAGCCAGCACTGTCAGCACTGAATCGAGACTGTTTATTGCGTGATGTACAAGGTTAGATGTAAAGAGGAGAAATAGCAAGTACAAATAGAAGAGTCCGAGCAAAGCTCTGGGCACCATCTCTCAAGGAGATACATCCGCATGTTGCATTTGGAGCGGCAATTCGTCTCCTGGATTCATTTCCATCCATTTTGAGAATTCGTACATAGTTCTGACCCTTGGTATCATCTTGCAAATTAGTTTATGGACGGGCCAATCGCTATATGATGTGAGGAGTGAGGCCAGCTTCGAACTTGAACGTACCATTTCTGACATTCCTTGGAGCAATATCGCGCCTTGCAATCCTTGCATTCAAACTTGCCCTTGGTCATGCACCCTCGATTTTGGCACCGTCTGAGAGGTACAACTTTTGTCTGAATGAGCATCAGAGGTACCCAGTAGTTGTACCTGGCTTCTCTCCCGAGCTGTGACGACGCAACCTCGGGTGAGAGCGAGAGAAACTCTTTGGCTAGAAGATACCAGAGTCGGATTCTCGGCATACGCTTGCCTATCGAGCGACACGTCTTGGGACTTGATATTTGTAGGTTTTGATAAAAGCCGTCTAAACAGTCATGAATGACCCCTAGGCGACGTTGAGACTGATTCATGGTGTCAAGGGATATAAAAACGTACCAGCATCTGCGCTGGAGGCGTCTTTGATAGACAAAGACGCCTCCATGTAGTCAAAAAATGACGATTTTATGAGGCCCATAACCAGAATATCTCGCTTCTTTTGGTCCGTATTATCTATCATTGAACCCAGGATTTTGCCAAGTGGGGTGAGAGTAATTCGGATCGAGTGGGTGTTTTCCATGATCGATCTGTCTTTTCGCAGGCTGCGAAAGTACGCTCGCCACAATGGAGGCGACGTCGCCAAAGCTTCGACATATTGTTTATGCCCCTTTACGACACTTTGCGCCTGGGTGTTTACCAAGGCATGCATGAAACATGCGCATGCCGCGACCGAATGGCCTTCTTTGTGTCGATGGGTTGCATCACACTGGCCTTGCCCCCGACTGAGCATAGCCTTCAATACTTTTGCAATCTCAGGCCCTGGATTTGGCCCAAACTCGGCCTGTATAGACACCGAAAGTTTGCGGAGCCGGTTTAGATCGAATGGTTCTTCGAATGAAGGCTCTGAGTCGACTTGAATAAGAGTGAGCAGTTTGGTGAGGATTGATTGCTTGACTCCACTACAAACGGCTCTTCTCCAGTACTTGAGTAGAAGTGAAAACGTGTAATCGGATTCGCTTGCGATGACCCTACAAGGCTCGTGTCAGAGTTGTAAGACGAAGGGGATGAAGTGGCGAACTCGCGAAATCTAGAGATGAAAGTGCTCTTAAATTCGCATAAAATGCTAAAATGGGAATCATGCCGTTCAGGATCAGGGAATATTGTCAGATGACGCTTGTCCCAGAGCTGCAAAACTTGTCAGAAATCGGGTCGTGGAAGCCATTCAATTTACCTGTTTTGTCATTACCGCCCATCCACTAATAAGACTAGACCAAAGGCGATCCTCGACGATAGTATCTCCTCGAAGCGCCGCGAATATCTTGCAAAGTAGGTAGATTGCATTGCAGTAGTGGATTGACTAGTGTAATTTAGACGTGGAAGATGAGGATATTGATAGGAATACCTCATTCAGTACAATCGGGGCATCGGCAATGAATTGTTGGACCGCGGTGATGACGGAGTGCCTATCGCAGATATCAGCGAGCCTTAAAGCAGCTTGTCGAGTGCACTGCATCATAAAACTGGCTATTTTGGCAAGTTTATCAGCGATTAACTCTGCTCGCAAAAGGTTGAGATCCATTGGCATTGGCCGCTTAAACTCAGCCAGAAAGCGAGGAAGCTCTTTGATATCTTGCACGACTGTATCTTCGGGGATTGCCCTTTGGAATGCGTCTTTTCCTGCATCGTGTGCCCTATATGTCTTAGTCGCCATCTTCCTTGTCGGGTCCAGGTTTCTCAGCGCCAATTTCCAAGACTTTCGACAAGGACTTGGACAAGACCAGAAGGATATAATGGAGATTCAAGGCTATGTGAAAGACCGGGACAATGGATCTACCATCTCTCTTATATTTACGCCGTACATTTCTGGTTCGCGTATACTGATAGCTTTGGCTTCTGCCACAACGGAGGCAAAGTCAAGACCGGGCAAAGAGAGGTCTAACGGGTCCCACAGCGAAGATAAATGCTGATTATCGACAGACTCTTACCCGAAAGTTTCGCTACACCATGGCTACAAACGCAGAGGACGAGAAACATTTAGGATATCTCAGACAAGCCCTTGAAGAAGCCCGAAAATGCACACCTGTCCCAACAGCATTTTGTGTTGGGTGTGTCATCGTTGCACATCCATCTGCATCGCTCAAAGGCATCGATGAAGACGAATTGATCATCGGAAGAGGATATTCAAGAGAACTACCGGGAAACACACACGCAGAAGCAAACGCACTCGCCAAAGCCCGACAACTCGCGACTTCCCCCTCGACGAGCGAAACGTATACCACTGCCATCGTCGAGGAGCTCCTCTCTACTGCTTCAGTCTACACGACGCTGGAACCGTGTAGCGTCCGTACGTCGGGACTCGCTCCCTGCGCAAAGGCGTTGCTCGATGCAAAGGTTAAAAGATGCTACATTGGTGCCGCTGAGCCACCAGACTTTGTAAACTGCGAGGGTGCGAATATGTTGAAAGAGGGCGGGGTCGAAGTACATTGGATAAAGGGACTCGAAGACGAGTGTCTGAAGACTGCGCGAGGCGAGTGGTAGTGTCTACGTGACGATTACTTTGGCTTGTTACTAGCTCTGTACAAAGAGATTAGAATCACGTCTCTTTTCTGGGCAAGAAACATACTTGTATGTGAATGGTTTTCGCGTCGGTGCAAACTCGCCTAACTTGTGGCCCACCATTTCCTGAGTGATCGTCACAGGATTATACATCTTTCCGTTGTGGATCATAAACTTTGCTCTGTGAGTATTTATGAGCGCTGGCGAGTCAAGTGGTCTAGAAAACCGCACCCAACAAAGTTTGGAAGGACAGTACATGCTCTTGCTTTCGTGTAAATGGGAATATTACGTGCAATGGACTCGCGGAGATTTGGAAACGCGACAAAATAGGGACCTGACCATAGAGGACCAGCATTTCGAAGGACGAAAGAAAGCATATTAGCACCATATAGCAATGGAGCAGGTTTACACACCCTTCCAGGCTGAACGAGAAAAGAGTCGAAGAGACGGCTTCATGGTCGAACGGCCGACACCTTGAAACTTTTCCAAAATAAAACTATCCTTCTCTGAAAGATATTCAGAGGAGATTGAAGTGTGTTTTTGGCCTCCACACGCGTTTTAGCAATTGCGTAGGTCAAAGTCAGGTCCAGAATTTGTGAACAACGCTTGCTCCCTACCGCGGACTCGTTGAGACTACACGCGGGCCAAACGACATTGAATAAAACATAGAAACGGCATAAAAATCCTCAAAGGACACTGCCATACCTCGCTACACGTTTCAGCGAGCGAGCCACACGACAAGTGCGAGGCCTGAGGACTTTACAGCACAAGATCTTGCAACTCTTCGGTCCTCGAAACTCGTTGAACAATCAGTCGTATTCTATCTTGACGCCACCACTTGCTCAGAGTCGGTGAGACAATGTCGCAGGTTCAAAATTGGCAGATTTATCGATGGTCAACGTACGTTTTACTCGTTAGCTTCTCATTTATACAATTTACATTCGCCCTACTTTCCCAATCCATGCTCCCCATCCGCGTTCTAATTTCTCCTCACTCTCACGGAGCACGCTCGTGATCGCGATTGCTCACTGTTTCCGTACAGTGTTGGGCTTGCTCTCCTCGATACGGTCGATGAGCTCGTCCGAGACAACATGATCTCCGTCGAAATGGCAAACATTATCATGGCTCGGGTACGTCCGTGACTGTTCCTCAGTACTTCGTTCTAATGTTCCGAAAAGTATGACGAATCCGTCTGTTCCACGTTGAGGAAGAAAGTCGACTCGAAATGCTCATTCACTGTACGTTTCCCCTCTATTCGTCCTCCCCCAATCTGACGAGCAATAAACAGGCTAAATGCCAAACGTTCAACCTCGTCGACGAAGTGTACCGATTCTCACTCAAGAATGTGCGCTTCAAGATGGAAGCCGGCCAAGTCGTGACTGTCCCGACCATGAAGATTACCGCGCTCAAGAGTGGGACGCTTGACGAACTTGACGCTTCAGGATCATCCAACGTTGCGCCTGCAGCAGGCCCAAGCAAGAAGTCCTAAAAAGGCTGCAGATGATGGACCACGGCCACTGGCTGAAGAAAAGGAGCGCAAGGACGCGAAGAAAAAGTCGAAAAAGGGTATATCGTAGAGCACCAGACCGTAATTTCTAGCTTTGCAAGTCTCTCTTGTATCTCTACCTAGCTCCGTAATTAACTCGTGGCTCTTCAATAGGACGTGCTTCACGTGATACAATGAAGAAAGAACTGTATATGAAGAGGTAGAGTAAGATTTTTTATTGGATGAACATGTAGTCCAAAAGGGAGAGCTTGTCGCAAACCATTGCTAAAGCAGGGGGATATCGAACAGGGGTAAAATAGAGAAAGGTTACGGAAGATACATAGCTTGGTATAAACAGCGGCCAGGCGTGTTAAATCCAACAAGAGTACCTATCCTCACAGGCCATGGGTGTAGACGTTGACCCTCCATAATCCACCACAGACGCCTCCTCCAAGGGGACAAATGACATCGCAATCACGTCGATCCGCCACGTTGAGGGGTGCTGGGGGATCGTTGGAGCACAAGCACTCGGTCGGGGCAACGGCAGCATTGGCAAAGCCCGCATTTGCACACGCACTCGTGCACTTGTCGACGGATAGGTCACCATCGATAGCTTGTGCAGTCCACATTGCGAATGCTCCGAGGGCTGGGTCGGTGTCAAAGCATCCTTGCTCCTTAAAGTCTCCCGACACAGCTTGGGCGAAGGGTCCAGTACGTGCCTCCATATCTTCTGGCGAGAGCTGATAGATGGCAATCGCAGAATCTGCGCAAGTGTCGCTGGGAACGTCCGAGAAGAGGAACGAGCCGCACGAGCACTTGTGTTCGGCTTGCAAACCTATGATTCCGTACCCATTTCCGAGACAAAAGTCTGCGCATTGAAGAGGAGTAACGGATTCGGAGACGAGCGAGGGTCCACGGAGCACATTGGTATTGTAGACGACATTAAGTGGGTCGAAACTGTCCACCACACAGTGGTAGTGATAGTAAGTGATGCCAGTGCTGCCGGTGATGCTCTGGGAAATGGTTGGAAGGCTGCTGGGAACTGGAGAAGCCGTCGAGCTAGGCGTGTCGGTTGCACTTGATGATGGCTCGGCACTACTCGACGGCGTTTCAGTTTCTATAATGGTACCTCCAGTCTCCTCGGTACTACTAGTAGACGCTGTTGATGCTACCGTCGTCGTTTCTTGCGCAGGCAGATAGTAAATTTGAAAGCTCGTTGGGCCGCCGCACCATTTCTCTGCGCCGTTGCTTCCGGCACACGCACTGTTACAGTGGCCTTGGCCAACAGTGACGGCTCCATCTCCAAGAGTATTGTCGCATATGCATTGTTCGCCCGCCAAGACACCCGCATACGCATACGGCGACGCTTCAGAGGTCGCACAGGCCGCAACGCACGTCTGGATGGAGGTCTGATTCCACGGAACTTGAACTGTCAGCACTTCATTCCCAGTCGTACTCGAAACGGAGGCGTAGCATCCAAGCAGGGTATACGCTGCCGAGCCATCGTCTCGTCGGGCCACAGAAGAGGGAGTTTCTGCTCGTTTTTTGGTTGGGAGGATTGGTTGAGGTTGCTTCAGACCATTTCGAGCTTCGAGACGCTCGACAAACGCGGCGTTATGTCGTTTGTGAATTTCGCGGGCATCAATCTGGCCGCTGACATGACCAGAAAGAGCCAATGCTGGGTAGATGACAGAAAAAAGAGTGGCAGAAAAAATGATTGTAGTTTTTGCCATAATAATACGGCGAGGTGGTGGTTCAAAAGGCGGACGAGGTCGGGTCAGAGAAGCTGTCAGAAGCTGCGGCATGCATATGGCAACACTATCAAAAATCGATAAATGTATCACAACCGATATTCGGAGACATGTTAATCTCATCCAATAATGTACAACCTAAACTATGCAGCCCCTTTGTACTTGTCCTCATTCTCCTGAAGAATGTTGGGATCCAGCGTATTTCTCAGTCCGAGAAGCGTCTCTCGAACCGCCTCGCTTGCTCCAATCATAGGCTTGATGACAGCGATGGGGACAGCTCGGACCACGGCTCGTACAGGTCCCTACACATGTATTTAGTATATCGTGATAAATATAGGATTCACGTACGCCTGAACCAGACTGCTCGTATACTTCCATCGGGACCGCCAATATTGTCTGAGCCGCCGCGTTGATATTCCTCGATAGGCTCTTATAAGCCGTCTTGACTCCCTGCTTGACATCCTCGGGCTGCGCAGCATAGCGAGAGATGACCGCTTGACGCTCAATCTCCTCCGAGTCCTCCAGAGCATCTGCGATGGCTGATATCCCTCCATCACTCCCACCGATAGCACTCGCTGGTCTGATGATAGGGGAAGGCATCGCTTCTCCCATGATCGTCCGACCATGAGAGCCAGGGGTGCCGTCGAAAAGAGCACCTTCTGCGCCGAGAGCTCGCTCGGCATGCTCGAGAATAACCTGTGTTCCTGTCGCGAGTTTTGCACCAAGCTTGATTGTCTCCATGGCCGTAGTCTTCATAAACGCTGCGGTTCCTTTCTGGATTCCCCTGGCGAGACGCTTGTCTTTCTTGTACTGGGCTATTGGCAGGAGCAACAGATCTGCAACACCTGTTCCGACATTGACGAGAGATCTGATAGGCGCAACTCCAGAAATAACGTCTGCGAGTTGATTGGCTTTGACATCCGGAGTCCAGAGATCGTTGAGAGTGTCACCCAGGCGAGCCCATCCAACCATCTATAAACAATGTGAGCGACATCGGGAGCACCAGAGGGACTCACTCCTGTGAGTGTGATATGCCGCAGTGTCATCTCTGCGTCCTCAAAGTGGAAAAAGTTCATCAACTCGATTGTCTTTCCCTCTTTGAGTGCTTTATAGTCGACACGCTTAGGCTTGTAGTCCAGTTTGAGTTCGACTGGGAAAACCTCGACGCGTTCTGTTTAGTAATTAGCTTTCTGCCTGATATCTTATTGACAAAACTGACGGAAATATGTTTCTGGTTGCGGAGTAGGAGGCACTGGAGGTCGGAACCCATTGGAATCTTGAAAGCTGAAAAACTTCTTGAGAAAGTCGAGCGCGTCTTGATCCACATAGAGTCGGATAGGTAGGATCTTTGCCTGCCACAGCGTCAGAAACAGACAAGAACAAGTTCAAGAAACTTACCCTCAATCGAGCTTCTTCATCCGGTACATTCGGCGACGGTTTTACCATCTTTAGCTCGACGCGCACCATGTCAGAGTCCGTTTCGCGTTTGTTCCCCCGCGAATCTGTCCTCATCGATGTAAGGAAGTTGACCCATGTCGACGTCTTCATATGGTCCAGAATCTTGAGGTCTCTGACAGTCGCAAGGATATTACTCGCTACCGTGTCCTCCGGCTTGAACTTGTCAATTGCTGCATTCAGTCCTTGTACTTCAATCTCCACTTCAGACTTCTTTGAGCGTCCCCATACACGGCGTCTGCGTTTCTTGGTGTCACCCGTATGTTCGGGCGGGTGCGGTGCATTGGCAGGTAATGTTTGCCACGACTCTTGACTCGCTGTCTCAAAGTCTTCGGCAAGGTTGGCATCGATGGCCGCGACAAGATCCTGTCCGTCCATATCTTCAATGTCTCCTTCCAGGCCGAGGTAAACCGAGTTGAATAGTAGCGCATTTGTCTTTTCAATGCTGTCGTCTGGCGCTTGTCCATTAGCCAAAAGCTGCTTGATCTTCTCAAGTCGTCTACGGATAGCTTTCACTTCTTCCTCGATGGTCTTTCTGGTGCGATGCCAGTCGTATCCACTGTGAAGGTGGACATTAATCTTGGTCTCAGAGACCCGAACGGAAAGTGGAGAGCTGCCACGACTGAGGCAGGGTAAGCAGGTGCACCAGCAATACTGGGGACATACTCAGAATTGGTGACAGTCTCTGGAGGGAGACGATCAAAGTAGCCTTCAATGACCTTTATGGGCTCGTCCGTGAGCATCCGGATTGTATGGCCAATATCAGAGTTGATCTCGACAAACCCAGGCATCCCCCCAGTGGGCGACATCCGTCCCTCGGGATGGTCATGCGTTTCAAGATCCCCAAACTCTTCTTCAAAGTCGTATGGACGAGCTCCGCCAAACTTTGCATCAATAAACCCTGGGTTTCGAGGAATATCGTCTTCGATCAAGTCTGCTTCTGGACCAAGTTCTGGTACGCGCTTGAAAGCATTCTCCTCTAGGAAAATGGACGCTGAGAAAATCGTTAGAGTCTGGATCATTAGGTTAGCCTGTACTCACCAGCCATACTCCTCTTCCCTTGCTTCCCAGATATTGGGATCGAAGTCCCACCTTGTGTTGGCGGCCTAGGTAGATGAGCATTCAGCACTAACAGACGCATTATACGTACGGTGCTTCCGACTTCGGAGCCAGTGTTGCAAGGTCTCCGGCTAGTGACACGAGTGCCGAGATGGTGTCCGCACAAAGGTGGAGGGCGACAATGGCATTGGATACGTCGACCTGAGTACGTGGCTCCTCTCCACTGATAATGGCCAACTGAAATTGCAGGTTATTCACGGATAGGATGAGGGCGAATCCAGATATCTAACGAGCATAAGCACCAAGGATATCAGCGAGGGATAAACACTTACTAGCCAGTAGTCGAGCCCCTTGTTGATAGGTTTCGTTTGTAGTCCCTCCGGCAAGGGTGCGGCGGTATCGTCAATGAGGAGAGTGTACAATGACCGAGCAGTAACAGCGACCGAAGTATCCGCAGACCCATTGACAAGCTCGGTGCCCACAAACACGTCTTCAACGCCCAAAATCAAACAACCAGGATGGTTAGGAGGGATGACGCGGATGGAGCCATCACGGAAGTCCAGATTGAGGATCGTTCGTTCACTGGGAATCACTTGCTCAAACACCTGGCACATGTTCGTCAAACACGATCCCACGCGAAAGAAGAAACTTACTCCTGGGGGAGCCTTGGCGAACCGGGCGAGATCCTGAGCCAACGAGAAATCGGGGTAGACGGTATAGGTAAACTTGGATGCCGTCAGGTGAACTCTCGATTGCTTCGACTTTGCATCGACAAGGGATATCGAGTCTAGCCGAAGCTCGATCATTGGGATAGATGGCCCAAACTAGGACAGCGTCAACGGCCGGTTTGCAAGATGCAATGAAACTAACCAGACGCCGTGGAGATGTAAGGGAGAGATATACGCGTGGTCCATCCGGTTCCATCTCTTGCAGAGTCGTGTCCATCACAGTCGCGATGATGACTGTTTCATCCTGGAAGAGATGAGATTACAACTCGAGCAGTATTGCATCGCATACCTTTCCATCAGGCCTCACCTGCACAGTCGTCTCAATCCCCGCAGCCATTAATTCGACTGGTCGAATCGGAGCCTCTTCGCGTGGCACCATGAGCTTGACAAAGACTACATCACAATCAGCAAATAATTTTCGTTTGAGAGTAAATTCGCACCTTCGCCAAGGCTGAGCTTTGCAGTGAGATCGCTTCGTGGCTGGACGACCTGCTCCTCTTCTACAGCCGACGCAGTCCTATCCACAAAGTACCGGCTACCAACAAGCAAGGTTGGTGCACGACTTGTGGCCTGACTTGTAGTAGTGCTAGCCGTCTTTGGAGACAACGCACGATCCGCCCATTGCGCCATGTCGTCTGCAAACAGCTGTAAGCCATCTAGAGGAGGTTTCTCCAATAAGCACGATATTCGCGGTATCACCACTTCTACAGAGGTCATCGCCTGCGCGTCGGCACCCGTCGAACCGAGGTTAGATGGTGTCCCAGAACGAAGCTTTACGAGCGACTCGGAGTATAGACCTGACGATGATGTGGCATCCTGCAGCGACTGCGTCGTCGCACATCCCACACATAAAAAGGCCACCGCTTTTGGCGCTGTCATAGGGTAAGACTTCGCTTCTGACGGTTAAGATTTACCTACCACTAGGCGCAGCATAAAACGCCAGCAACTCTCTCCACCCAACGGACAACTTGACAGGTAAAACCTCCTTCTCCTCCTTGTCAGAATCAAACCGCGCACGTCCTTTCTGGCCTCTTGTCGGCTTCTCCACAGATGCCTTGTAAAGGGTGAGATGCGGCTCGTGAATGTCGACTACGACAACTCCAGATCGCTGACGAAGCAACTTTCGTTTCGTATACCGATCCGGCTCGGTGGACGCAGTTCGCAACTCGACTCGAATTAAAGTACACCGAACGTGGGTATTGTCATCCTACGAGCCTTTAGTTCGGGCACTCGATAATAAAAGAAACTCACTTTAACCTCCTCCGCAGCACTGGAAAATTCTGCAATAACCATATCCTGAACTCGGTGCCTACTTGGGACATCCGGCGACGGCAACTCTACCAATCGAGCTTTAGGTGTTGTAGCAGGCGATGGAGCATCTCTGGAAGCTCGCTGAGTCGTCGCCTGCTTCCATCCTTGTCCAGCAGTCGATTTAGTCGTCCGCACCTCGACGCTCGCGGGACCGTTTGAACTCTCCGGCAAGTCCAAATATTTGATATAGCCAAGTAACCAGCTAAGCAGAACCGTATCCAAAAACAGATGGAGCGGTGCAACCTCTACACTCGTAGATCCAGAATCAAGATCGACCTGGACGATTGCCGCCTCGAGCGCTTCAGCTTCTGGCAAATTCGCAGGTGCACGAGGCTGTCTTGTAGCGGGGAGACGCGCTCGCCATAGCGAAATCTTGGGGCGACCCGCTGCAGAGATATGCGACGCAGGGTTTGTCCAATCCTGAACGGGAACCATATACGAGTGTCCGGGCTCTTTAATCTCCACCGCAGAAGCGTCGTACTGCGCCGTCGTATGGTGGTCTACAATGAGCATTGGCGAAGCCATCCAAAACTCGGATGGTTCAGCGTCGCTAGAAGACTTTGGGACGCAATGGATAAAAAAGGCCGAAAGGTCTTTAAGACCACCGACGACGGATGGGCTTGTGGGTCCTGGTGTTAGATTAGCAGAGATGCCATCCAACTGAAGCCGCAAATGGGGTGCTTCGATATTCGACAAAGTGGACCCAAACACTCGCTCAAATATGACATCGGCATTGTCGTGTATCAGTTCAAACAAGTAGACGTGAATACCCCTCACGGAAAGGGATGCATGAAGGTTGGAGAGGAAGGGAGGTGAAGTGGTTTGACTCTTTGGTGGTCGAGGAGGCGCACGCTTGGCGCCTGCAGGTTTGAACTCGTCTGCTATCGACAGCAGCGAGTTGATATGCGTCGTTTGTAGTCCAATCGTAGCAACGCCGACCTTGACCTGGAGCTGCAACGTTTCCTTTGGAGTCTGAGCAGAAGATGCCTCTTCATTCGATGAAGTGGCTCGTGGTGGAGGCGTGATTAGCGAGAGGACGATCGGGTCGTCGCCAAACGATAGAATACGCGTTAGAGGTGGCAAAGTGGATGATACAGATGCTGATACAGGATGTTGTTGAACAGGGGTCGAGAATGTGGCAGGTTTAACAGGAGTCGTAGGAGACGATTCTGGAGGCGTGAGTGGTGTGTCCCTTTCTTGAAGCGGTGGGGGTGTATGTGCGCGCACAGAATTGGCGGCACTGAAAAACATGGTACTCGAGGGGTCATCGTCGTCGTCTGAATCGAGCGTCGTCGAGGCTGCACCAGGAGGCGGCGGTAAGGAGACCATACTCTGGGTCATGGACGCATCCATCTCGTCGCTCCCTTCGTCCTCCTCTTCTTGTGGTTCTAGGTCTACGGGCTTTGGTGGGGATGGAGGGGCGATGATTTGGGTAGAGCCAGACTGGACAAACTTGGAAGTATCCGGACTGCCGGTGAGAGATTGAGCCGCATCTTGCACAAGAGGTCGAGTAAGAGCCTCTAAACCTTGTATAGTGACCGTCCTCTTCTCTCCAGCGTACACACCGTCCGTACTCGCACCCTTCTCCTCTGTACCATACACAATCTTGCCAACCTTCAACACGAGCTCCGTCTTGTGCTCATGTATCACTCTGACCACAATATTCGACGCCGTAAACGACAACCGTGCAAGGACACGTTCGACCATTTGCGCTAGCATCGACACACCCTCGACGTCTTCAATCCCACTGCCCTCTCTCCGAATCGCCGTACGCACGTGCATGTCCAACGGGTCCTCGCCAAACGGATCCAACGAACCAGGGACATGCGTCGCCATATCATCCTCGTCGTCCAGCTCCTGCTGCTGTAGCTCCTGAGGCGGCGGCGGTGGGAGTCGTACTCCAGTCTCGAGTGTGACTGAATCCCTCAACGACGCACCATCCAACTCTTCGTTGATAAACTCTTGCGCAACACTGACGACAGACTGCGCCAATCCATCCACCGCATCTTCACCGACCTCTCCAGCCTTTGTCTCTTCTGTATTCAAGTGTTGAGACTTGTGCAAGACGAGTGTGAGGTCTAGACGATCCACGGACAGACTCAGAGGCGCCGTGAGCAGATTCTGAAAGGGAAAGTTGACCGCCACCGAGCCTAGTACGCCATTCCGCACGCGCACAGGTAGTCCATCGAGCGATTCATTAAGTGCCTAGATAAATTACATCACAAAGAGACGCGCGTCAGCGTCCATCACGTTCAAAAGCAAAGCAAGACCAGA
The DNA here is from genome assembly GCA_910890315.1 of Serendipita indica DSM 11827. Lineage (NCBI taxonomy): Eukaryota > Fungi > Basidiomycota > Agaricomycetes > Sebacinales > Serendipitaceae > Serendipita > Serendipita indica. Next base: position 2,030,380 of record CAJVGD010000042.1, read on the forward strand.
CTGACGCGTTCATCGAGCTCGACGTCGTTAATCTCGACGTGTCCACTGCCTAGTTGCGCAGTAATCTTATTACTATCAAGTTGCCCAGGTTTGACGAGGTGCCCGAGCGATTTCTGGAGCACAAACGCGATGAAGCGCGTCTGGATAGAGGCCGGGAGCGCCAGAGACGGCAGAGAAAACGTTGGGATCGTAAATGGGAGAGAAATAAAGTTCAACATTGGTCGTGGATGGCGATGGATAAACGCCGCAGGGGCGAAGAGGCCGTGACCACCATCAGTCACCAATTCCAATGCAAATTCCTTTAATCTTATTGTCATCCCAGAGCAGAGTTACATGTCCTAGAAAGCGCATCCGCCGCGGGCATATGATCCCGGATCATACACCCTAGATACTGTACACAAGAGAGTCATTCCAAATCATCCTTTTAAGCGAGTTTTCTAGTACCCAGCAGGTCCATACCCAGTGCTGTAGCTTCGTTGTCGTCTATAGCTCGGAGCACCCATCATGGGTTCTGCTACATAGCTTCCAGCAGGGTAAACGGCCCCTCCACCATAGCTGCCAGGCGGACCGACGGGTACGGCGGGCCCATACCCAGTACCATAGCTACTGGGTGCGCCCATAGGCTGCGCATAGTCGTCGACAGGGTAGACATCCGGTTGAGGAACGATGAGCGGCGCACGACCATATCCTCGTGGACTCGGCGGCATTTCCCCCGGGTACATCACTGGCCCCGGAGCAATGTTATACCCGTTGACATTCGTATACCCTCCACCTATCCCACCAGTACCGATCGGGATGGACGAAACGGGTGGGCCAGCATATCCAGCATCAGCCATACCGTAAGACAAGCTACCTCGTCGCGAGCGACTTCTCCTCCCAAAGGAGGAACTAGGTGTAAATCCAACCGACCGACCACGCTCGTAGAATGGCTCGGCATATCCACCGCCGACGAGAGGCGTATTGACGAGCCCACGGTTCGCATACTGTTGTTCTGGAGAGAGATAGGGCGCAATTCCACCTGCTGGGTCATACTGAAATGTAAAAATTCGCTCGGCCGTGGCCAGAGCCACCTCGGCGGTCTGATGGCGTCCTCGTCTCGACCTGTATGGGTTTGCGCGCGACCACAGACGATTAGCTATAAAAATATATCAATAAAAACATTCTCTCGTCAAGAAAGAAACTAACCTTCGCCAATGGCCAACCCCGCAAGCGCCTCGCGCTCGCGCTCGAGGTCTGGATTCAGCGGGAGGTTCATGCTATTATGCTGAAACTCCCAAATACGAATAGCCTCATACCCAGCCGCCGCACCAAGCTCATCAGGCGTGCATTCGAGTGGATCCCGAAGGCCACCATAGACCTGGCGGTAAATTTGTTTTGCATGCTGGCGCGAATAACCCTGGACGGTGACGCCCACGGCAGATTTGAAGCGATTCCAGAGCGAGTCGAAAAAGCCGCTGGACATGAGGAAGATGGGAGGTAAGCTGTCTGTGAGAACGAGGCTGGGAAGGCGACAAACCGTTCTGTATCGCCCGAGTGAGCCAGGTAATAGTCGTATCCACCCCCTATATGCATCAATAAGCAACGATATTAGCCACAGCCATAATGGTGGAGAATGACGCAGACCGCCCATTAACAGGAGCATCCAGCGCAGTGTGGAATGGATAAAAGAAGAATAGACTAACATGTAGGGAGTGGATTATACGCTGGCATGGGCGGTGGAGGGAGGTCATAGTTGCTGGTGGCCCATCCTGGCGCATTCTGTTGGTAATAGCCATAATACGCCATTCCCTGTTTCTGAAACTGGACTTGCTTTTGTGCTGGATGCCGCTGGAGAGCGTGTGGAGGAGCGGCAATGGCCTGCTGAACTGGTGGAGTCTTCCAAGGAGCAGTCTGGCTGCGGCGGGGCGTCTTTGAATTGATGAGCGACTTCCAGCCGCTGCCACTGTTGGATCCTTTTGTACTAAATGTCACAGATCGACCTCCATTCGACGAGGATTGAGAGTTGGACGGCGACGACTGTGTATTCCGGGATGGAGTGCGAGATGGGTAAGGTGTATAACTCGGATAAGGTAATGCACCTCCACTGGGAGGAGACGCAAAGGCATTGGCAGAAGAAGAGGACGTCCACTCGGAGAGCATTTTACAAGTTTAGATCTCATCGGATTTCGACGCCGTGTTTATAGCTACAAGGTGCACCATGCCTTGCCTTTGCCTCATGCTACCCATGCCACCATACAGTAAACATGACCCGTATAATGGTACAGTATTCACAGGATTAGTCTCCTCTACGCACCCCTTCCAAGCCCAACGACAATGCTCACCCATCCATCCGCACCACTCATGCACGCCCCCAGCCACGCAAGCTCAGTCTCGAGCGGAACGACGACCCCATGCACTAGCACATGAGCAAGCGAGCCACCACCGCCAGCCTTGTCCTCGGGTGGGAACAACAACGGCAAATGTGTCTCCATCAACGTCTTCACCGTCGCCGGCTGGCCACCAGCAGAGCTCGAATACCCACCACTACTCCCCCCAGGATACAACCCAGCCGTCCCCGTCGTACCAAGCGGACTGCTCACCAACTGAGGAGAGCCAGGCGACTGCAACACACTCGTACTCGAATCGGCATTGGCCAGCGGAGGCACCAGTGGTTGGATCACTGTCCCTGTCCCTGCACTCCCGGGTAACGTGCTCGCATACGTCGCAAGAGCGTGGTTCCCTCCCCATGTCAAATGAGGATGAAGGGGCGACATTGCGCTCCCTGAAGACGCCCCTCCAAACAGACTCGTGCCCCCACCAGCACCAGCACCAGGTAAACCTACGTTCCCCGCTCGAGGAGACGTCGATGATCCAGTAGTGTTCGGTTGATCCGGCAGGTATATCCGTATTGGCACGGACCGGACGTTGTAGGCAGTGTCTCGGTCTTGCGGAGGAAGAGACGAAGCGGCCGTCGTCCCCGTATTAGGGTCAGTAGAGGGAGGCCGTGAACTCAGTGAGGAGCCGTGGAACGCTGATGGGGACGTAGGAGCCGTTGGTGGGACAGGCGAAGGTGTGATCCGAGAGGCCACTCGCCAAAAGTCTTCAAAGTTGTCTGTGCCAGATTTCAGTCGATGAGCACCAATAAAGAACTAAAGCTCACGATCTCGCAAGGCATCCCATATGCCATCCTGGTCCGCCTTTCGCAGCCCCGTAACGCGCTTGGTACTCCCCCACCGTAGAAAATCTGCTTCTTTAAGTTGAGCCATAAACGATTGCTTCAATGCTTCTTGATTTGCAGCACCTCCCCCACTAATCCCGCTCTGGTGCTGTCGTTCGCTTCCACCGGCCATTGGCGCTAAATGCAGAGTGAGTCGTAAAGGTACCGTTGGTTGAGGGAACACGACTGGAGCGTTTGAAGCTCCTCCAGAGGAGGGTGGATAGCTCGACGCTAGAGAGACGGTTTTCGACGCGACGTAGATGTCGTATAAGAGACCAATTGGCCAATTCCTTTTCAACATTAGCAAGAGAGACCAACTTTGTATGCACGCACCATTTAACTACGCCCCCAAACTCGTCTTCGAACCACCAAGAGTCCTCCTTTAGATTCGCGCCTTCCCGCTCACTGAGAACAAGCTCAACGAGATACTGTTTCAGTTCTGGGACAATCAACGGTAGATAACTGATCCTAGGGACCTGACGCAACACCAAAACATCAGCGCCCGCTCCTTCCCAAACCAAGCACGCATTGAACAACCAGAAATACGAGTCAAATAGACATACCTGCAAGTAATAACTCTCTCCCAACCCTCTATCGCTCTCCGCTGGGAGCTCCTTTTGGTCGATTCGAATCTCGAGTGGGACGCTGCCTTCCCATACAAGCCGTCGAAACAGTGTCGTCGTCGCAGATGCACTTGCCGCGCTCCCTGCTCCAGATCCCAGGCCAACGCCGCCCCCCAGCCCCGACGGAGACGCGATCCGTGACGGATATCCGGACATGGACGGTCTACTAGATTATATCCACAACCTTATGTCTATAAGAGTTTCCCGAGATGTTGACGAGATCGTGCCAGACGCGTGTTACAGTCAAAACAAACGCGGTCAGAACTGGTGTAGGGATCCAAAGCGCGGACACCACCGGAGTTGTGAGAATACAAGCGTAAATACAATTAGAGTATATTTCATCTATCTCAATACTTGCAAAAGGGTTGATAAATGACTCGTCGCCTTTGTATTATCCTTTGCCACTTCCACGACGACGCTATACCTGTCCAGTGTAACGTACCCTCCACGCGACCGGTCCAAGCATATATCTGCGCGGAAGGGCATAGACGCAGCTCCCTTGCGTCGCGAGCACGTTGGGACCAAGTGGCGAGAATATCCCGGGTGAACAGGATACGGCACCAGCGAGGGCAATTGCCACCTTCGTAAATCTTTACTCCGCACAAGGTATTTGCACGGCAAGTCGAGTATAGAGCAAAAGTGACATCCCGGGCTGAGCATCGTAAGCAGCGGGCCACGGTAGATGAAAGACGGCTCACGCGTGAGTAATAGACTTTTGGGCGCGGGCGTCCAGTGAGAACTCGAAGAGCGTCGGTCTAGACGTGAGGAATCCATGTACTCGGTCTACCAAGGGCAATCGTATATGAGCCGGGATGGCGTCCGTCAAAGTCAACCGTAGGACCGGGGTCAACTTTCTCGAGAGGAGTCTCCTTTCCAACAAGATGAAGAGAATATCCAATTCTGGGTACCAATGAGGGAATGATAGTTGTTCCAGGGACGGCAGTTTGTACGCGTCGCAAGCCAACGACTTGGTCACCGCAGTGACAGGTTGTAACTTTCCATGAACTGTAATGCTCCGTAGTATCGGCAAGTCGAATGTAATAGACTTGTCCGTCGAGTCAAATGCCAATCGCAGGTCCAAGTCTGTCAAACTTGGCCACATGAAGTCCCAAAATGCGATGGGATACGTTTCGGTAAAGGTGATTGTCAGCTTTCGTACCGTTTCCGAGGAAAGCATGTGAAACGTCAACGTCGCACAGTGGATATTCAGCTCTCGAAGATGACAGCAGCGCTCAAACTCGTGTAGCCTATAACGAATGGGAGTTGGACAGCAGAACTCGCGAAGATTCTGGAGTTTCACCAGAGGAACCATGGTGCCCTGGTATACGAATGGTAGGGAGAGCGTTTCCGTGTTCGGTATGCACGAGAAGAGCCAGTCCCAAAAGGTTTGAGCATCTCCTCTGAACTTTCTCTCCATGGCTGATCGTACGGGCGGAAGTAGCACGACCTTGACCTCTCGCACGCTGGAGTCACCGACTGGAGGGTCATCGATTAGAGGGTAGAGCAGTAGTGATGATATTTCTGTGACCACAAGCTCAATCTTCAATATCTCCAGGGACTTTAGAGATATTATGGTCTCCAAAAAGCTTCGAAGATGCTGTGCGTCCACGCTAAAGTGCAGTTGGCGCAAAGTGGAGCGCATCTGGCTGATCAAACGGATTCCTTCACTGAAGTTTCTTTGTAAGTAAGACACTTCCGTCCACCGCAGTGATACACTATCAAAGGATTGCGGGCCTCCATGATGCTCCATAGGGCAGAAAGAGACGGAACGAAGATTTGGGAGTGTCTGAAGTATCGGAATCATCTGCGTCGCTTCACATCCAAGAGAAACACTAATTAATTGAGGATGTGAATCAGGTTGGAGCATTCCAAGAGAGGCACCTTGGATGTCGGCCAGCTGAGGATTCTGCTGAATAAATTCCCCTACACTACGTGAGTATGTCGTCGAGTCTCCAGTGGTGATATGTTCGAGATGCATCACCAATGATTTGAGAGCGGGAGTTGCGGGGAAGAGTTCGAGAAGACGCGTAGGCCGACCCGTACTACAGGTCCAATAGCAACATACGAGTTTCCTGATGCGCTTCGAGTGCGGGACGATGATTGGACCCATGTTGATGCGCCACGCCGAATCCTCGAAATAACCCTTGACAGAGATTTCCGTCTCGCGTGACCGTTCAATACACAGCATGATCAGCCTTTGAAGACTCGCATTAGAAGTGTCAATCTGCGTCCAGAAGCTGGGCTCGCAGGTAAGAAGGCGCCGCCATCTAGTAGAGACGGCCGTAAGCTGCTGTAGTGCCTTTATTCTCCTCCATAAAGTGTCTTGGCATAATATCTCATTGATGATCTGCAACCAAATCTCTACGGGAAAAGTGAAAAGTGGATCCACCCGGCGGTCATTGAGTGCCAGGAGTTTTCTGGTGATGTCGTTGTACTCGAGTGTCAGTTGATTTCGATCCAAGTTCAAATTGCCGATATGCCAAACACGCGAGAGTCGCTCTGCGAGCACTTGTCGGCGTAGCAGTTGTTCCTCGGTCCATTTTGCGGGTTGCGCCTCCATCCTAGATTAAAGTGGTATAAGAATGCCAACAGATCACACAATGAAGAGCCCTCGCTCCTTAGTCGCCCAGAAGCCGAGGGCGGAGATGGTCGGGCTCAAAGGGTGAGGTGTACTAGTATTACGCAGAACACATGATAATAAATACGGGTTTGTAGACCATTGTATAAGACACAACTGTATTAGAACATCCGGATGCATTATCAGATGGCGAGATTAGAATTATTGTCCATTTCACAAGCGAGGCAAGTAAACAGGATGATTGCGTATCTCCGCTAGTACTAACTCTTCAGAATCAGCAAGCAACTGTGGGCTCATGATGGTATGTTACCCAAAAGTTTGCAAACAAGTCGTATATACGTATTGGAAACGAGACGTACTATTTCAACATCACTCATAATGCAACTTGATTGTCGGCGTCATTACACTCGACGATAAGATCTATTTGAGTAATTGGAGTAGTGTCGAGAAGCGGCTAGTCATCGTCTTTTCCTTTGCGATGGTGTTCGATGGGTAAACTATTGCACTATATCTATCCAGTGAAGCATGGCCGGCACTTGCTCGCTCGATGCACATTTGTGAGCGATGATCGGAGGTACGTAAGAACGGAGCAGTGCGACAGCGCTCTGACCAGCTATATAGAACCTCCAGAGGACGAGAAGGATAAGGTGATACTTGTAAAAGCTTTCGCTTTTGTTCGCGCCCAGAGATATGATTTCTCGTAAGGCAGCTGCATGGCAAATCAAAGATGCAACAGTAATAGCACCCCTTGCTTCAAAGTTTGAGTAAGGTATATAATCAGGACAGTGCAAATTACCTATTATCGAGTATATTTCTGGCGCGGGCATCAACTGAGAGCTCGAAGAGTGTTGGTCGGGCCGTAAATAGTCCCCGTATCCTGTCCACCAAAAGTGATAATACATGAGAAGAGATGGCCTTGGATATCGTGAGCCGTCCCAAAGGTTTCAGATCGGGTGAGAGGAGTCTCCGTTCCAAAAGGATGAAGAGAATGTCCAACTCTGGATTCGAGCCAGTGAATGATAAGCTCTCCAAGCAGGGCACCTTATTCTGGTCGCAAGCCAAGGAATGGATCACTGCAGTAGCTACCTGCAGCGTCCCGTCCACGTTGATCTCACTAAGGCTCGGTAAATCCAACGTAATCGGCTCGCTAGTAAAATCGAAAAAGAGTCGGAGACTCAGCACGCTCAAGTTTGGCCATCTGGATGCCCGAAATTCTATGGGATGTGCTTCTCTGAGCGTGATACCCAACGTGCGCGTAGTTTCCGAGGAGAGCATGAGAAGTGCTTCGGCTCCACATTCTAGATTCAAGTCCTGAAGCATAGAACAGCACTCAAACTCGCTTATTTTGTACAGAATGACAGATTCGCAGCAGAACTGACGCAGTTTTGGGAGATTTGTTAAGGTGACCATGGTCGACCGGAGCACAAAAGGTAAGGAGAGCTTTTCCGTGTTTGGTGTGCGCAAAAGCAGCCAGTCCCAAAACCTTTTGGCATCATCACCGAATAGAAAGTCCTCCGTCTCAAGATCAGATGACGAGTACACGCGTAGCTCGCGGAGATTCGAACGCTCCTTGATAGTCTCTTCTAACAAGGATCGAAGAAGCAGTGGTGACAGATCTCCCAGGTCGAGGGATAGCGATGCTGCGTCGAGAACAATGAGATACCCCAATGCCTCCATAAGGTGACGCAGGTGTAGAGCATCGACGTTCAGGTAAAGGTTACGGAGTGTGGTGCGAAGTAGACCCAGAAGGGATATGCCCACCGCGTAGTTGTGTTGTATGTATGTCAGTTCGGTCCACGGGAGTGTTTTTTTCTCGATATGTGCCACTCTCGTCTGAAGCTCCATATGGCAGAAAGAGACAGAGCGGAGCTTTGGGAGCTTTCGAAGCGTCGAAATCGCCTGGCTTGCCTCACATCTGAGTGTAATGTGAGTCAAATTGGGGAGCAACTCGGGCTGGAGCATTTCGTGGCAGACAATCCCTATATCCATCAATTGTGGGTTCCTTTGTATGAAATTTATAATACTAGACATGTAGAGAGAATCCATACTCATCTCACCGAGGAGAAATAGGATGGTCTTTAGAGCGGGAGTTGTGGGGAAAAGTGATGGGAGCCGGGAGGCTCGAGTTGAGTCTACATTATACATGTATGAGGCCGAAATATGCTTGATGCGATGTGAATGGGGGGTTACAATCGCCGCAAGGTTTGCCTCCCACGCAGGATCCTCAAAGGTTCCAGATATATGCAGTTCTGCAGCTTGAGATCGTTCGAGGCAAGTCTTCGCAAGAGATAATATAATGTTTTTATAATCATCAACGAAGTAACACGCCTCGATTTGCGTCCAAAAGCTTGGTTCATTTATGATGAGAGACCGCCACAGAGTAGATACCGCCATTAGTTGCTGGATAGTCTTCATCTTGTTCACGAAATCAGCGGGCAGAATCCATTGGATAATTTCAGACCAAATCTCCACTGGAAACACGGAAAGTGGGTCGTTTCCGCCATCCTCTAGCGCGAATAGATCCTTGGTGATCTCGTTGTACTCTTTCGTTACCTGATTTACGCTCGGGTCATTTGTATCAATCTCCCAGCGACTTGAGATGTAGTCGACAAGAGCTCGTTGAGACCGTCGCAGTTGCTCCTTGGTCTGTGAGATGACCGTTACGTCCATATGAGAGACCCAATGGAATTCCACGGCTACACGGAAGAATAGTCACGTTATGGATGGTCCGCATGGAAAGAGGGGTCAAGATATAGAAATGCGAAGCGCGCGCTAAGCGAGATTGGAGAAGACACCAAAGGCGCCTACGAATGGCAATGTATAGTAAGCAATAAGGTACATGCCATGGTTCTTCAAGTGAGCCGTCTCCCACATCCAGAGGTAGCCGAATTCTACATCCGAATATCATGGGTTACACGATAAATATAAATCATGCGAACCGACGACCTTTTCCACTTTACCAACATTTCGAGGGCTTGCACATCTTACAACGGAAACACCATGTCGCTCGTGCTCTGCACTCACTTCTCTGACAAACAAATATATCCACAGATTATATACTGTGGCTAGAATCTTAGCTTATTGGCAGGGGTGGGGAAGCCATCGTGCGGCTCTATTACAAGAAGCAAGGAGAATGCTATTTGAGTACTCGAAGTAATGTAGATAGGCGATTAGTCTTCTTTTGCTTTCTGTCCGCTGGGTGAACGATGACACTATACCTGTCTAGTGCGACACGACCTTCGTTTGCTCGCTCGAAGCACATATCTGTGCGATGATAATTACGCAAGAACATAGCAGCGTGAACGCGTTCCGGCCAACTGCCCAGAACCTCCATGGGACTAGAGGGATATGGCGGTATCTGCAATAGCTGTCTCTTTCTTTTCTGTCCGGAGATACGGTCCCTTGGCAGTTGGTTACAGGGTAGATTGAGTATGCGACAGAAATAACATCCTGTACTAGATAGAGGTAAGTCAAGCATCCCGCCCGTCCGAATAGCTTACATGTCAGTATCTAGTACAGCTTTAGCGTGCACGTCAACCGATAGATCAAAGAGTGTTGGTCGAGCTGTGAATAGTCCTTGAATTCTTTCCACCAAAAGTGATAATATACCACTAGGGATAGACTTGGATATAGTGAGCCGCATCAACGGTTTGAGATCGCTTGAGAGGAGCCTCCTCTCTAAGAGGATGAAGAGAAGGTCCAACTCCGGATACCAGCGCGGGAACAATATATGTTCCAAACACGGCACCTTGTGCGCATCGCAAGCTAGCGAGCGGGTCACTGCAGTGACTGGTTGTAGCCTCCCGTCCACTTCGATCTCTCTGAGTTGCGGAAGATGGAACGTAATCGGCTCGCTTGTAGACTCGAAAGCCAATCGGAGATTCAGTGTGGTTAGGCTTGGCCATTTGAATGCCAAGAATTCGATGGGGTGTACTTCAGTGAATGTGATAGCCAGCTTACGTACCGTTTCCGACGAGAGCATGAGAAATGTCACGGCCCCACATTGTAGATTGAGCTCCTGAAGACTTGAGCAGGAATCGACTTCGCGCAGGTGGTAAAGAATGACAGATCCACAGTAGAATCGACGAAGCTTTTTAAGATTCGTTAACGACACCATAGTCGATTGGAACGCGAAAGGCAAGAAGAGCGCTTCTGTATTAGGTATGCGCAACAGGAGCCAGTTCCAAAGGGTTTCAGGATCTGTGCCAAATCGAGAGTCCATCGCTATCCGATGATAGTATGTTGAGAATACGTCGACCTTCCGGACATTTGAATATTCGTTGACAGGCTCGTCTAGAACTGATCGAAGAAGTAATGGTGATAGATTGCCCAGGTCAAGGAATAAGGTCAACATCTCGAGGACGGCAAGATATCCCAAGGCCTCCATAAAGTCTCGCAGGTGTAAGGCGTCAACCTTGAGGTGAAGATCACGAAGGGAGGCACGAAGGAGACCGATCAAAAAGATGCCAACTCCATGGTTGAGTTGTGTATACTTCAGTTTGGTCCAGGGGAGGGGTTCATTGGTGTCGCAAGGTTGCGGCCGAGGCGGAGGCCACAGATCATGAAATGTGACAGAGCGGAGCCTTGGGAATTTTCGAAGGACAGGAATCGCCTGTGTCGCTTCACATTTGAGTGAAATGCGAGACAGACTAGAAAGTGAATCGGGTTGAAGCAGTGCATGGCAGGCACCCCGGATATCCGTTAGCTGCGGGTTCTGGTGTATAAAATGCCTGATACTACATACGTAGGCAGAATCTTGGCTGATTTCATCGTGGGGGAGTTGCACCGTCAATGCTTTCAGCACAGGAGTGATGGGGAAAAGCGATAAAAGTCGTGTGGCTCGCGCGGAATCTCTATTATATATGCGTACCAATATAATTTCTTTGATACGATGTGCATGAGGAGTTATCACCGTGCCAAGGTTTGCCTCCCACGCAGGGTCTTCGAAGGTCCCGCAGATAGAGAGCTCTGCAGCCTGAGACCGTTCGATACAGAGTTTGATAAGAGGAGTATGAAATTTTTTTGAGTTCAAATAGAAATGATATGTGTCTATCTGTGTCCAAAAGGACGGCTCGTGTATGATGAGGCGCCTCCAATGAGTGGATACCGCCATAAATTGTTGAAGCGTCTTCATCTTGGCCAGGAAAGAAGTAATTGATGGTGGTAGGACATCCTTGATGATTTCTGACCAAATTTCCACGGGCAACACGGAGAGTGGGTCCACTCTGCGACGTTTCTCTAGTGCTGATAGACTCATGACAGTTTCATTGTACTCGTTCATGACATGTTGTAGGTTCTGGCTATCCGTAGCGGTTTCCCAGTGACTTGCGAGTTGCTCTACAAGGGCTTGTTGATCCAGTCGCAGTTGCTCCTCCTCTGAAACCACTACTGTATCCATATGATTCTCTCTGCCACAAATACGGCAATTAAGGCAATAGTCACGCAGATACGCGCGAAATTCGTCACTGGTCGGTCCCACGCAGAGATGGAGAGGTCCAAGTTGTGAGGCAAGCGAGTCAGGGATGGCACCGGACGCGCGCCAGTACGAGAAATAACTGGAAGTAACTTTCGCCGGGCATGTGGTACCACCGCGGTTTGGACTCCACGTCGATGATTACAAAACAGTTGCCTTCTCTTCACGAGGAGAATGCGCAAAAGGAGACCACTTGCAGTCATTTTTAGCCATGTCTGAGCTCACAGTAGCCTGCGCTACGTCGACAAGGCTGTAAAAACAAGGCAGAATTAGGCGTTGGGCGGACTGAGCGCACTTGGAAAGATTCAGCCAGATAGATCGGTCAAAAATAGGTACATTGGCACAATCTATTCTCTGCCACATTGGATCTCCTTGGGCCACACGGGCGCGCTGGTCCGACAACTTTACCATTTACAGTCTTAGTCCCTCTCAGCAATGCATCGTATTCTTCCCAATATTTAGTTTGATGTCGAATCAGAGTCTCCGCACTCACTGCCTTTTGCCCATCGGAACTCGCATCCACAGCCCCGTCGGGAACAGGACAGCCTCGATGGAACAGTAAGAGCGTGGCTCGTTGTCACCGGAGTCACTGATGAAATAGATCCACGTTCACATTCGAGTACTCACAGCTCCCCCACCACGCCTCCTCCATATCTGCGCATTGCTCAATTCGTTCACACGACCTCGGGCCATATTTAACACGTACGTCCTTTCATCTCGGATCTCTGGATACCCCTTCGTTCATCTCTTCTGTCGCTTTTCTATCAAACTCACTTTAGCTGGCCCTATTCTTATTCGCATTACTCTAGACCACACCTCGACTCTAATCAGAGGAAGCAATGTACCTCCAAGCCTATCCCACCTCGCCTAGAGCGCACCTTCGGCGCTCATCTTCCGCACCATCTGTCACATCTCCGCCATTCAGAGTAGAGCCAGCAACCGAACGGCCAAAGCCCACCATACTTCTTCCCTCTTTCGTACCTCTGCCTCGCCCGCTCCCCCCTTCACCAATTCGCTCATGTCGACGGGGCCAGAAGAATGTTTTCAGAAAGCTTGTCAACCGCGACTTGTCCCTTCCAAGAGACGGATCTCTCTCGCTCGATCAACGTATCCTCGCCATTGAAGACAAGAGGTCGCTGACCGTGCCCACGTTGATCCATAGTAGAGCGCCCACACCCGATTCTTACGGCGTACCAGACAAATTGTCCACTGAGCAAAGCACTGAGATGGATCGTGGGTGGGAAGCAGAATGGTCGAAACCACCTTCGAAAAGGTAAGTAACATTTTGCTGCTGGAATGTTTGCTAATGTCAGATACTAGTCCAGCTTCTGGAACCTCGAGTACACCTAAGTTAACCGAAGACGGAAACGCATTACTGTCGTTGCGGACACCATCTCCAAATTTCACAATTAGAATCTTTGCAGAAGATCCCATGCGAAGCAGTCCTGTCAAATTGCATCCAGACTCCACGTCTCACACTGTCAATAAGCCGACGGGAACCCAAAGTCGAAGCCAGTTGCCCACCAGTGCACTTGGATTGTCCCTCGGCGAAACTCAGGGTCAACCACAGAGACACGCATCTCCAAGTCCTCGCTCTGGGCGAACAACTGGTCGACGCTCATCTCATCGGCGTACGTCCAAGCAAGTAGCTCTCGGGCACAGCCATGGCTATACCGTTGTCTCTCCAGAACTGTATGCCTCTCCCACAACCCCAAGGACGGCATCTAGTGGGTACACTCGTCGTATCACCGAGCGGGAGAGCGCAAGCGAAGCCGGGATGCTATTCCTGCGATCACGCAAGGGGCAGTATCGTCGTAGTTTTCGAACCATGCAGTGCCTGCTTCAATCGGAAACGGGCGATGCACCTCCGACGCCCGACCCCTTCGCCGGTCGTCAGCCCGAGTTGCACCGACTCGATGAAGATGGGGGAGGGACGGGGTTGATCCAAGAAAGGAGTATAAAGGTAGTGAAAAAACCTATATCATCTCTCTACTCGCCTGTTTCGACGCTCAATACCAATCCGTCCCCTATCGAACGTATCCCACCCATCCTGCAAATGCTGGCCCTGGATTCATATCCATCCGAACCTGCGACTACGTCCTTCCAGTCACGTAGTCGTGCTCAAGAAACTGAAACCTTGGTGGGAGCGGTGAATGCGTTGACGGTGCAAAGGCCACCGAAACTCGAAATTCCCGTCTTCTCGCCAATTGTCGACTCTTTGGCGCACCTTTCGCTGACAAACATGATCAACGTCGTTCAAGCCGACCCCTCACCACCACCCCCGTATGCAAAGAACACAAACACCGACACATCGCCAGCAAGTTTGACGAGTACTTCGTCGCTCACAACACCGCAGAGCGGTTACTTGCGAGAAAACATGCGATCGGAGATGGCTCATCTCGCCAATCACGACCGCCTCCGGAATGTGCTTCCAGCCACCACGATGCCGGTGCGGATGAAACATGAGGATCCATCTCTTTATTCTCAACCGCCAATGGCTGTCAGAGAAATGATCGAGTCGCGCAATGGCCAATACAACGGTCGCTTGCTGGCAGCAACACCGAGCCAACATGATTCTGAACGCGAAGCAACGACGTCTGCGTCGCGGAATGCATCGTATGGAGTCGAGATTTTGGTCGAGACAAGCGTCCAAGTACACGTCGATACTATGCCTCGGCATGCGAATAAGCCAAAGCTACGAGACTCGCCTCCGAACAAGTCACATCTCAAGCTAAACATGGATGCTGTTGGGATGTATCCAGCGATCAAAACCCGTAAACGACCGATCGTCCTGGTACAAGTGAGTGACTTCTCCCGATCATTCGTTGCGATTTCTGATACCTCTTTTAGGATACACCATTTTCTGACGCTGTATTGATGGAGCATGCGTCTACTGGGACCATTCAGCGAACAGTTGTGCAGACTAGCTCCACGCCGGAGAGCAAAACGCGCCGTCCACTTCCCCCACTCCCTAATGCGAAGAAGAGGACCGCAGAGCAACCATAGGCTATTGAGAATGGGTCTACCATTCCCTTTTTCTTACTTTACAGTAAACCTAGTAATGAATGTAACAATCTCACACCAATCGACCTATCTGAACCTAAAACTTACGGCATGTGTACTAGTCATCATGAGCAAATTCTGATCTGATTACTGCGTAACTCTATCAGGCGAGCCTCTTGAACCTGACCCAGTCCCCCGGGCCGTAGTGTTGCCAATCAACAAAAGAATCAGCGCAGTAATTTGAAGAAGGGGTTGGGATCAGTACTCAGGCTCGAGCAGGGCTAACTCCGGGCACAGCAGAGGACCATGTGCTACACTCCAATGCCTCGATTATAATATGACGAGTCACTGGAGCCATCGTTCCACTCTCGTATTTTGCTCTCTCTCACGGAAATGGGATTCTGCAACAACGACAATCGATTTCAAGTGGGCAGCAACTGTCGCCAACTCGACTTCACGCTCACATTTGAACAATCGTACGACAAGTCTCTTGAAAAGACCTTTACAGCAGATTACTCATCATTTCTCCTAGAATTCTCTCCCTCCTCCCTGACATACTTTTCATTGTCGTCGCGCTCCACCGTCTACGAGAGCTCCATTTATGGAGCACCAAAATTTCGAGGATATGGACGGGACTTTACTGCTCAAAAGCGCTCGCTGGACTGATGCTAGTCGCTTCTAGTCTCGCTGCCCTCATTGTCCACGCGGTCACCGGTTCAGTACGGCATACGACCCGAACGACGCTCCCAACCCTCATTTTCCAACTCCTCGCAGTGGTATGGCTTCCATCTCTGATTGACGCTGGTGACTGACCACCTTTTGTTAGTCACTCCTCATCCCCCTCACTTTAGTCGAGCACACAAAATCGCTAGCACCGAGTTCACGTATAATCAACTACACGCTTATCAAGGGTCTCTTTGTGTCCGCAATACTACGGACCTACCTCCTCTCTGGTACACTCGACGCGTACCCACGCGTCTTTCACGCCACCGCTCTGGTGGCCGGATCATACTACATTGTCCTTTTCACCGAACTCGTTCACAAACGCTCAGGGTATCTCAAAGATGAATACAAATATCATCCTCAAGAAGCGAAAAGCAGCTTTCTTGTTCGCTCCATGTTTTTATGGTTGTTGCCTCTGCTATGGAGAGGGCGCAATACTCGATTTCAACTCAAGGACCTCAATGAGATCCCACAGGATTTCAAAGCAGAAGAATCGCGCCAGCACCTTCTCATAGCTTTGGAGACTGGAAAGTGCGTCAAATTGTCCCATCAACTCGTTCGAGCGTATTAATTCGTCATTTAGCAAATCTTCATACTTCTACCTCCTCCATTCAACCATTAACAGCTTTGGCATATCTTTCTTCGCACCAATCTTACCTCGTTTCATCCTCCTCCTCGCGACATTCGGACAACCGTTGCTCTTGAAGGATATACTAGGGTTCATGTCGACTCCTACAGCTTCCAACTCTGTAGGATGGGCCATCTTCGGTGGATACGTGTGCATATACGGGCTGATGGTCATCAGTACGGCACTTTTCTGGGAAAAAGTGATTTCCCCTCATTGCTGCGTTTGCTGTTCTGACCTTGTTGCTATAGCTCTACGCCGTCACAGTCAAGTATCGTGGTGCATTGGTCGGCGCCATATACTTAAAAACGCTGAAGGTCGCCTCTCATACAAGTCGACCTTTGGGCACAGGCGTCGGCAGCAATTACATGTCTGTCGACGTTGAGCGCATTACGTTGGGTATCGAGAGTTTTCACGAGCTACTTGGCGCATTCTTTTCTCTGCCATTAGCATTCGCTATTCTCTACAGTCAGGTACGTTCGTTTTATTTCACCCCGCCTTTAGCTCATATTGTCGGAATCCATTGCGCGTTGGGGCGGTTGGTAGGCTCACTGGGTGGCGTTTCTACCCCTGGGTATAATAGCTATCGCATTGTGTGCTACATCGTATGCGGCAAAGTTGGCAGGGACACGGCAGACTGTATGGTCTGCTAAAACGGACGAGCGCATCAAGTTCTTAGTATGTCGCTCACTCAATATCTCCTATAAGGGGCAAAGCAGCTAACTATGGTGTAGAGCTCTGTGATAGCCCAGCTTCTACCTATCAAATTCTTCGCCTACGAATCGTACATTGCGCGCAAGGCAGACCAACTTCGTAAGATTGAAATTCGTGCTCTCAAGCGTCTTTTGTGCGGTTATTCTTTCCATGTCTAGGCGTTTACTGATGAAACTTTGCAGCGTCGCGTTCCTCTGGGCCGCTACAATCTCCAACTCACTGATGGGTTTCACGCTCTTGGTCGTCATCGGTGTATATGCCGCCGTGTTTGGACGCTCGGGTGCTGGGAACACTTTGGACGTGGAACGAATATTCACCATCTACGCAACTGTACAGCTGCTTTCGTGGCCTTTAAATGTCCTTGGTACGTCTACCCGACTCTGTATTGTATGATTGAAGATGTTTGTAGGCCAGTTTCTGCCCGACGTCATGGCAGCATATGCCTCTATGAAGCGGATAGAGAAGTATCTTCTCTTTGATGAGAAGCCTCAGTCGCAGAGTATTGCATCAGATCCGAACTCGGAGAAGCATGTCGATAGTGATATCACACTCCGTGGCTCGTTTGCCTGGAATAAGGAAGAGGAACCAATTTTACCGAACGTCGATATCACGATTCCGACAGGCAAGCTCACCATCTGCACTGGACCTGTCGCAGCTGTACGTTGTCCGCTCACCTATGGGAGCAAGTTCTGAGTAGACCTAGGGCAAAACAAGCTTGCTGATTGCTCTCCTCGGTGAACTTGACGCAACATCTCCTCCGGAGAAAACGCACATGCCTACCCTCGAAAAGATAGGTTACACGTCGCAAGAGTCATTTATCATGCCGGGGTCACTTAGAGAAAACATTCTCTTCGGGAGCGAGTACGACGAAGCCTGGTATTCCAAGACGATCAAGGCGTGTGCGCTCGAAGTCGACTTTGATAGAATGCTGGCGGGTGATGGAACGAAAGTCACAGACGCTAGGAGTCTGAGTGGTGGGCAAAAGCAACGGATCGTACGTACACAGCTCGTAAAGCTGGGAGAGAGAAACTGACTAGACTGTAGGCACTTGCTCGTGCAGTCTACTCCCGTGCATCGTTGGTTCTGTTGGATGATCCTTTCAGCGCACTTGACGGCGAGACGGCATCCCATGGTAGGTCCCTCACAATTCAAAAGTAGGATGCTGACTTTGAGTAGTATTCGAGCATCTCTTTGGGCCTACTGGTTTACTAAGAGGCAGGACCGTTGTGCTCGTCACGCATTATGGCGCGTCCGTCTTCTCTTCGCTTGGCTCATCTCGACTGACCTCTCTCAGTGCACCACCTTCCGTCAGCAGACTGGGTGATAATACTAGAAAATGGATCTGTTACTCACAGCGGCACATGGGACGAAGTACAGCAATCCGGTTACAAGCTTAGCGATCTCTCTAAGACGATCGAGAAGTCGGAGAAATCGATTCAGAAGAAAGGAGAAGCTATATTAGAGGCGAAGAAGGCGGATGACGGCAAGAAGATTATGGATGAGACCGATGCAGTAGACGAGGTTGACGAGGAGAGCAAAAATCCGTACCTCCGTGGCCTCAAGCCGTACAAATTCTGGTTCGGAAACGCTGGATATTTATACACCGTGTTTGCCTTGGTATGTCTTTCTCTGCTTTCCGTGCTCAGCGTTCCTAAAGCGACGTGTAGACAGTGTTCATCGTTTGGCCAATGACACGTTTGGCAATGCAAGTGAGCGTTTCACATAACAGGGTGAAGGTAGCCTTGGCTAACTGCATCAAGGGATATCTCAAAGAATGGTCGGATTCCGCGGACGCGAAGAACTATCCAGCCTGGATAGGGGGCCTCGCAGGGTTCTCATTTGGCCAAGTCGTCATATTGTATGCGCTCTTCTCCTACCTACCTCATTGGCTAAGGTTGATGGTCTAGGTCCTGCGGGTTCTTGTTCTACTCCAATCACATGACTCCACGAGTCGGGAAGAACATTCATTATCAAGAAATTCGGGGATTGCTACGTGCACCTGTCGATTGGATACAACGCACCCCTGCCGGACGAATCGTCAATCGGTTTTCTCAAGTAAGGGCCTGTTCGGCATCTACTTCACTTACGCTAAGTAATAATAGGATATTTTCGAGATCGACTTCAACTTTCCTATCGCCTTCCTTAATGGGTCGAGTGCAGGGTTTGGTTTGAGTACGTTCGATAACTCCAGGCGAGACTTGCTGTACTAACGGGCTATAGTCGGTACTATGGTCATCATCTACATCTCTGTAAGTTTTATCCTCCGATTTTGCCCATCTTACATTCTTTCAGAGTCCATGGCTCGCACTCAGTGCACCGCCTATGCTATTTGCGTACTGGATTCTACTAAGATTCTATCTCAAGTCATCCAAACAACTACAGGTACTCTCAGAGCGAATTGAATATTCAGGCAGTTGACAAACTTATTTAAGCAATTGGAAGCTGCATCCAAGAGTCCGCTTTATACCGTCTTTGGAACGACATTGGCGGGGCTAGAGAATATTCGGTTCGACTAATACTTATACTGGAGCCCAACTCATCGCTTTCAGGGCCTACCGAGCACAAGAGTTTTTCCTTCACCAGAATGACAAGCATCTCAATGCGAGTCAAGGGCCGTACCATTATCGCTTTGCGTCACTCCGATTCTTGTGAGCTTTTTATGCTCCGCGTAACCTAAAGGCTCTAACATATCTAGGAAAACCGCGCTGTCATTTATGACATTTATCATCGCGGTCGCACTGGCGGGGACGGTCGTTGGCTTACGAAGAAGCACCTCGATTGCTTTGTGAGTGTATAGACTACATTGTGTACGAAACTGATCTCTATATATAGCTTGGGAATGGCATTATCAAATATCACCAACATGGCTATGCAGCTCTCGCAACTGCTGACGGTGCGCAATTCCTTGAATACTCACATCCCGCTAACGCCTTGAAGAACTGGGCTGCCATCGAAAACGGCACAATCAGCGTCGCCAGGTTGCAAGAGATGGTCGAACTACCGGGAGAACGCGATGAAGAGGGTCAGATAATTATTTCGAAGAAGAGCGATATCTGGCCCACGCGCGGGAGCATTGTTTTCGAAAATGTTGAGCTCAAATACGGGTACGCAAACACTCGATGATTCCCATGCCGATGTTGATAGTCAACAGGGAGGACCTTCCAACGGTACTCAACAAGGTCTCGTTTACAATCAAGCCTGGCATGAAAGTCGGCATTTGCGGACGTACCGGGAGCGGGAAGAGTTCCACAGTTCAAGCACTATTTCGCGCCGTGGACTCTTCTCTTGTCAAAGGGAAAATCAGTATTGATGGCGTGGACATCCAGTCCCTCCCCCGACATACCCTGAGAAGTTCACTCTCGATTGTCACCCAAGAGCCGTTCTTGTGGCACGACACTATAAGGAACAATTTGGACGTCGAGGGCACGCAATCAGATGAGCGCATCTGGAGGGCACTCGATCAAGTTGGACTGAAGAAGACGATTCAAGGATTGAGCATGAAGCTCGAATCAATGATCGAGGAGGCAGGCTCGTTTTCTCGTGGCGAGGTAAGACGATTGCAACCTATACAACATGTCTTACTCTCTTGTAGCGTCAGCTACTCTGCCTTGCGAGGATACTTCTTCGGGCGCGCAAGATTGTTGTGCTGGATGAAGCGACAAGCAGGTATATAGCCAGCAGATCTTTAGCGCCTCTCTAAGCCTCATTTAGCATGGATCTCGAGACCGATGACCTTGTGCGTAAGGTCGTCGAATCGGAACTCAAGGACAGCACTGTATTGGCAGTCGCGCACAGAATCTGTGAGCACTTTCTCAATGATGAATAAGGTTTTTGACAAAATTTAGCGACAATTATCAACTTTGATCTCATCCTCGTCCTCGAGAATGGCGTTGTTGTCGAAGCCGATGCACCGGCCGCACTCCTCGCATCGGGGGGACGGTTTGCGCAACTTGCCGCAAGTCAAGGCATTGCTTCAAATCAATACGTTTAACTGTAGCTATTGTAGAATGGGCCTTCATGAAATAGGATCAATTTTCAGTCAGTCAAGGTCGATCGACCCCTCAATCAGACTTCACAAAGACAAATATTTCAAATAAGCACCCTGTAGATAGACGATGAGCCGCCGCGTGAGTATTACTATATGAAGGCACCATTAGTTGGTGAGGAGGCTGCAGCTTCTATACAGTGCAGTTATTGCCACTAGCATTGCCCTCTGGATAGGAATCAAGTAGGTACTCCGAACTACCTGATTTGTAGCCGCTTATGTCACCTCACTCATGGCCTTTTTTACACCAGAGAGGAGCAATTCATCGAAATCTCGTTCTTGGATGCATTGAGGAGCATAGTGGCGGTGTATGGATCTTTTGAGGTAATCTCCTTCACATCTGTTGCAGGTTGCCCGTAACGGACTTGCAAAGGATTTGATCCGAAACACAGATTCTCAGCATGTCCACAAAATGAATGCGAAACAGACATGACCTACGTCAAATGGCTATCACCTGGTCGGGACTTTGGCGCGAATCTCCGGAAATGGACCCAGTGCCCCCTCAAACGGAAATCTCGAAAGTGGCCCCCACTTGTGAAAGACCGAGACGTGGGTACAAATATCATGAGAACGACTCTGTTAGACGATATATCTGATGAAACAACAGGAGATTACTATCAAAGGGAGTCGGACTCTTGTAAGTTTGACGGTATGATAGCGCTCGTAAGCCTGCTATATTATCAGGTATCATCCCTACACTCATGTAGTGGTTCTTGGATGCGGATATATACTGAGAGTGTGTTATCATCCGGTCCCCTTGCTCGCTCTGATGTCAGTCCAGAGTGAAGAACTGTTTGCAGTCGTCTTCATGAGTTCTCACTGCACCCCACTTTGGTATCTGGATTGACTAGTACACCTACGCAGGGGCTCCTTATGTCTACAATGCCAGCTATTTGCAGTAACTTCAAGCCAAGGTAATAGGATTATTCAGACATATCCGAATCGTTGCCTTGTCGAGAAGTTGCAATTCATTGCGCATGGTTGGATATAATTGCAGGCAGAACCGCTGAGCAAATATACCCAGTCAATTGAAGCGAGCCACCACTTCAGAGACAATCTCGTGAGGAATGAACCGACACAGAAGCAGCCATTCACCACGCATTATCTTGCTGTGATCATTGCACAGCTGGGCTACAGTGAGATCGAGCACAATCCTGACTAAGTGTGCGAGCGTCTCGGGGCATCTTTTGGCAGAGCACGACAAGGCAATGTCGGATACCTGATGAACATGGTTCCTCAGGCATCCGAGATGGATGATCGTGGGCCAGAAAACGCGCTCTGGAGAGCTAACGGCCTAGATAGCCGACGCGCCTCGACGTGACGAGTTATCAGGTATTGGACTTTAAAGTCTCGAATCAATGTATTTCGTCACAGAACAAGGGAGCCCGGTCATGGTCGGGGTCAAGATGCGAGAGGGGTGCGTACCACCCGCCGCCCGCTTTATACCGCGAGGATGGTGATGCCGACAGAGAATATACCGTCCCATATTGCGCATAAATGTCTTGTAAACCACGGACGGAGGTTTGCCGGGCTGTCAAATGAGGGCGGGTGGATGCTCCGCTGGCGAGTGGTCATTCAAGGTTGGACTCGAACTATCATCAGAGTATATTCTTCTGTGATAAATCCGAGCGTTTGCAGGCATCTGTGGTGGTGGCAAAGACCAAATCCCACTTGGACTCTGCCTTAATTTTGCCAGCAGCACTCACGCTTGCCCGTCGCGAGTTCTATGCCTGGGCCAGTCGCAGTAGATATCGGAACACCTTCTCCTCGCTCGTCGTTTGAAGAAATCCAGCACCCAACTTACACCGCCGCTCGTTCAAATCCGCGCTACGACGCTGCCAGCCCGTCGTGGTCCTCGTCCTCTCACCAGCCACTCGTAGAAGAACTCCCTATGCACTACGTTACAGATGAAAAGGCAAGGAGGCGCATTATTCGAGCGCCGGGCTCTGTAGACCCTGGTTCCTCGCCGCTCACCAGCACCCGTGAGCATATGCCCTACGAAATGCATCCCCCGACAGACCACGTCGACGACATCGACGACGATGATGGAAAAGAGGTCTACAGACGGATGCGCGTCGCGACCGCCCTCCGCCAGATTCCACGTCCACCCCCGACGACCTTTAAAGAGGACTTAATCGAAAACCTACCAGCTGCCATTTACACTCTTTTATCATGCTGGACACGATTCTATCAGATTGGTAAAAATAACCACGTCGTCTGGGACGAGGCACACTTTGGAAAGTTTGGCAGTTACTATCTACGGGTAAGGACTGTTGGAACTGCGCGCTAAATCTATTTTTACACTCTTTCAGAGAGAATTCTATTTCGATGTACACCCGCCACTGGGTAAAATGATTGTCGGTCTCGTTGGCCTTCTCTCGGGCTACAACGGTAGCTTTGAGTTCAAGTCCGGCGACGCCTATCCTGAAGATGTACCCTATGTCGCCATGCGAGTCATGCTCGCCACCTTTGGCGTGCTCATGGTCCCCCTCGCCTGGTACACGTCTCGCGAACTCGGCTTTAGTCGACGCGCAGCACATTTGACCACCATCATGGTTCTTTGCGGTACGTTGTATTCAAAACTATGGAGAAACGCCGGCTCAATTGGCCCTGTCCCTAGACGTCGCCTGGCTTTGCATCTCCCGCTTTATCCTCCTCGACTCTATGCTCCTCTTCTTCACCTGTACTACCGTCTTTTGTCTCACAAAGTTTCATTCGGAACGACACGAGTAAGCTGACTCTCGGTCCTTGCCACGTCCTCATCATTTTCCATAGTCCGTTTGAGCCCGATTGGTGGATATGGCTCACCCTCACCGGAATTTCCATCGGATGCGTCACGTCTATCAAATGGGTCGGATTCTTCGTCACGGCGCTCGTTGGCGTATACACACTGGAGGATCTGTGGGAAAAGTTTGGCGACTTGAAAATGCGCAAGGTGAGGGCTTCTTTCATCTTTTTGAACACTTTGTATTAACCATCCAATAGCGAGATTACATCAAACATTGGATCGCCCGAGGCGCGCTCTTGATTGTGCTGCCGTTCATCGTCTACATGATTTCGTTCAAGATTCATTTCCTCATTCTCAACCATTCCGGAACTGGAGATTCACAAATGTCCTCGCTCTTCCAGGCAAACTTGGAAGGCAACGACTTTAGCAAGAATCCACTCGAAGTCGCCTTTGGCTCCAAAGTCACGTTCAAGAATATGGGATACGGTGGCGGTCTGTTGCACAGTCATACGCAGACCTATCCTGTAGGAAGTCAACAGCAGCAAGTGACCTGCTACCACTACAAGGACGACAACAACCACTGGCGCGTCGAAAAGCCATGGACCTCTGCCCCTGTCGACGACGAGGGTGACATCGAGTTCCTCAAGCACAATGACGTTGTCCGTCTCGTGCATACGCCGACCGGTCGAAACCTCCACTCTCACACTGTCGCTGCACCCGTCACCAAGCTCAACAATGAAGTGTCCTGCTATGGTAATACGACGACCGGCGATGCGGGTGACCACTGGATTGTTGAGATTGTCGACGACATGGTTCTCGGCAAGAGGCAGAATGTCCCGCATGTGCGAAGCTTGACGACAAAGTTGCGCTTCAAGCATCAGCAACTCGGGTGCTACCTCGTCGCGCCAAACACCGTCTTACCACCGTGGGGATTTAAGCAAATTGAAGTCAGCTGTGACAAGGAGAATAACCCAAATGATCCACACACACACTGGAACGTGGAGAGCCACTGGAACGGACGACGTGAGTGCCCATTCAACATCTAGGTATATGACTGATAATGAATAGTGCCCGTTGGAGAGACGAAGTTTTACAAGTCGCCATTTTTCCGCGACTTTTGGCATCTCAACGTTGCGATGATGACCTCGAACAATGCGCTCGTCCCCGACGCAGACAAGGAAGACATTCTCGCATCGTCGCCGACGGATTGGCCATGGCTGCACCTCGGTCTACGCATGTGCGGATGGGGCGACAATCAGACCAAGTACTACCTGATTGGTAACCCGGCTGTTTGGTGGAGCGGCACTGCGTCGTTGGGCATTTGTGTGCTCGTTATTTGCGTCTACCTCATTCGTAATCAACGGGGGTATCGTGATTGGGGTGTCGGCGAGTGGGATCATTTCCTGTATGTGTGCAAGATTGCTGGGCTCGGATGGGTGTTCCAATACGGTGCGCATTTTGTCAATTTGTTATTGAATCAGAGACTAATGAAGATCCAGTGCCGTTCCTCATCATGGGTCGAGTAACCTATATCCACCATTATTTGCCCACGCTCTACTTTGCCGTACTCATGGTCGGTCACTTGTTTGACCACCTCGTCTTCAAGTCGCGTCGCTTCTCCGAGAGGACGAAGTGGATCATCTTTGCTATTGCGTCTGGAATCGTCATTGGTGTCTTTTGGTGGTTCAGAGGCGTCGCGTTCGGTATCGACGGTCCCATTAAGGAGCACTGGGGGCTCTTGTGGCGCAAGGTACGTGGCTTGCTGATACTTAAACTAGTAACTAATGCGCTTCTACAGACTTGGAACATCTACGAGAGTCATTAGAGTGGACCATGACTGTGTTTTGACTGGCGGTTATTTACTCCCTCGTTTTATTCCGTTGTTAGACTTTACCCAAAAAGACTGGTTCTCACCGCGAGTCCACGTGCTCATGCTGAACCTCTTTGATTAAAAAGCTCTAAGGACACGCTGCTATAGGGGCAGTCCGCACACTTCGCAATCACGCGCGCTCGCATCGTTCTCAAACGTGCAGTGAGGACACATCTTCGTGCCGCTGCTTGTCGACGCGCCAGGTCCGGTGTCAAGACGGCTACGAGGACGGCTGCCACTGTCCACGTCCATGCCCATCTCTTCGAGCAATTCCGGTGGTATCTCTTCAAAGCCGTCATTATCCATAGGTCGAGACAAGCTTCCGGTATTCCTCGATTTGGACGCTACAGCTGTGTTAGTAGTATCAAACATAAGAAGCAGGCTACGCACGAGCTGATTCGACCGCGACCGCTGTGAGTGTTTGCCACCCGTCACGCTCGAGTAATGGATCCAAGACCGTTGCTTCCTCAAAGTTGGGACTAGTCGCCACTTTGGCAATCGCCTTTATATCTTCCCGACCGATAATTTCAACCTGGTTCCAATACGCGAGGAGATGCCAGTCACTCAGCCATTTCGCTACCTTTTCGCGTGCTCGTCTGGCCTCGAATGACGAATCAATTGGACTTGCGACGACAGATGCCGCGTCTATTTGATTAATTTCGGCGAGGAGCTTGTCCGTTGTCTGCTCTTCAATTCCGTGACGGTTCTCAATTGGGAAACCCTTTGGTGAACGGAACAGTGGCGAAGGTTGAAGGGGAAAGCCGTGAGTGATCTAAAAGGCGGTTAGTTTCCAATGACGGGTGGAAGCTGGAAACGCACGTTGACAAGAAGAAAGTCGACTGGGAATGTCGGTTTTGCACTCTCCTTTACTTCAATGCCATACTGATTTTTGCTTCGGTAAAAGACCTCAGGTATATATCGACCCTCGGTCTCCTTTTGCACGATTATGACTTGCGGATTTCGCGAGGCTGTAATCATGTCGGCTTGGACCATTGCCACTGCCTGCTCCGAGACCTAACACCGTCAGTCACCATACTATGCTAAGTTGAACATACACACCTGGAATGATTGAATGTCCACGCCACCTTCTTCGGTTCCAGTCACGATGGCTGTTACAAAGCGACTGCCATACTCTCCCGTCCGACTGCCCCTTGTGACCGTAGGATGCGCCGCTTGCATTTTTGCAGCAAATATGACCTCCAAGCTTGACATGTAAAAGCTTTGAGGGTGCCGCTTGTACACTAGCTTACTTCGGTCGTCAGGTTGAGCGGTGAGGTCTGTAAAGATTTGCCCCAAGACCTCGATTGGCCCCTTTCCATTCTTCTTCATCTCCTCGTCCAGATAGCACCAGCTACCGAGCTCCTTGATCCGCTTCTCGTCTTCCCAAGGAAGAGCCACAGTTAGACCGTCCGGGTCGCCATGTTGGGGAGGCTCATGAATGGCTTCGACCACAGCTTTGATACCCATTGGGACCTCAGCATACGGCTCGTATCGTCCAATGAGGAACCCAAATCGTTGAACACCAGTCTTTCTCCAGCCATCAATGAAGCGATCGACAACCTCCTTGGACGCAAACTCGACATGATCGACCATACGGAATGTCTGCGGCTGAAGCGTGATAGCTGCAGGCTGACAGGTTGTACAGATTCCTTGAGGAAACGAAGGATGCGATGCGGTTGGACAAGGAACCTTTACCGAGTAGGACTCTGGCTGAAGCGGAGGGAGATTCGCGGTCGACGACGAAGAGGCAAGGGTACTTCCTTGCGCTGGTTGCAACTTTCGGAGGTGCGCATGGAAAGAAAGATGCTTGATGGCCTTGTCTTTATGGTATCCGGCATCATAGGGCTGAACAAGACTTAGTGAAATAAGTCATAATAAGTATCCGACATACCTCGAGAGGCATGCAATAATCGCACATTCCTTTGTCTCCGTGCTTGCAAAACTTGGCATCACGCTTTCTCGGAATCTTTCCATCTCTAGAGCGCCAATAAACATCAACAGGCTCCTCGTTTACTAGCTCCCAAGGGCGCTTCGGTTCCGCCTTGTCGTCGGAGGCATTTGATGTTGATGCCGCAGTAGTAGTCGCACTCTGCCCTCTCGGACCTTGCTCATCATAGGTCTTATACTTGAGATATAACAAGTCGCCATGTCTTCACAAGAAGCATCAGTATTCTGTGGCTTAGACCACTCCAGCATGCTCACTTGATATTTAGCGCTTGTAGAGTGTATCCAACAAGACCAGAAAGCTGTTGCTCTGCACCATTGGGTTTGTCGCTCAGCGTAATCGAGGATGGATCCGCATTCTTGGTAATCTCGAGGATCTACAGGTTATATATCAATGAATAACATCCAAAATTAGCAACCAAGCATTGAGGAGAGCGTGAATACGCGTGATGGTGAGCGTACCTTTGCCGCGAGCTCCCTGCATCCGCTGTGGGCTGCAAATCGAACCGAAACATTCCATCCTTTGACCTTATTCGGACAATCTAGAGTCATGATGGGAGATTTAGCACCTCGTGCATGTAAAACCGGCAGCGCTGACCATAATGTACGTAGACGCGCAGGTCAAGTTGTGAGTGGCGACGCGTCATGAACCATTTCAGTTCATTCTCTTCCCCTCACGTCGACGCGCAATTTTGGACATTGGCTTATATTCTCTAAACCTGTTACAAGTCCATACTAGCAGAATGTACGAAACCAGGATGACCGAAACGACAATAGACTCTCAAAGCCAGATAGCCAAGAGGGGGACGAAAACAAACGAGTTCAAAGCACCTTTTTGGTGAGACTTGCTGCTAGAAGAGGGTATGCATAGAAGCACATACGTGGTGCGTGGGTTTTTATTCTGCGAGGGCAGCCTTTGCCTTGCGCATACTGAATCGACTCGGACTACCGAGACTTGGTCGGTCAAAGCTTGCGATGCTAGATGCACGAGGGCCGAGTCCAGTCGACTGTTCGAATTCAAGTCGGACCGTCAAGTTGCCGACACCTTGACGCAGGTCGCTGGTCACAACCGTCGTCGAGACTGCATCGGGACCATTTGGATTTAGCTTTTCCCAGATTGAAATATCAGCCTGGCCGATGCTCTTGTCCTTGCCAATGGTGTGGTGGTCCATCACTTCGAGATGTAGCGTCTTGGTATCCGCAGATACTGGGAATGTGAACGACTCGTCCCTGAGGAAAGTTAGCATTGGGATGGTGCGTAGAGAAAGTCGTCTTACCATTCTGGCGCATTCGTCTTGCTTCCATGCTTCGTCTTGTACTCCTTGCCATTCAGCGAGAGCACCACGTACGGACGTACTTGGTCTCCATCCGAGTCTGCAAGATCTTGTCCCTTTTGCACGACAACCCTCAACGTTCCATCCAAAGACACGCCACCGTTGCCACTCCTGGGGAACGTCTGCGAGTCATTGCCAACATTGTATCCCATGGGGAATCTCAGACGGGTGACCTGGCGTAGGAGGATCGGTTCGGCTACGGTGGGTATTGGAGGAACATCAAACGTCGTCGTGGCAGCGGGAGGAGATGAAGACGATAGCTCTTCACCAGCACTAGACTTCTTGCCACCAAACAGACCCTTGACACCTGCACGACCACTGACATTGAACGTGCTCGAGCTCTTCAGACTCTTGTTCACTGCCTGTGGGTGAAGAGGAGGCGGACGCGGATGGTACCCTTGTCACCAAGTTTGGAAGAGGTGAGTGGCAGCGAGATTTCGGATGCGGTAGATGGCTGAAGCGATGCAAGATCGACACGAGCTTGTCCGATTGGCTCATCCTGACCAAGGGCATTCCAGTCGAGAACTTGAACAATCATCTCGGCAGCGGCACGAGACACGACTGAACAGTCAAACGACTCGTTCCAGGTTGGTGTCAGAGTCTTCTTCTTCGTATCCGTCTTGTACACCTTGTCGCCGTTGAGCGTGACCACGACGTAGGGGTCAGACGTTCCGCCACGGTCAGCGGCGTGAAGATCTTGGCCGTCGATGATATCCATGCGAAGATTTCCTTGATCTACAAATAGTTAGACCTTCAAAGACGAAGCGAGTGATAACCAATCATGTACCGCCTGAAAGCTCTTCTCCACCTTCCACACCGGCAGACGACGGAGGAGCGTTGAACGACGTTGCTGTCGGAGGGGGAGAAGATACGTCGTCTCCACCCTTCTTGCCACTAAAGATGCCCTTGACACCTTTACCAACATTTCCAACACCGCCGACAACGCCCTTTCCGACGATACCGACGCCACCAACGACACCTTTACCGACCGCAATGGGTGCGCCACCAACTTGAGTGACCGCTCGACCAGCAGTACTAAAGGTGCTAGTACTCTTGCGACTCTTGGCCACAATCTGGGGAGTGAAGAGCATACGGACGCGGATATAACCCTTGTCACCATGCTTGGTCGAGGAAAGTGGGAGGGACACTTCGTGGGGAGTAAAGGCTTCGAGAGAGGCCAAGTCGACTTGCACCTTGCCAATTGGCTCATCTTGTCCGAGCTGATTCCAATCAATGACTTGGAGGACCATATCCGCACCGACGCGCGACATGACCGTGCACTCAAACGCCTCGTTCCATACCGGTGTCAACGTCTTCTTCTTCCTTTCCGTCTTGTATACTTTGTCGCCGTTGAGTGTGACGACGACATAAGGATCAGACGTTCCAGAACGGTCAGCACCGTGGATATCACGACCGTCAATGATCTCCATACGCAGGTTTCCTTGATCTATAGCACTATGAGTGTACCTCGAAGAAAGCTACGGCAAATCACGTACTGGACATGCTCTCCCTCGCGGACAACGTGATAGGCACAGGAACAAACTTGGCAGCGACCAGAATCTTGCACCTGCTCTCACCATCTTGATTCGAGAGGACAAATTCGGTAGGTCCATCAAGAGCCCTATCCAGAAACTCCTTTGCGTCGACTTTGTATTCCGCTATAATATCCTCCTTTTCGCCGTCACCATTGCCATTGAGACGGAACCAGACACGACCAAAGTCGAGCTCTTTGATGAACCCTTCGCCAACCATGTCCCATTGAGCCGAGGTGGCATTCGACTTTTGCGTCGAGAACACGGGCCAATAACCGTCGTCCATGAGAATCTCGAGACGTCCCTTCTTGGAGAGCTGACCAGAAATGATATCAAACACGATAACACCAGAAGCTAAACAAACCCGTAAGCCATTGAGCGACGATAGGAGAAGAAAGACATACGTGAAGCGAGGATCTGCTCTTTCGTCATCGCAAGACCTTCATCATGATGAGTCTTGTGCGCATGCCCATTCTCCCCGGCTCTTTGACCTCCGTAGAGCCATTCGCCGGGGCATCCTTCGCAGCCGCACCATTCGCCTCTCCATTCTTAGCAGTGCTTGCATGATTATACGTCAAATCCAGTGGCACGTCCTGATCTCCCTCGTCGTCTTCATCATGTACAACCACCTGTTCAATAGCGTTCTTCGTTCCAAAGCTCACGCCAGCAAGATGGAATGCCGGGATAAACTCTGCCGTATAATGAATCTGGCCCTTTGTCGAATTGTCCACACGAATGGGCTCTGTAATCTCTTGAAGTCCGAGACTGCTGAAAGGGTACTTGTCGGCGTCGGGTGCGTCTTCTGGGACAGCCTGAGCGAGCTTATTCACATCGAGTTCAACGTGGCCGAGCGGACGGTCCTTGGTGAGATGTTGATAATCCATGACTTCAAAGTAAATCGTCTCCTTGAGCGAGTGAACGGGGATGTACATGAACTGATCCCAGACAGGGCTGAGATTATTGTTCACGACTTCTGTCCTCGCCAGAACCGTATTGTGGACGCTGGCACGAACATAGGGATCCGACTTGCCTCCCAAACCGCCTTCGACATTCTTGACGTCGACGGCACGATGCATAAGGACGCGGACGATACCGATAGGTGGGACATATTTGGCAGCACCGTGCAATGAGCCGGCCATATCCAGCGGCTTCCACTCGGTGCTGACGCGGATACGACCGCTGGAGCAACCAGAGAGCGGGAACCAATCGCGACCTTCCCTTTTGGCGGTGAGCATATCCTCGAGCTTGATGTTGACATATCCGATGACGGGGTCCTTCAAAAAATCGCGATCGTCAATCACCTTGATGGTGATGATGCACTCTTCGCGATCCGAGCAGAGGAACTCTTTGGGTGACTCCCAAACGGGCCTGAGGGTGTGCTTTCCAACGTCGGTGGCATGGATATATTGGCCATTGACAAAGAGCTTGGCAAAGGCGTTGATATCCTTCGAGATGGTATTCTTGGACGGGTCGAGTTCCTTTGCTTGGTGAAGAACGATGCGCACGATGCCGACATTCGTCTCTGGAAGCGGCTCGGGCTTTCCATCGACAATAGCGGGCTTGAGGACAGGGAAGAAAGAGACGTCAAACTTGACCTCTCCACGCTCCTTGGCATCGAGGAAAAGCTTGCTAACGATACCCTCCTGCGAAGCATCCTCGAGAAGGTTCTTGAGCTCGTAGCTGGCCATACCAAGCTCAGAGTCCTTGCGGTGCTCGTTAAAGTCCCACATAGTGAGCACGAGCTGACCAGAGAGCGAGCTGACGAGTACAAACTTGGTCTCGTTCCACACTGGTGTTCGCGTACCCATCTTGGGCGTCGTACGTTCGAGGGACTGGGTGTTGTTGATGGAGATGGAGACATATGGATCGGGGGTGCCTCCTCCAATCTTGTTTGCCTTGATCCCAGACCCAGAGATGATGGTAACTTGCAAAACACCAATGGCAGTGTCGAGCGGTACTCCCGACATCAGCTGCTCCAAATTGAGCGTAAAGACATGGGGCTCGTACATCATCGGTTCGAGGATCATATGAACAGTATTTCGGATAAAGTCGGCTAGACCTGGGATGTTGGTAATATCGAAACCAAATGTCTCTCCACCAATTGGCTTGAGCACAAAGTCAAACCACGGCTTTTCGGTGAAGCAGAGGTCGACGGTTTGGATGTGAGGGAATGATCCAATGAGCTTCATCTTGATCTTCATGACACCCTTGAAGGTGATATCTTCCAAGAGGATCGGCATAGAGGCGGTGAACCCTTTGCCGACTCGCACTCCGAGAATGATCTTTGGATTGGTTTTGCTCAAAGCTTGGCGGTAGGTCATGTCCATCACATCGTTGGGCGTAAAGCTAATTCCCCACTCCATAACGACAGTCTCGTCGTCCGTCTGAGGATAGGTGCGGACGTGATCGATATGCGGAGCCTTTGTGCCGAGGTTGAACGTTGGAAGTTCGAGTGCGTCAAGGAAGGCGGGTGTCGACGTAGACAGAACCTGGCTGACGGATGACATGATCGTAGCCGATAGAATTGGCTCGTAGATCAGCCAGAAGCGCTGCATGAAATGATTCATCCAGTCTGCCGATTCCGTTTCATCAATGAGCCGCGTCTTGGTGAGTTCGCGCTGCATATCGTCTTTGGCCCTCCGACGGAAGCGCTCCATTGACGTCGAGTAGTATGTGCAGCAAAAGGCGAGAAGGACGAGAATCCAACCCCATCCCATGCGGAGCAAAGTCATGAGGTGTGTCACGACGACAGCCTATAATTTGATTAGAAAGGTCATTCTATGGTTTGAAACCGACATACCACAATGATGATGGCGGCGTTATGGTACCATTCGCCATAGTACTGTTCGTCGATGAACTGGAACAGAATACCGCGGTCCCGTTCTTCGCCCTCGGCCATGGGTTCGTCGATGCCTGAAACCTGTCGCCATCCAATCTTGTACCAATCTGGAATGACGGGAGCCTTTTTCGCTGGCAAGTCCCCTGGAGTAGTCGACGTTTCAGAAACCGCAGAGTGCGGAGACTTTTCCGCCGCCTTTGCTTCTGCAGTTTCCGTCGCATCGACGTCTTCGACTGTCAATGTCGGAACGATGGGCGGGGCCTTTGTAGCTGGAACAGCAAGGCCTAGAACTCGTTAGTACAATTGTGTTGATGTGCGAAACATAGGACCCGGAAAACGAGAATAGCAGTGACGTTCTAAATGCAGCTCGCCGCTAAGTTGAATCGTCACAGCCACCGCTATGGGGGGATTCAAACTTGGATGAAGCGCGTTTCGCAGAATCCAAGCGTGAGCGCAGAGAGTCGTTGGGTGCTGTAGAGAGCGTCCGGGATGTTGCTGGAACATGCCAGCTCAGCGAAATGCCAAGCACCCTCGAGGTAAACACGACCAGAACAGTGAGCAGAGTAATAAGACAGGGGATGCGTAGAGCAGTCTACAGGTCCAAATAAGAGGCTACTGCATACCTTGAGCTCCCTTGTCTGGGGGTACAACTTGGGGCAGACCCAACGAGGCCTTTGCCTTTGCCTTGAGTGCGTCAAAGTCCTCCTTGGTCGCGTCTGGTGGGATTATATATGTATTTGTGCCCTTTGCGTTGCTATCTGCGATCACGTCTGAGACGGTCGCATTCTGCAAGTCGTTGGCGGTCCCGGCGCCGTTGGCAATTTCTGGAACTGGCGGTGGGGGGACAGGACGAGATGGTGGGGGCGTACTCGACGCCATGAACAGTCTTTGAGCGGCGTGGAGAAAGTGGTAAAGTCGACGAGGACAAAGTCAAGGATGGAGCTCAGGTCGAAGTGACGTTTGTGCCTTGGAATCGACCACGCTCTACCTCGGGAGCGAGCGTGATCAGCAAAAATCATTATAAATTTCATAGCCTCGTCACCGAACACGAGGATCACTCGACTTTTGTTCACCCGCGTGTTTTGGCGTTTGACACCCCCACTCGTTATCGCACCTCGATGTCGACGTTGCTGGCGGCATCTACGTTGAATACTGGAATACAACACGGATACATGTAGACAAGTTTAGCAGGAGCACAACCACTCGAGCGCGAGCGAGACAGAAGAGAAGGCTCCAGATGGCATTTGAGATGGCATCTTAGTCGGTTATGTACAAATTCCATGATAAATATAAGGCATCTAGCAGGTAACCATCAGTAGCTTGGCAAGAATCGCATCATATTACGCCGTAGGTCTGGACATGAAAGATGGCGTATGTGTGTAGTAAACCTAGTCATAAATTCTATCAACGAGCACCTTTCTGAACGTTTGTCCAAGACGGGCCACACTGAAAATTGGGTGAAATCAACCTTAGTCTTGCGGCACCAACCACCCGAAGGTATAGCTAGAAGAAGTTCGGGGTAATGCCTTAATCCATGCCGATTGTCCAGTGGTACCCAGAAGAGATATCTGTCATCAGATCGCGTCCAGCCGTCATGTAGAAGCCAACACTGTTCATATCCCGGGATGAGAGCCCCTAGTGGGTCCCCTCTAATGTTCCATGAGAAACGAATATGAATTAACAACAAGTGAAGGCCAAACTCACCATTCTCTGCATTCCATATTCGAATAGTCGCATCCTCCCGAGCCAGAGACGATTCGTGAACCTTCTGGAGAGAATGCGACGGCAATGACCTCACCTGTATGACCCAATAATGGCTGTCCTACCGGTCGACCAATGGTCGTGACCTTTGAACCCGAGACAGTTCGGGAACCGTCTGACGAGATTGCGACAGCACAAAGCGAGGATTGATGGCCTAGAAGCGGCCCTCCCAGTGGCTGGATAGTGGCTGCATCTCGTATTCGAATTGTACTATCAGTAGAGCCAGAAGCCATTCGTAAGTTATCTGGCGAGAATGCGACATCCGATACCCAGTAGTCGTGACCACACAATAGCTCTCCCAACGGCTCAATAGTGTATGCATCCCAGATGTGAATCGTCTTACTCAGTGAGACAGAGAAAACGCGTGAACCGTCTGGAGAAAATGCGACCATCATTACTGAGGTTTTGTAGCATTCGAGGGACCCCCGTAATAGTTTGCCAATGTATGCATCCCATATTCCAACCTTCCCACCCCACGAACCAGAGACAACACGTGCGCCATCTGGCGAGAATACGACAGCCGTTACCCAACCTCCATGACCTACAAGTGGTCCTTCCAAAAGCCGTCCATTGTCTGGATCCCAAAGTCGAAGTGTCCTGTTCGTCGAACCAGGGACAAGTCGTGAATTATCTGGTGAAAATGCAATTGCTTGCCCAATCCAAGTGTCCTCGAAGCGGCTGCTGCAACCGCTGACTAGTATCCGCATTCCGCAGTCTAATTTTCTCTCCCGCGAGCCAGAGGCGATTCGTGAGCCATCTGATGGGATTGCGACGGCAGTCACAGCATATTCACGACCTTGCACCACCGACGATTCATCGGCGCCTACATTGCGTACGATAGCCCAGAGGCCCGTGATCGCCCGCGGTACTCCTCCTGTAGAGCGTAGAATCTCTATCCAGTACAAAGAATGTGGGATTTGAATATCATACTGAAGTTCGTTCTCGAGTTTGCGCTGCTGATTGTCGGTCCCTACTGCATGGAACAACCAATGTGAATTAGCATATCGAAGCCTTCGCGAGATGAAACGTGATACTCTTGCGGCAAGGTCGAGGATCTGCCTATTGAGGATCATTGGTCGATTGATGCGCGTGTACGCGTTTCGTCTGGTACATCTCGTCGAGGATGGCCATAATGGGCATGGCGAGTTCTGCACTCAGCCTGTCCACCGCTTCCCGCACCCCTTCGCTATTCTCCACAGTACTCGATCCATCAACGGGGATTTCAGCGGCATAAAGGACATTCTTGTCCAGTCGCTTGATGTGCGCCGCGAATGGGAGTTGAGGAACAGCAAATCGGCGGGCTAAATATAGTCAACGCTCCTTCTTAGATCTACCATTGAAATCAATTGCACGGACGCACCCTCATTTTCCACTGTGGCCGCCTTGACAAGCCGCTCAATCGGTGCTTGTCCAGGGAAGAATTGGATATGCTGAAGCGGCTGACTGGTACCGCTCAACACCCCACAATTGAAAAAAGGCGAAAAAGGGTCGGTTGCGAGTATGTGCAGCCAGGAGGAGCAAGTACTTTTGTACGAGTTGAGACGGTGTGAGTGGATGAGCCTGCGATTCATAAGGCAGTCGTCAAACAAAAACGACCATCTTGGCCGTCACCACCTGCCGGAAAAGTTGCGACCGGTTCTCCTCGACCAGGAGGAACGTTGGGGACAAACTGCTCCATGATTTATAGATGTATTTCGAAGGAATATAATCATCCAAGCATTTGCGCCAAAGCCTCAGTGGTGGTGAGTTATAGCGAAAGGTCCCTGCACCAGCGCAACTACTTTTATGAATTTTTCAGACATTTTTCGTGAACATCTGGTTTTTTCGGACCTCCAAAATGGCAGCCTAAAAGGGAAATGTGGTGGTGCAAGTGGCTGTGCTTGGACAATCCGAACTTGTGTGCAACTATCTCATAGGAGAGAAGGGTGGGAGAAAGTAGGATTAGGGAGCATGAATGTAGATCTCCATGATTGCGTTGCAGTTGAGCTGCTTTCCTTTTTCTTTTCAAAATTGCGACCGCCATTTTGGCCGTGGCTGTGCATCCCAAAAGGAAAGTGGCTGTGTTTTATGGGTCGTCGATTTTTGTTTGACAGCTACCTTATTCTATCCCCACCCATTCATCGATCCTCACAGCCGCTATACGTAAACAGCAACAGACGCACGTCTGATGACAAGCAAAAAGTGACCTTTGAGGAGCGCGAACTTGTTCAGCAGAACATTGTATCCTTCAACGCTATCATCTTCGAGTATGTCTCGCATTTCTCCAACGTGCAACGAGTTAAAGGGCGGCAAGAACGGGTCACTCCGCGTGATCGTTTGAACAACGGCTGTAATATTTGACGCATCTGATGCGACATTGGGAGTTGGTGCGCGTTCTTTGTGCTTTTGCGCGAGTGCGGGGCATAGACGGATTTGATACTACTAGTAGCCGTTTAAGTCGTCGCGGTTCAGAGCATAAGAACCACCAGCGAACGA
The DNA here is from genome assembly GCA_910890315.1 of Serendipita indica DSM 11827. NCBI lineage: Eukaryota > Fungi > Basidiomycota > Agaricomycetes > Sebacinales > Serendipitaceae > Serendipita > Serendipita indica. Next base: position 2,067,843 of record CAJVGD010000042.1, read on the forward strand.
GTAGAGAGAAAGAGGTCAATACAAGCTTAGGAGAAGTAGTAAGACTCACTTTTATATCCTCATCAACGACATCTCCAACAAAACTCTCATACGACTCGAGATCTCCACTGATCTTTGCATTTTCCACAGCCTTTTCCAGTGAATCAATCACCTGGGACGGGCTCAAGATGGCTACTCCTGACGTCGGCAGGTCATTGACGCCTGTGTCGCCTACTTGAGTCTGGCTCGTTGCAGGCATTCTGTTATCTGACAGTGTAGATGAATAGTGTGAGATCTGCGGAGATTCCTAGGGATTATAATACAGATGGCTGACTCCAGGTCGATCGGTCCACTATGCAGATATCATGGCGAGGATTAGAACATCCATAAGGGCCATACATCTCTACATCTACACAAAGCTCAGTCCTCCGCTACTCGTTACCACTTCAGATGACTATATTATCGCCCAGATCAAATAGAATATACAGAGGTGATCACAATAATTCACCGGGTGGTAGTTTTTCGAACTTTGGTCCAAGAGCGACCACATTGAAAATGGCTGAAATCGAGTTTGGTGACACGAAGAGGACTCGTCGTCGGCATGGTCAGAAGGGATTGTGGATATTGTAGTCCATGTCGATTGTTTGGTGGCACCCAGAAGAGGAATCTACCAGAAGATTGCACCCAGCCATCGTCCACAAGTGAGCACAGTTTGAAGCCGGGAATAAGAGCGCTTAAAGGAATACCGTCCATTTCTTGGGTGATATCCGTACGTTGGGAGGTTCCCTCTGTCTCTTGAGAGGGGCTGTCCTCCCGATCTGCTGATACACATGAGTTCACATTGAAATCGGTAGCATGCACAGACGATACAGACCAAATGCGTCTCGAAAGAGTGGACCCGCATCACTCGTTGAGGCAGATATGATTGCTAAATTCTCCGGCAAAGACGCCGCAGCGTTGTCCTGGTCGACACGGTGTTGGAACAAATGCTTTGACGGTAGAACAATATCCGCATCCCAAAGGTGAACAGTGTTGCCTTCAGAACCAGAGACTAATTGTGTGCCGTCTTGAGAGAATGCGACGGCGTTGACCCAGCTGCTGTGACCTCGGACTGGCTCTCCTATCGGCTCACCAGTCTTTGCGTCCCAAAGTCGAATTGTCTGGTCCAAAGAGCCAGAGACGATTCGTGAGCCGTCTGGCGAGAATGCGACGGCGTTGACCCAGTCGCTGTGACCTCGGACTGGCTCTCCTATCGGCTCACCAGTCTTTGCGTCCCAAAGTCGAATTGTCTGGTCCCTCGAGCCAGAGACGATTCGTGAGCCGTCTGGCGAGAATGCGACGGCGTTGACCGAGTCGCTGTGACCTCGGACTGGCTCTCCTATCGGCTCACCAGTCTTTGCGTCCCAAAGTCGAATTGTCTGGTCGTCCGAGCCAGAGACGATTCGTGAGCCGTCTGGCGAGAATGCGACGGCCCAAACCGAGTCGCGGTGACCTCGGACTGGCTCTCCTATTGGCTCACCAGTCTTTGCGTCCCAAAGTCGAATTGTCTGGTCGTCCGAGCCAGAGACGATTCGTGAGCCGTCTGGCGAGAATGCGACGGCCCAAACCGAGTCGCGGTGACCTCGGACTGGCTCTCCTATTGGCTCACCAGTCTTTGCGTCCCAAAGTCGAATTGTCTGGTCGTCCGAGCCAGAGACGATTCGTGAGCCGTCTGGCGAGAATGCGACGGCGTTGACCGAGTGGCTGTGACCTCGGACTGGCTCTCCTATCGGCTCACCAGTCTTTGCGTCCCAAAGTCGAATTGTCTGGTCGCTCGAGCCAGAGACGATTCGTGAGCCGTCTGGCGAGAATGCGACGGCGTTGACCGAGCTGCTGTGACCTCGGACTGGCTCTCCTATCGGCTCACCAGTCTTTGCGTCCCAAAGTCGAATTGTCTGGTCCCAAGAGCCAGAGACGATTCGTGAGCCGTCTGGCGAGAATGCGACGGCGTTGACCGAGTGGCTGTGACCTCGGACTGGCTCTCCTATCGGCTCACCAGTCTTTGCGTCCCAAAGTCGAATTGTCTTGTCAAAAGAGCCAGAGACGATTCGTGAGCCGTCTGGCGAGAATGCGACGGCGTTGACCCAGTCGCTGTGACCTCGGACTGGCTCTCCTATCGGCTCACCAGTCTTTGCGTCCCAAAGTCGAATTGTCTGGTCGCTCGAGCCAGAGACGATTCGTGAGCCGTCTGGCGAGAATGCGACGGCGTTGACCCAGTGGCTGTGACCTCGGACTGGCTCTCCTATCGGCTCACCAGTCTTTGCGTCCCAAAGTCGAATTGTCTGGTCGCTCGAGCCAGAGACGATTCGTGAGCCGTCTGGCGAGAATGCGACGGCGTTGACCGAGTCGCTGTGACCTCGGACTGGCTCTCCTATCGGCTCACCAGTCTTTGCGTCCCAAAGTCGAATTGTCTGGTCCCAAGAGCCAGAGACGATTCGTGAGCCGTCTGGCGAGAATGCGACGGCGTTGACCGAGTGGCTGTGACCTCGGACTGGCTCTCCTATCGGCTCACCAGTCTTTGCGTCCCAAAGTCGAATTGTCTGGTCCTCGAGCCAGAGACGATTCGTGAGCCGTCTGGCGAGAATGCGACGGCGTTGACCGAGTGGCTGTGACCTCGGACTGGCTCTCCTATCGGCTCACCAGTCTTTGCGTCCCAAAGTCGAATTGTCTGGTCCCTCGAGCCAGAGACGATTCGTGAGCCGTCTGGCGAGAATGCGACGGCGTTGACCCAGCTGCTGTGGCCTCGCAAACTGTCAGGGAACCCAGGATACACCTCCTCGAGGCCTTGAATCACCCTCAACGTCTCACTATACTCCCTTAGACCTTCAATCCGTAGAATAGACTTTTTGGGCATAAACGGAAGCGCTGACACGTAAATATGTGGAGCGCTGTCCTGAATCGGCACCAAAAACGCTATCAAACACCTCAGGGTATCATTGATCCGCCATCTTATCTTTTCTCCGAGCTAAATGTCATCTCAGCGGCTGGTACCCGTAGTCTAGAATACTCACTGCCATGTTATGTGAGAGCGCACGCAGACCGTCGATTGCTCGTGGCACGTTTCTCGTGAAGCTGAGAACCTCCATCCAATATAGCACTTGTGGACTCTGAAGAATGTACTCAAAATCCTTCTCGAGTGGGCGCGGCTTCTTGTTGTCCATTCCAGACACATGGAACAACCAATGGGAGCTGGCATATCGAAGTCTTCTTGGAATAAATTTGGATATTTTCTCGTCGAGATCTGGAATCTGCTTGTTCAGGTAGAATGATGACTCGAGTCGACATATGTTGAACTTGAGACCGTCAGTCGGCGACATGAGGTGTTGAAGACACCACGATGCAGCTTGACTGTGTGCATTGGCAATATTGATAGAAATTTTGTTGCGGCTGTCAGAGGCTGAGTGGATGGAGCAACGTTGAAGATATTCTACGAGCGTAGGGTGGCGAAACTGAATAAGATTTGTCGTTTTATCTGTGCTGAGCACGCTCCCGAGATTTCGTACCAACGCTTTGGCACTTCCGTGTAATTTTGCCTGCTTCAATATATCGTCCAGGTCGTCAACAGTGAGCGGTTCAAACGCAGCGAGGAGCAGTGCCAGCATTTCACACATGGCGCCTTGGTAATCGAGTTCTATACGCTCGAAGATGAGACTGTATACGTTGTCAATGGCACCAGCGCTCTCCAGGGAGATGAGACGGTCATATATCACCTCTGGAGAATGCAGGTTTGTTTCGCTCGTGAGCATTCGGCATGCGGTGCTCGCCCAGATGAACAACCCGTTAGCTTTTTTGATCAGACCTTGTCTCTTCTCCTTCGGTAGAATCTCGTACAGAGAATTATGTACGTAGACGGCAATGTCACCAATATTGTCAGAATGTTCGATATTATGCAGGCGATCCTCTAGCTTTTCCTTGATTGACAGTGGTCGCAAAACTGCTTCGATGGCCGAGTCCGGTCGACTCGTGATGAAAATTTTGAGATTTGTGCTCTCGAGTAGCTGTGGCGAGAGTTTCGAGGAGCTCCTTTCGCTGCGTTCCAGATTTGCACTCATCAATAGCGTCGATGACAAGAACAACTCGCCTCCTTCGATGGCGGAGTGGACGGGTGATGAGCGTGCGGAATTGTTCGCTCAATGAACTTCGCATGATAGCCGGGTTCTGCGTCACGGCTTCGGTGATATGTGGTGCAAGTTCTGGGATGTGGTGAACGAGTTCCCTGGCCATCGTCGAGCAGAATTTCTCGGTGGTGGATGCTTCACTGTTGCTCATAGAGAAGAAGAACTGGCCTCCTAGCGTTCCATCTGCTCTCCACATCTCCATGACGGACATTGCGACGGTGGATTTGCCAGAGCCTGCTATATCGCATACCCAGAATATGGGTTTCCCCGACTCATCATCCTCGGCCCAGCGTGAGATGGTCTCAAGAACTGCTTGACGCGTTCCCTGTAAACATGGATTGTGAACTGACGACGCGACGAATGTGACCAATGGAAGCTGTAGTATAGCAGCAGATTTATCCACTTGAAACAGTCAGCAACATCTTTGTGCACAAAATTTGGCTCACCATTGGCCAGGATAGCCTGGTTGGCTTGGACACGGGATGCAGTAAAGACGATCATTGCCTCCTGTCCTTTCGTGAGATGAAGAATATAGCAGATAATCATCGTACCATGAATTGCCTATGCGCATCCTCGATATCACGATTGAATTTACGAATGGCTCCTGCATCGACTTTCACTTTCCCGATTCCAGTAAGCGCGTTGATGCTCATGCGGCGTCGTTTGTGAGCTTGGTTCACCACCGTACTAAAACCCTCCAGAACCTGAATCGATTAGCACATACAATAGCGCTGGATCCCAAACGCACTTCTGGTACCGAAGGAGACGGCTCAACACCTCATCTGGAACACTCTCAAAGGAGTTCTTCGGGAATGAGTCGATTTGTTCCTTGATTGCTGACTTGTATTGCTCCATACGTTGCATCAGCTCGATCCAGTCCTCTTGGTTATCATCGATAGCCTGATATATCGATAAGATAATGGAATTATACCGGTCAGCAAGCTAACCTGCATGGCATCAATGATCGATTTCGTCGTTCGAGAGGCAGCTTTGAGAGGAGCAAGTATATCTGATGCCTCTGCTGCATTTGCAACCACCTCGAGGCCGAAGCTAGCTGCACTATTTACTCGAGCTCTCTTGCGCGACGATCCTCCAGCTGAACTGGATGTTCCTTGAGAATATGAAGTTGCATTATTGGACGTGTTTGGCCTTTGGGAAGACATTCCCGGAGGTGGATGGTTCCAAGTTGGCTCGGCGCCTGCCACTCTCCATTGATAAATGCGGTGAAGGATACAACTCGGTTCGATACTTGACCACCACTTGTTTCCGTCAATTCCTCTGGTCTTCTTGAAGACAAGTGAACTATGAGACCGGCTGGTTGGAATTAATACTTAGCGGACACTACCCGAAGCTGGCTTGGCCATGACGGATTGAGTAAGGAGCCAAGTTTACCAGCCACTAGAAGTCGAAAGCTTGCCCAAGCTCCGAGCCTCCTCAGCTGCAGTGACGAACCGCCGAAGCCGACCTCGAGTCTGCCTGATTATCCGGAGAGAGGGAGTGGAGCAGTCACAGCTGACCTTCATCAGTGATTTCCGATTTAATTTACCGTAACGAAGAGACTGGCCCCTATACTTCGAGTACTGCCGCCCTATCGACTGGGCCCTTACAGCGTTACATAGTCCAGACGCACCTTTAATTGCTGACCACACAATGGCTCATTTTAAAATAAAAAGCTCGCTATCATCTCTATGGCAGACCCTAGAACCTAAGAGTTCGAGGAGTCCCGAGAACTGAGCAGCCTGAGATTCGAACCGGTGGCCTCTCGGACTAAACCCCCGTGGACGAGGTCTGGCGGTTTCCCACCAGATATTTCTATCGACTTTTTATTGACGAACGCAAAGAACACATGAAGTGGCCCGGCAAGCCCTTACCAAAAATAGTAAAGAGAGGGAGCAGTCCCATAACGCCGTTGAAAGTTATATAAGCGAAACAAAGTTTACTAAGCAGAACGCTAGCTCATGCTTCAATCCTTGTACTCACGGTGGCCAAACAACGAGGCCGGCGTAGAATCCACCTCGACCACCGCGACGAGCAAATGTCGTCGGATCCTAAGCCAGCGTCTTTACGAGACTTGTACACAAAACCAAGCACTTCATGGACATTTACTCCCCAATCCGCATCTCCAAACTCGTCGTCATCCGGCTCTTTCAACACCTCGTCTACGTTTAACGCCCCCCTCAGTGCGACAATGAGTAGTGTAAAGAAGATAGAATGGGGGAGTAGAAGCTCTGGACCGCCTACAGTACCGGGCTCATCGTTTGTTGGCCCGTCTTCATCCTCGTACGGCGGTGGATATGACTCGCCGGCACCAAGCGTCGCTCTCAAGGCACTATTGGCATCCGCTTTTCTGCAGTATACAACGACTGCGATAGCGATGCCGTGGGAAGTCGGAAAAGTCCTCTTGCAAGTCCAATGGGTTCCGAAGAAACTGGAAGAGGACGCCTACGACGTGCAACTCGAGTTGGAACTAGAAGAAGAGGAAGAAAATGACGAATTGGTGAGTTGTTATGAATGTAAACCCGACAAAGCTAAGCCACGCCGCCTTGATTTGCAGAGCGAGTCGTCTACAGACGATTCCTATTTCCAAGATCCAACATCTCCCACACGCCAGTCGCGTCAAGCACGCGCAAAACCTCTGAATGCGCGTAAGATGAGCACGGGAGTGCGTGTGACGTTTCCTTCGCTTCCCATACCCTAACACGGCTTAGCTATCGACGTCCAAGGTTGGCCTATCCCCATTAGTCATTCCATATGGTCCAGCAGATGGTGTCTGGGGCATGATGAAGCGAGTGGGTGGATGGAGAACAGAAGGCTGGCCAAGTCTTTGGAAAGGTACGCTTGTCCAGACCTTCCACAGCTTATCTAATATCTCTCAGGCCTTCTCACATCAGTCACGCTGTCGCTTGCCATGTCCACGATCCAGCCCTCGGTCTCGTCATTCCTCCGTCCATTTTTTTCGGCAAATGCGCCACCTCTTCTAGTCCCTCTTGCATCCCATATTCTCACCGGTATCATCGTTTCGCCACTAGACACCCTACGCACAGTGCAAATCATTCATCCTCGGCCGTCTCCATCCCCTTTTACCCACTTTTCACTCGTCTCCGCCCATACGTCCTCAAACTCTATTGGAGAGACCATCCGCCTACTTTACACTCATCCGACCCTCCTCTACCCGGCTATACTCGATAATACGATTCGACCATTGATTACCTTGTTCATGCCACGAGTCATCGAACATTTTACTGGTGTGCGGGTGGGAGTGAACATCTGGATGTATCCCCTGCTGGAATTTGTTGGAGGCGTCTTGTCACTGGGAATTACTCTCCCGATCGAGACGATTCGGCGACGACTCCAAGCACAGGTTGTACTCCACGGACTTCCGGATCCTACGTCTCCGCAAGAGGAAGACAGATCAAGTCCACGGTCTCCCAAGACAAAAGATGGACGCATCCCCAGCTGTGTACACCTCTCGCCACGGCCTTACAAGGGAATCTTGGATTGCTTCTGGCGAATTTTGACCGAAGAGCGATCAGGTCCGCCTCCAAAGCCACATCATCGACATGACAGAATCAAAGCCATGCGCTCGCCTCTAACGACACCTAAACCTCGGGGCGGCGCTGTTCGACCAAGCAAACAGCACAAACCGCGATTATCTGGTGGGAAGCGAGATGTACGAAATGTGTTTGATGCGGATAGTCCCGTGGGCCATCGACCGCGGATGTTGAGCGAAGAGATGCGTGCGAGCGAGTATCGTGCGCATACGAATGCACCTTCTGCGCATCCACAGGCTGGAGACGGAGGGTTGACTGAAAAGCTCGAGGATCAGTATGAGCGTGCCAAGGCGGATATCGAGGCGCAGGGGATTGATGGGTGGTTGGCTGGGACGGGGGTGGGGCAGTTGTATCGTGGGTTTGGAATGGGCGTTGGTGCGCTTGCACTTGTCCTTGTTCTTGGGTTGATCACGGGCGATGAACCCGAGGGATGGGCGGAGCTTTAGTTTGGATATACAAGTAGGATTTATTCGTGTGTAAATCACCTCTTTTCTCAATAATGTTCGTGCAGTACTGTGGCCGGGAGTCATATTTGAATAGACCAATCTTCCTTGGGATACGTAGGACAGTGATCTGGTGACGAAGTTCAAACTGGTGGCTACGCATCTTGTCCTCGACCACGACTGGCAGTTCTCTTCAACAGCGAGCTCGACGTGCATCTCGCTTTCATACCATTATTACTTTACAACACTACTCTAACTCGCCTAAACGCCATCACGCATCACCCTCGTTTCGACTGTCTACACTATACAGACGCTAATCACCGCAACACACTATCATAATAGCCCCTCTATCTACATAATCGCAACTAATCGTGTCACTTGATCATCACATCACGCTTTGCCACCAGATGTTGTGCTCGTCAGTCGCCTCCTTTCTTGCTTTCGCCCTCGTTGGAGGTGCCAGCCACGCCTTTGCTGCTACGGCAGAGCAGTGGAAAGAGCGTACAATCTACCAGTGAGTCACCCTCTCGCCTTGCATGCTCACCCTAACAAAGCCTCACAGGATCATTACCGATCGCTTCGCCCTCCCAACGTCCATAGATCAATCCACATCCTGCAACGTCACTGACCAAACCTTTTGCGGTGGAACATGGAGCGGCATCACCGCCATGCTGGATTACATTACATCCATGGGATTCACTGCGATCTGGATCAGCCCCGTCCACAAGAATTATGATGGTCCACGCACGGCGTATGGTGATGCGTATCATGGCTATTGGGTTACCGACATTGGAGCGCTCAATGATCGCTTCGGTACCGCGGACGATCTCAAGACGTTGGTTGCTGAAGTCCATCGTCGTGGGATGCTAATCATGGTTGATATCGTTGTCAATCACGTCGCATCAGTCACGACGACTCCAACGGACTATTCTCAATACTACTTCAAGGATGCGGTTGGTGCATTATCCGCCATTGTAATTGCCTGCTCACTTTGCTATAGTCCAAATATCACCCATACTGCCCTATTCAATACGGTGACGGTCATTCTGAGCAACAATGCTGGATGGGCGATACCAAGGTTGCACTCATGGACGTCAACACTGAGAACCCAGACGTCGTCAGCAGCTACAACTCGTGGATCAAGGACTTTGTGCATGAATACTCTATCGATGGACTACGACTCGACGCGGCAAAGCACATTCGAGGCGACTTTTGGCCAGGCTTTTGCCAAAGCGGAGGAGTGTTCTGCATGGGGGAGGTCTATGAGTTTGAAGCTGCTTCAGCGGCACGGTGGCAGTATAACCCTGTGCAACCTTCTGCTGTGTCGTCGGCTACCTGGAGGAAGTGGCTCAGACCCAGTCGGCATGGATAGTATCCTCAACTTTCCGCTCTACAATGCCCTTGTTCAGGCTTTCGGTATCACGGGACAATCTACCGACGGGACGTTGGATCTCACGGTACTGGAGCGCAAAGTCAACGATATGAACGGTGCTTTTGCGGACGTAGGTGTGCTTGGGATCTTCCTCGAGAACCACGACGTCCCCCGATGGTCGAACATCAGCGTGGATCCTCAAAGCCTTTAGTGCGTTACGAAAGCCGTTAAAGGCCATTAGCTGACCAGCTTTAGCAATGCACTCACGTTTCTGTGGATGACAGACGGCATTCCAATTGCGTACTATGGTATCGAGCAGGGCTTCCACGGCGGACCTGATCCATCGAACCGCGAAGCTCTTTGGCCTTCATCGTACGCCAACACTACGACTGTGCAGATCCTCACTAAGCTCAACCAACTCCGCAACTGGATGATCATCACCGCAAAGCAACGTCTTTCGAAGCGGGTCGAAGAAGGCATCGCGTGGCAGGATAACGAGAAGGTGTACAAGACCCACCATCAGGAAACCACTTTTTCAAAGGACGCTGATGTTCGGAGCTCGTATATCAGCACGCCGCCTGTCATTGTCGGGGCGACAAAAGAGGCAATGGCTATTACGAGGGGTGGAGTGATCGGGGTTGTGACCAACATTGGCTCTCCGGTGAGCTCGGTGGCTGAATCTGCCACTGTAGCTAACAACTTTCAACTCTCTCAGCCACAGAATATTAGCTTCCCGGTCTTGACACCATACGAGCGAAGCGTAGCGACGACAGAGTGCGTCCTTACTTACTTTTTTTTGGGGTATATCTGACTCTAATGTAGCATCTTCTCCTGCGTACAATATGCTGTCGGTAGTGATGGCATCGTCTCAGTCGAGTACTCTAAAGGTGGTCGCCCAATTGTGAGTTTCTGACTATTTAGCAAGAGAGATATTGAACAATGATTTAGATTCTCGTCCCAAGCGTCTGGCTACCTGGCTCCGGATTCTGCGGATTCAAGGCGGATTCAAACGCACTCATTGGCGTCGAGACTGACGGCGCTTATAAATGCGGTGTCTCAGTAGTCAACTTAGGATTGCTGGTACTATTGATGTTGGTGATGTGAAGAAGGGCTGCAGGTAATGGGTCGATGTACGTGCTGTATCTCAGTGCGCGATGGACACTTTGAGAATGGACATAATTCGTTCAATTATTCTTCAAATTGCTCCATTATATGACTAAAAGATAGCTAGCACGTCGCTAATGGTCGAGATTTGGCCAGCGACAGAGAAAGGATAGATACTGGCCACCGCCTTGAGAGATCGCTCGTCCTAGTTCTGTAGGGTCCCTGTTAGCATAGGCTCACGAAATACGCAGTCATCTTACGTTGAGGCTTCGCGCCATTCTGTCTTTGAACGAGTCGAAGAGCGAGAACAATGCGCTCTCTGGGATTCTATACCCTCTTTCTCTCAGCTCCTCTTCGATTAGGAGACCCTTTCTTGATTGGAGGAATAACATCCTAATGCCCACGCCAACGCCTACGAGGCTGAGCCCTCCAGTTGGACCGACAACGCTGAGCGCCCCACTCGTTCCCATCCAGTTGGAGATAACCCACATGACCTTGCGACGATGGCTATGGTGCAACGCGTCGTCTGGGATCGTTTGCAGGTATCGTGCGTATTCTCCATCATCAAAGGCAAACGTCTCTGATATTCCAGTGGTTCTGGAGATTTTGTTGACGGCACTTTGGAACGCTTGGATGAGTGGGTGCCCTTCGAGTGGATCGATTCGGGGAACTGTGATGACCTCGTGAATTTCGATGATTTCGTCTTCCATGGTGGTGGTTGAGAGTCGAGGACGAGCGCCTTCAATATGCGTGAACTGATACAGGATGAGGTTGATAGCCTGTCAAGGGAGAATGGAGAGCTGGATGGTTGACTGTCGGCGAGCCGGCGAACGTGAGCGGCAGAGACTGTCGGACTGGCAAGTTGCTATCACTATAATTGTTAGTTCAGAGAACATAAAGAGCTTACAGAACCGCCTTCTCTGACGGACAGAAGCCCCACCGACCAACCAGGATGCAAGCCCTACGGACGCAGATCACCGACCTCTCCAAGCAAACTGGTGTGATAGAAGTATGGGAGTTTGATGACGGAGAATATGCGCGGCAGTTACAAAAGCTGAGTGACTATGAGCTCTACGAGCGCCATCGTCACAAGGTTATGTGGACAATCTCCAGCTGGGCTGGTGTCAGCTTTGGTCTGAGTTTTGCTGTTGCCACAGATGGGTTGGGAATTGTCGTCCCGGCGTATAGTGCTCGTCAACTCTTCGTCCAGACACGAAAAGGCTTGCTCATCCAGGAAGAGATGCGCGAGAGGAATCTCAAATTTCACGAATGTGCTACTTTCACCGGGTTTAGTTCTATTGTTGGACAGGCCTTTGGAAAGTTGAGACAAGGAGATGTTGGTGGTTAGTAATATTCGAAAGTATATGAAAGTAATGTAGACTGACTGTCATAGGCAAGCGATAAAAGCCATCCAACGGAGTGGTAGACGGAGTCAAGTTGGAGAGGGGCAAGTTGCACACTCTTTTAGACTCCGCGGCGATGGCCAGGAGTTCATCTCTCCCCGCGACGATACCAGGAGTTCATGTCCTCCACGACTACAATCAAAGAGTTGTATAAATCATATTCGAAGACTTGTGTACTCTACTCCTCGTCTGGTTTCGACCCCATTGTTCTGGCAAGAAACATCCTAAGATCGAAATCGCGCCGGGGTTGACCGGAAATGCGTCCAAGAATGGAATTAACCGGTGTGTAAGCAGTGCTAGCGGGCAATTTGGATGGTCGAAACTGAACATTGGTCCCCAAAGGTGACATGCTTTGGACCAGGACGCCAATGCAAACGTCTCTTTAAAGAACTAGATCATGGGCATAGCTATCCAGGAGCCGCAGAGGGCGATGCATCACCCACACGCCCAAGCCATCGAAACACGAGGCCCGTCCATGCCCTCTGTGCGCGCATCCAGGCCTCTCTCAACAACATTCCACGGCCACTCGCTGCTTGCTCGTCACACTGCCCAACCTCCGTGGAGTTTCGCTACGGCCCACGGGTTTACCCCCCCTCTCCCGCGCAGGATATAAAAGGTCGCGCCGCAAAGTCGTCCTCGACCCGCCATTCGACTCGTTTACAAACGGTCAAAACATCATTTCTTCTGAAGCAATCATGTTTCTCCTTCGTCGTCGTGTCGCTCCCACCACGCCCCAGGCGGGCAACGGTGTCAGTAACGACGCTGCTCCGGCAGCCGTTTCTTCTTCCAGTAAATCGGCATCCCGACAAAAAGTCGTCAGACGCCTCTCAGAAAGCGAAAAGGCCCGCGTATCTATTTATCTTCGCGTTCTCAATGCCGTCTCTGCGGCTTTGTACACGACAACGTGTATCGCAAAGGACCAGGCTTCTCGTGCGGTCGAAACCGTTCGGGATAAGAACACGAGCGAAATGCTCTATTTGGTACGATCGTTGACGATCGGCTCCGAGCGGGCTGACGAACAACGCCTAGATCTTCAGCCTTGCTGTAACAGCTGTATTCCTTACTATTTCATTGGCCCTGTACGGTATTGTACTTGCGCACCAGTCTCTCGTATGGGTAAGCCTTGTCCTGCTTTGGACCGTGTTCATTCGCTGATGGTGCCCAGCTCTGCGAGCCCGTTCTCCTCTGTAACGTTTCCTTCTTCTCTCTCCAACCGTATCCACCTCAGACGCCAATTGACGACGTCAAGCCAAGTCGTGGTCGAGGCGCCTCACAAACAGATTCATCGTTTGCGTCTGCCGCTCGGGATGGACAATCCCTCATCGACCTCTCGTCTCGCTCCTCTGAGGCTGGTGATACTCCCCCATCACTCGCTCCGCAAGTCTTGTCCCCGACACAGCTTGCCGTTCGCTCGCTTTCTCCCGCCTTTGGCGCGTCCATCAACGCGGATCGCAGCGTTGAGATGGAGGAAATTCTCTCCCTCCCTACCAAGGCGCCTTCTCCTCCACCGTTGAGCCTCGGCTCCATCCTCGCCAAGCGCAATGGCCTCGTAGGTTCTGGCTCGGAACGACCAATCAAACTCAGGGAGATGTCGACAGTCAGCTACCCTGATATCAACACGAGTGCTACCTTTGGAAGCTCGGACGATGGTGACGACTCGGACTCTAACCAGATGATGGACAAGCGCACCTACCAGAGCGACGACATCGACGAGGTTCCAGCTTTGTACGAAGAGGATGAAGAGGAAGATGTCACATTCCCTCTTCCAAGCGTCGAAATTGGTGATGTCCCTTATACGTCATCCCCAGGGCAGGAGAATGTACCCCTTGGTCCGGAGACGATTGACGTTTTGGACCCGGCATCTCGCCAGGCATCGATGGACGTTGCAGCGACCGCCAGGCGTGTGCAAGAGCCTCAGCTGGTCATGCCCGATCCCGTCAGGATGCCTGAGCCACAGCCGCATGTCCGCACGTCCTCCGAGTCGTCTACGACGTTTGCATGGGTTCCACCAGCATCTCGTGTCGCCACTATCATCTCATCGGAGCAAGCACCAGATTCTGAAGACTCGCCTCGCGACATCTTCTCGCCAACCCCCGCAACGTTCCCTCAGCCTCACGGTGGAATGACATTCCCCTTCCTCCGCGACCAGCTCCAGAGTCTTGCCAGTGCTCTTCATTCGGAATCTATGGTACAGGCTACTGAAGAACAGAAGAAGGATCATCGTGACGAACCGTTCGTCGAGCCTACTCCGTACCCGTCACCACCATTCACACCGCCTTCCAGCCGCCCACCGACCATGTACAGCAGTATGGCACTTCAAATGCCCGTGCCCTCTACGAATAACCTCAACCTCGCCACCCCAGATCCGTTTGTCATCGAGAAGAGCCAGCTCAGCGCACTCTACGAAGAGGCAAAGACAGACCTAGAGGCGTCGAAGCGGGATGAGACGGCCGCCGAGAAGGTGCAGGAGGTTGTGGCGCCTGTTGAATCTAGCGTTCCAGAGCCTGTCGTTCCCGTTCCCGTCCCCGTCTCCGAACCGGAACCGACCGTCGAAGAGGCTATCGCACCCGCGGCTGTGAAGGAGATTGAGGAGATTATCACACCTGGTGTCCTAGAAAGCGGGTCTGCTCCTGTCGAACCCGCCCGAAGCGTGAGCCCGGTTCTCAGTGTTGGACGTGGTGGAATGCTCGACGGCTCGAGGATTCATGTTGAAGACCTCGCCTCGAAGGAGAAGACGCTCGTTTCATCGCTAGCTGAAGACACCTCGCTCAACGAGGTCGGAACCTTGGCTGACGTTTCGCGTGATGAGGATGTGTCGTTTGACAAGTCCAACGCCGAAACGATTGAGCGCATGCGCTCTGGCTGGGCGAGTGGTGCCGACGACGAGAGCACCGGGCCCCAAGGAAACCTCGACGTGAAGAAGAAAAAGAAGAAGAACAGGTCCAAGCGCCCGGGTGCGAAGAAGGGTGTCTCGTTTGACGAAGTACCGTTTGTGATTGGATCCGACAAGGAGCAGACCAACGACGAGGACGATGTGGACAGCAGCGGACCAGGACCATCCTTTACGCAACGAGGTCGCATCGCAGAGCTGATGCTCAACGAGCTTGGATATGCTCCTCAAAATACGCCCTCTCCTTCCGTCTCCCGTGCCATCCCAGTCCCGAAGACGTTTGAGATTGAGGACGAAGAGGAAGAATCGCCGCCAGCACTCATTCCAAGCAACAATACCTCGACCGCCGTGGTTACAGGCAGCCCTGTCCCAATGAGGAGGGCTAGTCTGATCTCGGAGATGACCATGTCGCCGCGTTTGACGGCTGACGAGATGTCGGATTCGTCTTCGGTTGTGCTTGCTCCAGGCGAGTTCTCGGCCAAGCAGGTTGATCATTACGCTCGATGGTTTGCGCGTGCGCATCGTGGCAAGTCGGTGAGTTTCTTTTTTTTTACCTACCTATTCTATGATCCCACGACTAATGCCGCTTCGTAGTTGCCCACGATACAGATGCTTCGCGATCAGATGAAGGAGTGCTCCGAGGCTGACCTAGCAGCGCGTCTCAAGCTTGGTTCGCGCTCGGAGGCTACCAAGCTCACGCGTACGCTCACTGGAGACGATAGCGCCAAGGGCTATAGCAGCTCTGGTGGAAGTGTTCCACCAGTCCGCCGTGCATCTTACCGTCGCCGTCGTTGAACCAGCGCCGACTAGTCGGTGTTGTTCTGAAAATGATGCTCGTGTGAGCTTGTACATATGTACTTTATGATATGTGATATCATTCTCCGAATTGTTGTGTGATCAAAAGGACCGTTAGCTTCAAAGCTCATCCGTGGTCGTGGATTTAGCTCAAAGCAGAGGTTTCTCGGTAATATATCACTGTTTTATGCTTTCTGGTTCCGCCATCGATACATGGAAGACTGACGCCCTCGAGTGGCGCAAAAATCTACTTCCGATCACAAGGATGCCAAGACAGACGCAGAAAGCGGAGAGTAGTAAAGACCCAGTCATACCTCTAGAGGGCCTGGATTTCCCTGGCTTCGTGAAGGAGTCGGTTCTTCACGATATAAGCACGCTCGCTCAATTGATTCCAGTCCGAGAGGAGACTCTCGCCCACAAATGGTCAACAGATACAAATCAAAAGCTTACCCTGTTGATGTGGTCCATTGGTCGCTGGATGAGCGAGTTTCCAAAGGATACATCCTAGGCATCCTGCCGGACATCGTTGAATGTCGGGTTATCGAAAAAATATTCAATCTCCTACACGTTCCCACAGTCACAGAGAATCACGTTTGCCAATATTCATAATTAAGATACCAATCGCTCACGTCGTCTTTGCAGGCCGCCTATTTCGACACAATTTATGCTCCAGCATTCATGACTCACTTGAAGGGGATACAGAAGCTGAGACACACGCATGGAATATTTTCGCAAATAATTGGGGTTGTGCATCACTTATTGTTAGCTTTTGCTTCCGCTCGCACAATCCTATACTCACCAGCCAAGTAGCTGTTTGCGACCTACGACAAGAATATATGGCCAATTGAGAGGCACTATAGCTCCTTCAACAAATTTGCAGAACCTTGTCGAGAAACGCGGTAGGGTATTCTCGGTACGGTTCATCTTAATTTCTTCTATTGGCCGAAAAGCACTTGAGGGTCGTGCACCTTCAATCACTAACCTCATTCTTATTTCGAATGACAACCGTCGACAAGATATGGTCGGAGAAGACTTTGGTGACTTGGGTTGAATCTGGATTCTTCAAGTACTTCGATTACATCTTAGCAACATTCGGTGCGGACGAGAGTAACATAAGTACGTCGCTTTTCTCAACATTTCTCTGTTACTTATCTTACCGGAGGGCATATCACTTCTCTTTTGAAGGGGATCACCCGTTCGACGGGCTTGTCCGCATGACGTGTTAGGCGCTCTTTAGGTGGCCACTTCCCTCGCCTGCGTACATTTTCCTCGCCCTTGCCCACCTGGATCTTGGATGCTGGCGACTTCCAGGAGGGTGGGGGTGCGAATGTCCCGGACCTTTTGACCATGAGTTCTCGACAGGCCCCTGAGATGAAATTCTGGATGAACTTCCTCGATCTTCAATTTCTTGTCATGCAAAACAATCGGTGCTCTCGGCGCGGCTGCAGGAAACGGGGCAGCATGGCCTGCGGTGCCTGCAAAACGAGATATTGCTCCGTTGGCTGCCAGTCGAGGTGATTGCGTGGCCTTTACTTCTAGTCAGACTCACTTATTGCTTCCCAGTGATTGGCACAAGCATCGCTCCATTTGCCAGGTTGCACCCATCTTGCAAGCTGTGCGCAAATGGCATAGAGAAGTACGCTGTGAACATGATGCTCTTTAAAATATACGAAAAATGACTCGAAGTACCGACCGACCGATTTCTTGCTACATAATTAGAGCCTCTCCACAGGCAGCTTTATATGTATTCATGAATAAAACCTCCTTTACATTTAGTAGGACAGCTTGAGCCGAACAAAACAACTCGACGTCGAGCTGAGGTTTTAACCTTCACTTAGACCGGTACCATGTCGAAGAATCAAGATCAAGCAGCGATTGGCAAGCTAGAAAGAATACAAGATGAAAATAGGGCTTTACCCTTAAAGATGTCAAAGCAATAACACAGCGGGTTCGCAATCTGCACGAGCAACGACCGATTCACGGAGGCTCCATACAATTCGAGGTTGCTTTAGGAATAATGTTTGGAATCGCAGCGGCTATTTCAACCTGCACGGAATCTACAGCACTCCGGCTAGCAGAGGAATTCCGCAAACATTCACTGCTTGACGCCCTCTTCAATATCATTGACTATTCACATCACGACCCCTCCAAAGTTTGTTCTGATGGCCAATACTCCTTTTATTGACATTTAATAGGGCTTTATATTCTATTACGAAGCTCTCTTCGCTATATCCCAGATGTTCAAGGCTTTGAGTCGCCTTTCAAAAGTCAAAGAAGATCTTGCAACCAAGCTGATAGAAAGATGGCCTAGAACGACTGCGATGATACGTTCACCAATATCTCGAGAGAGCAATATTCCTTGACAATTACAGATGTGGTACACTCGGTATTACACGCCTTGGCCAAGTCCACTCTTTCACTGCCGCGCATTGGGAAGTATATGTTTTGATATACTCAACAGTGGTTCGACCGGGTTTTTGGAGTATGGTGGCTTCCTGTAATAGACCAAAGAAGGCTAACTATCTGTAGAATGATCACACAAGAGGGCAACTTTACAATACCATTGCTCATATACTATTGTAAACTTGTGCCAGACCTTGTATCCCGACGACAGTTGGAATTTGCCATCGCGCGTGTTGCCCTGCCAAGACACGATCTCACAAAGCCAGAACCATATATGCGTCATAAAGCTCTTCGACGTCTCTTTCAATTCATAGAGCTTGAGTTTGGGAAGAAACCTGGACCTGTCGTTGTCAAACTACTCCTCAGGGGTCTAGGAGAGGACTCAGATGAGCCAAGCGAAAAGGCAGAACTTCTTATTTGCACGGGTATGGTCCTCTCTGTACTGGGTCTCAAATTGGTCTCTCCACCAGAAGTAGCACAAGCGAGCTTGATTCGCGCGCTCGCCCGGTCCGCTATATTTTGGAAGCGGTACTTTGCGAGCGTAATGGAACAACGGAAAGATCCGCAGAAGTCTTCCACTGTGCTGTTGAGCAAGGATGTCGAACCGTTATATCAGCTTTTGTACACGGCCAGTCAGTTGGATCCTGAGTGTGGCGGCCAGTTAGCCTCGAAGATGATTCGGGGACAACTATTACAGTACCTCGAGTACATAATGGTCGAATGTCAACCAGATGATTCGAAAACGGTACGTAGTCTCTACGAACGAGCCTTCTTCTGAGGTTGACGCGATAGACGTGATCGATGCCATTCTAAACGAGCTAGGATATGTCCTGGCGAGTACAAGGTCAGGCATACGATATGCTATGGGAGTGGAGGTACCCAGAACGCGCCTTATGCACGCACTGCTCCAGCCATATCTTTCGGTTCCAGTCATAAAGCAAATCATTCATTCGCCATTCATTCTATCAAAAAGGTCTTTTAAAGACTTTCCTTTCGACGTGCTCAACCTCCAGCGCACAGAGGACGTCCAAATCTGGGCGTCACTGCTAGCTATTCAGGACGCAACAGTGCACTATCGACGCTGTACGCGACGTGGATGCAAGGAATTGGCAAAGCAGGCATGTGCGAGATGCGCGACGAGGTATTGTTCTCGTGTATGTCAAGGTTTGCTTGTTCTCTCACTTGTACTCATTATATGCAGGGACTGGAGCGAACACAAGCTCTTGTGCGAGATTCTACCGGCGATACATCACATTAGCAAGCTATATCGAGGAGAAGAACCCTTCAAGGTGCTGAGCTACAAGCCGGTGCATTTGAAGTAGAGCTTACGGCTCATTTTCTTGGCTTCTTGGTGATTAATACCGTTGGCTTGTTTCTTGATCAAATGATACCCTGTAGACGAATGTACGAATATTTATTGCCGATAATACACACCCTAAAGAGCCATGGGCGTCGTCACCGTCGACATCATGAGAACCCCATAAACGAGCTAAGCAAGGGTACGGCGGGTCCTAGCGACGGGTGACCAGCGACAAATGAACATGATACTTGATAGATGCGCACAGGGTCGAAAGAGCGCGACGCTGTCCTTGAAAAGGCAAAATTGGGGAGGCCTAGTGCTGACGTGTTGGGCGCTGACGCGGACTATAGTTTGTGCTGATGCGCAAAGCCGACGGTAGTAGTGATTGCGCCCGAGAGGACTGGAGGGGGCCTGTTCCCTCTACACTTTATGCGATCACAAAAAAGAATAGTTCCTCGAGCTGTCAGTACCCTTAGAATTTACAATTCACTACGCTTTTGATCCACTGCTGGATCTGTTTAATGACTTTCGTGAGATCTGCTGCCCATCCGCGGCCCTATTCCCTCAAGCGTGGCTCCCTCTCCGGTACGGTTCCCGATACTTCGTCTCACGCCTGCCCGAGCGTAAATCTCTAAATGTAGGCCAGGATGTGACACCTTCAGGGTACAGGTTCCTTGTAACAATATGAATATATGGGCCATTTTCGATTGCAGAGCTCTCTGAGCCAAAGTTGAGGTCAGCTAGGGCGACGAACCTTCGACCTTTCCACCGCCGCCTTTGCTCGGAACCGGGCACAGACATCTTCGACAACCCCGTTAGCAAACTTTTAGGACCCTCAAAGCTCTCATTTGACCCTGTTGCTTGCTCTCTGCCATAGACCAACCCCGCGTGTTGGTCGAGCAGCTCCAGGTAGACCCGCCATTTGGATTTATTTGAGCAAAATCTACATCACCAATCACTAGAACGCGCCATGTTCACCATCAGCGCGGACTCGTCGCCGCAAACGGCGCCGACAACGCCCTCTTCCGTGGAAGACTCGAACAATTCCGACGAATATCTACAGCCGGCCTCGACAGACCTCTGGAATAACCCCTATGGTACCCACGGCCAGGTCCTCTCGTCCACTAGCCTGGACAATACCGCAGACTTTGTCAGTGGTCCGAGCGATTTTGAGATGGCGCTTGGAAACGGACAAGCGGATATGTGCTCTCTGCCACTGCAAGATTTAATACATGACAGTGTCATCTCGTAAGTCTCGATTTTCTCGCTATTTTCTGCACCCAAGACTGCGGCTTGGCTTCTCTGCTCTGCGCTATTCCGGTCTCGGGTATACATTCAGCACTGCAACGATGTCATTCCTCTCAGACGGAGAATTTGTGCTAACAAGATTTGTTTAATCCCCTATAGGAACTCTCCAGTAGCCACTGTAAATACGCCAAATATGGTCTCTCTCTCGACTGCATGGTTCAACAGACTATCGCCCTCATCGCCCTCTCAAAATCTACTCATGTCTTCTCTGGCTTCACTACCCTCACCACCACCGTCCGCAACGATGGACACGAGTGCGCTCTTCATGCCACCGCCGACCCAGCAACAGCAGCAGCAGCAACAGCAGCGTCAGCTCCATCAACCATTCTCCCAACAATCTGTATCAGCACAGCTGGCGTCGGGTCCGATGACGATGGCGCCCGACGCCTTTATGATCAAGCCGCAAAACTCCGCAGGCACCAGACCGCCAATCCAGACGACGACCAATGAACACCCAAGCAGTCGAAATTCTTTGAAAATCGAAGGAAATAATATGGGTCTATCGAGGTTAGTGCTTTACTTTCAATCCCCCGAGGCTATCCGGTCCTCCTCGATCACATGCACGGGCTTCACGCCACCGAATCTCCATCCTCGCCTTGTTGCACTACACAAATGACGCCTCGTTTCTCGGAACGGGTCCGACATTGCTGGTTGCTGGAAGACACTCTTTGGCATTTTGGACCCAGAGGAACTATCGGTTCTATTGCTATCCGCCAAACACCTCGCACGTTTCGCCTTGGGGGCGGGTTATGTCCGTTCATTTGATTCCAGCCTGGTCACTCTCTACTCTGGGGGAGAGAATCCTGTGATAAGAGCGAACAGGCGCACCCACCATTACAGACTTATTCCCCACATTCGAGTGTCAGGGGTATATATAATCCCTCTTTTCATTTCCTTGGGACGCTAGTGCCCCTTCTCTTGTCCTCTTGTCTTTTCGCGTTCTGTCCAATTGGTTTCAACTCTTTGCTGACCATGGCTCATCGTTATCCTTTATACCAATATCCTCTTCATCATTTTCCACGCCACAATCCGAATTGCCACTGTAACATCTTGCATCCGTACGACCAAACGACAAACCGCGGCGACTTCCACCATTTACGTTCACGGACTTCCTCGTCTTCTTCCAACTCTTCGACTACTTCTTCTCAAACGGATTCGTCTTGGGTGTACATTGATGGCACTGACCCAAACCATCTTAACCCGCCTCTCGCGCGTGACCACACCATGCGTATCACATTCGCCGATCCCCAACCTGCCATTCCACCCTCTGATGACCAACTGGTCGAATCGATGGCTTCCTCTACTGTCACGATTCGGCCTGATAATGCGGTCACTTTCCCTTCGATAACGGGCGGTTTCCCAACCGTCCATATCCAAAATTATGCACACCCCGTGTCCGCGATGTCAATCTGCTCGTTGGACGAACTGTACTTCCCTATCGAATGGGAACAACGACCGCCGCCACCACCACCTCAACCCACGCTCGTCGTTCAACCCGGCTCTTCATCCGCATCTAGATGGCTGTTGCAAGTCCATGATGTGCCGCGCAAGTCGAGGACAGAGACGCAAGTCAAACTCCGAGTGCAGCTTGTCGACGTCTCAGCATCAGCTTCTCCATACCCTGACGGTACGTTACTGCTTCTCTTGATCGGCCTGTCTCTTCTTTGTATGCTGAACTGGCCCTACCAGGCTCCACTGGTGAACCCGTCACTCAGTATAGTCACATTTTGGTACCGAATACCCCCAGTGTCAAGACAAAGACTCGAGGCGTCGGAGGTGCGTTTTGTTTTGCCATTGGTTCCTTCCCCTTTCAGAATTCGCACCCGTCATGCGGCGGATGTCGATCCTTCTCAACTGGGATGGGATCTCTACTCCCTTTAATGAAGCTACGCGGCCTCCATTGGAAGCTGAACGCTCGTTTCTTATAACCTTACTCGAGTTTCTGGCATGGTCAACGTGTGAACGCTACCCATGATCGTATTGATACTGACTGCCTCTTCTTTCGAAGATCCGGACCCCTCTGCTTTGCTGACGCTACATGCGTACATCGTCTGCGCCACGGTCCCAGAATACCAGAACAAGCCAGTACCATGCTGCGAAAGTTGCCAAAAGAGGGAGCGAAATCGCAATTCAAAGAAGAAGACTGGCGCTGGGACCGCGAGCTTGAAGGGACGCTCCGCCGCCAGTTCAAAGAATGTCACCCCAGCGACCTCGACGAACGCCACCCCGGCCACGTCTGATGCGGAGATGTACTCTGCCCCATCTGGATCCCACGCTCATGCATATCCCTTTCAGAGGGAGGGCTTCGAAGAAGCTGGAGAGGGTTATGTCTCCCCGATTGACTTTACGTGCAATCGTCTAGTCGACTTTTCCTCTGGGACTGCGTCGCTCAGCTTTAGGATTGTGTGCTATTGCCGGCACTATAAAGAGAAGAATGGGTTTTGGTGAGTAGTCGTCTGTGAGGGAGAGAACTTGGTTACTCAAGCTTTTGTCTAGCGTGCAGCTCCAACTCAGGGATAGTGCCAATCGCGTCGTGGGCAAGGTCAAGACGACGCCGATTATGATCATGGACGATCACAAGTCGGTCTCCAAGCTCACGCCGGCGCATACCGCCGATGAAGAAGAGGTCGACACGGGCGCTGCTAAAAGGAGGACCAAGCGAATTGTTGCGCGCTACTCGGAGAGTGAAGCTCGTATCAAGGAGGAGGATGGGGATGATTTTGAGGAAGGAGGAGTCGGGGCGATTAGGAATAAGCACCGGCTTAGTCGCCACTCTGTGCTTTCCCAATCGGCTGGCAGCCTTACGAAGCTCACTTCTTCGAAACCGGCCTCTGCGAGTGTCAATGGGCCTACCATTTCCAATGCACCGTCGACTAGTCGATCTGGACAGGGTCATGCACACCGCCACAGCCAGTCGTACACGCATTCCGAGAGTCCTCTTCCCACTACGGCACCATCCTCGCCATCCGTTGGATTCTCTCCACAACCATCCCATGCGACCGGCGACACAGGTGCAAAGTCAGAGGCCGAGCTTAATGCATTCGCGCCCCTTCAGCCTTTTGGCTCATCGATACCCCTTTCGGCCAACGACAATCTCCTGCTCAACAATCCTCTCATGCAAGCCATGCCCAGCGTGAACATGGCCCTGTCTGGAATGACGCTCTCTTCGCCCGCTACGGCCATGGCGCCTCAGCCCAACCCATTCCCACATATCACGCGAGTTATGCCAGCCTCTGGTCCCGTCCAAGGCGGGATTGAAATCACGTTGTTGGGCGCCAACTTTTCGCCTGAGGCGCTAACGACGGCGTGCATTGCGTTTGGCGAAAATATCGTTCCGTTTGGTCCGACTGTGCAAATCTTTAGCAATAGTGCGCTCATTTGCTCGCTTCCTCCACGCTCCGTTGCTGGGCCCGTCGAGGTGAAGCTGGTGGGTGTTCGAGAGATGGCGCCTGGAGTAGCAAGTCCTGCGCCCATCTTCACTTATACGGATGAAGGTGACAAGGACTTGTGAGTATTGTTACTATCGACCGACAATTGCTGACTTTTCTTTCAATAGGATGATCCATGCTCTTCAGATTCTTGGCTGGCAAAACTCTGGTCAATGGCAGGATCCGCGAAGCGTTGCCATGGGTATCCTTGGGGGTGGAGGATCTGGTGGTGGTATGAGCGGTCTTATGCAAAGCGATGCCGATATGGGATTCGGTGGCGGTGGTTTCACATTTGCTGCTGCTAATCGTAATGGTGTCAACGTTCGTGGACCCCACCAAGCGACTCAGCCTGGTGGTCGACGGAACGTGGAAGCACTCGTCCTCAATGTTCTACGATCCGCTCGCAATCCCGAAACAGACACGATCAACCACCTCTCTGCGCCACATCCTGCAACGGGTCAAACAATCCTACATCGTGCTTGTGCGCTGGGGTACCAGACTCTTGTCTCGGCACTCATTGGTTGGGGTGCCGACGTGGACTTGACAGATAAGAATGGCTTTACGCCTGTCCATTTTGCGTGCTTCTATGGTCATCTCAAGTGCATCGACATTCTCGTTCGCCAAGGCCGTGCCCATCTTGAAGGTCGCGATCACCAGGGACGTACACCGCTGGACGTTTGCGGTACGGAAGGAGCAATCGAGGTTATACGTGACCTCGAGGAAGAAGTCGAGACGAGAAGGCGTCGTTCGACTGCTCCTAGCGAAATCGAAAGCGGTGGCGAGGGTGACGATGAAGGACTATCATGGTCCGAGGCAGACGATGACGAAGAAGAGGAAGAGCCTCCTAAACCTGCGTCGAGGCGTATATCTAGGGTCAACTCGGTGGCGTCTATCGTCTCGAACCGTAGACTTGCCAAGCCTACCACCCCATTCGCCCCGGAGCCATTCACTGCGATTCATCCTTCGGTTTCTGCGCATTCTTCTGCTCCAGTTGCAGCTCCAACTCGTCAACCCTGGTGGTCGATGCCTCTTCCTGGTCGAGGAGGGGCTACGGCGACACCGGTACCGGAAAAATTCCTCAAGAGTAGTGCGGAAGCATCCCAGACTGAACAGGAGCAAATGTTCCGATGGTTCCGCGAGATGAGGGAGAGTTGGACCATTTGGCGTCAACAACAGCAACAACAGCTGGACCTTGAACCCCCACCAAGTTATACTCCATCCGACCCGGTGTCAAAGCTTCATCTGATCGCCCACGAAAAGGTTGCTACTGGGGCCGCTGGAACCCCCGCCGTGCCCACCGAGTTGGAGGAACCGCCGTCTCCTTTATCGTTGGACTCGCAATTTGAACATGTTCCAACAAGGACTATCTCGCGTTCGACATCGAATATTCGTTTACGTCAACAGCAAATTGTTTACCGTCGACGGGCTGACCGCGAAGTGCTCGGCGAGCAACCACAAATGCATGCCGCAGATGTTGGGCCACGACGGGCAGCGAAGAAGCGGGACACTATGCTCATTTACTTCTGGATACCGGTTCTTCTTGGTATGTTTACCCTACGAGCTACGAACTATGCTGACACTCCTTTAGCTGTGTTTGTGTGGATGACCTATAAATCCGTCGGACTTGTCTATCGCTCCTTTACATCTCATCCGCTCATGCAGAACTCGGCAGCGTTCATTCAAGAAACCGTTTGATGACGCGCACATCGCGTGTGTCGATTGGTCATTTTTGTAGTCTCTGCTTTCTTAAACTGAACTTTGTAGTCGTTTCCGTGACTGCGCCCTTGGCCTGGCGAGCTCGAAGGGTGCTGTTGTTCAAGCTTTGTCATAGACAAAATGTATGCTATCCTAATGGACCAAAAACGTTCTCGATCACTCAATCAGCTGTACTTGAACCATGAACATCTGTCGCTGACCTCTTCTCTTTGTGCAAATACGGACCGGCAACTCTGAGCCGGCCATGTCTTTCTCTACGCTGATTTCCGGTGCAGAGTGCGCAACGTCCTCGAATCCACTCTCCCAAGTCTTGAAGCACACGGATGTTGATAACAGTCTCCAACGAGTACATTAAGCCATCCATAATCGTTTGGACGAGCTCTCATCCCTTTGCAGGACCGCATAGGAGTGCCGGGAGGATCGTCTGTATGTTTTCAATACTGGATACTGGTGTAATGTGTCTCATTCAGTTGCAAAGCTGCAACATCTGCCTCGAACGGCGATTCCAGCGGTGAACCAAGCCGACATGGTGGCTGCGCGGCAGTTTTTCCAACACAATGGCCCAATTCCTCAAGGTGGTCCAATGATTCACATGCCCCCAACCCTCTCGACACCTCCACTCCTGTCTCCGGGTACGCCCACAGCCGATTTTGAGAACTGGCGCGAGCAGCAACACCGAGCAAGCGGGAGCGCGACACCCGAAGTTCTTGCTGGTCTACCTGCTCCGTCTAGATGGGCAGCTGATCTCGAAAAGTTTAAGAGCGGGTCTATACAGGCGCCCATGACTAATCAGATGATACGTGCGTCCTTGTCGTTTACTTCTTGGGACATTCTGATATGATGGAACAGAGCCTGTACATGCTGAGATGCCAGCGTATATGCATCACATGCCTATGGCTGGTTACCAGCCTCTAATGCCGCCCATGGCGCTGATGCCCCAAGTCAAAGGCAAGGGTAAAGCAGTCGACCAGGAGCTGGACGCTGCGTTTCAAGAACTGGCACTGCAATCAAAGTCCGGTACAACTGGAGAAGCGAACGATCTGGACCAGGTGATGGACCGGCTTCTAAAGGAGCAAGAAGCAAAGGCTCAAGAACAGCAAACTTTGAGTGACTTTCAACGGTAATACATTCTCCAGCTTAATTCTATTCTCTAATACCTTTCAGGGTATGGCGCGATATAAATGCACAACCGTCAAACGAGACACTGGAGGAAATGGCAAAGTGGGAAAAGGAGTTTAACGAAGCTATGGCCGCCGAACGAGAGGAGTTTGATCAGACCTTTGAACCGCAGATGAACGCCTCTCTTGCTGGAATTGACAGGGATTTTGGACTGGCCACTGAAAGCTTCAAGGTGGACGGAGACGGAATGCCCGTCCTGGGCCTATACCCTTTTGGTATGCCGTTTCTCTCCGTTTCATTGCCGCTGATCGTCGCATTAGATGAGAAGAATGAGCATGCCCGAGACTCTAAATCCTCGCTGCAAGCAGCAAAGGATTTACTAAATGCTGGGGGGTCTCTCAGTGAAGTGGCACTGATGCTTGAAGCCGCTATACAGAATAAAGACTTGGGAGAAGGGGGATACGAAGCTTGGATCTTACTTGGAGAGGTTCGGAGTATGGACGAGAGGGAAGAATTGGGAATGTTAGCCCTACGCGAGGGAGTACGAATTGCCTCTGAAAATGGAGGTGCTGGTGGGGTGGGAATGCTGGTACGTATATCCATCGAACAAGGACGACGTTCAAACGATTGGATAGTCACTAGCCATATCGTACACCAACGAAGGTTATGATCGACCTTCTCAACTACTTCTTCTCAACTGGCTCAAGACACGGTACCCAGAGCATGCAGCGGGAGTAAACCTACCCAGCACATTTACCGAGCCATGGGCTGTCCACGACGTCGTGCAAGAGGCCTTTCTCTCGGTCGCACGTGCTCAACAGCATGCACCAGAGCCAGATCCCGAACTTCAAGTGGGCCTTGGTGTGCTCCTTTACATCAACGGCGAGTTCTCTAAAGCAGCCGACTGCTTCGGTGCAGCCCTTTCGATGAGACCAGAGGACTATGTGCTCTGGAATCGATATGGCAGCTGTCTGAGCAACGGCAATAAGCCGGAAGAGAGCTTGGCGGCGTATCGAGAAGCTCTAAGGCTAAGACCACAGTACACACGGGCAATGTACAACGTTGGTGTTGCGTGTCTCAATCTTGGAGCATTGAAAGAAGCAGCGGAACACTTCTTGAGCGGCCTCGCATTGCAGGGAGACGAAGGGAGCAGCGGCCCGACCAAGCGCAGTGAGCAGCTTTGGGCGACGCTACGTCGTACATTGATCGCAATGGTACGTTAGTCCCACTTGGTATTCACATCGGTCTGAGACATTGTTTAGGATCGCGCAGATCTCGCGGACAAAGCGAGAGATGGGAACTTGCAATTGTTCAAGGCAGAAGGTTTCGAGTTCTGATATGTATAGTTTGAATACATTTCGCTGTATTTGGGTCAGACGTTGCGATTCCAGCCCCATGGACTTTGAACGGCCCCCTGAGATTCGGCAATCCTCTCTAGATTGACCGCTTGTTGGACTCCTTGAACGGTTGCGTGACCAGTTCCTCCAATTACCGCACCACACTCGTGGCACTGACTGGTCATGGTTGCGCCGCCACAATCGGCAATGGTGAAAATATGGCCATTCGGACATGTGTACCAATGGCCACGATGTCCTACAGGGAGTCAGTATCAGGTAATGGGTAATAGATTCACGCACTATATTCCGTAAATGATCCAATGACAGCATACAGCTCGTCATCTGACACTGGTTGGTAGAACACCGAAGGTCTGCTCAGGTGATCGCCCAACTCTTGCCACTGCTTGAAGACCTTCTCCATTGGTGCATCAAACTCCTGTGAGATCATCGCAAAATTGACGCCTGATTTTGTGCTACAGGCATTGCGAACAGTGCGAGCCGCTAATCTCGCCTCTTCCAACCGCTGCAAGACATCTTTGCCTCTAGCCACACGCCCCTCATTTGTCTCTTGACCAGGAAGAGAGCCTTTTTCGACCCGCACGAGTCTCCAGGTAGTCTTGATTTGCCTCATGCTCGAAAGGAGCTCTTGCCGATATGCATCACTAGATTGAGCAATCTTTATTGCCGCATTTGAGTCCAACTGGCATGAGTGATAGATGAAAATGATGAACTGTTGCAATGCTTCCAGCTGTTGCTGACTATGCGAAGCTTGGCTTGAGAGACGAGAATGGATTTTTTCCGCCAAGCTCCCTAGGACGTGTCGAATATCTATGGTCATCCAAATGGCTTCCACCTTGAAGCGTGTGTCTGCGCGAGGGGGTGGCATTCCAATCTTGGTCTTTGCTGATTGAAGTGCCACGCGCTCTGGATATTTCGGAGCAAATGGCCCCTTTTGCACACGCGCAAGCTCGTGTTCATAGAGCATGGAGTAGGATGCCTCATACGCAACCATGTGCGCTGCACGCCCAGCGAGGATATCAGAGGCCCGCTTATAGATGTCAAGATAGGGTTTGACTGCTTCCGACCATCGCCTCGCATTTGGTGCTTGCAGGCTGCATACCTTCCGCATCTGGAGACCCAACAGCCGCTCATTAACGATAGGTAGCGCTCGGCCAGGAGTTAGAATCTTTGTCCTATAGTCCTTTTGAGACAAAAATCTTTCTTCGAGGACATTGAACGGCAGGAGAACATCGATGTCTGTCCCCGCAGTGCTGATTGTAGACAACTCCTGTTGCATGGATTGAAGTTCCCGCGCCATAGTGGTCGCAACGTTCCGTTCGAGGATATCGAGGTTTCCACGCTTGAGGGCTCGGCCATAACGCTGTGCTTCGATGGGCCTGCGGCACGTAGGACAGCATGGCGTTTTCACAAACGCTTCCAAGCGTTGGATAGGAGACAGCCATCGACCTGTCACCTCATGCTTGCGATAGTACTGTCCAAGTTCGCACACACCATCCAACGTCTCCACAGTAAACGTGTGGCCACATCTCAGTGTGATCGTGACATTGTCCAACTCCTGGGAGGTGGGGTCCAAGTCCGCAATAGTAAGCCCAAGGATCAGATCAACGACTACTTGGGATTGGTCTTGAGTTGCGCATAAGTGGCACATTTGACGGTCACAGGGCTCCCCACATAATGACGGACAAGAATGTCCGCATCGAAGTTTTAATGGGCACCGCAGATCGCACGGCAGACGAACACATGGCTAGATCAAATATCAGGGCGTGGCATGAAATCAGCTGTTGAACGTACCGAGCCACAGGGAACATCACACTTGCTATGTTCGCAGGTCCAATTACACGCCATCATGCATGGAGTGCAGGGTACGGAGCATCCTTCCTTACATTCGTGATGATCGCAACTCTGTCGACACGGTTGCTGGCAATCTTCAGAGCCACATATTGCCCGATGCTCCTCAGTACAAAGAGACGCACATTGATGTTGGCAATGCAGCGTACGGCCGCAACGGTGCTTGAAGTGAGCACTTGCTCCATCGTCTATGACGGAGGGTTGCTTACAGGCCCCGCATCGACCCTGACAGGACTTTTGGCAGCAGGCCATAAGAGTACCACAGACATCCTGGCAGGAGTGCCGAAGAGGGTCAAGGTGACACTCTATAGATGCAAAATGACCGCACTGTGGAAGCAGCTTTTCCACAGTTTCTGTACAATTGTATTCAGACAGGTCATCTTCAATGTAACTATCACGATCGTCAATGGTTTTTCATTTGCGTTCTGAAACTCACCATGGGGCATCTCGCAAGATATGACCGCAATCAAGCGTAATCTCCCTGAGGGGGAATATGCATTGTCCACAAGATTCCCAGCATGGGCGACTACAAGGATGTCCTTTGGAGCATACCTTACGACATCGTTCATAACATTTGACGAAACGATGCTCAGTATCGTCGGCATGGCACTAGCAAAGGGTCAGAGATCTGTTCTGTCCCTCAAGTATCCTTATCCACCTTTGATGGGCAAGTGTGGCCACACTTCAAGCGAGCATTACAGGGGCGCAGACATCCACCTGAGAGTTGTAAGTAGCCTCAAAGTGACATAATGCGATTCGCACCGTCGGGAGAGATTTGACGAAGCTGCATCGCGTTCTCAACCAGCCGGACGTCGTGTGGGTGATTATGACACGCGATTGGGAGCCCAGTCCCGTAGCAATCCTGGTCTCGGAAGTACTGGACGACCTGATTCCATAGTCCGGGGTTTGAGGCGAGGAGATCTCCATTTCCCATAACATACAAGCCATGCCGAGCTCTCGTCAATGCAACATTTGCGCGATTTGGAGACTGATCCGCGTCAGTATGAACATAGAACGCCGCAGGCTCCTGACCTTGAGGAATCCGATAGATCCCAGCTTATCTGGGCCAAAGTTCCGTACAGTGTTGAGTATGACAACGTCGGCTTCCTCCCCTTCTAGAGATGAGCTACTATTACGATGTGATGATTGACGTACCTTGGAAGTTGTCAACCGTGCGGATGAGAACCTAACTAGTGTCAGACAGTTCCTAATCAAGGACTTGTGTCTAACCTGGTCGGTAATTCTCACTTCCTGTAGCTCGACTCCGTGATCCGCCGCGTCCGAGTCTACATCGATACCATTGTCTCTCAACGCATCCAAATCTCGTTCGTCGAAGACGACGTTGATTCGACTATTCCGAAGTTCATCCCTTACTTTGACGAGCTGTCCAAGGTACATGCACAGGATGACAATAGATCCTGATCTTGTATACAATCCTTGGCTATACTAGAGGTGAGCGGTAACGGGTACCAACTGTTGGAACTTACCGTAATAGGTGCTGAACCAATGCCTTTGTCATCGCAGCCTAGGGGAGTTAGAAGACGTATATCAAATGTCTACGAGGCCCACCTCGTATTGATTGAACTTTGAGGTGGACTCGTCGTTCGTTCCACCGCCCTCTGCATTGGTGTGATGTAGGAAGAAGATATTTTTTGCCATCCCTTTCACATTTGGATAACGCGAGACCGACTCATCATCTATCAGCTGAGGATAAAGCGTCGTTCTTTGCTGGATCAGCCTATAGACTTGGTGCAATGCATGCGACACACCGTGCCAACGTCGCTATTTGGCCTCGCATCCTCCTCTGTACGTGGAGTTTCGACATGGTCATTCCCGACTCGCTCAGTCGTTCCATTGTGGATTGGTCGAGCTTGTAGATTTTGCCTCCAAGTGGATGATCGCACGAAAGAGCTATGTGAAGGTAAGTAGAAGCGGTCAAAATGCGTAAAGTTGTACCATAATTGGTGATTGTGGGTCGTAACTGGAGAGGGTCTCCAATCTCAATGACATGTTCAATCGACTCGACCAATGCACCAAGGATATGCGCCTCGAGGACTTGTCCAGCTTCCTCTACCAAAAGAATACGAGGCTTGAAGCTCTAAACCAGATTAGAGCATGTAATTGAGAGTCAACTTGAACTTACGAAGAGCAAAGATGCCAGTTTAGCCGCTCCAGTAGTCGTACATCCGACGATGTCTGCCTTCCTTAGAAGCCGACTGCGCATCTGGGTTGTGTAGGTTAGCCACAGAAGTAGGTAAATGGTCGACTCACTTGATCTCGTACTTCATCATATCTCTGCTTCGCACTCTCAAACTGGTCCTTGCAGTGGGAGAAGATATCGCGGTGCCGTTGAATGAAATGCTTCTTTGCTTCTGTCTTCCAGAAGCGAGAGATGCGCGAACGTTCCGAAATTGACATTTGCCATACTTTTGGCTCTTGGATGAGTTGATCAAGAGGTCGATTTGAGGTCGGTAGAGGAGGTAGCGAGCGGAGACCAGCATTTTCGAGAAGCACACGTAGATTATACTGCTCTTCAGTTTCAAAGATGAGATCGTCGTCATCCTTGGATTCGTCCGACTCGTCTTCTGATCCGTCCCTCTCGGGCTTAAGGAGAGCGAAGCGATTCGCGGCAACAGGGACTTGCTTTCTTTGAATTTCTTGGCAGTTCGAGATCCATTGAAGATCCTTAGAATGCGCCCAATACTGATAGAGCGTGTCTTGAGTACCTCGAGCCCTGGTTACTTCTGTCCAACCTTCCTCGTGGGGACGAATAAGACGAATAAATTGACTAGGGTGTCTAATCTCGTCAACGTGCTCTGGGTAGAAGAGCTCCAGATACTCGATGAGATCCTCTTCCGACGCTTCGTCCGCGTGAAGCTGCTCGAGATGCTCTTTGAGCTCCGACTCGACGCTTCGCATCTCCCCGTACGCTCGATATAAGCTCCGATTATCAGAGTCAGACGCTGGATCCATCTTTTCCAGATTCTCGAGCGCGTATTCTCCAACTTCTTCATCGCTCGAGCGTGAGCCCAGACGAACAATCTTTGACGTAATATTTGCTTTGAGCACTGAGAGAAGGAGGTGGTCGAGAGCATGGTTTGTGAACGCAATGAGTAGAATTGGACCTCGGTGGTTCGCAAGGAGGACACGCATCAGCTCGACGCCAGTAAAGCTCTATTACGTGTGGTCAATAGGACATCGCAAATGGATTACCACACGACACACCTTTCCCGTTCCTGGCGGTCCTTGTATCAGGACAAATGATTTTGTTAGGCAATCCACCATCGCGTCCACTTGGCTGCGATCAAGGCGACTGTGCGAACAAAGTATCTGTCTCGCATTCTCTGTGGAGCCAGGATCACGGGGGTTGAGACGAAGCGCTGGACGGTCTGGGTGTTCTAAGCGCACCAGGCTCTTGAGGTCCCAGGAGAACTGAGGGTCCGCTTCGATATACCGAGGAAGTCCGGCGACGCGTGGATGGCCCCCATGAACGAGGATTTGAGCGAATGGGACGGAAGTTGGTTCTCGCTTGAGTCCTTCTAGGAATGGCCGAATGGATTCATACATCACAGGCGACTCGACCAGGAAAATTCTAGTCTGCAGTCTATCCCGCGAACTGGTCTGGATCCAATCCATCACCTTGAGATTGACGATGGGATCAAAGAACCGGACGCGTATCACAAGCGACTCGCTGGATGCTCGTGCGTTTGTTTGTATCTCGTCCGGAGTCGATGAGAGAAGTCCGAAATAAATCTTGACAGACTGACCCGTCTGCCAGATCAACGCGACCAGTCCTCCTGGCATCAAGCGCTTCCTACAAGCATAGCGCCAATACTCGGCTCGTCGCTCTATCGAGGTGGCTCGAGCTGGTCCTGGAGGTGTAGCGACGCTCATCGCCACCGATATCCCTCTTTTATCGCAGACGACTTTGATCGGGTCGACAGAGGTGTAAAGATTGACCATGACAGAGTCATTCCCACCGGAATGCGCAATATATTTGCCACCCTCAGAGGCCAGAAGGGTCTCCAACGCATTATTGGGAGCCGGATTATGGATGTTGTGAGTGATAGATTGAAGAACGACTCGTAACGCCGCCCTAATGTGCATCAGCACAGCTCGAATGGAAGCAAAATACTCACAGAAGCTCCTCGCGCAAGAGGCGAAACTGAATGTCCAGCAACCTTTCCATCGAGTTGTCGTCCAAATAGTGGGGTCCACTTGGAATGTTCGCTGGGAGAAAAGGTGCGATTCTGCACAACATTTCTTGTTCCGTTGGAGGAATCGAGATGTCTCGAATGTTCTCCAGGTCGTTGTCATGTCGCCTTACTCCTCGGAGTTGACCAGGAGGATCGTAATACATGTCGAGGACCCTACGAAGAGTATCATCTTGATTCTTTTGTTTCCGTCCAGAGTCACCTCCTGATGAAGATGGAGTCGTTTTGCGTCGAATCGCCGAATTCTCTCGCTCGATGATATTCGCCAATCGCTCAATACTCTTGCCCAAGTTGGACAATGCGATTTGCTTCTGTTGTTCGCCCTCAACAACCCAACCGTCGATATAGCCTCCTTCGGACCACATAGTGTGCCAACTGAACAGAGTGTGGCAGAAAGAGTAGAGGACAGGATGGTCGCGTAGCGCGTTTTGATAGCGAATCACATATCTGAGGAGATGAATGAGAGGAATACACTGGGAGGATACGAGCACTTACTGGATAAGAATCTCGACCAGCGTGCTAAAGACGGTGAAGCCAGAGCTTAGGCCGGGTCGGGTTTCGAAAGACTTGCGAGACACTATATCGTCCATGCACTCGTTTATGATCACATGGATGCGATCAAAGTTGTTGTGAATCAGCGTACAGCGAACTGTGTAATCTTTAGAGTTGCACGAGCTGTTATAGTGACTACCTACTTGACGCGCTGCTTGAGGGTACTATGCAAAACGGCCTCTGAAACAAAGTACTGTGGAACCGTGAGAAATCACGTGTGGCATGAAGAGGAGTACAAACCGATAGACAATTGATATACGTCGAAGAGAACGCAATGGCGTCACGAGGGTTGTTTAGCACGGTGACTACGTTGTCGAATGTCAAGATCGCCTCGATGCGAGCCAACCCATGACTCTATCAACGGAATTAGCTTCCAGAAAGCGAACTCGGAGTACATACCTGCGTGAGTGTTTCCAAAAACTGCCTCGAATCGGAATTATCCTAAGACTAGTTAGCATGGCAGAGTTGAAACTATGTCGGTACAGACCCACGAGCGGTGCTTTGATGCAGCATTGACGAGTAAATTGACAAACGAGACGATTTGAAACGGCTTGGAGAAGGTGAATGTCGGACTGCAAAAGACACTCAAATGCTGGAGCGCTTCACTCGCCGTAACATTTGTCGATATCGTCGGTTGGGGAGCACTTTGTCGGGCAGCCGCTGCGAGGACAGGGCCAAAGCCAGTAGTGAATCGGTCGGTGTCTGGAGTCATATTACCAGCCTCGACGTGTTTAAAGCTACAAACTGTGTTTCTGCAACTTCCGTAGTTCCAGTAGTACCTGCAGATACCGAGAGGGGAAGTTAGCTGGTCGGGTCAAGCAGCAAGCAGCAGCGACTCTGCCTTGGATACTCTGCGGCGCCATGCCAGTCTCCTATGTGGGCACTGCTGGATACACGCGGATATCAGCTCATTGAATTGATGGAAAATGTAGTGGACATACCTATAGGTGGGTAGTATCTGATTAGGATACATGTGGCGAATCCAAGTAAATCTCCACCCAGCTTATGACGGCCACTCCAGTGCTGGGATCGCTCATTGGATTGTAGCTACTACAATATGGCAAGGGAAATGACTGAGAGCAGAACAGTAGCACAATGACATTTGGCAGGAGGAGAATATGGAAACGTTCTTACTGGCGGAGTAAATGGGTGACGAAAGAGAAAGGAAAAGGGGATAGGAGCCGAGAGATAGGAGAAAGCGCTGCTTCAAGTTGAGTACAGGTTGAGCCAACAGGCGGACAGTCTGACAGATGCAGACTGCTACAACAATAACGGTGATTTGTCTACGGCGATCGAGGCCAAGTTGGAGACAAAGTGGACCGACATTTCAACTGTTAGCGAGTGATTCAGGGCGCGCAAGAGTAAAGCCAATGAGAACAATTTGAAAATTGAATGCTATATTGTTGGCACTGCGTACATTCGATATATGACCTCGTCCACGACGAGGCGTCGGGCCAAGCAGTATGGGACACCGGATGCATTACATTTCAGCAAAGGAGACGATCTTGAAGACGACAAGACGCTGATATGGAATACGACGTGAATGGCTCCGTCGAACGTTCTGCGGAACAAGTATCAACGGATTGCCATGGTCTGCCGCTATTGGCTGGTCCAAACCGTCCTGGTACGTCTATTCTTTCAGACCAAATGGATGGATAGATCGCCGTGTTCTGAACCATCCCCAGAGCCGGCCAATATTTCGCGCGGATACGAGATGATCACCTCACCGGCGTCCAAGATGATTATCCCATTCGACCACAATGCTGTCAGTACTTCCACTACAGGCCACGAGGACGACGAGGGTTGGGAGAACGTCCAGTTTGACATGGACATGGACGACGTGTATGAAAACGTGCTCTCCGAGTCGACGACCATGAGCGTGCACGTTCATGCCGACAAGACAAAGCATGCGTATGCGGATATTGTCAAACGCGTTTGAACATTTGGGGTCTATGACGGAGGGAGAAGAGGGAACGAGTCTGCAGTCGGAGGGATTCAAAGTAGTCGATGTCGGACTTGCCATGTGTTCGTCTCTATGCGGATATGCTCTGAATGAACAACTTGCAGCACTCTTGAAAATTGTCCTCCATTCCATGTCCAATTGCAAACCTACACGCCAATGTCCTGTTCTACCCAAGGTCCGCAAACACGTCGTCGCATCCCTTATTATCCTCTTCCTTGGAGGCTCCATACCGACTCTACGAAGGATACTCGTAATCCCAATCCCCTTTACCAAAGCCCTTTCTTCTTCGCTCTTGACGAGTAGCATACCCACAAATCCAAGCGAGTCGATCGAGAGGGTGAGATTTGCAGACGATGAAGTAGGCGTATACTTTTCAGCTGTACGTAGGAAGAGGTATATGTGCTCGAGCGTCATCACGACATTGTAGCTCGGCGTCGATGGTCCGCCACCTTCAAATGCCGACGCAACTTCGAGGTTTGCGCCATTTCCTACGGTACTGTTCCCATCGGCGGTCGAATGATGCGCGTGTACGCAGTTCATCTGGTACATTCGTCGAGGATGGCCATAAACGACATGGCGAGCTCCGCACTCAGCCTGTCCACCGCTTCCCGTGCCTCTTCGCTATTCTCCTCAGTACTCGATCCGTCGACAAAGACGTCAGCAGCAGCAGAACGAACATTCTTGTCCAGTCGCTTGATATGCGCCGCGAATGGGAGTTGAGGAAAAGCAAATGGGCGAGCTAAATATCGTCAGCGCTCCATCTTAGATCTACCATTCAAATCAAGTGCACAGACGTACCCTCATTCTCGAATTTGGCCACCTTGGCAAGCCGCTCAATTGGTGTATGTCCAGGGAAGAACTGGATATGTTTATGCGGCTGACTCGCACCGCTCAATATCCCACAATTGAAAAAGGCGAGAAAGGGCCGGTTGCGAGTATGTGCAGCCAGGAGGAGCAAGTACGGTTGTACGAGTTGAGACGGTGTGAGTGGACATGCCTGCGATTCGTATTGTATCCCCATCCCATTCATCAGTCATAACAACCGCTATACGTAAACCGCAACAGACATACCTTTGGTCACGAGCAAAGAGTGACCTTTGGCGAGCACAAACTTGTTCAGCAGAACATTGTATCCCTCGACGCTATCTCCTTCGAGTACATCTCGCATTTCTCCAATATGTAGCGAGTTGAAGGGCGGCAAGAACGGGTCAGTCTGTGTGATTGTTTGAACGACGGCTGTAACTTTTGACGCATCTGGCGCGATATTGGGAGTCGGTGCGCGTTCTTGATGCTTTTGGGCGAGCGCAGGGCATAGACGGATTTGATACTATGAGTAGCCATTGAAGTGGTGCGGTTCAGAACATAAGAACCACCAGCCGAACGAGTAAGACAAAGAGGTCAATACGAGGTTAGGGAAAGTAATAAGACTCACTTTTATATCCGCATCGACTACGTCTTCAACAAAACTCTCATACGACTTGAGATCTCCACTGATCTTTGCATTTTCCACCGCATTTTCCAGTGAATCAACCACCTGGGACGGGCTCAAGACGGATACGCCTGACCTCGATAGGTCATTCATGCTCGTACTCGCTGCTGGCATTCTGTTATCTGACAGTGTAGATGAACATTATAAGATCTGAGGAGATTCCTAGAGAATATAATACAGGTGGCTGACTCCAAGTGATCGCGCCACTATGCAGATGTCATGGCGAGGATTCAGAACGCGCATAAGGGTCATATATCGCTACATCTACACAAGTCTCAGACCTCCGCTACTCGTTACCACTCTCACTTGGTTCACACTCAGTCTTTTAGATGACTGTATTCTCGCCTAGGACAAATAGTATATACAGAGGTGATTACAATAATTCGCCAGTGGCAGTTGTTCGAACTTTGGCCCAAGAGGGACCACATTGAAAATGACTGAAATCGAGTTTGGTTACACGAAGAGAACTCGCCTTCGGCATGGTTAGAAGGGATTGCGGATATTGTAGTCCATGTCGATTGTTTGGTGGCACCCAGAAGAGAAATCTACCAGAAGATTGAACCCAGCCATCGTGCACAAGTGAGCACTGATTGAAGCCAGGAATAAGAGTGTTTAAAGGAATCCCGTCCATTTCCTGGGGGATATCAGAGGGTTGGGGGGTTCCCTCTGTCTCTTGAGAGCGGCTGTCTTCACCACCTAGTGATACGCGTGAGTTGACATTGAAATTGGCAGCATGCACAGACTATACCGACCAAATGCGTCTCGAGAGACTGGACCCATGTCACTCGTGGAGCCAGATATGATTGCTAAATTCTCCGGCAAAGACGCCGTAGCATTGTCCTGGTCGACACGATGTTGGAATAAATGATTCGACGGCAGAACAATATCCGTATCCCAAAGGCGAATGGTGTTGTCTTGAGAACCAGAGACTAATTGTGAGTCGCTTTGAGAGATAGCGACGGCGGTGACCGATCGCTGTGGCCTCGGAGTGGGTCTCCTACCGGCTCACCAGTCTTTGCGTCCCAAAGTCGAATTGTCTGGTCCCAGAGCCAGAGACGATTCGTGAGCCGTCTGGCGAGAATGCGACGGCGGTGACCGAGCTGCTGTGGCCTCGGAGTGGGTCTCCTACCGGCTCACCAGTCTTTGCGTCCCAAAGTCGAATTGTCTCGTCCTCGAGCCAGAGACGATTCGTGAGCCGTCTGGCGAGAATGCGACGGCGTTGACCGAGTGGCTGTGGCCTCGGAGTGGGTCTCCTACCGGCTCACCAGTCTTTGCGTCCCAAAGTCGAATTGTCTGGTCCAAAGAGCCAGAGACGATTCGTGAGCCGTCTGGCGAGAATGCGACGGCGTTGACCCGAGTCGCTGTGGCCTCGGAGTGGGTCTCCTACCGGCTCACCAGTCTTTGCGTCCCAAAGTCGAATTGTCTGGTCGTCAGAGCCAGAGACGATTCGTGAGCCGTCTGGCGAGAATGCGACGGCCAAGACCGAGCTGCTGTGGCCTCGGAGTGGGTCTCCTACCGGCTCACCAGTCTTTGCGTCCCAAAGTCGAATTGTCTGGTCGCTCGAGCCAGAGACGATTCGTGAGCCGTCTGGCGAGAATGCGACGGCGTTGACCCAGCTGCTGTGGCCTCGGAGTGGGTCTCCTACCGGCTCACCAGTCTTTGCGTCCCAAAGTCGAATTGTCTGGTCCCAAGAGCCAGAGACGATTCGTGAGCCGTCTGGCGAGAATGCGACGGCGTTGACCGAGTTGCTGTGGCCTCGGAGTGGGTCTCCTACCGGCTCACCAGTCTTTGCGTCCCAAAGTCGAATTGTCTGGTCCTCGAGCCAGAGACGATTCGTGAGCCGTCTGGCGAGAATGCGACGGCGTGACCGAGTGGCTGTGGCCTCGGAGTGGGTCTCCTACCGGCTCACCAGTCTTTGCGTCCCAAAGTCGAATTGTCTGGTCCAAAGAGCCAGAGACGATTCGTGAGCCGTCTGGCGAGAATGCGACGGCGGTGACCGAGCTGCTGTGGCCTCGGAGTGGGTCTCCTACCGGCTCACCAGTCTTTGCGTCCCAAAGTCGAATTGTCTGGTCCCAGAGCCAGAGACGATTCGTGAGCCGTCTGGCGAGAATGCGACGGCGTTGACCGAGTGCTGTGGCCTCGGAGTGGGTCTCCTACCGGCTCACCAGTCTTTGCGTCCCAAAGTCGAATTGTCTGGTCCCAAGAGCCAGAGACGATTCGTGAGCCGTCTGGCGAGAATGCGACGGCGTTGACCGAGTCGCTGTGGCCTCGGAGTGGGTCTCCTACCGGCTCACCAGTCTTTGCGTCCCAAAGTCGAATTGTCTGGTCGTCGAGCCAGAGACGATTCGTGAGCCGTCTGGCGAGAATGCGACGGCGTTGACCAGCCGCTGTGGCCTCGGAGTGGGTCTCCTACCGGCTCACCAGTCTTTGCGTCCCAAAGTCGAATTGTCTGGTCCAAAGAGCCAGAGACGATTCGTGAGCCGTCTGGCGAGAATGCGACGGCGGTGACCGAGTGCTGTGGCCTCGGAGTGGGTCTCCTACCGGCTCACCAGTCTTTGCGTCCCAAAGTCGAATTGTCTGGTCCCTCGAGCCAGAGACGATTCGTGAGCCGTCTGGCGAGAATGCGACGGCGTTGACCCAGTGGCTGTGGCCTCGGAGTGGGTCTCCTACCGGCTCACCAGTCTTTGCGTCCCAAAGTCGAATTGTCTGGTCGTCGAGCCAGAGACGATTCGTGAGCCGTCTGGCGAGAATGCGACGGCCAAGACCGAGTCACTGTGGCCTCGCAAACTGTCAGGCAGCCCAGGATACACCTCCTCGAGGCCTTGAGTCACCCTCAACGTCTCACTATACTTTTTTAGACCTTCAATCCGTAGAATAGACTTTTTGGGCATAAACGGAAGCGCTGAGATGTAAATATGTGGAGCGCTCTCCTGAATTGGCACCAAAAACGCTATCAAACACCTTAGGGTGTCATTGATCCGCCATCTTATCTCTTCTCCGAGCTACATTTCATCTCAGCGTCCGGTCCCCGTTGGATAGAATACTCACTGCCATGTTATCTGAGAGCGCGCGCAGACCGTCGATTGCTCGTGGCACGCTTCTCGTGAAGCTAAGAACCTCCATCCAATATAGCACTAGTGGACTTCGAAGAATGTACCCAACATCGTTCTCCAGCGGGCACGGCCTCTTGTTGTCCATTCCTGACACATGGAACAACCAATGCGAGCTGGCATATCGAAGTCTTCTCGGAATATATTTTGATATTCTGATATCAAGATCTGGGATCTGCTTATTGAGGTAGAAAGATGACTCCAGTCGACATATGTTGAACTTGAGACCATCAGTCCGCGACATGAGGTGTGCAAGACACCACGATGAAGCTTGACTGTGCGCATTGGCGACATTGATAGAATTTTATTGCGGTTATCCGCGCCTGAGTGGATGGAGCAACGTTGAAGATATTCTACGAGCGTAGGGTGGCGAAACTGAATAAGGTTTGTCGTTTTATCCGTGCTGAGCACACTCCCCAGGTTTCGTACCAACGCTTTGGCACTTCCGTGTAGTTTTGCCTGCTTCAGGATATCGTCCAGGTCGTCAACAGTGAGCGGTTCAAACGCAGCAAGGAGCAGTGCCAGCATTTCACACATGGCACCTTGGTACTCGGGTTCTATACGCTCGAAGACGAGGCTGTATACGTTGTCAATGGCACCAGCACTCTCCAGGGAGATGAGACGGTCGTATACCACCTCGGGAGAATGCAGGTTTGTTTCGCTCGTGAGCATTCGGCATGCGGTGCTCGCCCAGATGAACAACCCGTTAGCTTTTTGATCAGACCTTGTCTCTTCTCCTCTGGTAGAATCTCGTACAGCGAATTATGTACGTAGACGCCAATGTCACCAATATTGTCAGAATGTTCGATATTATGCAGGCGATCCTCCAGCTTTTCCTTGATTGACAGTGGTCGCAAAACTGCTTCGATGGCCGAGTCCGGTCGACTCGTGATGAAAATTTTGAGATTTCTGCTCTCTCGAGTAGCCGTGGCGAGCGTTTCGAGGAGTTCCTTTCGTTGTGTTCCAGACTTGCACTCATCAATGGCGTCAATGACAAGAACCACGCGCCTCCGTCGATGGCGGAGTGGACGGGTGATGAGCGTGCGGAATTGTTCGCTCAATGGACTTCGCATGATAGCCGGGTTTTGCGTCACGGCTTCGGTGATATGAGGTGCAAGTTCTGGGATGTGGTGAACGAGTTCCCTGGCCATCGTCGAGCAGAATTTCTCGGTGGTGGATGCTTCACTGTTGCTCATAGAGAAGAAGAACTGGCCTCCTAGCGTTCCATCTGCTCTCCACATCTCCATGGCGGACATTGCGACGGTGGATTTGCCAGAGCCTGCTATATCGCATACCCAGAATATGGGTTTCCCCGACATGTCATCCTCGGCCCAGCGCGAGATGGTCTCAAGAACAGCTCGACGTGTTCCTTGTAAGCATGGGTTGTGAACTGACGACGCGACAAATGGGACCAATGGAAGCTGTAGTATGGCAGATTTATCCACTTGGGACGGTGAGCAACCTGCCGAAGAACAAACTTATGCTCACCATTGGCCAAGATAGCTTTGTTGACTTGAACGCGGGATGCGATAAACACAATCATTGCTTCCTATCCTTTTGTGAGAAGAAGAATATAGCAGATCGTTATCGTACCATGAACTGCCTATGCGCATCCTCGATATCACGATTGAATTTAGAGATGGCTCCTGCGTCGACTTTCACTTTCCCGATTCCAGTGAGCGCGCTGATACTCATGCGGCGTCGTTTGTAAGCTTGGTTTACTACCGTACCGAAATCCTCTAGAACACTGTATCGATCAGCATAGACAATGGTGTCGAATGTCAAACGCACTTCTGATATCGAAGGAGACAGCTCAACACCTCGTCTGGAAGACTCTCCTCTGGGGGGTACTTCGGGAACGAGTCGATTTGATCCTTGATTGCTGACTTGTATTGTTCCATACGTTGAGTTAGATCGATCCAGTCTTCTTGATTATCATCGATAGCCTGATATATCGATGAGATAATGGAATTATACCGGTCAGCAAACTAACCTGCATGGCATCAATGATCGATTTCGTCGTTCGAGAGGCAGCTTTGAGAGGAGCAAGTATATCTGATGCCTCTGCTACATTTGCAACCACCTCGAGGCCGAAGCTAGCTGCACTGTTTAGTCGAGCTCTCTTGCGCGACGACCCTGCAGCTGAACTGGATGTTCCTTGAGAATATGGGACTGCATTATTGGACGTGTTTGGCCTTTGGGAAGACATTCCCGGAGGTGGATGACTCCAAGTTGGTTCAGCGCCTGCCACTCTCCATCGATCAAATAAATGCGGTGCAAGGCATAGCTCGGTTTGATACTAAACCGTCAGATATTCCGTCAATTACTCTCGTCCACGTGGAGAAAGGGAACAATAAGCCAGGTTTGAGGACTATAAAGGCGACACCGCCGGAAGTCTGGCCATGATGGGTTTGACGTAGTAGGAAATCAAGTCTAGTAGACGCTATAAATCTAAAACCTCAAACCTAATAGCATTCGGAAAGAAGCAAGCGAGCAGTTGCTTCATTCAACGGTCGCAGAATCCCCCACACCGACCCATCGGTAATGTCCAAACTTTCTGTTGCAAACAAAGAGACTATACTTCAAATACTCCGCCTTATCACTTGGGTCGCTATTTAGGGGAGACCCCCCTTTGATCGCTGAGCGCACAAGCAGATCATTTTATGCAAGCAAAAAGCTAGATACTATCTTGATGACGGATCCCTAGAACCTATGAGTTCGAGCAGTCCACAGAAGTAAGCAGGCTGCACGGCGGTGGAGATTATTCATTGTCGAGTCATATTTCGTTAGGCGTGCGTGAGGACCAACCACGGATTGCATCCAGCTCTTACCTGCCAGCCACTCGAGTCCGTCGGGGTCGCTGTTCTGGACCTGCCAAGCTATTCATATCCAAAAAGAGTATAGGATCTCACTATTTCCCTCACGAGACCTAAACGTCTGACAGCTGGATGGTCCGAA
The DNA here is from genome assembly GCA_910890315.1 of Serendipita indica DSM 11827. Taxonomy (NCBI): domain Eukaryota; kingdom Fungi; phylum Basidiomycota; class Agaricomycetes; order Sebacinales; family Serendipitaceae; genus Serendipita; species Serendipita indica. The sequence continues at coordinate 2,112,303 of CAJVGD010000042.1, forward strand.
TCAGGGGAGAGTGTATGGACGGCACTTTGGTTCCCAAGAAAAAGTACAGAGATATTTACAATACTATTCAATGAGTTTCGTGACAGCTCGCTTTGCGCCATAGTACGTGAGCCCCTTTGCGACGTCCCTCTTTCTCGTCCGGGGAATTTCGTAGCCACGTTCCTCGATCATATCCTCTAGTACCTTTTGTTGCTGTTCGGCGACAGAGACTTGCCGTGCATGGTACCCGGCGTGAGCAAGGCCAACGGGTCCCGTGATGGGAGCATGTGAGAGTCCTGCGACGGCTCCTGCTGCGTTTCCTGTGATAGAGGATGTACGTGACTGGTGCTGTTTGATGAGCTCATCCACAGGGAGGTGTTCGCGGTCGCGGCGGTATTTCTCTTTGTCAAAGTAGAAAGTGTCGAAGAAGCCCATTTTGTGAGGAAGAGGCGCACTCTGTGAGCTGTAGAGTCTGTAATGGTCAGCCTTGGATCAAGCAGGAATGAGAGGCGTTGCTCACAGCCAAGCGATTGAGAGATGAGCCTGTTCGCTCAGACAAGGCGAAGGAGCGGTCATTTATGCTATTGGAGTCATCCAGCGTTGAATGAGAATTTATATCCATTTGTACACTGATTATGCCAGGATAGGGGTACTCTGACATGTCCGCTGGCACCCGCGAGCGCCGAATATACTCGACCGGTACACTAGCCTGGATCAATCCTTTTACATTCTACACGTATGGCACTCCTGCGGTTGGGCTCGCCAGCTCTCGGGGTCAAACGTTGAACGGCGTATAATGAGGATGTAGGCAGACAAACTCTAAAAAGGACAAGTATTTCTTTGGTGTGTTAGCGAGTTGTCATTGGTCGCCATGGACCAGCGGAGGGGAGACTGCGCCTCGTAGGGCGGCGGTAGACTCGGGCGTGACCACAACTTGTTGATAATTGAAGGATCTGCATAATTTAGACATTTCCGAGTGCCTGAATCCGGTCACAGCCATGGATGTTGACGAGCGAGGTCGAGGCCATGGGCCATGGCCAGAGGGGGGCGGTCGACAGAGGATCTGGGCACTCGCAGAGGGACTAGCCATTACGAACAAAGAACAGCGCCCTTAGCGACATCGGTATCAAGGCAACGCCAATTAAAGACGGCGACGGTGCTACCCATCCATATCGAGGCACAAAGCAAAGCCGCGGCAAACAACAAGGCGGCGAGGGCCCATCACTCACCGCGTTTCTCTCAACTTGGACCCGTCCATCGCCGCTCTCGAACCGTAGAACGGTCAATTCCCCACTCCTTTTCCCTTTTCTTCTCTTCCCTCTTTCTTCCTCTTTTCTCTTCCTTCTCTCGTTTCTCAGACTCGCCGGTCGAGAACCAAACCCAAGTCACATACATCATCTCGTAGGAGGCCACGGAGCTTCAACCACTTTAAACATCAATCTCTATCAGTTTCTTCCAGCATAATACGCCTCGCGGCAGCTATCTTCTCTCCTCTCCGTCGTCGCTAGTCATCGAAACCGCCGCCTGATCGACAATGGGTGTTTTTATCTGGCACCAGTGGGCTCAAATCGTCGGAATCTTTGCCTCTGTCTGTGCGTATACCCCCTATACTTGCTTTCAGATGGGGCTCTGGCTAACGAAAGAGGGGGGTCCCGATTATAGGCACCATTTGGGGTGGACTCTGGGGCATCTTCTTCCGCAAATTCTTCTGGGACTTTGTCAACGGAACTCTTATGCCGGGACCAAATCACGCTATCAACGGACGAAAATGCTTTGACGACAACCCGTGCGGCATAGTGTCAGTGCTTTTTCTTACAAACCTCTCTCCTCTTCATGTCTTTTACTGTTTACTGACGATTTCTCCTCCTCTACGTTGACGCTGACCCATGCGATACACCCGGTATCGGTCACACTGCTTCGCCCCCACGCCTCGTCGCGGACGCCCCATCAATATATCGGTATACGCGCGCCAACAAATGAAATTCAATCTTCAAATTATTTTCACTGGTTGACTCTTACGCGCCCTCATCACTCGCCCATGGTTGTAACCTCCGCTCGGCTATGTCGGTCCACTTTGTCTCCCCTTGCGGCACCGACCTATTCAACCCCTAACGACCATCATCCGTTACTGTCCGACATCAATAGACCCGCCAAGCAAGATGCCATCTTCATCTCCCTCATTGTAAAGGCCCCCGTGATTCAGCTCTTTGTGATCCTGTTCGGCATCACGCACCTGGCTATCGAGCTCCTTCCGGTCATTCGAAGAATGTCCATCTATAGGAGTTTTGCCTTGAGAATCGTGACGTACAGTCTCCAGACATTCCTCTCTGTCCTGCTCTACCAGGCAAGTTTCACTCTTTATTACTCGCCATGTCGTGCGTTGCTGACCAAATGTCGTAGGGCACAAGCGGGGCCATGTACTCGTTTGTTGCCGTCATTGGATTCACGGTCGCACAGATGAAGGGCGAGATTGTAGAGGAAGCAAAGGAGCAACGTGGACGTGGCGACAAGGCGTGATGACAGCGCACAACCCCGTTGCGTCGTCGTCATTGTTGTTGTGAATCCCGTTTTGTCGTAGAGTCTGCATCTGTCAGACCGTCCGCTCCTTTGGCTCGACCTGTACATCAACTAGAAGCAGCGCTTTCTCGTATCTTCTCGTCTGGTATCCAAAATGACCCGGTTTCCCCCCCTCTCTCTCTCTCCCTTTTCCTTTCTCGTCACCCCTTTTACTCCGCGCGTGTTATTCTTTCTTCTTCACAAACTGATATGATGTGTGGTGCGCATCATTCTTCGTTTCAAACTTCTTCTCCTACGAAAATGTCTTTGTGCTACTTTTTTTTTTCTACTCTTTTTTCTTTTTTCTTTCCATATTGTGTTTTTACTGCACTGCAATGAGAGCGATCAACAACACTGGAATAGAGAATCGTAAGCTGGGTGGAGCGATCGACTTGGAGTCTATTCCTAGCAATGAGTAGCGTGCTATTTTTTCATTGCACACAATATAGGAGACACCACTCTCAAACAGGTTTGTAACGCCAAACTCTCAGGACGACATCGCACGCTTGTAGGCATCTGTTACCTGCCACTGAAAATCAAAGCCTGGAATCGGGAGGTCATCTCCAGGACACTCTACTATCCACATCTGCACTGTTGGTGTTTGGGACTTCGCACTTAGCGTCGAAAGCGGCACCCTCGAGTCCCGAGTTGTCGCTGCACATGAAGTTGAGCACGACGGATGTTATTCTCAAATATTTTCGATTTAATTCAACAGAGCTCAAGAATTAGCATCTAGATGGACTGGTAAACCGCCAGACTTCCTCCATAGAGGGTCGATTCGAAAGGCCTACGGTTCGGTTCTCAGGCTGCTTAGTTCTGTGGACTGCTTGAATCCATAGGTTTCTGGAGGTCCGTCATCGAGATAGTATCTAGCTTTTTGCTTACATAAAATGATATACCTGTGTGATCAGCGATCGAAGGGGCGTTTCCCCTGATTAACGACCCAGGCGATAAGGCGGGAGTACTGGAAGTATACAGCTCAGTCTCTTTGTTGCAATGAAAAAGGTTGGAGATTATGTGGGGATTCTGACTTTATGCGACCGTTGAGTGAAGCAACTGCTCTCTTGCCTCTCTCCGAATACTATTAGGTTTGAGCTTTCTGTTGGAAATATTAGCCTCGGGTAATCGAGGACTAGTAGGTTAATGGTTTAGGCTAAAGATTCCGACGGTGTTAGTCACTATATTAGTAATCAAATACGTAGTAATAGCTATATAATCTCGTGTACATAGTACTAGATTCCCACGAGCTTGCCAACGTCTAGAGGGCCTAACAGCCAGACTGAGTACTTAGTAATCGTATTTTCCAGCACTTTCGACTTATTGCGTCTACTAGACTTGGTTTCCTACTATAGCAAACCCATCATAGCCAGACTTCGGGCGCGTGTCGCCTTTATAGTCCTCAAACCTGGCTTATTGTTCCCTTTCTCCACGTGGACGAGAGTAATTGACGGAATATCTGACGGTTTAGTATTAAACCGAGCTATGCCTTGCACCGCATTTATTTGATCGATGGAGAGTGGCAGGCGCCGAACCAACTTGGAGTCATCCACCTCCGGGAATGTCTTCCCAAAGGCCAAACACGTCCAATAATGCAGTCCCATATTCTCAAGGAACATCCAGTTCAGCTGCAGGGTCGTCGCGCAAGAGCTCGACTAAACAGTTGCTAGCTTCGGCCTCGAGGTGGTTGCAAATGTCGCAGAGGCATCAGATATACTTGCTCCTCTCAGCTGCCTCTCGAACGACAAAATCGATCATTGATGCCATGCGGTTAGTTTGCTGACCGGTATAATTCCATTATCTCATCGATATATCAGGCTATCGATGATAATCAAGAAGACTGGATCGATCTAACTCAACGTATGGAACAATACAAGTCAGCAATCAAGGATCAAATTGACTCGTTCCCGAAGTACCCCCCAGAGGAGAGTCTTCCAGACGAGGTGTTGAGCTGTCTCCTTCGATATCAGAAGTGCGTTTGACATTCGACACCGTTGTCTATGCTGATCGATACAGTGTTCTAGAGGATTTCAGTACGGTAGTAAACCAAGCTTACAAACGACGCCGCATGAGTATCAGTGCGCTCACTGGAATCGGGAAAGTGAAAGTCGACGCAGGAGCCATCTCTAAATTCAATCGTGATATCGAGGATGCGCATAGGCAGTTCATGGTACGATAACGATCTGCTATATTCTTCTTCTCACAAAAGGATAGGAAGCAATGATTATGTTCATCGCATCCCGCGTTCAAGTCAACAAAGCTATCTTGGCCAATGGTGAGCATAAGTTTGTTCTTCGGCATGTTGCTCACTGTCCCAAGTGGATAAATCTGCCATACTACAGCTTCCATTGGTCCCATTTGTCGCGTCGTCAGTTCACAACCCATGCTTACAAGGAACGCGTCGAGCTGTTCTTGAGACCATCTCGCGCTGGGCCGAGGATGACATGTCGGGGAAACCCATATTCTGGGTATGCGATATAGCAGGCTCTGGCAAATCCACCGTCGCAATGTCCGCCATGGAGATGTGGAGAGCAGATGGAACGCTAGGAGGCCAGTTCTTCTTCTCTATGAGCAACAGTGAAGCATCCACCACCGAGAAATTCTGCTCGACGATGGCCAGGGAACTCGTTCACCACATCCCAGAACTTGCGCCTCATATCACCGAAGCCGTGACGCAAAACCCGGCTATCATGCGAAGCCCATTGAGCGAACAATTCCGCACGCTCATCACGCGTCCACTCCGCCATCGACGGAGGCGCGTGGTTCTTGTCATTGACGCCATTGATGAGTGCAAGTCTGGAACACAACGAAAGGATCTCCTCGAAACGCTCGCCACGGCTACTCGAGAGAGCAGAAATCTCAAAATTTTTATCACGAGTCGACCGGACTCGGCCATCGAAGCAGTTTTGCGACCACTGTCAATCAAGGAAAAGCTGGAAGATCATGCATAATATCGAACATTCTGACAATATTGGTGACATTGGCGTCTACGTATAATTCGCTGTGCGAGATTTACCAGAGAAAGAGACAAGGCCTGATCAAAAGCTAACGGGTTGTTCATCTGGGCGGCACCGCATGCCCGAATGCTCACGAGCAAACAAACCTGCATTCTCGAGGTGGTATACAACCGTCATCTCCCTGGAGAGCGCTGGTGCCATTGACAACGTATGCAGCCTCGTCTTCGGACGTATAGAGGCCAGTACCAAAGGTGCCATATGTGAAATGCTGGCACTGCTCCTTACTGCGTTTGAACCTCACTGTTGACGACATGGAGGACCTGATAAAGCATCTGCGAGTCCCTGGAACCGTCAAGGGCTTGCTCAACAACTTGGGAAGCGTACTCAGTACAGAGCCAAGTACAAATTTGATCCAATTTCGTCATCTTACCCTCGTCGAGTATCTTCAACGGTGCTCTGGTTCCCCAGCCGGCGGAAGCCATAGGAGAATCTATCTTGACGTCATCAATGCGCATGGTCAAGTTGCTTCGTGGTGTCTTCAACACCTCAAGTCGCGGACCGATGGTCTCAAGTTCAACATATGTCAACTCGAGTCATCTTTCTACCTCAACAAGCAGATCCCGGATCTTGATGAGAAACTATCCAAATTTATTCCAAGAAGACTTCGATATGCCAGCTCGCATTGGTTGTTCCATGTGTCTGGAATGGACGACAAGAAGCCGTGCCCACTCGAGAACGATGTTGGGTACATTCTTCGAAGTCCACAAGTGCTATATTGGATGGAGGTTCTCAGCTTCATGAGAAGCGTGCCACGAGCCATCGACGGTCTGCGCGTGCTCTCAGATAACATGGCAGTGAGTATTCTAGCCTACGGGTACCAGCCGCTGAGATGACATTTAGCTCGGAGAAGAGATAAGATGGCGGATCAATGATACCCTGAGGTGTTTGATAGCGTTTTTGGTGCCAATTCAGGAGAGCGCTCCACATATTTACATCTCAGCGCTTCCGTTTACGCCCAAAAAGTCTATTCTACGGATTGAAGGCCTAAGGGAGTATAGTGAGACGTTGAGGGTGACTGAAGGCCTCGAGGAGGTGTATCCTGGGTTCCCTGACAGTTTGCGAGGCCATAGCGACACTGTCAGGACCGTCGGATTCTCACCAGACGGCTCACGAATCGTCTCTGGCTCTCACGACAACACAATTCGACTTTGGGACGCAAAGACTGGTGGGCCAGTAGGAGAGCCGCTCCGCGGCCACAGCGACTCGGTCCGGGCCGTCGCATTCTCGCCAGACGGCTCACGAATTGTCTCTGGCTCGAGGGACCAGACAATTCGACTTTGGGACGCAAAGACTGGTGAGCCGATAGGAGAGCCACTCCAAGGCCACACCAACTCGGTCTTGGCAGTCGCATTCTCGCCAGACGGCTCACGAATCCTCTCTGGCTCGACCGACCAGACAATTCGACTTTGGGACGCAAAGACTGGTGAACCGGTAGGAGAGCCATTCCGAGGCCACAGTAACTGGGTCAACGCCGTCGCATTCTCGCCAGACGGCTCACAAATCGTCTCTGGCTCGAGGGATCAGACAATTCGATTTTGGGACACGAAGACTGGTGAGCCAGTAGGAGGGCCACTCCAAGGCCACACCAACTCGGTTACCGCCGTCGCATTCTCGCCAGACAGCTCACGAATTGTCTCTAGCTCTGAAGGCCAGGCAATTCGACTTTGGGACGCCAAGACTGGAGAGCCGTTAGGAGAGCCACTCCGAGGCCACAGCCGCTCGGTATACGCCATCGGATTCTCGCCAGACGGCTCACAAATCATCTCTGGCTCTCACGACCAGACAATCCGACTTTGGGACGCAACGACTGGTGAGCCAGTAGAAGAGCCACTCCGAGGCCACAGCGACTCGGTTTTGGCCGTCGCATTCTCGCCCGACGGCTCACGAATCGTCTCCGGCTCTTCGGACCGGACAATCCGACTTTGGGACGCAAAGACTGGTGAGCCGGTAGGACAGCCACTTCGAGGCCATAGCGACACGGTCAGGGCCGTCGCATTCTCTCCAGACGGCTCACGAATCGTTTCTGGCTCTTACGACCAGACAATTCGACTTTGGGACGCAAAGAGTGGTGAACCGGTAGGAGAGCCACTCCGAGGCCACAGCCGCCCGGTCTTGGCTGTCACATTCTCGCCAGACGGCTCACAAATTGTCTCTGGCTCGAGGGATCAGACAATTCGATTTTGGGACGCGAAGACTGGTGAGCCAATAGGAGGGCCACTCCAAGGCCACAGCGACTCGGTCTTGGCCGTCGCATTCTTGCCAGACGGCTCACACATCGTCTCTGGCTCGAGGGACGAGTCGATTCGACTTTGGGACGCAAGGACTGGTGAGCCGGTGGGAGAGCCACTCCGGGGCCACACCAACTCGGTCACCGCCGTCGGACTCTCGCCATGCGGCTCACGAATCGCCTCTGGCTCGAGCGACAAGACAATCCGACTTTGGGACGCAAAGACTGGTGAGCCAGTAGGAGAACCACTCCGAGGCCACACTAACTCGGTCACCGCCGTCGCATTCTCGCTAGACGGCTCACGAATTGTCTCTGGCTCGAGGGACCGGACAGTTCGACTTTGGGACGCAAGAATTGGTGAACCGGTAGGGGAGCCACTCCGAGGCCACAGCCTCTCGGTCTCGGCCGTCGCATTCTCGCCAGACGGCTCACAAATCGTCTCTGGCTCTTGGGACGACACGATTCGACTTTGGGACGCAAAGACTGGCGAGTCGATAGGAGAGCCACTCCGGGGCCACGGCCGCTCGGTAACCGCCGTCACAATCTCTCAAGACGGCTCACAATTACTCTCTGGTTCTGAAGACAACACCATTCGTCTTTGGGGTACAGATAATATTCTACCGTCAAAACGTTCTTTGCTGGAGAATTTAGCAATCATATCTGGCTCCACGAGTGACATGGGTCCAGTCTCTCGAGACGCATTTGGTCGGTATAGTCTGTGCATGCTGACAATTTCAATGTCAACTCACGCGTATCACTAGGTGGTGAAGACAGCCGCTCTCAAGAGACAGAGGGAGCCCCCCAACCCTCTGATATCCCCCAGGAAATGGACGGGATCCCTTTAGACACTCATATTTCCCGCTTCAAACAGTGCTCACTTATGCACGATGGCTGGGTGCAATCGTCTGGTAGATTTCTCTTCTGGGTGCCACCAAACAATCGACATGGACTACAATATCCACAATCCCTTCTGGCCATGCCGAAGGCGAGTTCTCTTCGTGTCACCAAACTCGATTTCAGTCATTTTCAATGTGGTCGCTCTTGGACCAAAGTTCGAACAAGTACCACCTGGTGAATTTTTTTTGGGTAGGTATTATTGTGCAGTGGCGCTGCCAATATAGCACATCGGTCTATCGTTGTCCGCTTACTGGGTTATCCTTGAATAGCCTCAGTGGGCCGACCTCTCGCAGGCAGAAAAATCTCGACCTCGCTAAGTTCCCCTCTGGGCGTGACCTTTGTCTATCGCAAATCGTCTCTCGCGTTTTGCTCCATTAGTTTCTATTGTTTCGTCGCGCGTTGTGTCGTCTTCCGATGTTTGCCATCTATTCTCCTTCGACTGCCCTTCCTGTCCTCCATCTCCTCGTTTTGCGTATAAGCTGGCGTTTCTTCGATCCCATCCTCTGTTCCTGGGACCTCTTTGAGGTCTTCGGTTCTTCCTCGTAGGCTTCTCTCCCATTCCGCTCTGGCTTCTCGTATTTGGGGCAGATGTATAGCACGTGCATTAGGTTCTCGTAGTTCCTTTCTCCGCAGTGTAGTTCATGGTGAGTCTGCCTATTGATACGATTTAGATGCCCGTTCAGACCGGTGTGTCCTGTACGTAGCTGGATCAATAACGCTGCATCTCCTCTCGACAGTTTGTCCGTGAGCCTAAGGTATCGACTCGATGGCATCGTCTCGTCGATTTTGGACATCGGTCAAACGTTTGGAGTTGTTCCATCGTTCCTTGCCCCTTCTTTTCGCCAGTCTTTTGCACTCCTGCTTCACTGCCGAGAGATTTGATGGAGGGTTCTCGCAGCCACCTTGGTGTTCGCTGGTCTCTTGCGCCTTCCGTGATCGCCTTCTTCGCCTCTTCGTCCGCCGCTTCGTTTTCCTTGTATACCTTCGTGTCCTGGTACCCGTGAATTCCATTCGTAGCCTTCTAATCCTTAGCTCGTCTTCTATCTCCGATAAATATTTTCCACGACATGTTGGCCTGCGTTGGGTCTGGCGCGAGTGATGCTCTGGATTGCCGCTTGATTATCTGGGCTGATGTTGACTTTGCGCGGTTTCCTTGCATTGTCCTTGTAGATGGATACCTGGCTGTGCCCACCAGTTCTCCTTCGTGTACTGTTATGTTTCAGCTCCCAGTAGGTAACGTACCGCTCTGGCCCTTCGACCGTTCCGGTATAAGACCGCTGCCGCTCCGATCTTTCCCTCCATTCCAGATCCGTTCGTGTATATTGCTACGCTTTGGGTACTTATCTCTTTGTCCCTCTCTATAGCCTGTTCCCTTGAGTTGTCAATGGTCGATTTGAACATATGGGCGGCGTTTGGATTCCTGAGTGCTGGCGTGATCTTCTCCATGCTTGTTAAGTCTATACCTGCCGTGTGGAATAGGTGGTGCATTGGCGTGTTGTGTTTTTTCACCTTCCCCCACATTGCTCGCTTGATGTACTTCGCTAGCGGGTGAGTTTTTGGCAGGCTTGCTAACCTCGCTGCTGCTTTCCGGCATGCCAGTCCGAGAGTTACATCGATTGGCAGCAGGTTAGTGTGTGCGTCGAGTACATCACCTGCAGTCGTTCTCATTGCTCCGGTGATCCCGATTGCTGCTCTCCGTTGGACGGCTTGCAGCTTGTTGGTTATCGCAACTGCTCCTTGCCTCCTTGTCTCGCTGGCGTTGATGTGTGGTGGTACATACCAAAGGTCGGCTGCGTACTGGATGCGCGGGATGGCGACTGCTTTGTAGAGCTGGCGTCCCATCCGAATGGGTAGACCATGTAGGACCCTGTGGATGCGTGAGAACAACGCTGTCCATTTCACCACTCTTGCGTGCACCAGTTCTTGGTGCTTGTTCCAATAAAGCTGATGGTCGAGGATGACTCCCAGCAGCTTGTAGCTTTCGCTACTGGTGATATTGACTGACTGCGGGTTCCCTTGGCTATTTGTGGTACTCAGGATGAGCGGCGTCGACTCTTTTCGCTTGTCGAGGGATCTTGTGAAGTCGATTAATGCGACTTTGCTGATTTCGAGTGGTGAGTTGTGTCGATATGACCAGTCGAGCACTCCTCCTGGTTTCTCCATCATGCTTTTGAGGATGTCGTGCGTTTCTGTAAAGGATTTGCCTATCGCAAGGAGTGTGGTGTCGTCAACAAAGCCGATGGTGAGCTGGTTTGTCTTGTTAGAGATCTCGAGAAGGGGGGCAATGTAGAATAGGTAGAGAATCATTGAGAGAGGGCATCCTTGGCTGTTACCGTTTGTGATAGGTCGTGGCTCCGAGTGGTTCCCGTCAAACTTGAGGCGGGTTGTCCTGCCTGTCAGCATATCCTCTATAGTTTGGACGTACGCTTCAGGTATGCCTTTTCTTCGCATGTTTTCCACCAGTGTTGGTTTGACGACGTTAGGAAATGCTGCTTGGATGTCAAGAAATAAGGCGCTTGCTACCTTTGATTGTCTCCATGCTTTCTTGATCTCGCATGTGAGTAGGTGCAGTGCGTCTGTGGTAGTTCGGCCAGGTCTACCTCCGAACTGGGAGTTGGGTAGAAGGTTGTACTGTTCGCAGAGGTGTGAGATGTCCTCTGCCATGAGGGCTGACAGGAGCTTTCCTAGCGTGTTCAGTAGAGCTATTGGTCTGTACGCCTTGGCCACGTTGTAGGCTGGTTTACCTGGTTTCCTTAGTACCACTGTTGTCGATACCTTCCATTGCTTTGGGATACGTCGTAGGCGCATGGCTGCATTGTAGATGTTTACTAGTACGGGTTCAATCATCGGAAGGGCTTCTTGGATTGCTGCGTTAGGTATCCCATCCGGTCCTGGGGCTTTGTCATGTTTGAGGTTGCCCGCCGCCCGTCTGATCCTCTCCACTGTGTAGGGGCTCCATTCGGGTAGCTGTCCTGTGATTAGGATGGGCTCGGCCGGTGCTAGGGATGGCGGTGGGGGAAAGAACGCTTCAGCCAATATGGCTGCTTTCTCCTCCTCCGACTGTGCAAGTGTGCCGTTGCTTGATTTGAGGGGTGGGACTTGTTCTCTGCTACCGTCACTGTTGCTTTGCTTCTGGAATCTGTTGATGTTCCATAAGTCACTGTCGTTAGCATTGTCAATCCAGTTCCACCAGTGTTCTTCCTTGCTCGCTCTCACTGTCCTTTTCATCTTGTCCTGAGCAACTCTGTATGCCTGGTGCGATGGGTGGTCTGGGGTTGCCCGCCATCTCCTGGATTCGGCGTATGCTGTGCACTTGCGCCGGTGAGCCTCTTTGCACTTGTCGGACCACCATGGCTTTTGAAATTCGCTGGTTTTGCTGGTTGGAGTCGTTGCTTTCAGGTGGGTCTGCAGGTGGCTTGTGAGTGCGTCAACGGTAGCTTCCATTTCCTCTACGCTTCTTGGTTCTGAACTTAGCGTCTCATCCGCTCTGATGGCTCCTTCTATCCCTTTGCGAAACTTCTCCCAGTTTGTCCGTTTGTAGTTTGGCCGTGCTTCCTCTTGGCTTCTTGGTATGTCGGTGTCTATGATAGTGACAATGGGTACGTGATCTGTTGTGTTAGGTCTCCATTCCGGCCACGTGTTGCACTCCACCATCCTTTGTACGATACCTTCAGATGCCCATACATTGTCTGGGCGGGTCTCGCTTCCGTTCTCTATTCGAGTTGGGATTCCTGCCGGGAGGAGTTGTTGCATGCCATGTTCGATGACCAACTCTAGGAGCAGGGTGATTTTGTCGGGTGGGCTGCGTAGATGGCCGTTGGCCTCGCCTTCCCACATGTGATGGTGTCTGTTGAAGTCGCCTAGCCATATGGATGGGGCTTGTCTCTCGCTTAGCCGTTGGCCTTCGAGGTGGGCTGCAAGGTGCTCGAGCGTGTCGTTGTTAGTGCCGTCGTCTGGTGAATTATTATGATCACCTCTGTATATTCTATTTGATCTGGGCGATAATATAGTCATCTGAAGTGGTAACGAGTAGCGGAGGACTGAGCTTTGTGTAGATGTAGAGATGTATGGCCCTTATGGGTATTCTAAATCCTCGCCATGATATCTGCATAGTGGACCAATCGACCTGGAGTCAGCTACCTGTATTATAATCCCTAGGAATCTCCTCAGAGCTCACACTATTCATCTACATTGTCAGATAACAGAATGCCTGCAACGAGCCAGACCCAAGTCGGCGACACAGGCGTCAATGACCTGCCGACGTCAGGAGTATCCGTCTTGAACCCGTCCCAGGTGATTGATTCGCAGGAGAATGCGGTGGAAAACGCAAGGATCAGAGGAGATCTCAAGTCGTATAAGAGTTTTGTTGAAGACGTCGTCGATGCGGGTATAAAGGTAAGACTTATTACTTCTCCTAGAAGCTTGTATTGACCTCTTTGTCTCTACTCGTTCGGCTGTTGGGTCTTTTGTTCTGAACTGCGATGACGTAAACGGCTACTACCCGTAGTATTAAGTCCGTCTATGCCTCGCTCTTGCCCAAAAGCACAAAGAACTCGCACCAGCTCCCAATATCGCATCAGATGCGTCAAATATTACAGCCGTTGTTCAAACGATCACGCGGAGTGACCCGTTCTTGCCGTCCTTTAACTCGCTACATATTGGAGAAATGCGAGATGTACTCAAAGAGGAGAGCGGCGAGGGATACAATGTTCTGCTGAGCAAGTTTCCGCTCGTCAAAAGTCACTTTTTGCTCGTCACCAGAGGTGCGTCTATTGCGGTTTACGTATATCGGCTATTATGACTGATGAATGGGATGGGGATTCAAAGCTATTTCTAACTTTAATTTGAATATGTTCGATGCATTCACGTTCCAATTATTCTCTTCCATGCAAGGTTTGGTAGGCATGTTGGGCTCGTTGGGTTAGGCTCCTGTTACCGCCACGAAGGGGCTGTCGCCTTTTATGCTCCATTATGTACATCTTCGTTAGTTGCCTGGAATTATGTTCATTTACTCTATCAAGCTACAGAAACGACAATGTCATCGAAAAGCAGCGGCGCCAATATGGACAAGATATCGCGCTCCAGGTGCCAGCCACAGCCTTGAATTATTTCGTGAACGCGTCAAGCTTGGATCCTAGTGTTGGATAATATGCGTGTACAGATTATGTAGAGCGAATATATACGCAGAGACTCTTCAGGTGTTGAGTCCTGGTAAGCGAATGAGAGTGGGGAAATATCTCCCATGATTAATCGAGACGCGGCTCATAGCTTCTTATATACATGCTCGAGTTGATGATGACTAACTATGATTAACTATCAGGCTATAGTGATTAGCCTGCGGAGAGTCTGGCTCCACTGACTCTGTGTCAGCCGTGCTTGCGCTTACAACATTTAGGACTGCGAGTCCCAATGGAGGGACGCATTCGGAAATCGCCACAATTACTATGTTTGTAAAAGCAATCCCGCCGGCCCTGGCCCATAATTTACCTCCGGTAGTCATACTCTCGGCTGATAACCAGTCAGTATTGATCCTAGGACTGCCACGGCCTCGGTGAGTGAGCCACATCTACCACGGTATGCGTCGATTACTAATAACCTACTGGCGAAAAGACAATGAGAGGGTTCAGCCAGCACCAGATATGTATCATTCGGGAGTGTTATGGCCGTGTGTATCGTACCAACAAGAGAGAGCCGCCGACGGATGAACAGTATGACGGGTTTAGTAGAACCGAGTGACTGTGCGTTTTTTCTTGCAAAGGTGCTATTTTCTTATCCACGTAATCTTTCTAGTTCTAAATACAAGATCATCACGATGTGTCGGCGATCTGGGAACGGGTCACTCTGTCAATCAGAGTACGACCCGGACCGCATAATGGACTCGAAGCAGCGCTCTCAAACCATGGAGATGCTATCGAGTAGTCCCGAGAGGATGAAGGCTAGGACAGGATCCTCTGCCAGATCGTCGACGGTGGTCGAAGGTAAGCAGAGGAATAAACAAACCACCTCTCGATCAGCACCTTATTCTACAGACCCCTCAGTACACAACCGAGAAAATAATAAAATATCTCGGAGAAACTCTGCAAATCTTGGAGCTGATGCTGTACGATGCAGGGATCATGGAGGAATGCACTCGTCACGCTGGAGAAGAGGGTGGCGGTGTTTGTTCGTATTTGCCTCACTCGGTTGACCTTCGCACCGACTGAGGTAAAGTGGAGGATCTTTGTCTATTCTGTTATCTTACACCTAGACAGCCTTGTGTTCCCTTGTCTAGGCATGATATGCTGGTACCTGCCGTGCGCCGGAGAGAGCTACTCGCGTGGTTCCTCACCACATAGGTATTGAAAACATACCTATCCCTACCTTCTTCTCTCTTATATGTCACATGCCGCAGCCGTAGCTAACTCGTCCGTCGCCTTCCTGGCTCCTGGTCGACCGCAAGGTCCGATAGATTCTCTTCCCTTGATCCCTCAAATCTCTCTGGACGAGAATTCCGACTTCAATTCCAGTAAGATGGAACTTGTAGCCATTCAAAGCTGCTTCGTGTCTCCTCTCGAGCGCCCTCCCAACCATTGTCAATAACTGGCGGCTCTATCCCGGCAGGGTGGATACCAAACGCGAACAGTGATGAAAATCAACCACCCTTCCACTATGTGGGTAGTTCGGCGCGTCGCATGACCGCCTCCCACAATGCGATGGAAATCGGCGCGGCCCATGTCTTGCTTTCCCTGAACTGAAAGAGATACCAAAATCATTCCCACACTCACGTTTATCCGCGTGTCGATGAAAAAGCCTGAGCTTCATCAGATGCAAGACTCTTACCTCGTCGTCCATCACTCGCGTTTTGACGCCGCGATGGACTTGACTAATAAGAGATCTCCTTGCTGTCGGGACGCTCGGCTTGTCCCATGCATACTATTGATGGGTGGACCAGGAGCTGTCACGGAGGAGGGTGCAGAGATAAAGAACGAGGCATATACCGTCTCTGCATAAGGTGTGGAGCTTCAACCTGGTCCTCGACTTGTCAAGTTCTGGCGGTTGTCCTCGAGGGCCCTGACAATACACAACTAGTCAAGAACAAGCACTAGACACTCGTATAATCATGGTTTGGATTTAGTCTTACTTTCTTTATTTGCGACTCTATACGACAACGTCGCTCTTTCTATGCTTGCTCGACATGCTTGTACACCAGGTTTCGATTCCGTCTACATGATTGTAATGCTCGAAGTCCCTATCTTATAGTCGTTAATAGATCTCTGCTCGCATTATATATTACATCGACCGCCAGTACCCCAAGAGGTCGAGTTTGGCCTTGACCAAGTAAAATATATAATGAGCCATTCGAAGACCGGCTACAAATTGTACGGCCGAAGTTCTCTAAAGGGGATCAATGAAACAATGAAACGACGCTCCTTTCCCGAACTCTGTGCTGGTTGACAGGACTTGCACAAGTCGGGATGTCGCAGGCGCCAGGCCTTCGTCACGTCTGGACCCGACCATTTCTGGCCACAGCTTTGTATCTATCATGCCGTTCAAACTCTCTCGCGCTCTTCTGCGGTCCACAGACAAATGGAGAACCAGATTACTGCCGGATATCGTTTCAAAGGTCAGCAACAGCCCTACCAGAGACAGAGCAAGGATTTTATCAGCTTTGTAGGACAAATCTTCCGAGAAATATTCCAACGCGTCAGCCATGGCGGCAAATCTACCGCCAGAAATCCTCCTGCTGGTCTTCGGCGTGCTCCCAACTGAGCCTATATACGACAGTTGGCCCAGATGGCCGGTTTCTCCGAAGGATCTGACTTCAGCTGCACTTGTATGCCGCTCTTGGCGTCTCCCGGCGACTGCAGTACTCTATCGGGTGATTGAAGTCAAGACTATACGCGAGTTGAAGCTGCTTACAGCGGCAGTTCTTAAATATCCGCACCTCAAGCCACTCATCAAGTCACTCTTTCTCCCGCTCCGCTTTCAGGCGGTTTGTCCGCCGATAGTGGTTGTCCAATATCAGCTTTTATTGACACTACTCACAGATTTGGACGAGGTCTCATATCAAATAAACGAAAATTGCGTTACGGAGCGACCAGTCATCGGGGAATCTTCCCAGGGCAATCGAAACTCGGAACTTCGCTTCCTCGGCCTCGCAGGATGCACAACCCAGCCGCTCAATCTCCCTCCAGTCTATGCGTTCTTCCCCAACCTACGCTGCCTTCATCTCACCGGTTTTAAACTCTGCGAGCGATTGGACCCAGATACGACGCCGCCTTTACTTCGGCTCGAGGAGATTACGGTCCAAGTCGACAACTGCTTTGGCCTCCTGGACGACTGGCTCTGTACTCTTCCAAACCTCCGTACCATCTGCGTTGCAGCTATGCCCTCGCAGCCCATTGCGCCCACCAAGGTTCTCCAGATGAACCGCATCACCCACCTCGAACTCGTCGTTTGTCGTACCGAGACTACGTACGCAGGAACGTGGCTAGGCGTATCGAATAGTCTCCGTATACTAAGTATAACTGCGGATGTGTTCAACTCGAGCTTTCCAGAGTTCCCAATGGAACTCGATCACCTCAAAATTTGGACAGTGCGCTATATCGAGCTCAAGATGGACCATTTTATCGAATATATCAAGTCAGGCCCAATGATCCGAACTCTAACGATCATCAAGGACACGCATGCGGATTACTTCGTGACAGTAGAGTCAGTAGTACAGAAATATTGCAAGCAGGGCGGAATCAATCTTGTCATTCTCTCAGAGAATTGCGGGTGCAAAGACTGTTGGTATTCTCATGGAACCTCATCGACTTGGCTAACGCTCCATAGGTTTGCAAGCAAAGGAGGGGGCTATTGTCGAGAAGAAGAAGGCTAGCACCTCTGGGTTTCTGCACACTGCTGCTTCCGTTGCAGGAAGAAGTATGGGACGCAGAAAACCACGTCGGATCATGAGTCCAGAAGAGAGCGAGATCGCTCGATGGGAGGCGGCAGAGACATGGGCTGTGGAATACTAATGTACTATTCAATTCTACTTGTATTGTTCGACCCCTGGGGCAGCCCCAGGAACGGTGGCTTTTGTAACTTGGTCACCCCCGCGACTATAACACCAGTCACGTGCTGCAAGAGCGAAGCTCGCATGACTGCAAGACTTATATGAACTGAATCCCGAGCAATCCATTGTCAAGTTGAAGATTGGTTCCGAAACCGAGGGGTTGCGCTTTGTACGTCATCCTTAGAAACAGATTACGTGGTATTTGAGTTGCCAGGAATCCTTGTACAACCAATAAAACGCGCCTGGCGCACAGTTGAACAGCGGAGGCTTTGCTTTTGCGAGCGAATTCCGAAGCTGTTTGACAGCACGGACGAACAGGCGCCGAGAGCCCACTATCCACAATATAACCTGCTCGGTCAACCCTTCTGGACACCGACCATCCTCCCGAACAAGACCATGCCATGGCGCAGCAGCAGTTGGTTGAGCTGGCAAAAGCCCAACCCCAAGGTAGAGGCTTCTCCTTTCGTGATTACAACGCACTTACGTTTACCTATAGCAAAAACATCGTCTTAACCCAAACTCGTCCATCATCGCTGCGACGCTGCCGACAGAGATTTTGCTCCTCATCTTTGCCGAACTTCCACGCGAAATCATGTACGATAATTGGCCCCGCTGGCCTCTCGTGTATAAAGAGGCCAGGTCAATACCGCTCGTTTGCTCCACGTGGCGGGGACCAGCGACGGCGATGCTCTTTGAAGCTGTCCACCTTCGGACAGTACTACAAACAAGGACCCTTCACGACACGCTCTGTAATCACCCGCATCTCATGCCACTCGTCAAAACCGTGTTCCTCCCACTTCACGTCAGCCGCCCAACACCGCGCATCGTAATCGAGCATATCGAAGCTCTCATTCACTTACTTCCTTCCCTCGACGAGATATCATATCAAATGTCTCCCACTGTTTCATCTTTACCTCGAATTGGTGTTGATAAGACAAAGATCGGCAACCCAGATGTCCGGTATCTCGGTCTGTCAGGCTGCCTTCGAGACAAGCATGCTCTTCCACCCATTTCGACCGCGTTTCGCAACCTCCGGTGTCTCAATCTACTTGGATTTGCTATCACCGAACGTATCGACCCCAGCGTCGTCCCGCCTCTACTTCGTCTAGAAGAATTCAGCGTTCACAGTGACAACTGCTACGCCTTTCTCGACGACTGGCTCTGCTGTTGTCCACGATTACACACCATCTGTGCCGTCGCATTTTCTTGCCAGCCTACCCCGCCTAGGAAATTGCTAGCGACTGGTCGTATCAAAGTGCTCGAACTCGTCTCCTGTCGGAGCACAGAGTCATATGCTGGGACATGGATCAACGATTCCGACAAGTTGCGTATACTCAGTATCACACCGGATGTCCTACACCATACATCTCCCAACCTTCCGATGGAATTACACGAGCTAAGAGTATGGGAAGAGGGAATCATGCCACTCAAACTTGACGAAGTGATTCACTACCTTGACTCTGGGCCCAAGATTGTTAATCTTGTCGTCTCATTCGTCAAGCACTCTCCGGCCGACGAAGAAGCGAAAGGACGCCTCCATGACGTATGCAATCGCCATAGAATTGCGCTCACAATTCAGTTTACAAACTGTGGATGTGATAGATGTGAGTCCATGCCCTCCTGTTTACTTCAACTCATGGAATATAATCAGGCGACCCTGAGGAGAACTCTACTCCAGTAGTTGAGACAGAGGTTGAAGCCTCGAGCAGATGGCGACGCACACTAGCAGTGACCAGATCCCTAGTCAAGAGGAAGCGTACAGCACATGTTCCAACCCCAGAGGAGCAGGAGGTGGCTACATGGGAAGGAGGGAAGTTGAATAGTTGACCAAGAACATTCATGATGGACACTGCTCAACATAGTTCTCGTTGATATCATCATATTATGACATGTATTCTGGTACTAAAGAGTAGAAAACATCCCCTCGAGCCTCTTTACGGCGTCGGCATCGAGGTTGGTACAATTGACTAGGGAAACGGAGAGGGATCTCTGTCGTAAGGCGTGGTATCCAGATAGAAAAGTTGACAGGGTTGACTCCTGAACATCGCTGTTTGATATAGTAAGGCTGTGAAGGTTTGGTAGCGAAGCTTTGTCCGTGGAGAGCGTAGCAAGGACGCTTAGGAGAACTCTTCCATCAAACTGCAAGCATGACACGGCTTGGAAGTGTCTCAAGATAGACGTGTAATGCGGCTCTTCCTCTCCGTCCTCTCCTTCTTCGCTCGTTAACGGATCCCTCACAAACCAGTTGGCATCAATATCCTCCTCTGCATCTAGCGGTATAGAGAGGGTAAGATATGAGATCGATTCATTTGTCGAATCTGTATATTGGGCCAGGATATCGTCATCGAAGCGGAATAGATCAGGGTCAGGTTCATCCTGGAGTAGTAGCGTTAGCCTCGCTAGATGTGGCGCAATAATCCATTTAGAGATTGCTGTATATTGACTGATACTGCAGGTCAAACACTCAAGAGAGGTTGTAGCCTCTTCTGTGGTCGATTCCAGGTTCATACCGATTGCTACACCTGGAAGTTTCATACATGTAAGCCCTGGCATCATTGAAATCCAATCGACGAGTTCCTCTGAGTATAAGACAATATTGGAGACGATCAGGGTTTGGAGGTTTGGTAGCTCCTCTGGTCCATCGAATGAAGACATCAATTCGACAATCGTGCTCCTAAGCTCCAGTCGATCTATATATGCCAAGGAAGAGAGAAATATCATATACTCCTCGTCATCTGGGTGTGGACCCATTTTGGTCTGGTATCTTGGTGTAATACAAAGTGTTCCCGCTCGTGGCGCAAAGTCAAGCTCCTCGTCCAACGAAAAGAAGTCACCGAAAGTATAAATGGCTTCATAACATGAGATCCTTTGAGAAAGGTACGAAAATAGCGTGACGGACCCCTCTAGAGAGCCCGGCTCAGTGCTATATGTGTACATAATTGGCATATATGGTCGGCAGAGAGTGATACAGTGCGCCAAACGAGCACATTGTAGCGGAGAGAGTTGATGCCGGTGCGGAATAGCGAGGTAGCGCCAGAGGTTTGATCGAGAAGTGACAATGTTCCGCCAACTCTTGCACACAGTCGAGAGTTTGAGCGCTTTAAATGGTGGTAATTTGTGCCTTGAACCCTCTATGAACGTCATCTCCTCATCCGCCACTGAAATTTCGAAGATTTTAGCCCATATCTCCTCGGGAATGATGAGTCGGACGCTAATAATGCGTCTTTTGAGAGAGATGGCATGCGCTCGCTGTTCAATAGATGAGTGAACCATCGTTTTAGATGCTTCCAAGGTCGCCAGGATTGATATCTCCCCGTCTATATCATCATTGATTATACGGATGCGTTCATCCATTGCCTTCAAATTGCGCGCACCTTTTTCTAGTGCTGGAGCTACACGTTCATGAGAAGACTTTGCCTCTTCGAGCAAATTGCAATATCTGGTACGCGAGGAATCATCTCCGCCAACGTGAATAGAAGTATCCGGAGGAACATTGGCAGTCATCGTCTGAATCTCCTCCATGGTCTGTTGGGATTTCTGAATTGCCAGGCGGAGCACCCCGGCAACCCTCAGCGCCTCGCGGCAGTTGTGAAGCACGCTACGGTGGTACGTTGTCTTCTCCTCCAGCATAGCAAGCTCACGACAAAGACGCGACTGTTCTTCCTTGTCATATTGGATAAGCGATTGGATTGCTTTGCGCTCTTGAGGTGTTGGCACCCGATTGGCCACTTGAGTTGGGTGTTCAACACTGGAGGAGTTCGTTTCCGTTTAGAATGTCGAGTTCATCGGGCGAGAAAATCTCTCACAATGTGTTTTGTGATGCAGTCACTGACATCTTCCCAGATTGGTCGAGGTGGAAGAATCCAAGGTGGGCAACCACTGACGACCATGGCTTAGGCGGTACTTACGTGTCGTGCTCGACAATAGATTCGACTCGGGTGATATTGTTTCCCTCTCCAGCTCGCTCGTCTAATTGAAATTACTCTATCGAACGTGAACGTGAAATTTCTGCAAATCTTAATACAGCTAAGAATCGTTGATACAGTCAGACTTCTAGTTATCCGACCGGGATGCCTTCTCGTAGAGTCTCTGAACTGCCTCTTCGTCGAGATTCGTGCAGTGCTCGAATGACAGGGAGATGGTCTTCTGTCTGATGGCATAATATGTGGACAAGAAGCAGGTGAGTACTCCCTCCTCAACGTCCCTGTTCGAGATTACAAGATGTTCAAGCTTGATCAGAGAGGTGTGGTCTGTTGAAAGTATCTGAAGGAAGCGAGGAAGAGTTCTGCCCTCTAGCTCAAGCCGAGAAACAGCACGAAAATGTTGAAAACCTTCGATAAACTTGTGTTCCTCTTGCGCCTCTGAATCCGGGGATATGCCAATATCGTCTGGAGTACCTAGAGGTACGACAATGATGAGGGTGGAGATGAGTTCGTTAATCGGCAGGTCTTCGAAATCTCCAGGTGAGAAAGTTGAGATATCTTCGCTTCTTTCTTCTTGAAGAATCAACTTGAGTGCCGCAAGTTGAGGGGCTTGAATGAGAGGACACAGTCGTGGATATTGGCCGAGACTGCAGGTGAGAGACGTTATGGAAGTCAAGACTTGCAATGAAGGGGATCGTCTCTCTCAATCTTGACGCTTGGCAGCTGCAAGGACTCGAGCCTGGTCATTCTCTCGAGCGAATACGTAATCTCAATCTCCGGCATGAAGTTGTTGGAAACAGTGAAATCATGTATGTTGGGAACGCCATTTTCCTCTTCCTCGGTGAACTCGATGTTGAGATCTCGCACTTCGAGCCTTCGGATTTATGACAATGCCAAAAGAGAAATAAGATATCTGGGCTCCAGTCGTGATGGCTCGGAGTCGACCGTGTGACGCAAAAACTGTTTACCACAGGAAAAAACAGCAGTACGGCGCGAATATTGAAATAATCAGCAAAGGTATGGAAACTCCCGAATCGCTTGAATGTCTGAGGGACAAACGTGGCAAGAGCAGTTTTGCTAAGAACACTGCTTACTCGGCTCCCAGACGTATGCATATGCATTCGGAAGATGTGCCTTGCAGCGCTTGGCATAGTAGGCGATGCGTTTGCAATGCGAGACTAGTATTTTGGAGGATTGTGGAATCGCGATATTGCACCAGAAGGATGGTTGGGATGCGATAATAGTTCGCCAATTCCTACACACTCCAGAAAGAACGAGTGCGGTGAATGGAGGTTTTGCCTCGCGTAATCCAGCACAGTAGCACGCTTCGTCCTCCAAGATCCTGATCCGCAGTATTTCGCTCTATATCTCCAGGGGGACGAGACGTATCGCGCTGATGATGCTTCGCTTGGTGGCTAATTCCAGTATCTTGGAACGCAATGCGTGTCTTGCGTTCTTCTTGGACAGATCGAGCATTGCCAAAACGGAGACGTGGCCGTCGATATCTTCTTGGATGCCTCGGATGCGGTCATTGAGATGCCGAAGCGTCTTCACTCCTTCTTGGAGCTTCGAAGACGCATGATCACGCATTAATTCCAGCTCGTGGCGAAAGTCACGATAAACTGTCTGTGAGCGATCACCTCCCCGACCTTGATGGACTTCTCCGGAATCGATATTCAAACCACCTCGTACATCGTTCATCGCCAGAATCATACGCTGTGTAGCCTCAGGGGGGGTGGCAATGTCGATGGTCTGTCGGTAATTATGAACAACGTTCTGATGATGTAGTATCTGTTGTTCTATATTTTCAAGATCTCGACGTAGTTGAGATGTTACTTCTTCGTCTCTTTTTATCAGAGTCTGGATTGTCTGTCGTTTTTGGGCAGTCGGGGCGCGATTGGTGAGCGGAAGGCCAATGCCAGAGCTAACAGCAGCAAAATAAGAGCACTCTAATACTCCAAGGAATTACAGCTCACGAGTTACTGGGCGCGTTCGCCGACATGCTGCGTTTAACAGCTCCGATACGGTCATGTTCATGTTTGTGCAGCGTTGAACGACGCCGCGTGCGCACAAAGGAGAGATGCCGTTGGAATTAATGCAACTACAACTGTTCAGAAGCTCTCTCACGTCGAAGAACGATTTACATTTCATCAGGGGTGACTAGTAACACGATATAGTGATCAAGAAAATGAACAAGCGACAAGTGCAAGAATTACATAATTTCTGAATTCAGAGCTAGTTCCTGCAATCTCTGTATTGCATCCAGCTCGAGATTGGAGCAGCCCTCGGTGACTAGAGTGAGCCCTTTGTCGTTGATATCCACGAATCCTTCAAGGAAAGATGACAACGTAGACTCCTTGATGTCACTATTGGTGATCACCAAGTCCTGGAGGTTT
The DNA here is from genome assembly GCA_910890315.1 of Serendipita indica DSM 11827. Lineage (NCBI taxonomy): Eukaryota > Fungi > Basidiomycota > Agaricomycetes > Sebacinales > Serendipitaceae > Serendipita > Serendipita indica. The sequence continues at coordinate 2,136,332 of CAJVGD010000042.1, forward strand.
GCGAGCGGAACCTCGGTGGTTGGAAGGTGTTCGAGGAATGCGCCGACTTTCTTGCCGTCGAGCTTCAAACACGTGATATGTTCGAAATGCTTGAAGATGAATTGGCATCTTTCTTTGTTCGTCGCTGACAACTCTTCCGCGTCTGAATGTGCTCGAATAGTCAACGACCGAATCGATTCTGGAGTTTGAATCTCATCGTACTCCTCGTCCTCGTCCTCGTCTTCATCGTCATCGCGTACCCAATAGCTATACCCCGAGAACGATTCATATTCCAGAACCAAGTGGTTCACATTGGGGGTGGAGATTGCACGGGAAAGCCGCGGATACTGATCGAGGTCGCACTCCAGCGACTCCACCAGTGCGAGAGTCGCTTTATCAGACGAGCTACAATCGACCAGTGAAGAACTGAGGAACTTAAGATACTTGAGGCCGGGCATCACTTTGAGCCACTGCCTGAGACAGGAGTGGCTCATCTCAGCATTTCTAATGTAGAATGAGGTGATGCTTGAGGATACACTGGAATCGTCCAGAGATTTTACTTCTGCTTTATCAATTTCGAGTTGTTTGATCTTTTGCAGGATCGACGCTGAGAGATATGTAGCGATCCCATGATCTGAGTATGCAATAATTCGCAGTACGTCTATATTGGGAGATAAATTCTCCAATAGGCGCCGAAGTGCCGTGCCTCGCCACATCCCAACGTTAGGTGATAGAAGCTCGAGGGTTCCATAGTCTGTGAATGTTCCACGGATAAACTCGATGAAATCCACAGGGAAAGATCCTTCCGCAAAGTCGTGGCGGTACGTATAGGCAAGTGGAGAGAGTTTGGACAACCGTTGGGCATAGTAGTTGATTCGATCCTTTTGAGAAGAGCTAATCTTCATATAGTGTGGAATAGCTACGTATCTCCATAACTTTGGACGGTGCATGATGATCGTTCGCCAATACCTGCAAACGGCCGCAAGTTTCAGCGTCGGAAGCGGTGGTTTCCCGTTGCGAGCCACTTCTTTGAATCCGAATTCTTCTTCGACTATGACGAGGTGAAATATTTCTTCCCAGATCTCCGCTGGTATGGCGCGCCTGAAGCTGACGGCGGATTTCTTGACGGAAAGCTGAGTTTTTCTACGCTCAATCGACTCGCGTATACCTCCCTTGGATACCTCGAGCATCGAGAGGATGGTCTCCTCCCCTTCTATAGCGAGTTGAATGTCTCGAATGCGAACATCCAGCACTCCAATCTTGTCAGCGATATCTTTCATCTCTGTTGTGTTCTTTTCCTCTTCGAGTATAGCTTGTTCAACCAAGTGGCGACGTTGAACGCGCGAGACATTCTCGTCGTCAACAGAAAGGACCGCGTCGAGGTCGAGTTTGCTGAGGGCGGACGAACTTTCCACGGCGGACTGATGCTTCCTTTTGAATGAGGCGTGAAGTGCTTCGGCGACGGCGAGGACGTTGCGATAGTCTCGAACCCTGCGTTGCGGCTCATCTACCCTCTTCTCAAGATCCTTCAGCTGACTATGAAGACGAGAGAGTTCGACTTCGTCTTGCTGAATGAGGCGCAAGATCTCTTTCTGCTCTCGTGCCGTGACAACGCGGTTCGGGGCGCCGCCTAGGCTGTTGACCAGAGTCAATTAGCGAGTAATAGGAGAATATATGAGCCATAATTACAGCAAAGGTGGTCTCTGAGCCGTTGACATTCTCCCTGGCTACGCACGCGCGGCAGGTGCTGGTCGAGTTTAAGAGTGCCCAACTCAGTTTGGACACGACCCTTCTGGCCGTTTGCCGACCGAAAGCAATACCAACTCGTCACAGAATATCGAGGACCTTTACTGTTTACAAGGCACTTCTCGCTCAGCTTCTTGATTCGAACTCACACCAAAATGGCGGCAAAGCAAACGACTCCCAAAGGTATAGTACTGACTTCTTCAATGGGCGCTTCTTCATCCAACTTGATCGATCTAGTTTCTACATCCTTCATGCAACCTTGCAAGGATCACGCCGACAAGCTACCTCCAGCGTTGCTCCTCCATGTATTTGCAAGTCTTCCGCGGAGATCATGTTCGCTGAATGACCTCGTCAACCCGTTCTTCGAAACTTTTACTCGGTTCTCCCACTGGTGCGTAAGAATTGGCATGGACTGGTGATGGAAAACTTCTACGAGGCGGTTTATCTTCGGTCCGTGAAGCAGATGGTGCTGTTTGGGCAGGCCATAAAGGGAAGCCCACACCTCGCTCGGCTCGTCAAGATAGTACTCTTCCCAACCAGCGAGGCAATATGGCCTGGGCCGCCGGGAGTTTTGCGCCTCGTTGAAGATATCACCAAGCTACCACCCAATTTAGAGGAAATCTCGTACCAGTGTAGCGCTTGTCGACACTATTTCGAAACGGAATCCAGTGATCATAGAGAATTTCCAACCCTGGGCCCCAACCTCAGCTATTTATTCATTACTTCCAGCATACGAGTGCGCCGCCTCTTGCCATGGATTCACCAAAGATTCGAGAAGATTATATGCCTGAATCTTAACCTGGCGGAACTCCCAAGTGAGGGGCCTTCTGTCCAACTGGCAACACTCCCGCCATTATCCATCTGAAACAAATCACCATCGAATGCGGCAATGTATTCCCGATGCTGGACGAGTGGCTCTGTGCATGTCCCGAGCTATATTCGGTCGCGGCAATGCGCTTGCGTCCCGATATAGGGGTTCCATTGAAATTGCTCAAGTCAAACCAAATTCGCGAGCTAGCTGTCGTGAGCTGTAACGTCTGCGAAAGGGATGCCAAACTCTGCCTCATCTCAGCGTCGATGATCCGCCGTCTATACGTTTCCGTAAAGTTCTTCCACCAAACGCACTCACTACTACCAATGGATATCGAAGAACTGAAGGTCTATTACGAGCACCGGACCGACGCATATAATTCGTCCTTTGCCGATTATTTTGCCAGAGGCCCAAGAATCGGGCGCCTCGTTCTTCAGCCCAAGTGGTGTATTTGGTATAGTCGCAGAGCTCAGGCATACTGGCTTGAACTTCAGAAGATGTGCGAGGGTCACGGTGTACCAGTAGTTGCTCACGAGGTCTGGACATACTACAGAGGTACGTATCCTGCTTTGTACACACCCCATGCTTATATAGAAAAGATATCACTGAACTGCCGGAATGGAGAGGTCAATTCCCGTCAAGCACGAAGTTGTAAGGCATCAAGGAGTACGAAATGCCATCAAGAGCACAATAAACCTCGCCAACGACTTCTCAGTCTCGGTCTATTATCGAAATATGACAATGAACTATCCGAAGATTGGTTACAGTGGAGGGAACGATACGCGATAGGCTTCGCCAACAACTCTCGAGGTATTGCTGCCGGCAGCAAAGCCGTCAGAACCCGTAGCGTCACGAAAGCCGACCTTACAACTGATGGGAACACATGAAGGCATCTTCGCGTGCAACGCGTAACCATCTGGTTACTCAGGGGTGGCCATCACCACAACCTATAAAGAGACACGAGTCTAACGACGTCCTCTTCAACATTCCTTTCAGTACTTACACTCGCCTTCTTTAGGAACTGCGTTCTACACGTTACTCGTTCTTTTCCACGTCACTCGTTTTACAACGTCTAATCACCCTTTGCATCTGTTCTCATCATGCTTGCTTCTCTCTACCCTCTCTATCTCATCCTTGTAACGCTCTTTGCTACCGGAGTGGCCTCAGGTAAGCCATTCTCCCAAACTGGACGAGGTTGCAAGGCACGTCGTCGTTGGCGACCGGTTCCCTCCTCACGAAGCGAAGACGCCTACTAACGACAACCGTCATACAGTACCTCTTGCAGAAAAGAGAGCCGCATCTGCTTGTTTCCTAACCGGCTCGACGGCGCTACCCGCCGAAGTAGAGTCTGGAATTGCTGCCCTGTCCAAGGTGGTCACCTGTAACACCTCGGTAAGAGCACCCGGGCCGCACTCCACACGAGATTCACAGCTCTATAGAAACAATCCGTTTCCGGTGTTCCTCTCGTCAGCTCTGGTGGCATCAGTTTCGACACCATCAACTTTCAGAAGAGCACTAAGTCGCCCCTCGGATTCGCACTGTGCGTACCTCGACATTATTCTTCAATCATTAACGCATTGTAGTCAAACTTTCACGACTCCGAGCGATCCAGCAACTGCCGACCTCAATAAGCTCCAGAGTCAACTGAACGACTACCTCGCGGTCGAGGCCGGTGTGCGGGTGAGGGAATAGTCCCTTCCGGGGATCATTCTGTACTAACAATTCACAGAGCAACGGTGGCGGCGGAAGTCTCCTCACGCAGGTCAAGTCGGTCAAATTCTTCCTGCAATTCCAGATTGCTCGCGTAAAAACGGCCAAAGGACAGACACTTTCTGTCGCAGATACTGTTTCGCACCAGCAAGGAAAGGTCGTCAAGGTGCGAATACAGTTGCCCCCCTCAGTATACTATGCTGATACCTATTTAGAACGCGATAGGCGCAACAGCAGCCGAGATTGCTCAAGTGAACGCATTGGCCACTCAGGTTTAAGCGTATATGGCGTTTTGTGGATGGAATATGATTTATTCGAAGTAAAGCACGACCAATGAGTCAACAAGATCTCTGGAAGCTATGCGTCGAAACGAGAATGCTAGTATACTCTATCATACACCTCCAGATCTTCTACGTCGGCTCGAGCACCGTCTTCTTCGCTCCCACTGGCACCAATGACTGAATCTCTGAACCTTGCGTCCCCGCTTCGTTGGCGTCGCAGACTCCGAGGCGACTTTGAGCCTGTGCTTCCCTGTCTTCCCTTACGAATCGGCGTCCGAGAGCGCGTGAGCTTGGCACCAACAGGCGTTCGAACTTCCTCGTCGCCGACGTGAATGACGTCTGGTTGATCTGGTGGTTCCATAGGAGAGTAAGGTCGTGGCGGAGAGGAGGCAACTTCTCCCTTGTCCATCTTGTCTCCACTACGAGGCGTGATGACCTGCAGTTCCGGAACCGAGGCAGGTAAAATGCCAGTAGAGATTGGTGCGGGCTTATGGCCCTCCCTTTTTATACGTGATGACAGGCTTGCACTCGAAAACCGTCGTGGTACGTCCTCATTTCCAGAGTAAGACGCGCTCGAATCAAAGTCCCCCATGGAGGTCACCCTTACAGGCGACTCGGCCACTTCTCCGCGAACAATAACAAAACCAGACTTGTGGTCAATGGAACCGTGTTTCTCTATCCTCTGCAAGTCGTCCTCCGAGTTGAGATCGATCGAGTATCTATGGCCTTGGTGCGATGGGCTGTGTATGCTAGATGTTGATGCTCGGGACGAGCGACTTCCATCACGCGTGGTTGCGGTTGCGCCGGTCGATGAGCGGTATCCGGCTGTCCGTGGATTGGTAATGGGCCCGCGCCGAAGTTGAACGACGTGCGATGCACCAGGCGTCACACTATCATCACCACTCTCCATCGACATGGAGAATTGGTCACCAGGTCGTGGTGTGGGTATGGGAGACGGCGAGGCCCTCCTACTCGTCGATCTCGAGCTCATTCCTGAGCGAGAACCAGAAGGTGTAATGAGCGAGCTAGAATTGAGTAGAAGAGGCTTTGGGCCTTGCTTTGGTGTGGCCTCTGTTTTTGGTGAGCCAGTCAATGCAGCCAACGCAGCCTGCAATGGACTCTTTGACGCGCTATCGCCCGTGGATGGAGTTTCGGGACTGATAAGACCGGCGCTGTTGAGGACTGAACCGATCATACTCTCCCTGAATCGCGCAGGCCTCGCTGGAGGGGAGAAAGATTCACGCTTGTTGGGCGAGTCGACAGTGGGTCCAGGCCCGCTTTCGGACCCGCTACGTGCAGGTTCCCCAGTGCCAGACATGAGCGATCCCACCAGGGGAAGAGAACCGCGTTTTGAAAACATTTCGCTCCAAGAACCAATCGAACTATTCGAAGCCGAGTAGCCTTCTCGAGTGGATTCTCCTCGACCATTTGCCGCCGGCGTCCCGTCCAAGCTAGCAGAGGGCGAATGTGATCGTGCCATCGACACGGTGTCCTCCTTATCATCCGTCGCCGTCGACTTGCGGCTCCATGCATCCAAAGCCTTGACGCGCAGATTTTCACTCGTTCTGGAAAGCGCACCTCGCGCCCACGAAGCAGCTCCTTCACCTGTCCACGAGTTCGAAGCACCGCTGTCGCTCATCCAATCCAGCGAGCGTTGGTGCTTATGCTGAGGCGACTCGTGCACAATCTCAATCTCTGGATGCTGCTGCTGCATTGTCGGCACGGTGGGTGAAGGTACGGGTGAAGCGTCAGGCGAGGGTTCAGGCGAATCAAGTTGATTCGTCATGCCCTTCCACACACTTTCTGTGAGTTTCGAGTTCATGAGCGACGAGAGGAAACCAGCTCCTTGTCCTTCGGTCGACGTTGGGGACGTTACTTTGACCGACGGCGGAGGGAAGGATGGCTTCTTGACAGGCGACGTCCCAGGTGAAGGCGAATTAGAGCCATCGTCGTCGTCCATGTCGTTGGTGAGTCCCTTCCACGCCATATCTCGTATTCGTCCCAGGCTCGCCACCATTCCACCACTGGGACTTGCCCTAGCAGAAGTGGAGACTGGCTCCCGTAGCGTCGTCGGACCCAACCGAGGAGGAGCACCGGCCACCTCCAGACCTTGAGGAGCGCCCTCTCGATTCCATCTTCGCCACAAACTCCATGCAGTGTCCAACAATCTTTCCGTTCCGCCAAACGAAGCGACGTCATACTCGACAAGCAGTCTCACCACTACGAGGAAGACATTTCCCATCCCGCCAGGTGTAAGCGGCTGCGTCCCGTCCGATCGTAGATTCCACTCTGCAACGTGCGGAGAGACAACAGATGCAGTCACTGCACGCTGACTATGACCATGTGTAGAGGTGGCAGAAGCCGCCATAGTGGGTGACGCTGGTGTCTTTGGAGATGCAATAGGCGAGTACGTAGAAGGAGAATGGGGAATCTGGATTTCCTGGGCGGCACGCGTCTGTCGTTTCCAGAACGCGGATAAAGCATGAGTCGTAGTGGCACCTCTGGATGCGAGCGCCGCAGAGTCACTCTGAAAGATGGCGGCACGCGCTCGAATGAGCATCGCTGTCCCAAGGATGTAAACAAAGGTCGAGGGTGCCGAGGTAACGCTTTGAGCTGGTGAACGATGCCGCGATGAGCCATGGAGAGATATCATGGCGTCCCACGTTGTCAAGAGAGCATCGAGCGACAAAGCGTGCGTGAAGAGGGTGGGCACCCATCGGTAGGAATAATACGGCATCTGAGGATCGAGCCCTTTGCGATTCTATAAAATGAGTCAGATATTGCATACATACTCGAGAGGCCCCACTCACCAAATCCGTCCACAACTCTGCGTCGGCCCATCTCACCATTCCTGAGAAGCGAATAGGCCACGCCTCGCCTTCATCAACCGTCTCTTCAACAAGCTCACGAACAGATGCCACAAGAGCCTCGGTAAGCCAAAACGTCTCCGCCTCGACCTCTTCAAACACCTCGCTGGGGCTCTCACCAGACAAAATGGCAGTCTTTTGTCGTGCACGCCACGCGACAAGGAGCGTGACGGCAAAGATGGAAGCGAGGGCGGGCGGTGGTCCCATAGGGAGTGCATGCAATGCATGCAGCGACGAATGCACGTAGAGCATTCGGAGGAGGAACCCTTCGTACAGTTTGCCATTCCCCAGTTCGCCATTGTGCGAAGAGAGGAGAACCTTTGCGTCTCGTTGTTCTCCGGAATGAGGTGGATCGTCTAGTGTGATGGAAGGAATAGGCAACTCGTCGACATCTGTGGGGGGTGATGACGATGAAAGGTCACCTTTGCTCGCCTTGAGCAATACCAACCGCTTGACAACGGCATTCTTCTCCTCAAACTCGACGTCGTACTTTCCATCGCTTTCCACACTAAGCTCCCGTAGAGCCGTTTTGAGTTCTGGTGGCATGGCGTCGATGTCTCGTGCAAACTGAAGAAGCACTCGATCCTGTGGAGCAAGTCGTTTCTCCCATGCACCCTCTCCACTCTGGAGATTGCTTCCTACAGGAGGTGGCGAGGCAAGGAGAGCTGCCTGGATTTGCCCAACGAGCGCACCGTAGTCGTTGCGTGATTTGGCTCTCGCCGCATGCCACTCTGTCTTGTCCGCCGGCAAGACACTGAGCAGAATACTCCATACGCTTAGTCGAACCCACTCGGGGGTATTGGCTGGTATGCCATGAGAGCAAAGGAACCGTAGTCGTGGAATATCGATGACGGGAACGGAAGGGTCTATGACTCCGAGAAACGCATAAGTTCTATTGGATATAAGTATTGGCGAAAGTGAACAACTTAGAGACCGACCGGTCATGAGGCAAAAGATTCGGGGGTGTCCACTCTGGGAGGTCATGCTTGCCGGAAATCTCGACGAGTGCCGTGTCTACTCGTGTCTGTGTTGGTCGTGCAGGATTCAAATGCGGCACTAGCTTATTTCGTGGATTGAATGCGCTGCCATCGCTTGCAGAAGAGTACGGACCATTGGTGATATATGCTTGCGAAGTGTCGTTTCCATCGTCAGGTCTGGATATTTCTCCGCCAACGCTTGATTGAGGGTTAATAGTTCTACGCCATGATTAGCCGACATCCAGACTTTGCGACGGATGAGCATACCGGGGGAATCTATTCGAGACGACGTCGCGAGGATACCACATATAGCCTCTAATTGCTCCTCATCTAATCGATCTGTACTGAATAGAGTTGGCTGTCAGACTTTCGTATAAATAGACTGCAAGACGCACCTGTCCGGCAGAGAGCGTCCCTCGATGAGCACATCACAACAGCGTTCAAGCAAACTCATGAGATCGCTCGACTCGTCATCAACAAGCAACTTTTCTGCCTTGAGCCTCGCAACACTAAGCGCCTTTTCCGCATCCACTTGCAACTTTGCGAGCACCGGATCCGCATCGTGTGTATATCCATCATACACACCCCCAACCACCGAAGCGCCATATGATGTACGCTGAGATTCATTGCTTCTGGAGTGTGGGTGGGATTGCGGTGGGGGAGGCCCGTACTGGATGAGCTTTGAGCGGATCGAGAGCTCCAGGCGGAGCGAGGCCGCGACGTCTTTGCGTCCCTTTTCCGAGAGACCATCGAATTTGGCTTGTGCGCGTTGGAGACGCGAGGCGGCTGACCTGTGTATCACAAGGGATGGAAATAAACCACGTTCCGATGGATGGAAGACGCGTAATAAGCGAATGTTTCGTTGTAATTTGGGGAAGAATCCGTAAAGCCGCGTTCCCACATGAATAGCACCCCAAATCCCGATGGATGGATCCCATAAATCATGACGCATAAATGCACAGAAGAATCAAAACCATCAGCAAAATGCTCGCTATTATGAAATAAAACCATAGAGGAGAGCGTGGTGTAACGGATGGAACGGCGACGCACAGGAGTAAAGTCTAGGGAGGGTCACGAGTCAGCCATCTGAATGTTTCACCTCTTAGATGAACGGTACAAACCTTTATATCAGCCATACTACTCGCTTGTGTCGTCTGTAAACCAAATCCTACTTGCGCCTGGCGGTAAGTGCACTTGGAAAAGTAGAGAAGAAGCCGAGATCTGAATATTAAATGGCGTAAAGTCGTAGCGCACCACGGCGCGTTCAAAGGGATCCAAGTCTAGACGTGGTCGAGGTCGAAGAGTCAAGAAGCAAATGGCACTGCCAAAATCCAATGCGAACCTTGGAGATGCGGCTAACGCGGACCACGCTAGCCATGAAACACGAAAGTGTAATGGATGGTAGTACAACATGTATTCTCATCATTCGTAATAGCAAATAGCCAAGGCCAGACAACACAAATAGTAAAGGCAGAGAGGAAGGAATAAAACAAGGAGAGAAACCCCAGTCCATCAAATAGAATAGTCTAGACGCAGTCCATCCTACACAGGTGGAGACAGAACTAGATCTGCGGTCGGAACGACATGATCTCCTCGTACAACAGCTCCTTGAGCTGTTCCTTCGAAATAGCATCCTTGTGCAAATCAAACTCGAAAAACTCGGGATCGAGCGGCGGCGCCACGGGTTCGTCGTCGGGGTCGTGGTACGCCTCGAGATAAGGGTGTGCAAGCGCATCCTCCACGCTAATCCGCTTCTTCGGATCAAACGTAAGTGTCTTCGTCAAGAAATCGACCGCCATCGGGCTCGCATTGGGAAACAAGGTGGCAAATGGTCGCTTTTTCCGGAACGGCAAAGCGCGGATATAATCTCGACTTCGTCGGGTGGTAATGGCATAAAACTCGTCGAGCGTCGGCGTACCGAGCACATCCAAAATGAGCGTGAGCTGGTGGTGATAGTCTCGTCCAGGGAAGAGTGGCTTGCCGGACAACATTTCGGCGAGGATGCACCCGACCGACCAGACATCGATGGCTTTGGTGTATTGCTTAAACGTAAGCATAATCTCCGGTGCACGGTACCATCGCGTAGCGACGTATTCGGTCATGAAGCCCGTCTCAGTACCGCTGGGTTCCGCCGTCTTGACACTACGTGCGAGACCGAAGTCGGCTACTTTCAAGTCGCAGTTGGCGTTGAGGAGCAAGTTGGACGGCTTCAAATCACGGTGAATGACATCGGCGCTGTGCAGCGCCTTGAGGGCGCGCAGTGTCTGATATATGAAATACTGTGCGTGGTCGTCGGAAAGATCTTGGGTGCGAATCACACGGTGCATATCCGTCTCCATCAATTCTTGGACGAGGTAAACCTCTTTAAAGGTCTCGATCGACGCAGGCTTGATAATATCCAAAACGGAAATGATCTGGAAACAGTCAGCGTTACTCTTTCGATATTATAGAAGAACAACTCACGTTTTCGCTCACACCGGCCTCTGAGAGGAATTTGAGGAGCTTGAGCTCACGGAGCGTCCGGAGGCAGAACATTGAATGTTCAAATGGTGCAATCTTCTTGATCGCGACCTTGCGACCGGTCGGACGATGAATAGCAGAGCATACGATACCATATGCACCCTCGCCGACAACATCGAGTACCTGGTACTGCGTGCCTAATAGCCACCCATCCAGCACATCCACAGCAAACAAACGGGTCCAAATCATCATATAGAAGAAGAAGCAGAGCGAACAAGAGACAATCAGCATCCAGGTTGAAATCCAAGAGGAGAAGAGCTACACACCGACGTTGAAGCGGACTTTGCGTGGCGCCGATTGGGCCTGGGAAGTAGAATGTCCGTGTTTGCTCTGCTTTGCGGCCGCGGCGTCCTTTGCAGGGGCAGCAGCGGCGGCGGGTTGTTGTTGTTCAGAAGACATTGAAGGGGATCGATCGTTTCGTCTCGTCAAGAGGAGGATGTGAAAAAGTAGATGAAGAAAGAGGAATAGCTAGATATCAAGCCAACGGCGCCGTTGGAGGAAAGCCTGGTAGTGGTCGGGTCCAAAGGATGGGCCTCTAGAAAGGGCGAGTAGAAAAGATGGCTATCTAAGGAAGATGCGTACTGGATACGCTCTGCTTATATGTAGGGCGCGGTGAGAATGCTTATATATCAGGTCACCGCCCCGCCAATACAGCGATCAATGGCTGTTTGAAACACAATCTATTGTAGAGGAAGGAAGCATATTCATGGCTAATGCTCTGTTAAATTATGAATAATCTTAGAATCTATGTTGATACCAGGTTTTACTGCTCCGAACCTGCTCGCTGCCTCAGGAGGTAGTCACCAAAATTGAGGCTATACGGCCAGTTGAGAGGAGGTATCTGTAACGACCTAAACGAATAGTACGCATGATGTCTAGGTATAAGAAAATGAATAATCAAGGGAATCCAACTTTACCTCAGACGGGGCAGTAAGCAACCGAATGAGGTAAACATCTTCCAACTCCGCCCGACCTCCGACACCGTCCAACTTCTCCGTGACGAAGGCACAAGACACACTTGATCAACGTATCACGATATCTCCTCAGATGGCTTCATTGGCAGATTTGTCGCTGCTGCCTTCTCCTCAAGCTCCAATTCATGAAAAGCTCAATAATGACTCGAATAGGAGACGGACGTGTAATGTAAGAGGTTTCAAGCTCGTCAAAAACCTTGCTTGGTGCAGGCATAGCATCTATGATCACACTATGGTCAACAGCACGGAATCCTATCCTCCTGAAGGATATCTTGATATTTGATTCGGTAAATTACATCTTTACGCTGTATAATACTTTCAGAAAGTCCAGTTTCTCCTCCTCCTGATGGGTGAGCACATAGTGCTCTTAGCACACTCTGCGCAGACACTTTTGAAGGGACTGAATAATACGAAAACCAAACCTCGAATTATGTATGTCGAATAAGAGGGATAACCGATGGTTATGATGTTGTTTTGACTGCATACACGAGCAGACCACTCGTGAGGCGAGAGCCGGGTCCGTCGACGTGCAGGAGGCGTGGACCATCTTTTGCAACATCCTTCGTCGATTCATCAACAATTTTGATGAATTCAAGCCCCAGAGCAGTGTTCATGTACTCTTTCTCTCAAGAAGGCGAAACCGGATTCGAGCCGACTTACGATTGCGGCGCTACTGAAAGGAGCTCGGATGATGAGACTGCCAGAGTTCGATGCTTGGGTGAACCATATGTGCATCTTCCCGCCGTCAATAGATTTCCGTGTTGGTAAGTCTTTACGACGGCGGTTTTAGACAACAATCCGACGAGTATTCGGTTCAATTTAACGCGATACAAAGATAATTTCACCTTCAAAGTTCTTGTCATTAACGCGATATGCAGGTTGTTTCGACGAGAAGCAGAGTTGCTTCGGCATCTCGTCCTTATCACGTACGTCAATCGCTGTGGGATATTTTCTTGCCCGTTTGTGCCCTCATTCTAGGCTTACTCTTGTTGATAGGTGAGGTAGGCGATGGGCGGGAGTGGCCTTGGGTGGGATGGTCGGCCCACAACTCCTGCCCTCACCTACCGAGCATTTCATGGGGCGCGATGGGCAGGTAGAAGAATTTTTCAGCCTCTTCTTTGACGCGCCGGCTCTACTAGCGCGCAAGGTTCATGGGTCATCGCTGTCGCGGAGCATTTCGTTTGGCTTGCCACCTGCTCTTTACTCGTCTCCTATACGTAGCCCCGTTGGCTCAATAGGCGGTTATATTGTCTATCATACGTAACGCTATCTCTCCTTAGCCTGCCTCTCGCACCACGGAGAGACCTTCGGCCTCCAACCATGATCCGCTTGCGACGGACAACGACTGACAGGAGACGTGAATCCTGTGAACGAACTAATTCTAAGGGACGGTATACTAGTGCATCTATCCCTCAATGTGAACGCTGCCTTGAGAACGCCGAGAAAATCGGAGATCACGGACAGCGGGCATGATGAAGGCGGAAGAGGGCTTCAAGGCGTCTGCAATCCCATCCTTCTATGCCTTAGTTGGACTGGTGTAGAGGTGCGTACGAAATTGCCACTCACCGCCTGTTTCCATAAGTCAGGGAAGCGTAAAGCTCTGTGTGCATATGTTAATGTCGTTTAGAAGGAGATGATGAAAAGTAGTGAATGAGCGTCTAAATGGACTGCGGATGAAATAGCAGCCTTGGTAATGCCTCGATGCACTGAAATGTTGACGAGGGTGTCCAATGCACCCTGGAACAATGACTGAAGCTCATTGGACTGCGCGCAGCCTACAATAATGGCGCTCAAAGCTCTATTCCGTCAGTGCAAGCCCATAGTGGTGGAGAACATAACAGGAGATATGTAAGGTTTCGACAATTTCTCCTCTCTACGTACGTCGAAACCGCAGCCGTGAGACTCTTTGTCCATTCTATATCACTCTTACCATCCTTCTCCTTACGGCCTCCGTTGTATCTACCCTCGTAGCGACAGCATTACCACATGCCTAGATTTCCCATCACTCTTTCCGCGTTGCAACGTTTAACGATGCTATGTAAGACGATATGCGCATGAATTAACTAGCAGAGCCTCCTCTACCCCTCCCACGTCGATAACCTCCGTCAATAAACGAGTTTAGACTAGTGAATGTTAGTTTACACTAGTGTACATTACATCCGTCACGCCCACGTACAAGTGATTTTCCGCCGTGAATCTACCAGATAACTTGAGACACACTACTGAAGAGGTTCAACGAGTTTGTTGCTGTGGTTAACAAAATCTGGATTCCGCGATCCCTAACTTGGATTTTCATCTATTATCGGGGGATTATTTCCATACTCTTCATTGATTCGTTTCATCCAGATTCTAGGCGAGTGCCCAGAAATGAGTCAACTCTAGACGTAAAGTCAAACGAGCTGAGCGAAACCGAATTTCTGCCCATTTAGTGCATTTAGTCATTTACTGCATCAAAATACAAGACGCTACATGGGAAAGTTGCTCGATCTTGCTAAGGAGTTGTACCTGAGGCCGATGCATGCAGTCACAGCATGGCACATCGCAGAGGATTACAATTGGATTATACTGCCTTGGATCTCGCATGGTTCCTTGTCCCACGTTTGAAGGGGGTACATCACCATTGCCTATAAAATGCCTGTATACTTTCCTCTCAACATTGTTACCTCATCTCGAGCCCCGCATCCAATCGCAAGCTATCCAACGTTACAAAGTCTCCATTATCAATCGTATCTTTTGCAACTATGAACTTCTTCACCACTCTTGATCTTTTCTCTGTGCCCGCCACCGAGGAAACCAAAGACCTTGAGGACGCTGAGGCCGGTGGAGGATGGAATAGTAGCTGTGTCGTCGCATAGGGAAGCACATCAGCCATTTAGTCTCAATGATCTTCCATGCAGGCAAGCTTTATACAGTCACTCTTGACCATGTGCTGACAGGTAATTTGCTTTAGTCTCACATGGCCCAGCAAGCCTTTTATCTTCAGAATTTCTACAACTAATGTGGGATCTGGTCGACTCTGTGGATATGGCTGGTGGACAGTTAAATAAGGTCATATACGAGACCTGCCTCACACTAGACTCCATTCTCTATTTATAATCCTTGTCCAAGTTGGAAATGTTCTACATCCATAATTTTATGCCTTCTTGACGGCAATCTATTGGACTCTGTCTGCTTTATTCTCAGTATTGCAATCGACAAAGCGATATTCGCCATGTGAACTTCAGTTTCTCAAATACGAATGAGACTCAAAGAAGAGGGATCGGTCTTGGCATGCCAGCAGTTCTGAGAGAACACTAGGGACTTCTCATATGAACACTGGCAAAGTGAGTGAGCAAGTTTTGCGCACGTTCGAGGTGATAAGAACGCTGCAGACTGGAGTAGTGGCCTATAATGTACCTATTCTGTGCCGCTATTTTGATACTGTATTTTAACGAAGTATCGAGCCACCACGCAATCTAGTGCTCTAAATATCTCTCAGTGCTGAGGCAGCTTACATATTTGATTTTGAAAAACTTCCTAGACCAAGACCGCCATCTTGTTCGACTTTAGGCGTGGTGGTAGGTAAAGATGCAGCTCCTAATGAATTGCAAATAAGAGTTTTTATGACGTATTTAGAGTTTCTAGTGCTCTCATTCGTCTTGAACCCTAACACGTGCAAGTCATTGGGTGCAAAAGTTTGCTCTGCCACACCACTGACCAGAAAACTGATTGCGCATTCTACCATGAGCACCAAGGCAGGATCACCAGATGAACTCGACATATCCTAGGAATCCTCGACGATACCATACAAAGGTGGGCAGCAGCGCAGAGAAAACTGCTTGGGAGATATGCAACGAACGCGCCGACGTTATGCACAGAGAACCCATCAGAGACTGGAATGAGACCTTGAATACAGCCATAGTCTTCGCATGTCTTCATTCATATCTTGCTCAAGCGAGACTCGACAGCGAACAGGCGGCGATTATCCTTGAAGTTAGCATATGGTAGGACACTCAATGATTTGGGTATACTCATGTAAAGTGTAATGGATAGTAGTACAGCATGTATTTTCGTCATTCGTAATAGCAAACAGCCAAAATCAAAAAGCACAAAATAGTAAAGGCAGGGGGCGAAAGAAAAATAAAGAAAGAAAAACCCAGCCTATCAAATAGAACAATCTAAATGCACTCCATCCTGCACAAGTGTAGAAAGAACTAGATCTGCGGTCGGAACGACATGATCTCCTCGTACAACAGCTCCTTGAGCTGCTCCCTAGAAATATCGTCCTTGTGCAAATCAAACTCGAAAAACTCGGGATCGAGCGGCGGTGCCACGGGTTCGTCGTCGGGATCATGGTACGCCTCGAGATATGGGTGCGCAAGCGCATCCTCCACGCTGATCCGCTTCTTCGGATCAAACGTAAGTGTCTTCGTCAAGAAATCGACCGCCATCGGGCTCGCGTTAGGGAACAAGGTGGCAAATGGTCGCTTTTTCCGGAACGGCAAAGCGCGGATATAATCTCGACTTCGTCGGGTGGTAATGGCATAAAATTCGTCGAGTGTCGGCGTACCGAGCACGTCCAAAATGAGCGTGAGCTGGTGGTGATAGTCTCGTCCAGGGAAGAGTGGCTTGCCGGACAACATTTCGGCGAGGATGCACCCTACCGACCAGACGTCGATAGCCTTGGTGTATTGCTTGAAAGTAAGCATAATCTCCGGCGCACGGTACCATCGAGTGGCGACGTATTCGGTCATGAAGCCCGTCTCGGTACCGCTGGGTTCCGCCGTCTTGACGCTGCGCGCGAGACCGAAATCGCACACTTTCAAGTCACAATTGGCGTTGAGGAGCAAGTTGGACGGCTTCAAATCACGGTGAATGACATCGGCGCTGTGCAACGCTTTGAGGGCGCGCAGAGTCTGGTAGATGAAATACTGTGCGTGGTCGTCGGAGAGATCTTGAGTGCGAATGACACGGTGCATGTCCGTCTCCATCAGTTCTTGGATGAGGTAAACCTCTTTAAAGGCCTCGATCGACGCGGGCTTGATAATGTCCAAGATGGAAATGATCTAGAAACAATCAGCATGGCGGGTTTGACAGTATAATGAGCCACTCACATTTTCGCTCACACCGGCCTCTGAGAGGAATTTGAGGAGCTTGAGCTCACGGAGCGTCCGGAGGCAGAACATTGAATGTTCAAACGGCGCAATCTTCTTGATCGCGACCTTGCGACCGGTCGGACGATGAACAGCAGAGCATACGATACCATATGCGCCTTCGCCGACAACATCGAGTACCTGGTACTGCGTGCCTAATAGCCACCCATCCAGCACATCCGCAGCAAACAAGCGGGTCCAAATCATCATATAGAAGGAGAAGCAGAGTGAACAAGAGACGATCAGCCTCCGGATCGAAATCTGAGAGGGGAAGAGCTACACACCGACGTTGAAGCGGACCTTGCGTGGTGCCGATTGGGCCTGGGAAGTAGAATGTCCGTGTTTGCTCTGCTTTGCGGCCGCGGCGTCCTTTGCAGGGGCAGCAGCGGCGGCGGGTTGTTGTTCAGAAGACATTGAAGGGGATCGATCGTTTCGTCTCGTCAAGAGGAGGATGTGAAAAAGTAGATGAAGAAAGAGGAATAGCTAGATATCAAGCCAACGGCGTCGTTGGAGGAAAGCCTGGTAGTGGTCGGGTCCAAAGGATGGGCCTTTAGAAAGGGCGAGTAAAAAGATGGCTATCTAAGGAAGATGCGTACTGGATACACTCTGCTTATATGCTAGGGCGCGGTGAGAATGCTTGTCTACCCGCTCACCGCCCCGCTATATCCCACCTACGCCGCCCCGTCCCACGCCTAGCCGCATGGCTCTGCTGGAAATATTGGGCATGCACATGAAACACACAACTATCAGGTTTCATGTCGAGCATAGCGACCATCCACGAGCACACCAATCACAAGAGATAATGCACGAACAATGGTGTATAATCAACTCTGACAACCGTGTAACTAACGTGTACAAAATGGGTAATACTGTTGGTAACCACCTAGCGACCAGGGGGATCGCCCGTTACCCGCGCAACAGCCATGGGCAATGATGAGCAACACCGCACACATCTCACACCTCAACGGCAAAGGGTTTCACTTCCGCATCTATTACCAAGTACGTCCAACAGGTGCACAGTGCACGACTATTACAAATCCATATGAGACACCAAGCAGTGTCGGCAAACGAGCCATAAAACAGATACAACAAAAACTGTATGCATGAGTAGAAGTCGAAGAAAAAAACGATGCGGCTATCCATAGATAGCAAACATATGCACAAGCCTTAGCTCGGAACGGCCTCGCCACTCGCCGACGGTGGGGTCGCCGAGGAAGACGCTCGAGTGCTTTCCGTCGTCGAAGAACCAACAACAAGGCCACTCGACGTCTTGCGTACTCTCTTCTGACTCGTCAGTACAGCAGACGTATTGCCTAGGCCAGGCGGTGAAGGCCGAAGCTCTGGCAAGTGGGAGTGTGTAGAGCTTGCATTGGGCGCAAGAGGTCTTGTTCCAGGGAGCTGCGAGGAGCCTCCACTCGCCGCGCCACCAGCCAGCGCCGCAGCGGCCGCTGCCGCCGCCGCGGATGTACTGGTCAGAGACGTCCGACGTGGATTTGACAATGTACTGGCGCGTGAAAGTGTAGAAGTGGTCGACTTTCGAGACGGATTCGTCAGCGTCGCGCCATTTCGGTTTCTACAATCCATGTCAACTAAGCGATCCCAGGTCACCCAAAGTAGCGCACCTCTTTTTGATCACGTCCGTTTTCAGCGACAGCGGTCTCGTCACACCATGGAGTTTCTACACAGCATCAGCCACAATAACTCCCAACAAAAGGAACAAAACTCACAAAGAACAACCCACAGGCATTGCAAAGCGGTTGCCCTTCTGGATTTCGTCTCCAGAGTGGCGTCGTCGTCGTACTGCAATTCGTGCACATCGTCTGCCCATCATCACCCTCGGGATTCGCTCCCGTCGAGCCACTCTTTTCCGTAAAGGAAACCTCGGCCTTTTTGTCGCTGGATACAGGCGCAAGGGTCCCACTCGAGCTCTTCTTGCGTGAATGCGAGTTGCCCGCCGCGGCCACCGTACCCGTCGACGTCCGTCGAGCCGTGTTCCCGCTCACACTCGATCGTCGCGCACCCGAATTTCTATTCCCAGGTGGACCCTCGAGCGTCGAGTTGTTGAGCGAACCAGGTTCAGAAGACACATTCGACGTCGACGCGCTCTTGCCCGTATTGGCCCGGTTCATCGACGCAGCCGCCGCAGCAGCAGCCATACTCCACTCGGCTGGATCACGCATACCAGAAGAACCCAAGAGTGTAGGGTCGACCGTAAACGCAGACGCCGGGGCGCTTCCAGGACCGAGAGGCTGTTGTCCACCGAGATGCGCCATCGAGTGCGAGATCGAGTCGCCAGTATAGCTCCCCGTTGGGAAAAAGATGCCACCCGACATGCGCATCCCCATCCCAACCGGGTCAAACGCCTCGTCAAACGATCCAGGAGGCACATAGGCACCTCCAGACGCTGCCGTCGCAAATCGTTCTACACTCTCATCAATCGCGGCCGCTGCTGCTGCAGTTGCAATCTCCACCGTCGGGTCGACGTCTTCTCCACCAAGCCCATACGACTGGAAATCAAACTCGTCGCCCGTCCGTGGTGGAGCTTCGGTGCGAGGATAGGGGAAATCGACAGGTCCAGTGACAGATGACGTCCTTCCCAGAGAGTGGCCAAATGGAAAGTCGACGCCAGGAATCCCAACGCGAGAAAAGGGTATCGTAGAGGCAATGTCCGTGTTCATAAACAGGCGATCCGCGTCAGGGAGCGAAAAGGCATAATTGGTATTTGGATATGGACTTGCTGAATCCGTAGTCGACGTCGGCTCGCCACCAAGACCAGGAGGATGCGAGAAGAATGCTTGATGGCTATGTAAACCTTCTTCATTGAGTTCACGTCGTTTCTATAAACGGTTAGAAGAGCTCTCTTTTCATATAGGAATAGAAGTACCGGTGGCTCTGATGGAGGAGGCATTGGCCGTCCATCAATCTGATGTCGCCCCGTGAGATTCTGCGACTCCTCTCCAGCATTCTTCGCAACCGTATGATCAAAGCTCGTCTTTCTCACACGCCGGGGGAAACCCTCGGGGAGCGCGCCACGCATCTCGCCCTGCCACTGTCCATCACCCGCCGTCGGACTCGCAAGTTGTTGGAACTGATAGAGCGGATGATGATATGCCGGTAAAGACGAAGAGATGAAATCATCAAGCGCAGCCGATACAGCTGGATCAACCGATTGCGGTGGTTGATGGTCTTGCTGTCCGTTTTCCTCTGCAAACGCAAGTGGCTGGTGAATCGCTGGCTGCGACGCTCTTCGTGCCATAACAGACGGCGGCACTGGAGCTCCTCCATCGACATCGATCCCTCTCTCCCGCAACGACTCGGTGAGCGTGACGTGCGGAACGACAACACCAGGGGGCGGCGCAAAATGGCCACGGAAAAAGTCGACACCCGAGCTCGGTGGACTCTCGGAGAACATTTGCAGACTCTTGGTCAAGAGCGACACGCTTGATGGTCCAGGCGGTACAGACCCAACAGCCTTGCCGACCCCACCTTGTTCCTCTTCTCCGTCCTCTTGTGGCTGAGCAGGTGAAGACGAACTTTTCGGAATCGCAATAGCAGCAGACGGAGCGGCCTGTTCCTTGTCTGCACCCGTCGTCGACGTCGTCGGTTGTTCAAACGTTTGTGGCTCCCACGTCGCGGGTTCACGAATCCCTCGTCCCATCGACGCAGACTGCACGCCCATCGTGAATCCACCCATAAGAGGTTGTTGAGGTGTAAAGCCGGCATTGATCTGGTACGACATATTTCCCATGTTCAACGCCAACGGAGGTCGTGATCGCGATCGACTATGCGAGGTAGCACGCCATTCCATTGGCGCACGCGACCGCGACCGCGACGCAGCACGCCAATCCATGCCATCTCTATTTTCCCCCATTAACACACTTTCCCCACATATGAGAATAGAAAAACACATACGCAATGTCATCCGCCTCTTCTTGCCCAGGACTTCCGTCCGCGGTATGAAACCCTTCAACGCGCATCTTTGCCTTTCGTCCTTTATCCACCGCCCTTCCACGCTCATCCTCTGACCCAGGCGAAAGCATCGTCTTCTTCTCCACACGCATCTTTGTCTGCTTGTCTACCGTAAGTGGCTTGAGTGTATCTGCTTCTTCGACTTGGAGCGCCTGCGCAGCCGCCATCTGAGCCGCACTCTGAGGGTCCAGAGCCTGTTGTCCAGCGCCACTCGTCCGCTGTTGTGAGTTGACATCGGCCTTCATCAACGGAGCCATCCCCGACGCAGACGCCGACGCCTCTCGATGTTTACGAAGCGCCATGGCCATCATACGCCACGTCAAATTTTCCATCCGTTGCGCGTGGGGTAAACTAGCCCTGGTACGCGCATACATCTTCCACACCTGTGTCGCCAACGGATCCTCGCGCGAAAGCCTCGACGACTCGTCATCTTCCCCTCCCACACCCATACCAGGACTGAAGGATGCATCATTCGAAGCGTGTCCAAATGCGCTCATAGGCACATGCGTATCGAGCGCCAACCCACGCTGATTCGGACTCATCATCGTGCGCATATCCAGTTTTGGCGTCATTTGATTATCCATCCCAGGAGACTTGACGCTCATCGCAGGCGTATTCATCACAGACGACGTCGTCGGTGCCAAACTCCCCCGTCGTCGGCTGAGCGCCGCCGCATAAAAGTCGTCCGCCAAAATATCGGCCAATCCCACTTGCTGCTTTGTCTGCTTCAAGTTGGCTCCACCACCACTACTAGCACCACCACGCCGCTGAGGTGTCTCGGCTTGGGAGAGTGGTGACCTAGCCGCGGTAAATCGTTCCATAGACGCATCGGATCCGGCTACTGCGCCGGCAGAGGGAGTAGGCGCATTCCTCGGAGTGTTCGCTTGCGTTCGGTTCGAGTCCGAACCGGGAGTATCGGCATTGGAGCTCGATGTTGGACCGGGTGTGCTCGCCATGTCGTCTTGTCCCTGCGCCAATCCTGTCGGGTAGTGGGCTAGCCCTTGTTGTTCCGCCATTTGTCTCCTCTGCTGTTCATATTGCTGCTGCGCATACAGTCGATATTGTTGCTCTTGAGTACTTGCACTGCCTGGATAACCAAGTTGTTCCGGTGTATAGGGTACATGCTGTTGAATTGAACCCGTGGTAGCTCCAAAATACGAACCCGAGCCTGGATGAGCGCTAACGCTGGTCATACTCGTGGCCGTAAGCGCGGGACTGGCACCAGTAAACCAGCTCTGCGTGGTATTCGTCGTGGCAGAGGTCATGCCAGGCGACGTGGATGTCGAGGGTAGACCCATGTTGGGAGAGGTGGATGTAAGCGGAAGCATGTTATTCGGTGATGTCGAGGATGAGAATACGGCGCTAGGGGTCATCCCACCAGCACTAGGAGATGTAACAAACGCGGACCCAGGCGTCATTGCCGGCGAGGCAACGCTTGCACTGGTATACGATGGAGACATGGGAGGTGGCTGCATTGTCGTGAAAGAATGTCCAGAGTACATGTTCTATAGCGCATTCAATCAATTTTTCGCCCTTCCATCAATAGAAGCAAAAAAAAAAAGAAAGAAAAAGCACCGCACCTGTGGGAACGCATATTCCTGAGTTGCATATTGAGTATCACTCCCCGTACTACCGTCGTCGTGACGAAGCTTTGTGGGCGAAAAATGACCACCTGTAATCGCAGGCTCGGCTACACTAGGCGGATTCGGATTCGAAGGCGACATCCACAACGTCGGCGGGACATTCTTCATAGCACCCAAGCGCTGTACAGGTGGAGGCGCGGCCATGGGAGATGCAGTCCCAGCTCCTCGAGCACTACGAGCCGGATTGGGATGTTGGTACGGCGAATATCCATGCGCATGTTCGCGACCGTGATAATGAGGAGCTGGATATGGCCTCGTGGCGGTAGGACTCGGGTGAACCCACGAGAATGCGGCGCAGAGGGGATAGAAAGCTTTGGTGCTGGCCGTTCGCCACTACCTGGAGTATTGGGAGGTAATCGAGGACTCTTCATGCTCCCACTCCCCACGCTACGCTCAGAGACGGTAGGACTCCTCGCGCCGTCTCGTTGGTCTCTGAGGTAGTCGGCAATCCCGGTGGACGAAACAGAGAGCTGCCGTCTTGGTTTCCCATCCGACCGCTTCCCATCTTGTTGTGTCTTCCTCCCTTCCGACTCATTGAGTGGTTTTGTACTCAATGGTCTTGGAATCTCGAGTCTAGATCCTCCACCATTCAGACTAGCGTTGCTGCTCGCAGCACGCACAGGTAGCGGCGGCCGAACAGGGTTCGTGGACAATGTGGCTGCTCTTGGTTTCATCCCTTCTGGTGGAGGAGGAGCAACGAGTGGAGAGGCCTGAGCGACTTGGGCGAGTGAAGGCGGCGGTGGAGGAGGTAGAATCGAAATTCCAGAGGGGGTTGGTGTTGCAGCCGGCGGTAAGGCAATATACGCTCCCCAATCAATAGGATCTGCACCGACAGCCGCAAAGCCCGCGGTGCTGATTGCATTGAGAGGCAAATCCGAATAGGCGTCGATTGGGTGTCGTGCGGGAGATCCTGTGATACTGTTCGGACCGGTTGAAGGGACGGCAGGTGTCCAGGCGTAGAGATGGCTTGTATTAGAAGTAGATGGAGCAGCTGCTACTAAAAGAAAACAGAGTTGGCGTCAGTACATGCTGTGGCCTGGCACACCGTCGACTGGCTCAGCTCGGCGTCGGGCCGTAATGGCCAACGAGGACAAGCAGAGCCTAAAGGCAAAGAGACGCACCTGTTGGGTGTGTACTCTCCATGTTTCTGTAGAGCTATTTCGAGGGGAAAATCACGTCGTCTTGTTCAATGTCGGTGGGGGCCGAGCAGCGAGGCGGGAGGAGCGTCTGTGATGGACGCTGATGCTGGTAAAGCTGACTAAAAGCGTAATTAGCGTACAGAAACGAATAAAGACCCTGCAGGGCTCGTCGACGGTGACGCAAAAGCGCGAGTTGTCCGAGGAGCTCGAGCGAAAACACACGGCTCAGTCTCGGTGCGTCCTAGGCGTTGAGAGGACAGACGGGCAGAAACAAGAGAGTCGACGAGGAGCAGGAAAAGAACAAGAACAAGATGGTCTACCTGGCTGGATCGATGGCGAGTTCTGGTTGAGACGTGATCGATGGGATGGGCACGCTGCTCGTCGCCGTCGTCGTCGCCGTCGTTGGAGATAATGTCCGTGTCGAGTGCCGTCTTGGAGGTCGCGGTCGAGGTGGATGGCAAAGCTCTGCCGTGGCCGCGCGCGTAATGGACCAAGTCTTGGATCGTGTATGCTGGAGAAAAAAAAGGAGCTCTGTTCGATGTATCCAGCAGCACAGTAATCACCGACGACGCCGTCTGTCGTGGTTCTTACTGGCACGGAAGGGGGGGGATCCAAGTTTGTGTGCACTTTGGTCCACTTCGACGACGAGCCCAGACCCTCGAATTGTGTCCCAGACGGAGAATCAAAGGCGGAAATTGGGACGTATATTGTAGAAACAACAAGGGCCGACGTCAGGGAGGACGACGGGACCTGGGATTCTGCACGGGTGTAATAATGCAGGTGGTGTACATTTTAGCAACAGCTACAGAAGAGAACTACAAATTACCAAGTAATCCTCACTTATTCTCACCAAACGGAGCTCTTGCAGCGGCCGCGGAGCACGTGGCTTGCGCCATTCGAGGCCGCCGATTGGCTGAGCCTTTTTACGCGCAAAAGATTGCATCCGTCTTTGTAAATTGCAGGCGATTCGAATCTAGGCCAAAGCACCGCACACCGTCCAGACGACGAGACCTGGAAACTGTGCAAAACCTAGTAAATACTTGAGACATCGACGGATCAACACGTACATTACTCGCGTGCATTCCACATCCGCCCTTGGGTGTTCCCTCGCTTCGTTGCTCGCGTGGCCCGATTTCACTGATCTCTCTCTCTTTTGCTCTAAATACATGTCCGGTGGCCGCTATACAATTGGCGTACATTCATTCAGGCTGGCAGCCCTCACGTGCAGCCCCATAGCCGAACGAGCTCTCTACTATTTTCCCCCGTTTCGAAAATACAAAAAAAGAAGACTACTCCAGGGAAACGGATCCACAAGCGCGACAGGTGGAGGTTTGCCTTCGACCACGGACCCATCTCACTTAGTGCCTTGTGCGACCTGTCCAATTTATATTGCCCCGCGTTCCGCATTACAACGCCACGCACGCATTCATTTCATCCACCATACTGGTCATTCGTCCCATCTTCTGACCTTTGCCGAACTCGAGACGGTTCGCGCTCCGACGGAGGCGCAGTTCGGGGTCCCGCTCGCTTACCAGTTCCCGTCCATTGTCAGGCTCCGCAGTAGACCGAAACACCACTACATTTCCAACGATTTCGTTCAAAGCTAGCGCATTCGACAAATGAGTAGCCCAAAGTGCGTACATACTCTAGATCGCTCATCATCTGACACATCGAACCAGGATCAAACTCACAAACCGTGTTCCCGCTCCGAGAGAACGCGCCGAAATTCAAAGGGTCATCAAACGAGATGAAGAGGAGCTTGCTCGTCTTATAAAGGATCTCGAACTCGTAGAAAAACAGATTACTACCCAAGGAGAGATTATACACAACTACAAGGAGGCACTCACAATGGCCGACTCCATGCGTCGTGTTACTGAGAGAGCACGCAAAACCATGGCTGGGAACGGGAACATACTCGCCGTCCACAGTGCCAATACGTCGGTTAGAGTTTCCTGCGACGAGACCTCATACCAGAAATATGAAGATATCTATAAAGAAATCAATGCGATAAGGAAAATCGCTATCGAAGAGGCACAGAAGGCCACCAACAAGATTGCTCAGCTAGATGCCTCCATAAGAGGCACAAAGCGAGACTTGGAGAGTGAAGAATCCCTTCTGGAAGTATACGAGTTTTCCAAACAGGACATCTCTGTCATGATAGCTCGACTACAAGAAGGTATCGCCATCAAGAAGAACTTGGCCAGCGCAAGGCGCATCGTTCCAGTAGAAGTTTGGGAATATATCTTTCTCCTCTGCGTCTCAGAGGAAGAGGCCTTGTTTGGTGATAATCAACGTAATGGACGTCCGCCGTTTACAGCTCTTAAACTCTCAGGAGTCTGTCGACAGTGGC
Organism: Serendipita indica DSM 11827; assembly: GCA_910890315.1. Taxonomy (NCBI): domain Eukaryota; kingdom Fungi; phylum Basidiomycota; class Agaricomycetes; order Sebacinales; family Serendipitaceae; genus Serendipita; species Serendipita indica. The sequence goes on from CAJVGD010000042.1 coordinate 2,162,430, forward strand.
GAGACATAGTGACCGGGCAACCCAAGCTCTGGCAATGTATAGCAATTCCACACCATGATAAGATTAGCACCGGTCAAAGGGGACGAATCTCATACTACAGAGCGCAGTGCTCTCCTCTCCTTCCCAAAGTCTATACATATACACATAATGTGCTCGTTGGAAGCTTCACTGTTGACCTTGTTGACTTTATGCTGGACACCTTCAGCAAATATAGCGAACTGGATCTACTTGCTCGGCCATTTAGTGTTATGCGAGGACCGAATCACATGCAAGTTTTGGAAAGATTAGTACCGAGAACAGATGTCCTAAAGCTTACAGGATATTGCGAATGGAGGCGTCCGTGCCCAGCAGCAAACCTTGATTTTCTCCAAAATACCAAGCATCTCATAGTCATAGGCCAAAATATGGACCTAAGGGGCATTTCTAACAGTGCCGAAAACCTCACCCTCACTTCCCTCAATCTCACGGAGGTCGCTATGCAAACAGAAATATTCCCTGGCTGGCTACAACCACTGAAGAAGCTCAGATATGTGGAAATGTTCAAAGTCACTTTTACCCCAGCTGCCGTTGTCGATACTATCGAAATGCCAGCTATGGAGCATCTTCTCTGTGATTTTAGTATATATTCTTTTATTTCCCGTTCCATGAACGCACCGAGGTTGAAGCAGCTCGATTTGATCACTGCCAATATCGAAGAGTTACATGCACACGACTGGGACACAAAATTGGGCACAAATTTTCACAAAAATGTTCGGACCCTCACCATAGCCCACATGTCAACACAAATACTCGAGTTTGATGAACTTGAGCGCATACTTGACTGCTTTCCCAATGTTATGCACCTGGGGCTCGGTGGCACCTCGATCACCTCTGGCCTCCTCTCCCTCACAAACCTTAGTCGAATCGCAAATATGAAGAGATTGACGCTCATGAATAGCGAGATCAAAGAGGAGGAGCTTTCATCGTTTATGCGGAGGGTCGCCACCTCGCATCAGAGAACGCCAGAGCTAGTCATCTTGGGTTGCGCCAACGTTGACCCGTACGCAATCGAGAGGCTCCAGAATAAGGACTCTATGACAGATTGATGGAGAATAAACTGGTTCCCGAGCTGTATAGTTTAGATGTTTCGTTGAATTAGCACGTTTCCTAGTAGCCAACTTTATTCGACAAACCTATCAGTTTATGGCCAGATGGCGTCTCACCGTGAGGTGCATTGCGTTGTCCCGCATCCTTGCTCGTTAGACGCCGTGCGTATTCAGTCCTCCGTCGGCCATGGTACTGGCGCGCGTCATCAGAAAATCTTGTGACCTTGTCGAATAGCGACACGTCACAAGGTCTGCCAACGACCAGTCTCCTTCGTCCTGGGGCATCCTGGCTTGCCGGCATTTGCAGTCTCTATCTTGAACTCAACTTCGCACTTTACTTCTCATGGGAATGAGTTCCTCGACGTGAGTAGGCTTCTGTGCTGAACACCATGACCCAACTTCTCCTAGTATCCAACCAACGAATCGCGTTCCTACTCTCAGAGAGCGCGCAGAGATTCGACATCTTATCAATCAAGATCAAGAAGACGTCGTGCGCCTTACAAACACCTTGGAGACGCTAGAAAAAAAGTCTATTGCGCAAAAAGGATTCATACACAACTATGAAGAGGCGCTCGCGATTGCCGAAGCCATGCGCCGGGTTGCGGAGAAAACGCGCGATGTCATGGCCGAAAGCGAGAATATGCTCCAGCCACACGATGCGGACACTTCTGTCAAAAGTGAGGGACAATCTTATCACAAACACCAACGCCTGTTCCGTGACGCTCAGGCCACGAGGCGAAGCGCCGTCGAAGAGGCGCAAAAGGCCACTAGAAAGATTGCTGAGATGGATGCATCGATCAGAGATATCCAGCAAGAGATCAAGGGCGAGCAATCGGTTCTGGCCGTGCTCGAGATGTCAATGCAAAGCACCATTACTTCGATTGAGCGGGTAAAAGCTGATATCGCCCTTAAAGAGGCGGTGATCAGTGCACGGCATTTTGTCCCGGTCGAGATTTGGAGAGATATATTCTCCTTCAGAGTGTCCGAGGATGAAGCCTTGTTTTATGATAACAAACGCAAAGGTATTCCTCCATTTACGGCTTTGAAACTCTCAGCTGTGTGCCGGTATTGGCGAGATATCGTCACGAGCTCTGCAGAGCTATGGAAATACATAGCGGTTCCTCATCATGATCGCATCACCGTCGGTCAACGGGATCGCATTACGTACTATCATAATCAATGCACGCCCCTACTCCCAGAGGTTTATACCTACTATCACGCATGCGACGGCATCCCGTAAAGGTCAATCTCGTCACCTTTATGCGGGAAACATTTGCGGAGTACCAAACTCTCGACATGTTTATTCACGCATTCAGTCTTATGCGTGGCCCAAGCCTTCGCAGCTTTCTGGAATTATTGTCACCGAAAGCAAACATCTTACAGTTGTCCGGCATCCACAATCCCGGATACACTTTCGACATTGCTGTAGACAGTATTCGCTACGTTAAGCATCTGAAGATAACCAACAAACCAGTTTCTATAGCCGAGCCATCTCATGGTGCGCCCACTATACCCCTTATATCTTTTACTCTCGACAGCATTACGCTGAATGAGAGTCTGTTCACTGGCTCTTTATCATCAATGAGTCATCTTGAACGCCTATACTTGGTCAATGTCACGCTCAATATTGAAGGTCCAATCATCAGTGTCACAATGCCCGCACTGAAGCATCTAACATGCGATTTACATATCTATCCGACTATATCTAGGTTCATAACATCTCCAAGACTGGATGATCTTACTCTGGTCATCAAGCCTATGGAAGATTCGACCATGCGCGACTTTGATGAATGGCTAGGTCGCGGGGGCGAGAGGCATCCGCATATCCACAATCTCACTCTCCAGGCATTACATTCGGAAGAGTTTGAGATCAGAAATCTTGACGATACGGTCCTCGATCACTTCCCTGACGTAAAACATTTACGCCTCTCCGGTACCACTCCAAGCTCTAACCTCCTTTCATCACCCACGAGCGTCAATTCACTCGCACATATAATGGTACTGACCGTCATCGGTAGTGCGATCAGTGAAGAGGAACTCGCTTCCTTTATGCGGGGATTCGCTGCGTTGCATGGAAGAACGCCCAAATTGGCCGTTCTAAACTGTAGCAATCTCAATATTCAGGCCATTGCGAGGCTCCAGAATCAGCATTACTAAGCCGAAGTCGAGCCAAGCGTTGCGTAGCCCAGAAGGATCTTTCCGGAAAAGCTAGTGTATTCATTGGTATGCATGTCAACTCTATAAACCCACGTCTCTTTATGCAGAACAGAACGCATCTCCGCACAAGTCTTTCCCGAAATGATGTCGGAGATTGTTCAAGTGAGTAGGACAAGTGGAAGCTGAAAGTACGAGTTCTCTTTGTTGAGGAGAAGGCTGAGTGCACAATACCACGCAGAAAAGGCGGCCAGCAGACCACAAACACCCCCAGCTTTGATCCATGGCGTGCTAATGAGATACTCTCCGACTGCGAGGGTGAGGAACGTGAGATCCAAGACAGTGAAAACGAAGATGAAAGCGACGGAGTGACGAAGGACGACGATGAGCATGAGCGTAGTGAGGATAAACCACCCGAAGAGGAAAAATGAAATCGCAGTGTGAAGCTCCGCTACGTTGTCGCCATAGGCTGTGGCGATCCCAAAATTGGGGATGAGGATGGCAGAATACGAGAGCCAGAATGTACCGTATGACGCTGAGAACGGTCAGGTAACCCCTACCACGAGTTTTTACACACCGAATACCGTCCCAGCAAACGTATTGCCGACGGCGAATCCCCAGAGGCCAGAGGAGAACTGCGCAACCCCGCCATAGAAGAGAGTGAGGCCAACGACAACGTTTGGCTAGAGGGTGGTCAGGGCGGTGTCGGTAACGATGCCTCGAGACGTACCACGGTGACACCGTGTACTTGGAGGTTAATCTGGATCGAGCTCAGTGATGATCGATGGTGAGGGGCACTCCTCTACTCACAAGGGAGAGCACGAACGTTGTTAGCGCGAATGAACATAGCCCAAGAGGTACTGGGTCACCGAGAGCTCGGGGCTGCTGGACCGGTGTCACGCATTCGACAACGGCTCGCTCGCCGTGCACGCCCTTCTCGATGTCGACACTGAGGACAGACATTGCTCAACTTGATGCAAAGGGCTGGATGAGGAGGGTAAGGGTCTACATATGTGCACCCTGCAACTGCGGGGGTATAAATCTAAGCACCTCTAATCCAGGTGACTGAATCCCATGCAGTAATGCGGGGTAGCTTGTGATATTGGGCTGAATGCGCGCTAAAAGCGGCATTTGAATATGTCGAGAGTAGGTTTCAATACGTGGGGGGAGGCTGACTTGCTTGCCGCGGCAACGTGATTTATGTTCAATGTAACAGAAGTTCCCTATAATTGGATGCGATCGCATGTGATAACCACAAATCCAGACTGAACAGTGTATTGCTTGAACCAAGAGGCTCTGAATCTCGAGACACGTCCTTTTGTAGTTTGGTGGAGGCCCGAGACCTTGGACGAGAAAATCACTCTTGGACGGCAGAATCCCATCTTCGAATGCTATCATCTTCCTCCAATGTGGGCCTACGAAACACTTCCATAACCCTTCTCGATATTTTTGGAGAGCGAGACACCGACTCTGCCACATGACTTCCTAGAGTAGACGTCAGGCAAAAGTCACGCCTTCATGACATCTACTCACCTCTTTCGTGCAACTCTATGGAGGCCTGTATATCATTCTGCTTGCATATCGAAACGAGCTCCTTTATTCGCTCCGGCTTTGTGTTGTTCGATCCACTGAGCCTTAGAAAAATTTCTCGGATTTTAGGTTGCCTCTGTACAAACTGCTCCAACGCCGAGGGCTGTAACTCCTCCCAATGCCCTGTTCTGATCCAGAGCTCGTCGAGAGCACTCGGGATCGTGTTTCTGTGTTTATTGAATATACTGGCCGCCAGCTCCAGACTCTTCAGGCCCGAGTAGCTGGAAAGAATTCATAAAATCCACTCCCTGAGGCCCAAAAGGCACCCAGGTGTTTAATCTTGCCACACGAGAGAATTCTGGGTATTGGATAGGGAGCACTGATGAGGAATAGCTCGATCTCTTGCAGGCGCGGGCAAGCAATGAGCCACTCATCCATCTTTGCAAGGTTCTCATCGTCATATGACAAGGTGATGGCTTCAAGTAGTGGAAGTGGTGGGTGAATACGAGGGTCCAAGGGAGTAGTGAGTGGGAACCCTCCCAACTCTAAAGATCGCACGTTCTGAAACCGGAGGATTTGTGAATGAAACCCGTTTCTGTAATTCATATCTCCTATGACACTGAGAGATGTCAGAGAGAGGTGATTTCCTGGAGCTATCGGGAGAATTTGATGGGTTCCATTCCAGTCGGCCCAAGTGTCGTAGTTCAGAAAGGCGATCGGGCAATAAAGTGTATCCAAAGCCTCAAGGGTGTTGATTATTTGGATAAAGACTTTGATAACTGGGGGAGGACATCGAACCGTGCCATGACTCGGCAGGCCAAGGGCCTTGACCAGCCTGCGTAGTTGTGGTTGTACCTTTAGAGTCCTCAGGAGCAACTGCGCACTCCCAATTTTTTGATTGATAACGAACGGTATAGGAACTCGGTAGCCGGACCGCACCATGCACGACAGACGATAGCGATACTCCACGTGATGGGATAAGGAGAGTATACTCCGCACCAGAATGGGGGAGGACGCAGTGGAAGGTGGGAAAAAACCTGTGATAATAGTTCTGGAGGCAGATGGGCAAAATTATGCATGCGAAGCTCTTCAGAAATCGGCTTTAAATGTGTAAGAGCACGTAAAATCATCCAATAAAAGCGAGGTGGCCCTGAATCGCACTTACTGGAGGCTTTGGTATTTGGCGCCGCCGTTTTCCGTTGTGCGCGAACGTCCTTCTGCTCTCCTGACAGCTCATTATAGTCTCCGAGAATGTGACTGACGGTGAATACAAACGCAGGCCCAAAGACTGGGCAATCGTGACAAGATGGGTCGGGTCTAAATTAGTACGATATGGGCTTCACACTAAATAGTTGGTTGTCGATTGGCTAATAGAGCAAAATTAACGAGTTTTGTCGTTTCCTTGACCACATATGGGGTACAGTGTCATATTCCACGGCGTTCAACTTGGTTGTCCTCACGCCTAGATGTGCTTAGAGATATTTTATAAAGCACGAGGCTCTGGATACAACATTGTAAGCGGTTTACACTCGTAGAAGAAAGCACAGTCTCGAATGAGATATATATCCCGTTCTCCTTGCAAACAGCCTCTATTCTGTGTACGTTGTCCACGGCAAACCTATTGTCATTGCCGAATTTGAGTACGAGATGGAGCATCGACGGCATTCGCTGTATATACTGCAAGATGTGGGACGGTTCTAGCGTCATCGCAACAGCGCACCAGATCTGCAAAACGATGGGGGATGTAGGAAGATGCTCGTTATGACAGATAAATGTATCAGAGCTGACTTCGAGCGTCTGAAGCGATATAGAGGAAAGCCACCCAATCGGTTGGGCGAAAGAGCAATAAATGAGACCAAGTTCCTGGATCTTCCCGCTGGCCAGCAACTTGGTAGGCAGAGCTGATATGTAGATGCCTCTCATCTCCAGCGCTCTTAATCGTTTGCATGCGACTAGCCAGTCGTCCAAAAAAGTCAAGTTACTCTGGTGCGAAATGGAGATCTTCTCGAGAAATGGTAGTGTCGGGGTAGCCCTCGGTTTGATTTTAGTCCTCAGAAGAATTCCATCAATGTCTAAAACTCGGAGATTTTGGAAAGAGAGGAGTTGCGCATGAGATTCTCCTTTGTAAGCCTCCCCATGGAGCGCCAGGTGTGACAGACGGAGATGTCTCCCGGGCTCAATGAGCAGAAATGGGTGAGGGCCGGTCCAGTAAGTCCACTTTTCACAGAATACGTGACCAAAGGGGCAATGAAGAGTTTCCAGAGACTCGATTAGATTGATAATTCGGGCATAAAGATGAGTGATGGGCGCCGACTGCCGCATCGACTGCCATTGGAGTCTAAGGACCCTGACGAGCGACCTAACGAGGGGTTGGTTGAGTAATGCGTTGCAAAAAATCTCCGCCTCTTTCCTGTTGTCAATGTAAACACTGCGACAAAGGTATTCCATCGCTGGACCATGCCATGCGCGACAAATTCGCGCCAAACCCCAGTCTCTACTGGGTGGAGTCTCCATCTTGGGCCAGATGGAGTGATTATACCGAGGAAGATGGCCGAAGATCTCCAGCAAAATTTCTGCGGGGAGTTGAGGAGCCGTGAGTGCTGGGTGCATTTGAGTCGACTTCTTCCGAAAGTTATCAGATTTTTTATGAGAATTTGTGGGAAAGTAAGAACCTTGATGGCGACGGAGAACGACCTATGCGCTGGGCTGAGCTGCGTTTCAAGCGCTTTGGGAATCGCCGCGTCCTTATGTTTGCTGAAGATCATCGAGCCTTGTATTATCCAGTTGAATTATTTAATGAAATTCAGACCAGACGAGGCGAAGTTCAAGGTGCGTGCGTCGTTTCTGTTTCGAACACACTCGAGTAAAGTATGGATAGTTGAGTGGCAATGGAATGGCATAGGCAATAGAAACGGGCGGTTCCGAGGCGCGCGTCTCTTGAACCCCTACCACTTTCCCGACTATGTTTAAGAAGGCGACCAAGGTCTTGCTATATTTTATTTGCCACGAAACGGAACCAGAATCCACTTTGGTACGCTTATTCTAATCTTCAATTCCTCACCTGACGCTTGGCATCGCCGAATAGCAACCCAAATTAACAGTAAATGAGAATAACGCGTAGCTGCCACTCTGCCAAACGAGCTATTGTATCTCATATTCTCGCATCTTCCATATGATCCGCTCTATGACGACTGGCCGCGCTGGCCATTATCCTCTCCCGCTCATGCCTTGCCGTTAGTATGTCGGCATTGGAGATACCAGCGACATCATCACTATATGCCGCCGTCGAACTGCGGACCATTGCCCAGGTCCGCTCATTCTATCGAACGATTCTTCAATTCCGCATCTTGCGCCACTCGTCAAGACTCTGTTCTTACCTATCCACCCGCGGAAGCCCTGTCCAGCCTCGGTGGTAGACGAATGTGATAGACTGATGCGCCTTTTGCCATGCTTGGACGAAACGTCGTATCAGCTGGACTCTCACCGTATCAACTTTCCAAACACGGCTGGTGCAGATAATCAAAACAAAAACGCACTTGTTCGCTATCTAGGTCTCGCCGCATGCACAGCGCAAGTCGGGCCCGGATTTCCCGACATATCGCGTGAGTTTGGAGGCCTACGGTGCTTACTTCTCAGCGGATTCCGAATTCGCCAGCGTGTCGACCCTGCGGTAACGCCACCTCTTCTACAACTCGAAGAGATTACCATTGTGGGCGACGATAGCTTCCCTTACCTCGACGACTGGCTCTGCGGCTCGCCCCGTCTGCGTACACTTTGCGTGGCATCCATCTGGGATCAACAGCCATCTCCTCCGGTGAGAGTCTTGAGGACAAAGCGCATTCATTACATCGCCATCGCTGGGTGCTACACGGATCATAGCTACCACCTATCGTGGCTCGGCATTTCCGACGCTCTCCGGATTTTAAACGTCTCTGCGGACGTCTTCCATAGTACCTATCCGCAGTTCCCAACCGAATTGGCGGAGATGAAGATTTGGGTTGTTAAAGGGATACCCCTCAACACAGACATGTTTATCCAATACCTTGAGGGTGGTCCAAGGATTGGAAGACTGATTCTCGAGGTGGATGTCCACCTGGAGAGCTTTTCAAACGCAAAGGAAAAGATCATCGAGGTCTGTAAGCGGAAAGAGATTCCGCTATGCATTGACGTTGGACAATGTGACTGCGAAGCGGGTGTGTTATATTCATATATATCGGTTTTCCGAATGTTCTGACGGTTTTCAGAGATAAAGCCAGAAGAACCTCCAGAAATCCCGAAAGGAAAGGTTTCTCAGTTATGGTTGCAGACACTGGCGGCTGCGAAACATATCGTCGGAAAGCAAAAGGATCCAGTCGTTAGTGACGAAGAGAGGGCAATCCTTGAGTGGGAGACTGATCAGCAGCTGCCAGCCAGTCTCTGATCCATCCATTGGCCGGGTTTGTGGACCTCAAACGGTGTTTTCTACGTATGCATCTCATACTTGAGTAGCGACTTAGTATCGTTGTTTATCCCAACAGAGAGACGTTTGCCCCAGACATTTCTTAAGCCCTTCCCTGAATACTACCCTTCTGGGTGCCCGCAGTACGAACACTGAGCGGCGCTAATCAGATATTATGAAGCAGACGGCAATTGTATAACACCGCCGTTCTCTACAAGTCACAACCTTGATTAGAAGCACATATATTTTCCCTGAATCAGACCCTTCTCTTTCTCAGGCTTTGAAACTTGGACCCGCCCATGGCAGAACCGACCAAAGTGGTGATTGTTGGCGCGGGTAAGGCTATCATAAACGCTGAGTACTTCTAACATCCGAATAGGATGGAATGGGTTGATGGTGGCGAAGACGTACCTGAAAATTAACCCAGCTATTTCGCTTACAATTCTCGAGGCGGAAAGAACGCTCGGTGGAACATGGTCCGGTGACCGTGTCTACCCAGAATTCCACACACAAGTCCCCTATGGTCGCTACGAGTCATGTGACTTTCCAATGACACGCCCGCCAGCTGCGCCGCGTGCAGGTGGAGACTTCATTCCGTCCCTTCGTGTCCACGAATACCTCGTAGAGTTTGCGCAGCGATTCAATATTGCAGACAAGATAACCTACAATACTTCAGTCGAGCATATACAACGTCATGAAGATGGGAAGGGATGGAAACTCGACATCCGGAGAGAGAACGGTGAGCGAGAGGTTATCATCTGCGATAAACTCGTCGTCGCGACTGGTGTCCACTCGCTACCAAATGTCCCAGATATTCCGACTTCAACGGAAGAGCCTTTTGTTCCCTTGTCGTTTCACTCTCGCTACGTCGGCCGGCACTACGATGATATCCGTTCGCCGTCTGTGAACGTTGTCACTATCTATGGCGGAGGAAAGTCTGCATATGACGCTGCTCAGGTAGCATTGAACGCAGGGAAACATGTTCACTGGGTAATACGCACAAGTGGATCAGGAGCAGGCGCACTTGCCTTGCCTGAAATTAATGGCAAGCCAGCCACCGACATGCTCTTCACACCCGCGATGGAGTTCAACAATCCGCATCCGATGAGAAACACTTGGTGGGATTGGTTTTTCCATAGTGGCGGTAGTAGGATTGGATATTGGCTTCATTGGGCTGTAGCTGGCTTGGCGAGTCGAATGATGCTCAGCAAGTGGAGATACGACGAAGGAGTTATGAAGAATCTTAAGCCACCGTTTGTGGATCGCATGTGAGTCATTGCTTCAAAGTGAGGTGACCAATTATGATAAACGACGCGCAGATACTTCTGGCACAATTCTTCCGTTCTCGCATTACCAGGACCCGAACTAATAGATAAAGTCCGGAACGAGGATGGAATCACGATTCACCGCGCAGATATTACTCGACTGTCCGGGCGCACCATACACCTGGCAAATGGCACAACACTCGAGACGGATATTTTGATCTACGCCACTGGGTACAACATTCATCATACCACATTCTCGGAACGTGACTCTTGGGAGTTGGGACTTCCAGTCAGAATTGACCGCATACCCGTGATTGCGCCTGGAACATCATGGCCTACAGAATCCATGGAACGGGCCGACCAAGAGGTTCTACAACGCTTCCCTCGGCTGAAATCCACCTGTGAAGTCAAGAAACCGACATGGACGCAGTATAGAATGTACAGATACATTCTTCCCTTTGAGCTACTTAGGAGGCGTGACAGATCCCTCGCTTTCGTTGGCTACATGGGAGGAGGAACGATTATCGGCGCGGATGTCAGTGCGTTATGGGCTGTTGCGTGGATGGAAGGAAAGTTGGAGATCACGAGGGACTTTGAGGAGATGATCAAGGAGTCCGAAGTTCTCAATGCCTTCTTGAAGCGTCGATACATCAATGCGAGTCAAGAGGCTCCATACTTGCCTTTCGACGGCACGGTGGTACGTTCGGTTCTCGTTTGAGTATTCAGAACCTAACCATATCTAGATTATTCGCGAAATGATGAAGGAACTTGACGTTCCCCACCCAAATTTGGGCGCTTGGACGCCGCATTTCCCTTCTGCATATAGGGGTATAGTAGAGACTTGGCTAGCTAAGCATACCTAAGGCGCTCCATGTGTACGTTATCCAGTGGTCAACGAGACTTGAACTTGACCGCATTGCCAAGCTGATGAAATATGATTGGGCACTTTATCATCTGTTAAAGGATATCTTTTTCAGTGATTTAGTAGAAAAACCACCATCCTTTGTCCACTGGAGGATCGACTCTTCAACATTGCTCAGACAATTCTACAACGCCACCGGTTTGGGGATAATTAGTGATGCGTCTTCATAGAGAATCGTACAGATATAAGACTGGATGAGAATGTTTGTGTAATTCAGTCCATCTTGTTCACATCCATGACGGAGGAGACTCGTCCTCGTGTTGTCATTGTTGGACCTGGTCAGTATTCTCTTCAGTATGTTATAATCATCATCTGACTCTTTCTCTTTGCAAACAGGTTGGAGCGGCATCACACTCGCGAAAACGTCAGTATTCATATATGCACGGATAACGCATTCTAACACGGCCAAGGTACCTGCAGCTAGATTCCGAAGCCCCAATCACGCTTCTGGAAGCGGAGAGAACGCTTGGAGGAGTATGGTCCGCTGATAGAGCTTACCCAGAGCTCCAGACCCAGGTACCTTATGGACGCTACGAGTCTTGGGATCTACCCATGTCTCGTACAGACGGCGTCAAACCTGAGCGAGCAGACTTTATCCCGTCATGCCGAATGCACGACTAACCTTGTGGAGCTGGCACAAAAATTCAACGTCATGGACAAAATTCGGTTCAATATCTCTGTCACTCATATTGAGAGACATGAGAATGGCGTTCAATGGAAACTTCGCGTCACAGATACCTCCAAGGGAGCTGAAGAGGAGATTATCTGCGACAAACTGGTCATCGCCACGGGCGTACATTCGTTGCATAAGATTCCAGATATACCATCTGAGAATTTCACACCTCTCACGATTCACTCGCGGTTCGTTGGACAACATTATCACGACCTGCATTCCCCGGACATCCAGGTGGTGACGGTATATGGCGGCGGCAAGTCTGCATACGACGTAGTTCAAGCTGCATCGAATGCAGGAAAGGATGTACATTGGGTGATACGAACCAGTGGAGCCGGTGTTGGTGCCATTGTCGGGCCAGAGTTTCTGGGACAATCGACCGTCGACAGCCTGTTCACTCCTGCGATGGATTATCTGAATCCGCACCCGTTGCGTGCTTCTTGGTGGGACCGGTTCCTCCACAGTGGGAGGAACCGGTTTGGATATTGGCTCCATTGGGGTATAACAGGTCTTTTCAGCAATATCTTTACCAATTTGTGGAGGTATGACGAGAATGAGAGGCTCAGAAGTCTCAAACCGCCATTTCTGGATCGCATGTACGTTGCACATTCCCCGCTGGAGTAGTTGTTGATGGTAATGCCTAGTATATATTGGCAGAATGCACCATTGCTCGCCGTATCAGGCCCAGAATTGATCAAAAAGATACGTGCAGGAGACGGTATCAGTATTCATCGGGCGGAAATCGTCAAAATCTCCAGACAGACCATCCATCTCGACGATGGTTCGTCATTGCAAACGGATGCCCTGGTCTACGCCACAGGCTACAGCATTCATCATCCCATATTCTTAGAAAAGGATTCATTCGAACTCGGTTTACCTGTTCGCATTTCTCAAATACCCACCATCGCGCCCGATGCCTCGTGGCCGACGCAGGATATGCTTGATGCGGACAAGGAGGTCCTCGAGCGGTTCCCTCGTCTACGCGATCCACCTATCCAACCCAAGAGTCCAGAATGGACACAGTACCGGCTCTATCGCTTCATTGTCCCATTTCCACTACTTCAGAGGAATGATCGGTCATTAGCCTTTGTTGGGTATTTGGGCGGGGGAACTCTCAGCCTCGTAGCGGATGTGAGTGCCCTTTGGGCCGTTGCTTGGCTGAGTGGACGACTGGAGATCAAGAGGCCGTATGAGGAGATGGTTCAGGAATGCGACTTGCTCAATGCGTTTCTCAAGAGGCGTTATATCAACGCAAGCCAAGAGGTTCCATACATGCCGTTTGAAGGGCTCACGGTATGTATATCGGTACGTAATTCGTAGCTGGCTAACGTTGGAAGCAGCTTATGAAACAGATGCTGGACGAGCTCGGTCTTGAGCCGCCAAACTTGGGGGTGTGGAGACCGCACTTTCCAAAGGCGTACAAGGGGATTACGGAGACGTGGTTGGCAAAGAATGCCGAGTATACCCAGAGACAATAGCTCACCCGTCGCTTGGTTGTAGTCACCATAACTCTTGTAAAATAGTGAAATGCTGAATAAACATGGCTAGACCCCCAGTTTTGCGTTTGTGGCCGGTCGCCCCCGTGTCGCTTGCTTGGCCTCGCCGGTGTCAGGCCATTTGCCCAACTCTTGACCTTCTCCTCGACCGCCCTTTTCTTCCCCACTCTTTTCTCTTCTCGTATGTTTTCTTTTTCAGCAACAACTTGTGCATTTCCTGACTCTTCCTTTTCTCCCGGCTCGCTTTTTTGGTGTCTCGCTGCCGCGGTGCTGCCTCGGGCTCAGTGGACGTTGGGTATACTGCCGTCGAACAGTGCGACGAGCACATTCGAGACGATTTCAGTAAGCATAAACACCCTTTCCGTCCCCATGAAACGCAATCCCTGACGAATCCCGATTCAGTCTCGGTCCACAACACGAAAATCGACGATTAATCTCCTCCGACGACCGGCATCTGCAATCCCAAGCAATATCGTCATACGTTCCAAGTTACTCTCCCCTCAAATCTGGTTTCATTATGTTCGGAAGGCGGTTACGTTCCGTATGTCCGCACCTCTCGCAGTTATGATTCCTAACAGCCGGTCAAAACAGGTTTTGTTTGCATTCCTATGTGTGTCGCCAGTGCTCGCTTTACCCGAATGGACGCCTCCGCTCAGCACGCGTGGCCGTTATGTCGTCGACGCGACGGGCGCACGCTTCAAACTCCACTCCGGCAACTGGCACGGTGCATCTGGGACTTGGACCGGAGTTGGTGACCAAAACAACGATGACAATTCACACTATAACGAAAACTCGCACAATCTGCCGCTTGGCCTACAGTACATGCCCATCGACACCATTCTCGACGCTTTCGAATCACTCGGTATCAATTCCATTCGCCTGCCGTTTAGCAACCAGATGATCCATGACCCGACGCCCATCCTGGATTGCTGGGTTGCAGCCAACAGCTCAGGGCATGACGCCTCTCCAAGTCTACGTAGAGTGCGTCAAAGCGCTTACTTCCAGGGGTTTTGCGGTTATCCTGAATAACCATACGAATAAGAATCGATGGTGCTGCGGTGTAGGTGATGGAAACGAACGGTGGAATGAGAGTCAGACGACGCAACAGTGGGCAGACGATTGGGTGATGATGGTCAAGCTCTTCAAGGACAATCCGCGCGTTGTCGGTGCCGACTTGTACAACGAAGTCCGACGAGACGTCCTCATTGATCCAAACTGGGGTTGGGGTGGTCCAGTGGACTGGCAAGCCGCATCACAATGGGCAGGCGATCGAATTCTCACAGAAGCGAATCCGGATATTCTCATCATTATCGAAGGCATCAACTGGGTCGGCCTTCCTGTTGATGGTCTTCCACATGGACGACCGACGCTTAGCGGCGCAGCCACCATCAGCCATACGCTCGTTCAGTCGGACAAGTTGGTGTATGCGGCACATTTCTATTCGTATACAGGACCCAACCACAGCGGCGCGTTCGGGATAGGAGAGACCCATGATCCACGCTATCGAGATCTCAATCTGCAGCAGTTGAGGGATGTCGTAGAGTCGTCAGCGACATTTGTCGTCAACCAGCCGGACAAGCACTTTACACGGCCTCTTTGGGTGCGTTCTCCATGCTCCTTTACTCGTTTCCTTACGCCTCTGTAGATCAGTGAGTTTGGTATTCCAGGACGCGGAATCATATCCGATGCGGACAGAAACTGGTTCGACAACTTCCTCTCCATTCTCAAGACCAACGACCTCGACTACGCCTTCTGGCCACTGATCGGTTATCTACGCAACGGACAAGGCAACGGTTGGGCGTTGATCAACTACGACCTCTCGAACAACCGCCAGGATTCGCTTAATGACGGCAATGACTGGCGGCGTGATCGATGGTACGACCTTGTCAACGCCACGACACTCAAGGGAAGTGTCAACAACTCGACCAATTGGCGGATGATCAACGTTGACCGCGGTGACTACATCAAGAGTAGCACTATTGTCAACAAAAAATGGGACTGGGATAGCGGCGCACGAAAGGGAGCGTGTACGGACAACTTGCGGCTGATTGGCCTCAGCCGAAGTCTGCATCGTGGGCTCTGTACAGATGCAGTCTATGGTTCCCAGCTGTGGAACTCTGCGAGAGACACCGTCGTCGTGACCAACGAGCAATACGTTAGCACGGACTGGGCCTCACGATATACAAAACTTCAATGCCCACCTGATCACTTTGTGATTGGATACAGTTTCCGCGGCTCCAGGCCAAGTTCTGTTGTCTGTGCAAAGTCGGACAGGCAAGGTGGGCTAGGAGGCAGGGGACGAACAATGTGGTTCGATCGTGGTGACTCGCGAGGAAGTGGTGGTGGCGGCGACTTTGCGGTCCAGGATTACAAGGGGCAGTGTGCCGACGACGAGTACATTGCTGGTATCGCGTATACAAACCGCGTGGACGGGGGCGCACCCGCAGCGTTGTATTGTCGGTCGTAAGTCCTTGAATTTCTTTTTGTTTGATCCATCACCCTCCCTGCTACTCCTACCTTGTCCCATAAACATTCCATCTCCATTTGGGCCAAATGCCCACCACGCTCTTTCATATCATTCACGGTCTCTCCTGCATTCACGATACGCAATTTCTACGACTCGACGATCTTTTCTCTGGGCTCATAATCACGCCTGTCCTTCACTCTGTTGTTTATACCGCTCGAGCCATGCTCGAATGACGTCTACAAGTAGTGTTTGATGCAATTGCTTGGTTCCCATCGCTTGCGATCCGAAACCCTTCCTGTTCCCTTCCCGTTGATTAGAATCCGCTGATTCATCCACGTCTTCCCTTCCCCTCTATTCAAATGTCAAACTGCAAGGAACAAGCTAACGCATGGTAACCCCACGCAGGTCCTTCCACTCGGCGTCGTCGGCCCTTCGCAGCTCCGGATCACCGGCGCCGGTTCAGCTCTTTGGCGTAGTGCTCGGCGTGATTTGGCTGCGGTGGTTCTTGGTCATCTAGGTGGTTGCGGGGATGCATTGTGGTAGGAAACTGCTGGGTTCTTCCTCGCCTTCCATCCGGATGCGCGCATCCATGTGGGCGCGTGTATTTCATCGACAAAATCAACATCACGTCCTTTTTGCTTCTTCAATGTCACCACCTTC
The DNA here is from genome assembly GCA_910890315.1 of Serendipita indica DSM 11827. Taxonomy (NCBI): domain Eukaryota; kingdom Fungi; phylum Basidiomycota; class Agaricomycetes; order Sebacinales; family Serendipitaceae; genus Serendipita; species Serendipita indica. Next base: position 2,179,120 of record CAJVGD010000042.1, read on the forward strand.
AGTATCACTATGGACACCCATACCTTTCAAATCAATCACTCTCACGATAACTTATCTTCCTTTTCACTCAGATCCTACGAGTTGGTTAATCATCCTGGCTTTCTCCTGCAATTCTTTCTCTTCACACCTCATTCATCTTTTCCTTCGCGCAAGTGCTGTCGCGTTGGATTCCCTCCCCTTTATTTCAATATTGCGCTCAATCTCCGGCTCTCACTCACATCTATCCAACTCGAACCGCATCTATCCAACTCCACTCGCATCTCTCTTCAATCCAACGCATCTCCGTTTGGCGTCAACTCTTTCTCACCTTCACTCTATGGCGATTCCTCTCCTCATGACGGATCCTGCTCACGACGATCTTACGGCTTGTACATTTCGGTTGCTCTCTAAATAGATCTGTTTCCCACCAACTGGGTCCTCATGAGTGTACAGCGAGCCATTTCTCCACGATTCCGCGGTAAAAGATGGGGTATCTAGGTGTCAAGGCACCCGCTTCGGGTAGCGATACCTCGAGCTCTTCCAGCATATAATTAAGAATCTACTCTTGCATTAGCTCCGAGTTTTAGTGAAAACGGAAAGTGACTCACCGTCATCCACTCGAATGGGAGGTATGGGATCTCTCGACCGGCATTGAGATACCTTCGTTTGATGAACGCATTGAGGAGGTCACATTCCTTTTCCATCTCATCCATATCTCTCTCGATGTCTAGTTTGCCCGTCATCCATGCCACAGCCCACAATGCGCTGACATCGCCAATGATGCAAATTGCTGCTCCTTGCAGGTAACCGACAAAGGTGAGAGATCTATCCCTCTTCTTCATCAAAGGAAAGGGGAGAATAGAACGGTAAAGACGGTATTGCGTATAGGTTGGTTTCTTTGGCTCGACCGGTGGGTTTGAGAGGCGAGGAATTTGGCCAAGACCTCTTTATCTGCCTCTTCCATGGCTTGTGTCGGCCACTGTGCGTCGTGGTTCCCTGTAAGTGAAGGGATATGGGAAATCTGGACAGGGAGCCCAAGTTCGTAGGCGTCTTGTTCTGAAAAGATGGGTTGATGGATGCTATATCCAGTGGCATAGATAAGCATGTCCGTGGTCAATGTCGTTTGATCTGCAAGGTGAACATGTCTCCCCGATAATTTTGTAATGTCCGCCCGGTAAATCGTGATACCGTCGCCGCGTCTGACTTTATCCAGGATATCCATCGTTGGAACCGCGAGTAAAGGACCATTGTGCCAGTACATGCTGCAAAACCGTCAGTGGAGGATTGCGAGGAAGAAGCATAACACCCACACGCGGTCCACGACGTCCGGTTTGAGCTTTCTCATTGCATCGTTCTCGTCGTAACCCATCTTTCCAGTGACGACTCTGCTCATGAGCCCAGAAATCGTCCAATGCAGCCAATATCCAAACCAGTTCTTGCCGCTGTGGAAGAACCTGTCCCACCACGTGTCCCGAAGCGGATGAGGATAGTTGTAGTCCATCGCAGGCGTAAAGATGATGTCGCTGATCGAACTGCCGCCAAACTCTGGAGTGGCCATTGCACCCATACCGGCACCGCTCGTCCGGATTACCCATTGTACTTGTTTCCCCGCTTTAGTAGCCGCGTGCACAGCATCATATGCAGACTTTCCTCCGCCATACACGGTGACTACCTTGATCTCTGGTGAGCGCATTTCCTCATAGCGCGCTCCAAGGAATCGTGAGTGAAATGTTGGAGGCTCAAAGCTCTCTGAAGGAATATCTGGAATGGTAGGAAGGGAAGTGAGACCCGTCGAGATGACCAACTTGTCGCAAACGATCGTCTCTTGTTCCCCTCTCTCGTTGAGCACGGTAAGGGTCCAGCGTACTCCATCTTCATGACGCTGCACGTGTTTCACAGAGACGTTGTACCGAATCTTGTCGGCGATATTAAACTTGGTGGCAAACTCCTGCAAGTATTCGTGGACACGGTTCGACGGAATGAAATCGGCTGGCTCGCGTTTTGCGTTTGGTGGCCGCGTCATTGATAAGTCGCAAGACTCGTACGCTCCATAAGGTGCTTGAGTATGCAGTTCCGGGTACACACGGTCGGCCGACCACGTCCCGCCCAAAGACCTCTCGGCCTCGAGGACGGTGAGCGAGATGGTGGGATCAACCTGCAAATATCTGCCCAATGTAAATACCTTTACGCTAATCTGTGGTTGTAAGAGACAAAAGACTGACGTTTTCGCCACGGTCAACCCGTTCCATCCTAAATCCGAGAGACGTGTTCATTCAGAGAGTATGACGTGGAATAACTTATTTGCTGACCTGCACCAACGATGACAACTTTGTTACTGGACATGGTAGGGACCAAATTTGTGCTCGAGCTCTGAAATGAGACCGCGCTTATTCGCAGCAAGGGTCGCCAAGGCCCGCAGTCAGAAGTCCAATTCAAATTGGCATGGCGCTCCTTAGCGATGCAAATAGATAGGGTCAAGGCCAGCAAAGCTTACGTACATCCATCTGGGGAGATTTTGAGTACTGTCAATCTCATTCCTCTGCCACCCATAGGTCGCTTTTCATCTCCTCGTCCTCTTCACGTTGAACGATGGTTTTTCCCAAAAGATCTGGGGCAGACCACCTCCGGCGAATCTTAAAGGAAAGAAACGACTCGCTCGCCGGTTTATGATCTGCATCACTTTAGCGCCATCTTGAATTGAACGAGTAGGACCACTCACGACTACAGTTACAGTACGCATCCTTGAGCTCGAGCGGCACCCCTCGCTTGGCGCACGCTTCCACCAAGGGTTGGCGGTACGTCTCAAAGTATTGTGGGGAATGATACACTTCCACGATGAGCTTACCCAGCTTTGGACCGCGTTCGATATAGCTAATGAACTCGGGCATGAGCAGCTTTCGCGACTCGTACGTCCACACGCGCAGCTCGTCCAGTTTCATTGGGAAATCCAAAGGCGAGTTATTGAAAACTTCGGGGGTGATGTGAACCTTGGTAAGTGTTCTGCAAGGCAAGAGCCATTGTGGACCAAGTGAGTCGAAAAGTGGACAGTATATGAGTGCGAGGAATGTGATGTTTCCTCGTCGTAACAATTCCGTTGGGGGATCTTGTCTCTCTGTGATGCTAAAAGTCCCCAACGTCTTTAGATTTGGGCATGCGAGAAGATAACAGTCGAGGAGGCCAAACATGTTGCTCATCCCAATTGTTATCTCCTCGAGATAGGGCAAGGGGGGAGTATATGGACTAAGAGGGTCAAATGGTTGAGGAAGGGTGAATCCGACGAGGTAGAGACATCGGAGATGGCGAAGTGCGGTGATTTGGCTGGGCAACTCCTTTGGGTAGTTGATATTCCCAAAGAGGGAGAGAAAAGTGAGTCCGTGAAAGCGCGAAATGTCGACGGGTAATGTATACCCTGGGCCTATTCGATCCAAAGGCAGCCTGAGTTTGGCAAAGTTGGTATTCCAGACAAAGTCGCAGTAGAGTTCGTCGAGATTTCGCAGCAGTGCGATCACACGGAGGAAGAGGGCACTCACAAACGGCGCACAGTCCGCCGTGAAGCGGGTTGGGAGAATGAGCGTCTTGACGAGGCTCTTTAAATCTCTCTTAGAGGCCCTCTGTGAGTCACTTTGGGTGAGTGCATGATATAGCTTTTGGGTTTGATAGAATGTATATGTGCGAACGGTCGTATAGAGTGCGGCAGTAGCCGGTCCACGCCATTGCGTACAGACCAGTGGAATGGTGGAGAAGTAGGTGTTCTCAATAGACATTCGAGGCCAGTCGTTGTTCATGTACTCCCTCGGAAGATTGTAGAAGACGATAAGAAGGATTTCAGGTGGGAGGAGCGCCGCCTTCGACGTGTTTTCGCGCTGATAAACAGTAAGTTTAACATCTATGGTTCAATGTAAAGGGTTGAAGATGGTAAGAGGCACGCACCCGACGGGATAGACTCATTCTGCGCGGCCTTGATAGGTAAGCCGAGGTTGTATTTTGATACCACGGCGGTGTACCGACGGACTGAGAAGAGAGAAGTTTAACGCGGCTCATTATGAAGAGTCGTTGATAGGTCAGGGCACTTTGGCCAAGGAAGACGGAGGCGAACTTAAGATGGCATCAAGCGCCCAAGCTGTTTACAGGTCCTGTTGCTGTACTGATATCGGTCAACAGTATAGTTCAGTTCTAGATACATGTATGATCAAAGACGGCCAAGAAGAAGTCATTTACTGGATGATGATCTCTACATCCCTTTGATGCTTAGCCTTCATTGCAGACCGAAACTTCTTTAGCACAGTATCGCTGACTCTACAGTCCACTATCGTCAGCCTCGTCAAACGACTCAACGGGATATCGTCCGTCGGGAGTAAACTCAGACAACCTCTGAGCCGGTAGCCAGAAATTGTCAGCGATTCAATCTCCTTAAATGCTTGTAGGGCAAGTATCGCGATGTTGATGTCCTCCGCGATTAATGCTGTCCCCTGTAGAGTACTAGCCGTGATGGTCAACTCGCGTATGCCAGGCGCATGTTCCTTTGTGATACTCCACGCTCCGATATCAAATGGATGCTGGATGAAGAGTTTGAGGGATCTTAATTTGGGCATGCGAACGACGTCTTGAAGGGTGACATATTCGCGAATCGGACATTCGAGGGTTTTGAGAGAAGGGACGGTCGTATGCGTTGTTCCGTGCGACTTTAGAATCGAAGTGTTGATTATATACAAACTCTCCACTTTATCTGCTGCGGAGAGACAAGTTTGCATATCCTCACTTCGCCAATTGGAATTGGTCACCATGAGTGTCCGTAGGTTTGACACCGTTCGCTGTAGAAGAGATCTTGGAAGGAAGTTGTGGGAGATTGCGAGGCTTACTCCAACGCCTTGGAGAATCTCCGTTTCTTCGAGTACCTCGTAGGGGACCTGAGACCGGATTCCGCTCCGTATAGAGTATGGATGAGGATGAACCGTCAATCGCCGAGTAACTGGAGCAAGCTCACGCAGGAAATGTGTCATGCTCGGTCCACGAAGTAGGCTGAACCACTTGTCAATCACTTCAAACGCTTCGTATCGCTTGAACGTGAGTTGCAGAAAGTCCAACAGATGAAACCGAAAGCAAGCTTTGCCTTTGTCAGGGGTATAAAAGGCATTATCGTACGTGTAAGCACGTGGAAGCAGGTTTCCTAATCGTGCAGCGCAGTGGCGTATGCGGTCCTTTTGTGCGAGGCTGATATAGTCATGGTGTGGGATCGCGATAGGCTGCCATATGGCTGGATAACTCTCTACGATATCCCGCCAGAATTGACAGACCGAGCCGAGTTTGAACGCAGTAAAGGGTGGCTTCCCTCGCCTGTACCCTCGTTCAAGCGATGCTTCTTCTTGCTCCATATTCACCAGGAAAATCTGTCGCCATATCTCGACAGGAATTCGTCGTCGTGCTCGTAGGATATCCTGCTTTTTCTCCATATCCTTGGTATATTGGGACAAGAGAGAAGAAAGTCGTTCGGTGCAGGCAGCGAGCGTGGATAGGTACGTACGCTCAGCGATGAGAACGTGTTCGCACTCTGGTATTTTCTTCTCCAGCACCAGCAACTCGGCTTCCAACTCGTGAAGCTGGGTGGAGAGTTGCTGCTTGACGGCACTACCGCACTCGATCACCTCGTTGAAGATTTCCGATGCTTCATCGTAAGGAGCATCAGTCGTACTTGTGCTCGCTGTGATGGCGTCGAGGGGAGCAAGCTTTCGCCTCGCGACGACGAGCGCATTTATCCTGAGAATGCACACGCTTCTCAGACTAGTCGCTACTTGCACCGCATCTGAGTATCTTTTCATCACCTTTTGTCTCCTCTCTGTCAATAACTTGAGGCGCTCGAGTTCATTTTTCAGGGAGCGCGTCGTGCGTTCGTCTTGGGAGATAAGATTCTGGATATAGTCGCGCTCCTTTGGTGTAGGAATGCGTATCTGGCTCCATCCCAGGATGGATAGACGTTCAAGGTCGCCGGATGGTGCAGGCATGCTGGCGTGGTTGACGTTGGCCACGTCGACGAGTGGTCCAGAGCGAAGGAGCCCTTAGGAAGACGGTCAAGGGAACAGTGGCGCTGACCCCGAACACCCGAGGTTGCTGGCTCTTCTGAGGCGGGGAGGCGGCATACATACCTTCTGACAACGAAATCACGTCAAAGGGGGGCGAGTAAATGTTCAGAAATGCACTAGATATACAATCATCTCATAAGATAATCGAAATCTGCTATGGCCCGTTCCTCCTCCCTTGACCGTTGGTCTAACCAGCCCCGGCAGCTCTCACGAAATGCCGTCCGGGGAGACTTCTTTGGTCGACTTGTCGGCCGTCCTGCGAGGACATTAGCTCAGACTTTGGTCCTGGTCCGGAAAACTCACTGCTCTCCGCACACGGCACCATTTCGAAACTGACTTTTACGTCACTGTCATTAAATATTTGTAGAATCTGCTTCCTGTAATCCTTCCTGGGTGTCCAGTTCAAGAACCGGAACAAGATATCCTTGATCGACGGCTTGCGAGCCGCGTACCGTTGAAGGGGTCCGAGATGAGTGATGTTAAACCTATCGCAACAAATCCGCAAGACGTTGAGAGAGAGGGGGAACACAGCAACGTAATCACTCAGAATATCTGGTGTCACCTCGAGGGTGTGGAACTTTGAACAGTTGGCGAACCATTGCAGTTCACAATCAATCAAAGTGTAGGACCACCATATACTAAGATGCCTGAGCTTTCCACAGCTGAGAATTTTGGGTATTGGTGTGGGAATAGGGGCAGAGAATAGCTCTAGCGTTTGTAGGCGAGGTAAAGTAAGCATCCAATCGACCAGGTTCACCGGGAAAAAATCTTCTGTGATGATTATCTTTTCGAGTAGAGGGAGCAGAGGGCCTGATCGCGGATCCACATGTTCCATAAACCGGAATCGACTAATACCCAATGTGCGCAAGTTGCGAAAAGTCATGAGTTGATTGGTGAGACCGGAGACTGTATAGCTATTCCCGACAAGTGACAGATGTTCTAGCCTCGAATGCCTCCCTAAAGCTATCAGCAAGACTGGGAGACGTGTCTTGTCAATACGCCAAAAGTCTCCCTGCAGGTACCCGACGGGGGAGTAGAGCCTATCAAGGGAGTCGATCATGTTGATAATCCTGATAAAGAGTTTCGCGACTATCGACGAAGGAATCAGGAGATTCCCATGATCGGGTAGGCTCAGTGCCTTGACGAGAGAGCGGATAAACCTTTGCTTGACGAGGGTTTGATAAAAGAGCTGTGCTGATTTTGCAGTTGTGATACAGACTGAGCGGTAGAGGTATGCCATTGCGACGTTATGCCACGTACGACAGACAGTTGCGAGACTCCAAGCACTGAATGCTGGATAATCTATGCCATCCCAGGGTACCGAGAGCTGCCGAGGAAAATGATGGAATATTTCCAGCAGGACTTCTGGTGCAAGTTGCGACGCCGAGCAGAGTTTATCCTGTTTATAATAAGAAACCAAGTCTGGCTGCTGAAGCCGAGACTGCCCTGCCTCTGGTTTACTCGTTTGAGTGCTCATAGCATTGATAGAATACGCGGTTCACTCGCCGCCTTTGATGAACGGGTCCAAGAGGGCGTCGGGGATCCAACCACCCGAGCGCCAATTGATTCGTATGGATTACCTATTGCAAGGCTGGATGGCTCGGCAGGTCGGCGCCAGTCTCTTCTTAGACCCGACCACTGACCATTATGACCCTACATAGCACCATTCTGTCAGACGAGGAGATTGATCTCCATGCCTATCAATCCCCTGTCCACACTCCAATCTCAAAGGCCATGATCCACGACCTTTTTGCCCAAAACTGGTCTCCAAATAGGATCCCCACCGACGAGGAGCGCGTCATACTTTGGCGTCTGATCGAAGACGACACGCAGTCGATAGCACGCATGAACAAAGAGCTCGAGCGTCTAGCTCGCTGCGTGGAACGGCGCGCAGCAGCCGTTGAGAATTATTCGCGCGCAGAGGCTATTGCTCGCGAACTTCGAAAGACGATTCTTTCGAAATATAGCAGTCTCACTCTTGTCCAAGATCGCCTCATAGCAATCGACCGTACTGCGCCCAGTGGGAGTAGCAAAGACGAGTCATATGACGCGTGTCTAAAGATAATGAAGACGCTAGAGATCTCAAAGAAAGAGTGCGACTCTCAGCTACTGGCATGCACTTCCGAGGTTGACGCCCTGAACGCTCAGATAGAGGGCTATTGTGTCGAGAGGGAAACGCAGAGGCGGCATTTGGACACCCTGGAGGAATCGGCAAGGGCTTTATCAGGATGGATAACGCTTCGCGAGGAAGATATTGCGTTCAAGAAGGACATCCTGAGTGTGCGGAGGTTAGTGCCGGTCGAGATATGGGGAGAAATCTTCAGACTACGGCTAGTGGAAGACCAAGTACGCTTTCGACTCAGCCAACGAACCGGCATACCTCCCTTCACCCCACTCACGCTCTCCGCCGTGTGCAGATATTGGCGCGCCATCGTCGCTCAATATCCTGTACTATGGCAAAATATCGCCGTTCCTCACCACGACAAAATTATGGAATCGCAGAGGGATCGCATTCTGTACTACAGAGACCATCTGGGCTATCTACTCCCAAAGGTATATACCTATCACCATGACATTGTTTCAGGAGTGTTCCCCATCCCTCTCCTTCCTTTTCTGAAAAACGCTTTCGGACCCAAATACGCCTCCCTTGAGATCACCAATTACACCTTCAGCCTTCTCCGTGGGCCCGAATTTCCAAATTTCCTCGACAAACTCCAAATACAGACTACCCACCTCACTATCCACTCTAAAAAAACGGCAGGACTATGGCGATTTGGGCGCACGAGCTTTGGAAAGAGGTTTGAGATCCCTCTTCATATGCTCTCAGAATTGCGAGAGGTAAAAGGGATGGGGCTGGGCATCGCACTTCCATCGCCTCTACCCCCCATTTACGCCCAACCAACGATCAATCTGTCGACCATCGCGGTGAAAGATACCGTATGGAAGGCAACGGACATTCAAGCTTGCTTTGCTGTAGCGAAAGGAATAGAGCGATTGGAGATGACAGCCGTCACCATTGATCCGCGAAACGCTTCACAAAGGATCAATGTACCTTCCATCCTCTTTCTCAAATGCGACATGAAAGAGTATCCCACTCTCCAGACACTTATCGATACGCCCAACGTCGCGACTCTGGAGCTCGTCCTGGGAAATACATTTGAGCCCCTTAATTGGCTCGACGAGAACAAAATGCGACTCGTCTCGAAGAATGTCAAGTCTTTGACGTTGGAAGGGTGGGACTTGTTCAAGGCGAGTTTGGATGAGGACGCCAAGATCTTGGAAGCTATATTACCAAAGTTTCCAGAGGTTTCGACCCTCACGCTCGTTCAACCCCGAATAGGCGCCTGCTTAGATGTTCTCGCGACATACTCGACTCCACTTTCAGAGTTGAAAACGCTCCACCTGATCAATTGCAACATGAATGATCTGCTATTACTATCGTTCCGTTCAAGGTATAATTTTCTACATAAACGTCATGTCGAGGTCATTGTCACTTCCCGTCCGCCCTATCTCCTTTCCGATTCGTCGCTTTGTTGAGTTTATGGTTGTCCTTGTACACTACCTTACTGCTTATATAATTCTAATTCAGACTGACATCGACGTTTTGCTTATTCCCTGGAGGTAAATATACCAATGGGTAACAGGATAGAACATTCATGTATTGATGAAATAACTGCTTGTTCCGTAATATACCGAAATCTCTGGATATTACCACCCTTACGCTCGATGGGATCATGGATAGTGCCTAGAGATCCGTCTCGAGCCCCATTGTGCAGCTGTAAAGGGTGCCCATAGTATATGGAAGCATCGAAGATCAGCGCCTAGAACCCTTCCTTGCAATGTATAATGATCTTCACAGTCGTCATGTCGAAGTAGGTATCACTGATCGTCCCGCTCTGCCCCTTCCTCGCGCGCTGAGTCGAGCAACCTTAAATTCTCTTGGCCATAAGAACCACATAGTGGCCTCATATCTTCATCGCAAATTCTCTCATGTATCCCCGCTGGTGCAGCGGAAAGACAAGCTGCTTGGTGTAAATTTGTGCTCTGAACCTACACAGCGATTAACCTCTGGATATATGTAGATGAATAGTTAGTATCTCGCAATTTTGCCTATAATCTATAACAGGAAAGCTGTCTGGGTTTGCTGTGCTACCAATGGTCGGCCTTGCCTCTAACTTGGACCCAACCAGCACTGCCAATGTCACGTTCTCTGTTAGATAAAATGCTCTCCGGGGACCATGAAATCTCCTATAACCCCTTGTTATCTATCCATGGGCCACCTTTGCGGTCTGTGATAGACAACTTGACTGTCGCAAATTGGTCACCAAACAGAGTACCAACCAATGAAGAACGCAATATGATCCGTCAACTGCTCGACCAAGACGCACAGTTGCTCCCACATATGGAGGCGCATCTCAAGGAACTATCTAACTCTGCGGAGTTCAAGCAGCATGCAGCAGCGCTCAGGATACAGGAGGATACTTTAGCTAACCAAATATCTCATGAGAGTGATTCTCGCACTCCTCTCGTGCACAATCTGCCTCTGACCATAGATCACATTTCGTCCAAGCTTCCAGAGAATGGCCCTGGACCTGAGGATGCACGATCAGCGCTTATCCCCAAGGAGGGGCAAGTATCACTTGATTTATACTTGGAAGAGAAAAAGAAAATGAAGGAATTGACCATGCTATACGAGCTTAAGAGAGATGTACTCAGTACACGGAGATTGGTTCCAGTCGAAATATGGGGAGAGATATTCAAACTCAGGATGCTTGAAGACCACGCACTATATATATCTCGCAAACGTATGGGCGCACCTCAGTTTACAGCGCTCAAGCTCTCCGCCGTGTGCAGACACTGGCGCGCTATAGTCGCTCAATTCCCCGTTCTGTGGCAGTATATCGCCATTCCTCATCATGACAAAATAATGGAGTTGCAGCGAGACCGCATCCTGCATTACAAATCTCACCTCGGTGTGCTACTCCCAAAGGTGTACACATATCACCATGAAATCGTAGTTGGAGTTGGCGTATTTCCCGTTTACCTCTTGCCATTCCTACGGGATACATTCGGAGTTGACTATGCGTCTCTTGAGATTGCCAATTACACGTTCAGCCTACTCCGTGGCCCAGACTTGACCAGTTTTTTTGATCAGCTTCGGCCACAGACTACTCATCTTACAGTCTACGCACGAGAAACAGGGGCTGCTTGGTTCTTCCGACCTGCAACCGCTAGAACTCTAGTCGAAATTCCCACCTATATGCTCGCCAAGCTGCACGAGGTGACAGGAGAGGGTTTGGGCATCAGAATCACGGCCTCTCAGCCAGAAATTAACCTGTCTACGCTCGTCGTAAAGGACGCAATATGGCAAGCGGCGGATATCCAGGCCTGTTTCCATGTTGCAAGGCACATAGAGCGATTGGAACTTATGCGCACAGGTATAGGTCTACAGAATGCATTTAGGAGAGTAGATGCTTCATCCCTCCGCTTCATTATATGCGGCGCGAACGAATACCCAATTCTCCAGAATCTCCTGGACTCACCCAATGTCTCAAATGTCGAGCTCACACTGAGAGGGAGGATTGAGCCTTACTATTGGCTACAGAACAGCGGCTTTCCCTTAGTTTCACACACTGTCAAGTCATTAAGACTGGAAGGGCGGGAGTTTCTCGAAAGGAGCTTCACCATAGAGATCAAGATTATGGAAGCTATACTACCTAACTTCCCAGACATTACCACTCTTACACTCGATCACAACATGGATGCGTGCTTGGAAGTCATCGGGACCGTTTTGAATCCTGTCACACAGCTACAAAATCTACGCATAGTCCCTGGTAGTATCCGAGAGTCACGCTTGTCATCCTTCCTTGCAAGGTATCATCTACTCCACAGGCGTCATGTCGAAGTGGACTTCACTGAGCGGGACGCTCAGTCCCCTTCTTATGACTCGCGTGATGAGTCTAGCGAACTCAAATTCTCTTGGGCATGAGAATTACATAGAGCGACAATTGCTTCTCATCATTGATCCCTATGTACTTTCGGCCTTTACTCTTTCCGGTTAAACACGCAATCATGCAAACGGGGGCTGAAAGGAGAAGCCATTCGGCACATCTCTGATAATATATTCCATGGTATAAAGATCTGAATTCCATGCACCAATCGTATGAACGTATGAATCGGTGTCGCCCACAACTCGGGGGCCATCTTTCCGTTTCCGCTCAGAGACACTGCGAATACCCTGTGAAGTGTGAAAAGCGAGTAGGTCGGGAGGATAAAGGCTCGTACATTGGTTCGAGAAAGTGCAGGTCGAGTCAACGCAGTTTTTGCAACCAGTATAGTCTACGATCGTGAGGATTTATCAAAACCAAGATTATTCACTAACCTTGACCTCCACACTGTCCATACTTGGCAACAGTACTGTTTAAATCCCATAAGATATGGCCTAGAGATATCAAATGCGTACTCACCAACTACCGCCTCCATTTGTCGAAGTCGACGATGGCCGGGGGGACGAGCTCGAGGATCCTGGGCCACTCGAACTAGTGCTCTGTGGGCCGCCACCGGGGATGGAGCCTCCAGATCCAGCGTCCAATTGGAACCACGGAACAGTGACGCGTCCGCCGAGCGACGAGGTAGCATAGTTGAAGATGGCGAAGCGGTATCCAATGAAGTACTGCCAATCTGTATTCAGGGTAAATGCCCCACCAAGAGCAGTCCATGAGCTTCCATTGGTGCTATAGTAGAATCGAGCTTGTTTGGAGCCGCTGGGTTGGATATCGGCCGTGACGCGAAGGTAGATCGTGCCACCGCTAATAGATGCGCTTGCCGTCGTCGAACCAGTGGATGTAGTAGCCCAAGTTGTGTCCATATTGATCCCTGTTGTAAAGGCCACAGTGTAGGCGCCGTTATCACGCTTGACGCCAATCCAAGCAGACCTGTCTCGGAACATGGCGAGTCCAGCACGGTCGCCATTGCTCATGCTACCATAATCGAGCCTGATAGTCGCCGTAGAGATGGGCCCCAGAATACGCTGAGATAGCGTATTGCGAGCGCTGTACAAGTCGTTGGTGACGGTTGCAGTGTTGAGAACGAGACCATTGCCGACGGAGAACTTGCTCGTGTCCGGGTTATGGTTCCATTCCCATTTGGGTCCAAGCGAGGAGCCGGTGAAATAGTCGACCCCAGTGATCGATGCAACAGGGCGTGCGCTGAGTGGATCTGAGTAGGAGGTTGCCCATTGACCATTGACGAGCTAAAAAGTGTTGGATCAGATTATGTGCATCCTGGACTTGGACTCGTACCGTAACAGCTGGGAAGCCGTCTGATCCCCAAGTGATGGGTGCAAGGACGGGAATGCGGCCACCAGGGTAAGCATCCAGGAAAGCCATGTAGTACCATTGGCCGTTTGGAGTATCGACGAGACTGCCTTGATGAGGCGCACCGGAGCCAGGGACTGGATGCGGTGTGTTCAAGACCAGATTCTTCATCGAATAGCTGCCGAAAGGACTGCTCGCCTTGATCATGTACGTGCCGTTGGGAGGCTTTGTCAAGAGGACGTAGTATACTCCGTTGCGCTTATACGGCCGGGTACCCTCGAGGTAGCCTGATGAAAGTTGAGACACTTAGAGAGTACAATAGGGGTGTCAACATACCAACGCTGGATGGCGGAGTGTAAATGAGTTGTGACCTGACTTCACTCTTTAGGTCTGACGCCATCTGCGCCATGTAGATGGCATTGTTGGCTGCGTATGAGATGTACATTGTGCCATTATCATCGATCAGTAGTCCAGAGTCATAGTAGCACTAGTTTTCTGGTAAGCCCCAACTTTGACCATGGAAACTTAGGACTTGCCTTGTTGAGCATAGTGACTCGCGTCCATGGACCAGTAGGGGAGGGAGCACTGTAGATGTACGTCCTCGAGTATTCAACGCATCCTCCCCAGTACCATTTATTCTGAGTCGGGTGAAAACCGATCCACGAAGCGAAGACTCCTTTGACGTATGCGCGCCCGCCGTTGAGATCATACTTGCTTCCAAAGTCGAGGGTCGGGACGGAGTGTCCAATGTATTCCCAATTGAAGAGGTCGTAAGAGCGCAGGATTGGGGCTCCAGGCGAATAGTGCATAGTCGACGCCGAGTAGTAGAAAGTGTTTCCTACTCGCTTGATGTCCAGATCCGCAAGGTCATTCCAAAGGACTGGGTTTGAGAAAGCGTCGACCAAACGAGGCAAAAGAGCGAGGGTGCCAACGAGAGTGGCGAGTTTCGAGCTTAAATGAGCTACAAAGGAGCAATATTAACTTGTGAGGCTGGTGAGACCAAATATTCGCGGGACCCACCGAGCATATCGAACGTTGACAATGTCGTCTCGAAAGCTTGCTAACGTCCTCATCAATGATCTTTATAGGCTCATGACCGGACTCTTGTCGCAAAAAATGTGGGGATGGCTATCACCTTGGATTGATCCGCCTGATTCACGAGGACTGACGAGTAGCCCGGTCCGTTGGACGTGTTGTCGCTACAACAATGTACCACTGGATCTGGAAGCCGAGTTGCTAGGGCAAGGAAGCACATTCGGCGGCCCGTAACATTCAGCCGCCAATTCGTCGGAGCTGCACCTGGGTTGTCAACTAAGTCAACTAAGTGCCGTAGAATTGCGGGAAGGAGTCCGCATGTTGCCGTCGTCGATGCGCAACTATTGATTCAGGATCTCATTCAAGACCCAATCTTCGGATGGCGGGTGCGCGGAACTGGGGACAATCTACGGATCATCTGTTAGTTTGGTTGAGCCGAGGGGGGATAATTCGACTTACTGAACCTGTCAACACAGATCTGATATAAAGATGCTACTGGTGCCCGATGAAGCAGGATGAAAACATGCAAACACGGCCATTTCCCGCGCATCCGGGAGCAGAAGGAGGTATAAACTTCAACAATAGACCTATTCAATCGAATATCCTACGTCGAACCTCGCCACTCAACGGCTGAAGCGGCCCCGTCCCGCGGGCAAAAAGACTGGTGGCGAAGCCATCAGGAGCAATCCGCAGCAATTGAGGACATAAGTATAAGCCCGTGTTATTACTGGTTGACCTGCTTTATATGGGTGACGCTGCGTCTGAATGTGCCATGGTGGTTCAGGCCAAGGTTGAAACTCCATACCTGAACCGCTGTGAGGAACAAAAGACATGGTTTATTTCATACATGCTATCAAAGAACATTGATAGTGGGTCACCAAGAAAAGGTTGCCCAAGAAAGGTGCAAGGTTTATTGTCGCACTTACGATCGGGACAAGTATTGGAGAGTCTCTTGTTCATGACTACGAGAGTTTGAGAGCCCCTCCTCTTTAATCTAGCCCGTTGTCGTTGGTAAACCCAGCTTGAGCTTTCGCCTGATCAAAGTGGTCCTCGTGCCACCCATAGTGCCGCTTCAAGCGTTTGGAGATCCGCTTGAGCATGACTGGATTAATTGTGGGATCAGGGTGAGCTATGGAGGATCAGTGGAGCGTCTCTCAAAGTCAGAACGCATACGTTTATGGAGCACGATAGGCTAAATTTTATCAGCATGTGACTTACTGCAACAATGAGACACATACCGTGTCCTTGCTGTCAGGGGGGTAGAAAGTGACCCGAGATCCTTGTGCGCCTTTGTCCACCTTGAAGCCCATAAGAGTCATGACCTACTGCGGGTAAGTATCGAACGAACTGAAAATGATACGAATACCTTGATAAAGTCATCCCAGCGCATGCTCGACTGTCCCTTGGTCTCATCGTCTTTGGATCCAAGAAGACGACCGATGAGCTTGTTGGCTCTTTTAGGCAAGTGGAAGACACCAATCTTCCCAAATAGATTGCTTCCTTCGGTCTTTTGCCCCGATACTGGCTCCTTCTGCTCAGCCTTGACTTTAGCGCCACCAAACTTGGAGAAGAAACCTTTCTTCGCTTTGGGAACCTCTCCTCCCTGAGGAGCAGGCTCCCCACGGGTCTTCAATTTGGCCTTTGCAGGCTTCTTTTCGTTTACCATGTACGAGTGTGCAGACCGAGCCGTAGTGGGGGCTATTGGCAAGGGGATAGTCGAGGCGCCTATATCTGACGATGTTCGAGACTCCTTGGGAGACGTGAAGGCTGGTGAGAATGTCGAACTATTCGGTGTCGTCACAGTAGGGATGGGAGGGGTCATTGGTGTAACGGTGTCTGCCTCCTCGAGGATTTGCTTGATCTCTTGGCTTTCCTCTGCCGTAGATTTCTTCTTCTTCTTCTTCTTAGATTTCTTCTTCTTCTTCTTTTCCTCATCTGCTACGACTGTTGAGCTGTCGATGGCAGGCGTCGAGGGAACTTACCCTTGAGATCGTCCTCGTCCTCGGCATCCTCCACCGTCATTCCTACCAAGGCACTAGATATTGCTTCAGGTGAGTCCCTCAGTGGTTTTATTGACGTTGAGAGCCCTTCCTGCAATCTGGGCGGAGGTCTCGGAGGGCCAAAAACAGGCCTCTCGCCCAACTTCTGCGGCTTGAATGTAGGATCCGTCTCGAACACACGCCCTATTACACATCGATAAATAGGCAAATTGTGGGGTCTGAGAGCTCCATACCAATGTACGAACGCAGCATCTTGAGAATTGGATTCGACTTCAATGATCCTTCGGCGGACGAATCTGTACCTTGGCTGTCCTCAGTTTCTTGTGTCCATGCAGGCAGCTTGTTGCCTCGGATGTGAAACTCCTCCACAGCTTCTGCTACTAATGCCTCCATGGTCCGAATCTCGTTGCCCTCGTATTCGCTCTCTTCTTCGTCAACAAGCTCTTCTTCTTCGGAAGACTCATCCCCTTCGCTCTCTTCCGAGGTCCCTTCGTCCGTGTAGAGTGGCATCTCATCGTCGTCAGAGGACACAACGAGCATCAAGTCTGGCATGTCATTGAAATTCTCCTCTTCAGCATCACCCAACATGATTGCCGCCCTGGACCTAGACATGCCTCCTGGACGTTTCTTTGAACGAGCTAGAGCATTCTTTCCCTGTTTTCTTTTCGGATCTCCGGGGAATATCAATTTCTCGTCTTCACTCGACACCTCTCCACCATAGGCGGCACAGTCGGGAATATACCACGTTGAGTATGAAGGTTTGCAATCAAGTTCGTCCTCTAGGCGCCATAGGCTGTCAACAGTGTGGGTCTCATCGGTGACGTCGTAGTAAACCTGTAGAGCATAAGACAAGACTCTAATAGGATAAATAACTTACCGTATTGATGTGCTTCCATAGCTCATCCAACTTGTCCTTGCTCCTTGTCTTATCGAGCGGGAATGCCCAGCTTTGCCATCGAGAGCTTAGCGAGGACGCCTTGAGACTGAGATTGATGGCATCGAAAAACTCGTTGATCTCCCCAGCAGCTTCCTTCCTCGGCATTTTGAGAACCTTTGCACCCTCTTCGCCATGGAGAGGACCAAGAAGTATGTCCTTGAATTCGATCAAGGCGGCGAAGTTTCCGAGGGCATCGAACACACCCTGAGAAAACTTATTTGTCCCCTCCTTGGGCGTCGTCTCTAGCGCATCTCTCAAGACTGCGACCAGGATATGAGGTTCGTATCGAGAGTTGGGTAGGACTAGCTCGACGATGATTGTGTCGATGAGGGAACGGTGTAGAGCCCGAATGGCGGTTGCATCCGCTGTGGAAAATGACTTTGCAGTTCGGCTCCCACTGAACAAATGCCCAAACTCGTCTGGAGCGAGGTCAGCAAGGAGTGACGAGAATCCGCTGAAAACTCACTGGACCCAACAATGGATATACTAAGCTTCTGCTGAGCCAGCGAGCACAACATATCGACAGTATCCACGACGAGGAGGTACGCATCGCGGATTCCGGAGTTGCCAAGAACAGTTTTGCGCACATTCGCGTCTTTGAGTCCACGCTGGCGGACCTCGACGAGAACATTCACGATGACCTTCCAAGACGCGGCTACCAGATAGGCGTTGTGTACCCTGCACATTATTAGCGGTCACACCATCAACTAGCGGAATATTCACTCGGATGCAATGGTTTTAGCTACAAACGGTGCGGCTAAGCGGTCTGGATTGAGGTTTGGACGAGAAGCAATGGTGTTGCTGATATGGTCGTAGAAGAGGGCGGGGTCGTGTAACTCGGTGATTAGATCCAACGCCTCGCTGAGCTCTGCTGCAGCAACCTTCTCTAGGGCCTCGACTCTAAAGGGAGGACTGATGGCGGACCGACGAATATCCTCTGTCACGAAGTCTCAGCAACGGTCGCATACTAGCGAGAGACATAAATATAAAGAAAACACATACCAGCTCTAAGAGCCAGTTTCTCCTGTCCGCTACGTTTCTTGAACGAGGCAAGCTGACCCTCTCCCC
The DNA here is from genome assembly GCA_910890315.1 of Serendipita indica DSM 11827. Taxonomy (NCBI): domain Eukaryota; kingdom Fungi; phylum Basidiomycota; class Agaricomycetes; order Sebacinales; family Serendipitaceae; genus Serendipita; species Serendipita indica. Next base: position 2,197,532 of record CAJVGD010000042.1, read on the forward strand.
AGATTCCATGTGGCTCGTAGCGTAGAGCGATCGCATTTGAGCTAGTGTTCACAAACTCACGCCTCTGATTCGATAAAATCACTGCTATTGATACATCCTCACCAGCAGCGTTACGTTTCGCGCGGGGAATTACTGGTCCGTTGGTGGTGGGTGGCATTGAAAGGATCTAGGTTGCTTGCGCAAATCTGTCAGCATCAGGTGGCCAATCATACACTGTGATTTCATAAGATAGCAAAATAAAGAGAATTTTATGTAAACGTCACATGTATACCCATGGCTTCCAGGCGGTCGATGACCCAAGAGGGTATCATGGTGCCAGAGATGTTTAGGGTAGGTATTGGCCGATGGAGCTTTGATTGAATGTCGACAAAAAGTTCAACTAGTTGCAAACAAGGGAGTCTCGCCTTTTGTAGAGTGAGTTGCTCGAGGTTTGTGTTGAGAGCCAAATGCATGTCGCGAAGGAAGGGCTCGATTGCTTCTCCGACAAGTGTAAGGTGAGTAAGACTGGATATATCCCGAAGGATGCTGGAATAGGAATCGGAGGAATCGTGGTAATCCAACCCAAATGGCAATGCGGCTATTGTGAGGGATTTAAGAGATTCTTGGCGCTTGTGATAGGAAAGGAATGTCGTCCAGTTGACAAGTGCGGTGGAGCTTCCAAGGGTACTGCTGGTGATAACGACTGTGTTCAATTTGGGTAAGGATACTTCGTTGGGGAAGAGCAAATGGGCAAATTCCAGGGAGAACTCGACTCTAGTAAGGCAGGACAGAGTTATTGATGACCGAAACCCATCTGCGTCGATGAAAAAGGGTGAAGAAAGAGTAATCGAGACGGTTTGAATCGATGAAAGAGCTTCGAGGAAGAGAATGGTGGGACGAGCATCGAGATTGGACTGTATAAAATCCACTTTGATGATTGACATCTCTTCTTCGCCCGGCGTCGAGTTACGAATCGATGGCTGGACGTGCAGGCAACTCAGAGATTGCACCCGTTGTAGCGCGATACGCTTCAATGGACAGGACGTTCCCGCACTTCCACGCTTGTGGGTTCCAATCAATTTGAGCTGGACGATTGGAACCTCCAGTACCGCGAGGATGTCCTCCGCCTCCGAATTCCTTCTTGATACGCGTAGTTCCAGAACTTGGAAGGAGGTGAATCTCTTCAGTAATTCGACTACATGTATCCCTGAACCAGTTACTCTCTTGCTATCTGGCACGACGTAGACGACTGGACGAACGGCCTTTACATTCGTTTGGTACAACGAAAGACATGCCCACTGACCAAAAGAGAGTTCGAGTGTTCGAGGAATTGGGATGAACCTCCAAAGTTTGGGCTGGTTGAAAGCAATGCGTCGCCACAGCTGACAAACACAAGCCAGGCGGAGTGTCGGAAAAGGCGGGAGCCCTCGCGGCTGGTTGACTCGTAGGCAGCTTCTTCTTCCTCGACCATGATCCCAAAGATCTCTGCCCAAACGTCCGATGGAACGCGACGACGCGGGCCGATCAAATCCTTCTTGAGGCGAATCTCGTGATGAAGCTGAGATTGGCGCAAGATTAACGAGGCGAGGGATCGTTGAAGAACGGAGAGGAGTGACTGGGTAGCTTCAAGTTCTTCATGTGCGGCGAATGCCTGACGTACTACACGGTCAAGATTGTTCTGGAACATTTCAAGGCTGAGATGGTGGGTTTCGACTATACGTTTTCTCTCTGCTAGTAAAGTATCAAACACTGCGTTCGACGGAGTAGTAGTGGGGCGCTTCCACAGGGCACTGTCGACATCGAGGGAGTGAATACCGGGGGAGATTTCGTCCATTTTCTCCAGTGTAATATGCGAGAGAACTTCCAGTCTCTTAGCCATCGTGACTGTGCGCTGATGCTCATCGGCAGCAGCCCTCTTCATTGCAATCTGCCGTTCTAGCATGTTCCGTCGCAACTCCAAATACTCGAGTTCTTCCTTTTGGTCGTAGATGAGAAGGAGAAGAAACTGGCGCTCAGTGCTGGTCGGAATTCTGTTCTTGAATGCATTGGGATCTTCATATTCACTGGAAAGGCTGGATGTAAATGTCGTCAGCAGTCATGCTATGAGAATAAACGTGTCTAACATATTGATTACAGACATGCAGCCTCAAGTATAGTAGTCGGGGTAGTCGTGGGCCAGGTCAAAGACGCTGACCAACCAGCTCGAATAAGATGTTCAACATCTCAATATTTGCACCTCCATTATTTACAGTGTGAAAAAATGAACCGTGATATGTGAAACTTTCTAGTTTTCCCATCTAATTGTTCGGCCCAATCTCTTCTACAACTTTGACTGGGCGACGATGAAAGGTAAAAAAGCGAGCTTTGAACTCTTCCATGACTTCACTCCCAACATCTCGGTTGAGTATCTTCACCGTCTCCAAGCGTGCGAGCGGGATCTCCTGATTCGGTGTCTTCCCCAATCCCCTAATCCCATGATCACCGCATAAAGTCAAACAAGTGATCTCTTTGAAATGCAAAAGCGCAGCTCGATGCATGTCGTGAAAGTCGTCCGTCGATACTGCCGCTGAGGGTTCGGCGATTGTCAAGGAGAGGATGCCCGATTCCGCTGTGCTATTACTAAACGTGTTCACCCAAAAGAGCGTAAGCCTTTCATCTTGAGCAGAGAGCTCGAGTCTTTGCCAGTTTTTGCTGGCGAAAGTACGGCGCAGGACAGAATATTGGACGAGCGTGCATCGAACAAACATTAGGGGCGAACGGACGCGAGTATCGCCATGATTCTCTACGACGTGGGCCCCATCCAAGCGCAGCTCTTCCAGCCTCTCTAGGTGTACGAGGGCGGTTTGTAAGTCCTTGGTGGTGAAAGTGCCGGCGATGGTGAGCGACTTGATTTCCAGCATATTGACCTGTTCCACCACGCTTCTTGCTGGTAGCGCTATGGATACATCGATGGCATAAAGAGAGGAGACGTGCTTGACCGCGGAGGCAGGAACCTCGCAAGAGAATGGTCGACCAGGTGTAGAAAGGCGCGTGTTGATTAGACGAAGAGTATCGGCGTGGGGGGATGCATCAGCTAGGGCTGGTATGATAAAGTCTTGTTCGGGAGGATGACTCCCCTCGATGTGGAGGTCCAAAGTCTGGCATGGAGGGAGCGATGCGAGAACCGAGGAGAAATCATAGGGAGCGTCATTGGGGGTTTTCTCCGGAATGTATGTGTATACAATGGGTGGGAGGTTCTCCACATATTGTAGGTAGTGAAGAAGGCGGTCCACCTGAGCCTGGGTGAGATGGTTCGACCTCGGAATAGCGACATATTGCCAAAGCGACGGCCTTCTTAGGATAGCGGACCGCCATTTCTTGTTAACCAGGAAGAATGTGAGCGCGGTAAAGGGCGGCGAGCCAAACCGGCGAGACGCCTCGAAAGCCGCCTCATCCTCACGGATACGAATGAGGAAGATCTCCTGAAGTACTTCGTCGCTTATGAGATGAATGGGGTTCCGGAGGTTTCGGTTGTTCCTCAACAACTGCTCTCGGTTCTGCAACGTTCGCTCTTTCATCTCGAGAACACAGCGACATGCTTCAAGAGATGTCTTTTGCTCCTCCATCTCCCCCTTAATATCACCGTGTTGTGCGTCCAAGGTCAGTATGGCCCGGTTGATGCCACGAATTTTTATATCGAGTTTCCTCTTGGCGACTTTGGTGTCGTTTGATAGCTTTTGGTGGCGTTTATAAGAGGAATCTCCCCTGCCTTGATTCGTTGCGGTACTCTCCGAGAGGGATTCGAGAACGTCGAGTGCATCTCGAAGGGCAACCCTCTGAATTTCGTTCGCCTGCTTGAGGGCAACGTTCATTTCGAGACTGTGGAGTAGATTTCGTCCCCGAGATTCGTGAGCTCTTAGCTCCTGCTTCTTTGCTTCGATTTGGGCTTTGATACGCTGGATATCCTCCATATCCCCAGCGATAACTTCATCCATCGCCTGAAAGGTGTGCTGAGAGTGACTCCAAGAGCTAATTGAGCAATCAGCATCGTACTTTCTTCGCCGAAATGAATACTCACTGGCTTTGCATAGCGGATAATGAGGGAGGACAGAAGGTCGTTGTACGTTAAATATGAGCATGTTCTAGCTCTTATATAACAATGAGGGGGGTTGAAGAAAGGTGGTGCGGTGTCGGAGCCTGACCATGTTGAACACCGACTCGACAGCGTAAGCGAGGCCCGCTCTCATCAAAATGGGTTGGTTCTGCTGGTTAAGAGTAGGTCGTAATTTTAAAATGTGTAAATGTCCAGTTAGTGGCGCAGGGTAGGGATGTGGTTTTGAATTGGCCGTGTCTCTGTGGGAGCTTGGGGCGTGCTGGGTTGCAAATAAAATCTTGTGATGATCACTGTGAAACCGAGAAACTCGCGCATGCTCCTCCGGTGTTATCTACGTTGCGGCAACCGCGGCAGATGATGTCCAACAACCTGTTATGCCGTGATCGAAAGCGCGACAAAAACGCGTCAATGTCATCGCCTTGAATTTTGCTTTCCCGAATCGACACCCGTTGCAGTTCTGCGAGCGGGATATGCGGATTTGGCAAGGCCTGTAACGACAATATCGCAAATGTCCCGCTGAGTTCCAGGCTCTGTATGTTCCTGAAATGCTGAATGACATCCAGGTACATTTGTTCTCCTTTGGGCGAATAATCGAGGTCCTTGGACGACGAAATGCGCAGATCACGAATAGCGACCTGCCCAATCGCAAGGTGGGAGAAGCGCTCCCAATGGCTCTTGTAATGAGCCTCGAGGAGGCGTAGTTCGAGAGTTTGAATCTTTGGAGCGGATCCGAGGAAATGGAGGTCGTAAAACTGGACGAGATTGCAGGATAGGAATGTCAAGGAAGGAATAGTGACTCGTTTAGGGGCGTGGTTGGATCGAAATGTCGTTCCATCCAGCTCCAGATGTTCCACAGACCCCAAGTTTTCCAAGCACTCCTGGAGATCTGCGGAGAGACAGACGGTATCACGAATCGCAAGCGACCTGAGCTTTCCAAAGGTCTCTAGGCCCTGTCGTGGAGTTCGTTGAATTCGCACGCTAAGTCCGAGACAGGAGAGTCTGCTAACGTTGCACACCGCCGTGCCGGACAAGTTCCAGCAGTCGCGATCGATCATCCGGGTGTGTGCCTGCGACAAGAGCCGTAGAGTCTCCGCCTGTGGAGAGAGTTTCTCCAGAAATAAAGAGAGGATACGACTATCAAGGTGCTTCCCTTTACGTATCTCAAACGTTTGATATGCAGCAAATGCCTCGCGCAGTACTGCGACCAATCCGTACTGTTGTGCACGTGACCTCGTTCGCTCGTAGGTATATGCGATTGGGAGGTGAGAGGCAAGACGCGCACTGTAGTACAGAATGCGCTCCCGCTGCCGCCTGCTAATTTTCTCTGTTTGGGGGATAGCGACGTACAGCCAGAGAAGGGGTTGATTTGTCACGATAGAACGCCAGTAGCGGCATACCGCGGACAAGAGTAAGGGTGTGAAAGGAGGGTGACGCGTTGGTGTTTCCTCGTACTCGCGCTCGTCTGCATAGTTGCAGAGCTTGAAGACGTCGTACCAGATTTCGACTGGTAACCGCGCGCAAAGTTTTTGTTGATAAGTTGTTCGGTGTCCTCGTCCATATGAATACGATTTGATCGGTTGATGGACCGCGCCGAATTCTCTCTCATCCACCGCTTAACTCGGCGAACGCGATTAATTGGCGTCGTCGTATTCCTGTCGAGAGTGGCGAGGTCGAACACCACGCTCGTCCTCGTCGTACTTCGACTTTTCCTTCGTGAGCGCTTTTCAGCGCGTCGGACAATCGAGTTGCTTCTTTTGCGACCTCGTGGATCTGGGCTGGGTTCCGTTGATCGAAAGAGTACTCTAGGTCCTCTTCCAAATAGCGCAATCGGCTTTTCTTCCATCTCGCTATCCGAGGCGCGAAGTGTTTGGTCGTCGTCGTGCTCGTGTATGGACGTTTCCCCCGCCTCGTATTTGTACCCAGTCCATTCACTCTCATCGTCTCCTTTCAAGGTACTGACGGTAGACCTTGCTGGGCTTCCACGACTACTTGTTCGAAACTACGTTAGGTGTCCGAAGTGAGACGAGATGGACAGCGTACGGAAGATGTGAACCCTTGAATGGCGTACCCAGACGCCTTATGGGAGTTTTTTTGCGTATCCTCGACTTTTTAGGGGTTTGAGGGGCGGTCGACATGTTTTGACTGGTGTGCCCCACCTTGAACCTCGCAACATTGTTCCGTGAGACGCGGCGGAATAGCAACTAGCAGGTTTGCCAATCAAATCAACGACGAGAACACGGGCCATTTCAATGGCAGTCTCATCTCGAGACGAGTTTACGTAAACCAGCTAATACGGGCAGCACGCTACGCTCATTCAAAGCAGAAGTCACGTAGAGGATCTGTTCTTCCATCTTCGTTGCATTCAACGACTCCAGTGGGTCACAAGCCAGAACGTTATTGCCGTGCCACGCTCCTTGACTTCTGTAACAAGGATGTACACAATTAACGTCGGAGCATAAGCGCTTGGGTGAGTCGGACTCGGCTTTCATGCGCTTGCGAACCTTGGACCGCACCTTCTCACGTTAGTCACGGATCTAGGTTCAGCGAGACAACCTTTTTGATCCCCTCTTTCATTTCTCTAGGACTATGCCACCTTATGAAAACACCAAACCACATTTGGGCATTCATGGCCGTTGGCGTCAAACCAGAACATGGCTCTACGCAACTTGGTCTCTAAATTCGGTACGTTCAAGTCTTTCTCGATATATATTCAACCCTTTGGACGTCTTATTCTACTATATACGCAGAAGAGATCTTGCTTGGCAACCCGACTCCCGCCAGAGATTCTCCTAGACATATTCGAGTATCTTCCTCGGCACGGCCCCAAATACTGGTCTGGAATAGATGACCCAGCTACCGTCACCTGGAACATTGCCCTTGTCTGTCGGGGTTGGCACGGAGCAGCTACAGAGTTCCTCTACCACTCCATCTGTCTCACGACAGCCAAGTCGGTGCAGGGACTTTGCCGGACACTTCAGATACAACCCAGCCTCCGCTCTCTGATCAAGGTCATCACCTTGCCCACTCGAGGTCCTGGGCGAATTCCATCACCGATAGTAACCATCTTCGCTCGGGTCATCAACATGATTGACTCATTGGAGAGGGTCGATAGCCCTGTAGACTATCTACCATCTGGCACCTATGAGGGTTGGACCGGGTCGGAAGAGGTGTTCCCTCTTGCACCAGGAAAGCATCGCAACATATCTCACCTGGCTATTTTCGGAGACAATTATCATAAAGGAAGATTTGATCGGCAAGTTACGTCCTTTCATAACCTTCGGGTCTTAGAGTTGAGCGCCATCCGATTGAGCTCCCCCGTGGACCCGCAGACGACACCAATTCTCAATTCTTTGGAACGGATCATAATCTCCTACTTCAACAATCTACCATACCTGGACGAATGGCTGTTGGCATGCCCTCGCTTACGAGTGGTGGATCTCATCCGTCTGCCCGCGCCTAACCCGGTGCCCAAGATTCTTGCATGCGGAAGAATTACCCACATGGGTATCTCAGAGTGTTGGCAGTGGTCTGAAGAGTCGACGCGCTGGTTCAGAACCTACACACGATTCAAGAGCCTCGACATATCAAAGGATACTCTCCTCTGTCATCTAGACAAATTCCCGCGTCCCCTGGACACCATGCGTATACGATTCAGGACGTCGGAACATCTGCCACCAGCGCAACTTCAGCAGCACTTTGAAGCGAACCCTGGCCTCAAGAACCTCATACTCCGGTTTGATGAGGCAAACGAGCGTATGGTATACCTCAAGTCCGATTTTATCTTGGTTTGTAATCAGCATGAGGTAGCCATCTCGTTTGAGATTTCCTCATTTGTTGAGCGATCCAGTGAGTATGGCGCGAACGACTTGACCAAGGCTAACTTTGTGAAGATGTTTCGGTATATTACCCCCAAACACGTTGGAGAGAGCTGCGGAAGACGCTGAAGAAGCCGCTTGACCGACGATCTGAAATAGAACGTATCGTTGATACGTGGGATCACCCGTTCAAGTGAAAGCCGGCAGTCCAATCCCAGGTCGGCGCGAATTTCGGTTGGTCACAAGTAGGCATTAGCCGAGTCGCTGATCAAGACACACGACGCCTCCTCGACGACGTCACCACAACACTTAAGCGCCTATTTAGATCATGGAGATAAGAATGCGCCTATATAACACACCTTTGCATCCGTTTCAGACGGTGAACGTTTCACCATGACCGGATTCGTAGGAAAGACTGCACTCGTCACAGGCGCAAGGGGCATCGCTGAAGCCGTACGTCCCATCCGACCAATCCAGGGCCTCGAACTGATAATTAGTCCAGATTGCCAAACATCTCTTCGCACTCGGTATCAATCTCATCATTATCTCGCAATCCGACTCGTGTGAAAAGCTCGCAGGTTCCTTGCGAAGCGCAGCGCCTGCTGCTGCTGCAGGTGCAGCTGCAAAGCCAAATGCAGTAGAGAGTACGACGCAGCAGATCAAGGACCTCTTGCACATCAAGTCACGCACGACGTCAAACTATGCAAACAGGGCTGTTGCGATCCGTGCAGATCTGTCGAGCGTCACCGCGGCAAATGAAGTCACGGCCAAAGCGCTCGAGGCGGCTAAAACGTTTGAAGATGCTGATGGCAAGATTGACTACTTGATCCTTTGCGGTGGTATCATGCCAATGGCGACACTTGAAAAGGTGGATGAAAAGACGTGGAACCAGGTCTTCAACGTCAATGTCGTTGGACCAGTGTTCCTTACCAAGGCGCGTCGAATGCCCTGCTTGACTATAGAGGGCTTACTATAGTTCTCAGGCGCTCGCTCCACATCTCGGAAACGATGGACGAATCATCTTCTTCTCTAGCTCGCTCACCATCGCCAGCTTCTTGAATGCAGGCTATCTCACTTATGTAGCATCCAAGGGTAAGTCTTCGTCTCATCTCATGCGCCACCGTCCTGACCTTACTAGGTGCCATTGAGCAAACTGCACGCGCCCTCGCAAAGGATGAAGCGCTTACCTCTCGCGGAATCTCCACGACAATTATCAGCCCAGGACCTACCGAAACTGAACTCTTCACCACTGGCAAGTCAAGCGATGTCATGAATACGATGAAGCAGGCGAATCCGTACAAGAAGCTCGGCGACCCCAAGGACATTGCACTCGCAGTTGAAGGCATCCTCGTGAGCGGAAAATGGCTCAACGGGTCCAATATCAGAGCGAACGGAGGCTCTGCGGTCTAGGCAATTTGCAGACGTATGTAGAACAAAAAGTAGCAATTGAATCAAACGAGAATCAGTCGTACTTTGGCAAGCGGTATATTGAAACAAAGAAAAGAACAAGAAAAGAAAAGAAAGTTTGAGCATTCCCGTCATCGATTGTTCCACCAATCCGGAGGCGCAGCACTTCGACCACCCGGATTCGTCCCACCAATCCCTCGTCCACGTACACTTGGATTCCGACCGAATCTAGTCTGTTCATCTACACTAAACCCACCACCGCGACCGCCGCGGGTGTTCTCCTCGCGAAGCAGCGATGTCGAAGCATTGGCATTGGAGTATGAATTTGCAACGAGAGATCCACCTCCTGCACCAGCTTTCCCTCTGCCACTACCGTTAGGTCCATAGCTCCGACGAGACGTTATTGGCTCTTCGTCCCGGTCAATCTCGTAGCGAGGACGAGGTGTGAATGAAATGTCGCTCAACGTCGGGCTGTATCGTCCTCCACCACCGTCTTGACTGTACGTATAGTTGGAGACGCTAAAACGACCCGTGATACGCTGCTGTTTCTTGTACGCCATGGATGGCCGTGCGACATCCTATACTCGATAAATACTCACAAAAGACGGATGAGAAAAGGAAAGACTGACCTCTGATCTGTTGCGCAAATGCGCATTCGGGCCATACCAAACTGATGCATCGGCGGTCCTCTTCGCGGAGCAGGAGGAGATGGGAGGCGCTCTCGCGCATCCCACTCTTGATCCAAACTCAGCCTCGAAAACGCCCGACCACGCTGTTCAATATGGCGCTCTCCATCGACCCAAACCCTCGCCTGTTCCGGCTGTCGAATCTGAGAAGACGGACCAGGACCATCGAAACCACTTCCGCGCCCACTTCCCCCGCGCCCTTGCTCTGCACCAAAGCCCCGTGGTTGTCCCGTATTAAGCCCGACTGTGACCAATCCGCCAACGGGTGAATCCTGAGGCTGCTGCATCGGGAGAGCAGGAGTTGGAGGTTCAGGATCCGGGTTGCGAACGACAAAACGTTTGATACCGACCTGACCACCGAAACCTAACCGTGAAGGCTTCTTCTCCTCGTCCTTTGACACGTGCACAATCGCGACGCTCTCTGGGTCGACTGCCGTTCGACCACTATCGCGCGAGTCTACGCGATTGAGGTCGCCAGCTACGGAGCGCCGTTTTGTGCTCTTGAAGCGGGAGAGAAGAGAGGCGGGACTGATAAACGAAAACTTGTCGTCGGAGCTGTCCGCCTCTTGTTTGAGCATCCGTCGGTAATAGACGATTCCACCGATGAGTAATGCGACGAGAACGACAATGGTGATGACAATTCCAGCGATAAGTCCAGTGTTTGGTTGCCCTGGCGGTGGGGCGACTGCTGTTGGAACTGATTCCGGAGTGCCTCGAATGGTCCCAACAGTGCCAGAGCCAAACACTCGAAACGCATCAATGGTGAGTGCGCCTCCTCCTGCACCGAGCTTTGTAATGACGAGTTTGTGAGGACCAGTGGTGAGCTCCGATTCGTAAAACTACACCCCGTTAGATCCGTCAAAAGTGGACGTGGCGAGAACTTACCAAGGTAGAGGACGGAACAAAGTTTGGGGTTCGCGCCTTCATGTTGACGGCAGGCTTGTTGTCCATTTGCACAGAGTACTCAGTCGTGTTCGCGCCCACACCACCGACAACCTGTATGCCTTCGCCAACGAAATTGAGAGTAACGCTCGCGCCTTGTGAGAACGTTTCATGCTGTAAAAATCGATTAGGGAGGGTCATGAACGTGAGAAGATACGTACGACTGTATCGCGAATAAAGTCCGTGTCCACAGCACCATCGCTGGTAGTTGCCCAGTTTCCAGAATATGTCACTTCGTTCGTCCCGTTCCCTATTCGTGCATCGTCCACCAGCGTCGTAGGCACTTTGCCGTCCTTTCGTCCGGCCAAGCTCTCCACAATGAGCGCGTCAATGTCAAGAAGGGTTTGAGCCTTGTTGACAATCTTGACAGTGTGTTTCCCAAATGTTAGATTGCGTGCTGTTGCGATCCGAGATTGGAAGACGGTGGTCTGGGAAGACGCCGTGGCGCTGATGGTCTTGTTGTCGACCTCAACTTCGAATGCGCCGTGCGTAGATGTCTTTGAGCCGACGACTGTGATACCGGTTCCTGTGCGACGGTCAACGTACAGAGAGAGGACGGCGCGAACACGTACCGACGAAACTAAACGAAGCAGTCGCTCCGACACGGTTGGTAATATGATAGGATGACTGGATATATCGCTTGTTTCCAGTTTGAGCTACGACATACGACCTCGGTGGAATGGGCTTACCTCGATATTTGGGTCTGTCTCGACGTCGCTGTTCCAGGCATTTGCGGGGTCATACGTAATTAGAGGAGATGAATCGTCGACTGTGATATAAAGCGAGTTTAGCAAACATCCCATTTTGCGTCATGAGATACATACTGGTAAAGTTGTAGCGTCCGAGTTGGTTTGATGACATGTTGATGCGCGTTGAAGATGCCCAAAAGATAAAAAGTTATAAAGAGAGTCTTGATGAAGTATGAAAGATGAAGCCGGCGAGCAGAACCAGCCGCGAGCGACCGGACAATCGAATGAAAAGTAAATAAAAGTGCCCTCAAAAAGAGCCGGCCTTCGAGGCCGCAGAAAGAGAAAGAAAGAAGAAAGGGAAAGAAGAAAGGAGCGCTTGCAGGAGGGTCTTGTTTATGTCCTGATGTCGCAGTGTCCAAGTAGCATTGATGGGAATGGGCAGTGGGCGGTGCCGGGACGAGCACAGCGAGGCGCTCGTTGCTATAATGGGTGCCACAAGTGAAGACGTTATGAGGATCATTTGATCGGACTTTCAGGCTTTGTTATTCCCGATGCCCGCGAGTCCAGACTGTCGGTCATAGATTTCATGGCCTTGGGCTCCTCGTCAGATTAAGGAACACTATCATTTATGATATTTGAGAGCCATTTGAGCGTGGTTCAAGAACAATGTAGGCGGGCTACAACATGGTCGGGTCTGAGTGGGTAAACAAAGTACCAAGGACGTACTTGCGTTGCTCAATGGATCGCGGGCGGGATACGACTCAAGCCTGAACCCGGAACGAGGAGAATAGGAACCACTTTGCCGTCCTGTACTGACATTATAATTCCATAGATGTCGGTCAACCCTCAAATGCTGCAACTTTCTCCGTGCTAAGACTGTCAACTTGTCAACACCCTACGTGATTGGTGCACAAAGCATCGTACTTGAGGTGCCCTGGCCGTCCTCACCTGCCTTACCTGGACTACTATTGCTTCATCAATATTGGTGGTGAGTTCCATTTATAGGTCCGAGACTAACAGCACAGCCGCTGCGGATAATCTATACAAGGAGGACAGACGCTGAACGCATCTTGGAACCATCCGCTTTCAAGATGCCAACCCAAAAAGTAAACAAGACTAGTAGACAACATACGGAGATGAATTCATCTGAATCTTCGTCATCCAAGAAGGATCAACTCCACACGACAGTCAACTTTGGCCTTGACTTCGTGGCGAATATAGCCGAGGGTGCAGATGTACTTGCTCCTCTCAAAGCCGCCAGTCGAGCAACCAAATCGATCCTTGAACTCATGCAGGCGAGTTGACGAATTGCCACCACGCCTCTTCAGCTAATGACAACGATAGGCGATAGACAACAGCCAAGAAGACTGGGTCGACCTAGTACGACGTCTAGAAGGATACACCTCCACACTCAAGGAACAGATCACACTGTTTGAAACATATTCTCTAGAGGATAGAACCATCAACGAGGCGCTTCGTAGGTCGCTCATCCATTACTCCGAGTACGTGAACAGTACGGATCTTTTCAATACTAATTGTTGTAGATTTTTGAAAAATATGCATACTACCGTCGTTGGTCTGAAGGAGAAACGCGACCGTAGCAAACTAAGCTTCTTTAAAGCGATCGGAAAGGTGAAAATCGATGCAGAAGAGATTCGGAAATTCAACCGGGATATCGAGGATAGGCACAGGCAATTCATGGTGCGCACGACGTCTGCCTTATTTGCACGCTCACTCTAGATACAGAACGCGTTGGGTGTTCTGATCGCACTACGAGTCCAAGCCGTAGAGCAAAAAAGTAAGTTAGAATTCCGCCAGGAACTCTCGTTTACTATTTCCAGTCGACGCCGCTACTATTCTCCAGCTGCCGACCGTAGCTTTCGACGCGTCGTCAGTCCATAATACGTGTCTGAACGGAACTCGCGAGACAGTTCTTCAGATGATCTCGCGTTGGAGCGATGATGATACGTCGGACAAGCCTATCTTTTGGCTCTGCGACATAGCCGGCTCTGGGAAATCCACCGTTGCCATGTCCGCATTGGAAAAATGGCGAGAGAAGGGAATGCTGGGTGGCCGATTCTTCTTCTCCATAGCAAGTAACGAAAGGTCTTCCACCGACAGGTTCTGCTCGACAATAGCAAGGAACCTTGTGCACTACATCCCCGAGCTCACATCCTCTATTGCGGAGGCTGTGAAGAGGAACCCTTCTTTCATGCAAAGCTCGCTTGAGGAACAGTTCAAGATGTTCGTTACTGGTCCTCTCCATAGTCGGCAAGAGGCCGTCATCATTGTTGTTGACGCTGTTGACGAATGCAAGTCCGGATCACAGCGAAGAAAACTTCTCGAAACCCTTTCTACGGCCGTTCGAGAATGCAAGAAGATAAAGATATTCATGACCAGCCGGCCGGATCCTGTCATAGAGGCGGTATTAGGGTCACTGGCAATCAAAGCTAAGCTGGAAGACCGCCTCCATGATGTCAAATATCGTGATAATGTGGACGACATCGCGATATATGTGAACCAATCACTAGATGGACTACTCTCCGTCGACAAGAAGCAGCGATTGGTCGAGAAAGCCGATGGGTTATTCATCTGGGCGAGCACCGCATGCCAGATGCTCACTAGTGACACCAGTTTAAGCTCACCTGAGGACATATATGAACGTCTAATTTCCATGGACGATAGTGGTGTGATAGACGACGTATACGACCTCGTCTTCGAGCGTACAGACCCTCGACACTACACTATCTTGTGTGCAACGCTCGCTGCTTCTTGCTGCGTTTGAGCCTTTGACCATCAACGATTTGGATGATCTCTTGAAGCACATCAGAGTACGCGGAAGTGCCAGTGCGATAGTCCAGAGTTTGGGAAGCGTACTCACGAAGGATTCGACTACAAATCTTATCCAATTCCGGCACCCTACCCTCGTAGAGTATCTTGGACGCTGTTGCTCCATTGCTCCTATTCCCAATAAGTGCAAAAGAATCTATATTGATATCGCCAATGCACATGGTCAAGCTGCATCGTGGTGCGTCAAATGCTTCAAGTCCCAAGCGGAAGGTCTCAAGTTCAATATATGTCAAATCGAGTCATCTTTCGACCTCAATAAAGAGATCCCCGATCTTGACACCAAGGTATCAACGTTCATTTCAAGACGTCTTCGATATGCCAGTTCTCATTGGCTATTCCACATCGCAGAGACGAATAACAACTGGAGATATACCCTCAAAGAAGAAGTTCAATGCATTATTCGATCTCCATACGTGCTATACTGGATGGAAGTTCTGAGCTTCACGGGAGGAATAGCACGAGCCATCACAGGTCTTCGAGCTGCTACTGGCCACATAGGAGTGAGTAAGCTACTCCGATGAATTCTCAACTTACTCAAAATGCAGCTAAAAGAGGATACTAAAACCAGTATGACCGAGGTACAAAGGTTTATTATGACCTTTTCGGTGCCTATTCAGGACAGTGCTCCGCATATCTATATCTCGGCTTTGCCATTTAGTCCTAAGAGTTCAATACTGCATAAAGATGCCCTGCATCAGTACCCAAATACTCTTACCGTGGTCCAAGGGCTTGACGACGAGTATCCTAGATTTCCCAGAAGTCTTCGAGGCCACCAAGGCCCGGTCCGGGCTGTGGCATTCTCGCCAGACGGATTAACCATTGCCTCTGGCTCGTACGACAGGACAATTCGATTATGGGATGCAACCACTGGTCAGCCACTGGGAGAGCCGCTCCAAGGCCATAGTGATTCAATCTGTGCTCTCGCATTTTCACCAGACGGTTCAAAAATTGCCTCTGGTTCGTGCGACAAGACGATTAGACTGTGGGACCCAGTCGCTGGTCAGGCTCTGCGAGAGCCACTCCGTAGTTATCGTGGGCGACCTGTGGCTATCGCATTCTCTCCAGATAGCTCACGTATTGTCTCTAGCTGGTCCGGAGAGGTAATTCAACTGTGGGATGCGGCCACGGGCCGATCTGTAGGAAAGCCACTGGAAGGTCACAAAGGTTGGATCTGGGCGATTGCATTCTCTCCGGACGGATCACAAATTGCCTCTGGCTCTTCCAACCAGACGATCAGATTGTGGGATGCGGCCACTGGGCACCCGCTCGGACAACCACTCCGGGGTCACAAAGATATAGTTATTGCTGTCGCCTTCTCACTTGACGGCTCGCAAGTCCTCTCTGTCTCTACTGATAATACTATCGGACTGTGGGATGCAGTGACCGGTCAATCACTGCGAAAATCAACTCTAGGTCGCGAGTGCTCATTCTGGGCAGTCGCATTCTCCCCCGACCGCTCGCGAATCGTGACTGGTTCACCCGACCAAACAGTTCGATTGTGGGATGCAACCACTGGTCAGCCATTGGGAGAACCGCTGCGAGGTCACGATGATGGAGTGATTACCGTCGCGTTCTCCCCGGAAGGTTCGCGAATAGTCTCTGGGTCGACAGACAAGATGATTAGATTGTGGGATGTGGTCACTGGCCAACCTTTGGGAGAGCCACCCCTAGGGCATGAAGATTGGGTCTGGGCCATCGCACTCTCACCAGACGGATTGAAGATCGCCTCTGGTTCGACGGACAAGACGATCCGGTTATGGAACGCGGTCACTGGAGAGCTGTTTGGAGAGCCGATCAGAGGCCACAATGATTCAATCTGTACCATCGCATTCTCTCCAGACGGGTCGCGGATCGTTACTGGGTCAGATGACAAGACGATTCAGTTGTGGGATTCGCGCACCGGTCATTCGTTGGGAGAGCCACTTCGAGGCCACGAATCTTCTGTTTGGGCTGTCGCATTTTCTCCAGACGGCTTGAGAATCGTTTCTGGTTCTCCTGATGAGACGATTCGAATGTGGGACGCGGTCACGGGACAATCCTTGGGAGAGCCAGCCCGTGGCCATAAAGGTGGGGCCCAGGCCGTCAGATTTTCTCCCAATGGTGCACAGATCGTCTCTGGATCATGGGACGGGACACTTCAACTTTGGGACCCTGCCTCTCTACGACCTTTGGGAGAGGCCCTAATAGGTCACGAAGACTCAGTATGGGCTCTTGAGTTCTCACCAGACGACTCGAGAATCGTTTCTGGCTCGTCTGACGCGACGATTAGATTGTGGGATGCGACCACCGGTCAGCCACTGGGAAGGGCCCTCCGCGGTCACAAAGGCACAGTTAATGCCGTTTCATTCTCGCCAGACGGCTCGCGCATTATATCTGGCTCTCATGATAGCACAATCAGATTGTGGGATGCAGTCACTGGTCAGTTGCTGGGAGAGCCACTCCGGGGTCATGAAGCCTCGGTCCGGGTCGTCGCCTTCTTGCCAGACGGTGTAAGAATTATCTCTGGCTCGGATGACAATACGGTTCGGGTATGGAATACGGGGTCTTGTAAGGAGCTTTCCTTAATCGTGTAATCTGTTCTAACAAAGTTAGCAGCTGCACATGGGAATCACTCTAGCCACGATGGCATAGAGCCTATGCATCCTAGTTCAAGGGATATTTTAGGCGGGATTGCTCTTGATGTCCTTGTCCCTGGATTCGACCAGTGTACACTTTTGCAAGATGGCTGGGTTCAATCTTTGGGTAAGCGTCTCTTCTGGGTACCACCAGACAATCGACACGGACTGGAGTACCCGCGCCTTCTTCTGACCATGCCGACGTCGAGTTCGTTCCGTGCGACCAGCCTTGATTTCACTCGGTTTCAATGTGGAGCCTCTTGGACAAAAGTTCGAGCAAATTTTAGCTAGCATTCTGTTCCAATCGATATTACCACCTTTTGCCAGTCAACCTGTCCGCGTATTGAATCAGCATATTGTATACTGTAGCTTATCAGGATGATCTTGTTCCATTCCATTTATAGGTCTGAGACTGACAGCACAGCCGCTACGGATAATCTATCCAAGGGGGACAGACGCTGAACGCATCTTGGAACCATCCGCTTTCAAGATGTCAACCCAAAAAGTAAACAAGACTAGTAGACAACATACGGAGATGAATTCATCTGAGTCTTCGTCATCCAAGAAGGATCAACTCTACACAGCAGTCAACTTTGGCCTTGACTTCGTGGCGAATGTAGCCGAGGGGGCAGATGTACTCGCTCCTCTAAAGGCAGCCTGTCGATCAACCAAATCAATCCTTGACCTCATGCAGGCGAGTTGGCAAATTGCCGCTGTACACTCTCATCTAAGAACAATGATAGGCGATAGATAGCAACCAAGAGGACTGGGTTGACCTAGGACGACGTTTAAAAGGCTACATCTCCACACTCAAGGAGCAGGCCACATTGTTTGAAACATACTCTCCAGAGGATAGAATCATCAATGGGGCGCTTCAGGCGTCGCTCATTCATTACTCCGAGTATGTGAGCAATACGACCCGTTCCGGCTCTCTAATGGATCCAGTCTTCTTAAAAATATGCACACCACCGTCGAGGGTCTGAAGGCTAAACGCGGCGGTAGCAAACTAGGATCCTTTAAAGCGATTGGAAAGGTGAAAATCAGTGCCGAAGAAATTCGAAAGTTCAACCGAGACATAGAAGACAGGCATAGGCAATTCATGGTGCGCGCATGTCGTCTGTTGTATTCGTGCACTCACCATAGAAACAGAACGCGTTGGGTGTTTTGATCGCATTACGTGTCCAAGCCGTCGAGCGGAAAAGTAAGTTGGTTTTTCAGGAACCCTCGCTTACTGTCTTCAGTTGATGCCGCTACTATATTCCAGCTGCCAACTGTAGCGTTCGACGCTTCCTCAATCCATAATACGTGTCTGAATGGAACTCGCAAGGCTGTTCTCCAGATGATATCGAGCTGGGCCGACGATGATACATCGGAGAAGCCCATATTTTGGCTCTGCGACATAGCCGGCTCCGGGAAATCCACCGTTGCCATGTCCGCAGTGGAAAAATGGAGAGAAGAGGGAGTCTTGGGTGGTCAATTCTTCTTTTCCATAGCAAGCAACGAAAGATCCACTACCGACAAATTCTGCTCGACCATAGCAAGGGACCTTGTCCATTACATCCCTGATCTCATATCACCCGTTGCTGAGGCCGTGAAGCAGAACCCTTCCTTTATGCGAAGCTCTCTTGACGAGCAATTCAAGATACTCGTCACCAGTCCTCTCCGTAGTCGGAAACAGCGCGTAGTCGTCGTAGTTGACGCTGTTGACGAATGCAAGTCTGTATCGGAGCGACGAAAACTTCTCCAGGTTCTTTCTATGGCTGTTCAAGAGATCAGAACCTTCAAGATATTTATCACCAGTCGGCCAGACCCAATAATCGAGGCTGCTTTGCAACCGCTCTCGATCAAAGCAGAGCTAAAGGACCGTCTCCATGATGTCAACCATCACGACAACATCGATGACATCGCGGCCTACGTACATCAGTCCCTAAATGGGCTCATATCGCAGGACAAGAGGGAGCGAATCATCGAAAAGGCAAATGGCTTGTTCATTTGGGCAAGCACCGCATGCCGAATGCTTCGGGACGAAACAACGTTGGACCTCCCTGAGATTATATATGATCGCCTGATCTCAGTGGACAAGAGTGGAGAGATAGACGACGTATATAGGCTCATCTTTGAGCGCATAGACGCAAGATCCCGCACTACGATGTGTAGCATGCTCGCTTTGCTCCTTGTAGCATTTGAGCCGCTCACCGTCGACGACTTGGAGGACCTTCTTAAGCACGCTGGAATAGGAGGAAGTGTCAAGGCGTTGGTACAGAATCTCGGAAGCGTGCTTAGCGAAGATCAAACTACTAAGCTGATACACTTTCGTCACCCCACTCTTGTTGAGTACCTTCGACGCTGCTCCGTCGCAAAAGACGTCAAGATTCCAAACCAGATATACATTAACGTCGGCGATACGCACGGTCAAGCGGCCTCGTGGTGCTTGAAATGCTTCAAGTCACCAACCGAAGGTCTCAGATTCAACATGTGCCAAATCGAGACCTCCTTCTACCTCAATAAGGATATTTCAGACCTTGATCTCAGGATTCCGGCTTCCATTTCGAGAAAACTTCGCTATGCCAGTAGTCATTGGTTATTCCACTTGGCGGAAACCGATGATGGCTGGCGTTCCACACTCAACAACGAAATTCAGCGTGCTATCCAATCCCCATACGTGCTTTATTGGATGGAGATCCTGAGCCTCACCGGTGGGGTACCACGAGCGATATCCGGTCTTCAAGCCGTTACTAGCCATTTACGCGTGAGTAATGCATCAGGATAAAGCCCCGGTCTTACAAGATCCACAGATGGACGAGAGGATTAGGAGCCACATGACAGAGATTCGACGGTTCTTGATAGCATTTTCGGTGCCCATTCAAGACAGCGTTCCACACATCTATCTTTCTGCACTTCCTTTCACTCCTAGGAGCTCAATACTGCACAAAGAGGTTCTAATAGGGTATAAAAATACCCTATCTGTGTCTCAAGGGGTTGAGCCAACGTATCCAGAGTTTCCCAGAAGTATTCGAGGGCACAAAAGCACCGTCGATGCCATCGCCTTCTCACCAGATGGCTCCAAATTTATCTCAGGTTCGGGAGATAGGACGATCCAATTCTGGGATGCGTACACTGGCCAGCCATTAGGGGAGCCACTCCGAGGTCACGACAGTGCTATCACTGTCATCGTAGTGTCACCGGATGGCTCTCGAATCATCTCTGGTTCATACGATGGGACGATAAGCGTGTGGGACGCATTCACCGGGCACCCTCTTGGGACATTTCGAGGACATAAGGGCTCAGTCCGGGCTGTCGCATTCTCGTCTGGTGGCTCGCGAATTGTTTCCTGCTCCAGGAGGAATACAGTTAAAATATGGGATGCGTTCACCTTTCAGCTCTTGGGAGAGCCATTTCAAGGCTCCAAACGCCGGGTCTGGGCCGTCGCGTTTTCACCAGACGGCTCTCAAATCTTCTCTGGGCTGGATGATAAGACGATTGGGTCGTGGGATGCGCTCACAGGCCGGTCGTTAGGCGACCCACTCCGAGGTCACGATGACTTGGTCTACGTTATCGCATTCTCGCCAGATGGATCGCGAATCATCTCTGGATCGAATGACAAGGCAATTCGGATATGGGATGCAGTCACCCACCAACCGCTGGGAGAACCGCTCCGAGGTCACAATGGCTGGGTTAACGCCCTCGCATTCTCGCCAGACGGTTCACGAATTGTCTCTGGCTCATCTGATAGGACAATTCGATTGTGGGACTTCCATAATGCAAAGCCTTTGGGAAAGCCGCTCCATGGTCACGAATACTCGGTTCAGGCCGTCGTGTTCTCACCAGACGGCTCGCAAATAGTATCTGGCTCATCTGACGGGACGATCCGGTTATGGGATGTACTCACTGGACAGCCTCTGGGAGAGCCGCTCCAAGGTCATGAATGGTCGATCCGCTCCGTCGCTATTTCGCCCGACGGCTTGCGAATCGTCTCTGGTTCGAAAGGCGGCCCTATTCGATTGTGGGATACAGCAACAGGTCGGTTGTTAGGAGACTCACTCCACGGTCATACAGAAAGGGTTAATGCGGTCGCATTCTCACCAGATGGCTCAATCATCGCCTCTGGCTCGCATGACAAAATGATCATACTGTGGGATGCGGTCACGGGATGCCCTTTGGGAGAGCCACTTCGTGGTCATGACGGTGCTGTTCGGGCCATCTATTTCTCGCGAAACGGCTCGCGTATTGTCTCGGGCTCAGACGACAAAACAATTCGATTATGGGACTCCGCCACCGGAAACCCCTTGGGAGAGACACTCCGGGGTCATGAACACTCAATTCGCGCCATTGCCTTCTCGCCAGACGACTCACTCATAGTCTCTGGTTCAGAAGGCCACACATTGCAATTATGGGATGTTCACACCGGTCAGCTTTTAGGACAACCACTTCGAGGCCACCAAGGCTGGATCATGGCTGTTGGATTTTCGCCAGATGGCTTACAGATAGTCTCTGGCTCTGTCGACAATACAGTTCGGCTATGGGATAGAGCCACTGGGCAGCCATTAGGAGAGCCACTTCGAGGCCATGAAGGCGCAGTCATGGGTGTTGCGTTCTCTCCAGACGGGTCGTGCATAGCATCTGGCTCATGCGATAAGACGATTAGAATATGGGATTCAGTCACTAGACAGCTTCTACGACAGCCACTTAGGGGCCATGATGGATGGATCCGAGCGATATCATTCTCTCCAGACGGCTCACGAATCGTCTCTGGATCAGGTGACAATACTGTCCGACTATGGAGTACGAAGCCCGGTGAATACATCTCGACTACTCTGTGATATGATCTAACACATGTCAGCAGATTCGAATGGGAATGACACCAACCATGATAACAAAGATCTTGCACATTCAAAGTCTGGAAATACTCTAGATATCTTCTCGATTCGCATCCTCGTTCCCGGATTCAGTGGCTGCATACTTTCGCAGGATGGCTGGGTGCGATCTTTCGGCATGATTCTCTTCTGGGTACCTCCAGAAAACCGACATGGGCTCCAAAATCCGCATGCTTTGCTGACCATACCAACGTCGAGTCCGTTGCGAGTAACCAGGCTTGATTTCACCCGTTTCCAATGCGGGCCCTCTTGGACAAACGTTCGAGCAAATTTCAACTAGTATTCTGTTATGATTGGTATCGTTACTCGTATAATATGATCTATGTGGCAAAGGGGGTGATCTATGTTACATTCAAGAGTAGTGTTATCGTAAACAAGATGTTCAAAATCTCGGTCACGATGTCATATAACCTATCGTTGACCACTTTATGCAAACTTTGTGCGGTGGCAGGAGTGTAGACTATCTGCGACGACAATTTCTGTCAAAATCCACAAGTGACGCCGCGGAGGATTAGCAGCGCTCTAAACAACACAGCAGCTCCTTATTCGACGATACAAGTGTCGTCGTTGCTGCTAGAGCGTCATGGCGTCGTTTCTGCGGCCACCGCACAAGGGAGCAAGCTCGAGCAAGCCGTCTACGCCCACGAGTCGCAATGCACCACCTACAGCATTCCGACCCGATACTGCACCTGCGACGAGTACGCGTCGACCACGAGATGGAAATCTCTCCGTCGCTGCTGAACAAGAGAAGCTAGCTAACCGTAATTCGAGAGTGGGTGTCGACTTTGAAGGTGCACTAGCAAGCCAGAATACGTATAAACTCCAAGAAGGACGTGACTTTGCGACAATGGGCGAAGAGGAAGAGAGTCCCATCACCCCGCGAGATGCCTACGACGCTGTTCCGCCAATCGTCTACGGCCGTACAGGAGATTCTTCACGGCCAGGAACTGCAAATACAACTCGTAAACTCAAAAAGCCACGAAATTCGTCAAGTCCGAGTCAAAGTCCACATACGGGCCCGTCTGGGAGTCGTCCGAATGGCTCTCCGGCAAACTCTGCTAGGCCATCCATGTCGGATTACTCGTCTACGACAGGATCTCCAGCTCCCAGCAATCGAGACTTGCCAGACGACATGGAAGGGGACGGCGTGCTCGTCCCTGCCGTTCGTGGTCACACTCGCACGGCAGGCGAACACCGGCAAGAAGATTCAAAGAAGCGCAACTTGTTCCGTTCTGCTGCCACCGCCAGCAGTCCCGACCTCGGCACAATCGTACGCAAGAAGAGAAGCGCCCCTCCTCAGGTGCCTTCTCTCCCCACTCACCAGCACGACGACGACGACCAGGCTTATCCAAGTACAGACGTTGCTCCGAGTTCAATGGCAAACTGGGCGGCGACGCTCAGTGGTCGGAATAGGAGTATGAGCAAAGTCGAAGGAAAATCATCAAAGACCTTGCGAGCCAAGACGGGCAACTTTCTCCAAAAGGTCTGGTCGAATGCCGGCACAATACGGGAAAAACCGCGTCCTGGTGATGGGAGCACGCCCACAACACCTCATCGTACTCACTTTGGATCGCCGTTTGCAGATTCCCCTCCTGTCCCTTCCATTCCTCAAGAGTATCGATCAGGTCCAGCAAATGCGTCCGACATTTTTGCTCCCTCTGCCTATCACTCGCCGTCCACTGCAAAAACAACGCGCCGCGCATCGAAGCCTCTACCACCGATAGTCCGCTCAAACGCCAGCGACTCGAGTCATAATCACCAAGAGATGACCATCTCCCCAATCGACAATAGCACCGGTTCAGTTTCTTCTCACACGGAGGGACTCTTTGCCAGCCACTCACCTTCATCTGGCCCGTCTTTGGGTGCGTCTACTCCCTTTCTTCTATATCCAGCTCACAAGTTCTTAGGTCATAGCGTATCTCCCTCGAGGCGACCTTCGGATGTCGTTGCCCGGATCAAGGCTAATTCTAACGCCGAAGGAGGTCGACGGCGTAGGAGCATGAGTGTAGGAGATGCAGAGCAGTGGCACAAAACTCTCGACGTAAGCTCGTCCCCGACAAAAGTCAGATCATCGTCACCGCAGCCGCCACTGGTTTCCAACAATCTGCTTGGGCCAAATGAGCGCCCGGAGACCAAACGAACCATCTCTGATACCAGCACTCGTTCCTCGGCTACTGCAACGGCTAAGAAGGAGAGCTTGTCCATCTCAAAAGAATGGGAAAGCGCACTGAAAGGATGGGATAGCCAGATGGCGTCGTTGGAAATCAAGGATCCGTCCATGTCGCTTTCACCCGACTCGTTGGATCCTAGTCCCAAAGGCCGACCACGCTCTCGCACACAAGATCCAATTCCTATTCCACCAAGGTTGGATCTCCATCGATCCGTAAGCGTGTCAAACGGGACGACACGCGCGACTTCTGTGGGCTCACCGCCTGTCGGATTCAGGCTTAGCTCCAGTAGCAGTCTCAGTAAAGATAAGGACCCTGGTACCCCTTCCGTCTACTCTACCCCTCCGACAGGAACCAGCCCAAAGACTCCGCCTGCCGACACCCCGCCCTCACCGACCACGCCTCGACGTCCAACTTCTGCAACGCGCAATGTGATTCCATTCACCGGACCGATTATCATTGGTACTACACCAGCCGTCATTGGTCAAACAATCACCACAGTCAAAATACAGCGCGACCCTCCTTTGGCGTCGCCTGGCACGCCTTCTACATTTGCATCCGCCATATCGACTTCTTCCAGTCCTACATCTCCCGCAACGCCCCTTTCTGCCCAACGAACGTCTTCTTCCTCGAATCGCCCCAGTTCTCCTCAACTTGTCCCTCCCGTCTCACCTCGGTCCGCGACGTCGCTTCGCGTGTCGTCCCTTCGAAACACGGCTCGGCCCTCGCTTGCCGTCCTCGGTACACCATCGTCCAATAGTGGTGCGAACAGCGGCAGCCTTCAACCACCTTCTCGAACCGAATCGATGCCCCTCTCGTCCAACTCGTCGCCAAAGATTCGACTCAATTTTACGAGCCCGAGTCAGGAGAATTTGAGGGTTGGTGGTGGGATGGGTGGACGGAGTGGAGAGTTACGACGGATGAGCTACAATTCGAAAAATCCTGCGAGCGCGTCCGAACCTGCGCTCGTCCCTCCGAGCGGTGGAAATTCATTGAGTCCGGCTGATGACGGCCTCAAGACGATTCGCTTGATCACGTCTGGGTCCAAACTCGGTGGCCGGGCGGGTGAGATTGTAGGCGAGGCTGGTGAACTCATGTCCGCGACAAGACTTTCGAGTCCGACGAGTAGCGTGCGTCATGCATTCTCGACTGCGAGTGGGACGAGTATGGAGCGGAAGTAGTGGGAGTCGGGATGGGAGTGCGGCTGCGCTCAGTTCATCCAATCTTAGTGCACTGTCGCCTGAAGAGTTGGATCAGCGTGGCGAGGCGATTGCAAGTCGGATTTGGGCAGAGGATGAGACGTTTAAGAGCAAGGAAAAGTTTTCCGAGTGGCTTGGTGGACCGTGAGTTTTGATTTTTCTTGTGTCGTGGACTATGGGCTTATCGTATGCTAGGGATACCATCAACGCTATTTCCCGACGACATTATATGGATCATTTCGACTTTACGAATCTGCGTATCGATGTTGCTTTCCGGTGAGTATGATTGATCCTTGGACAGTCCAATACTGATGAGACTTTTAGACGACTTTGTGCAAAGCTGTACCTGCGAGGCGAATCTCAGGTCATTGATCGTATCCTCATCGAGTTTAGTCGTCGCTATTGGGAGCACAATCCAACCTCGATTCTGGGAAGCGCGAGTAGGTTTTACCATCACCGCGTCTGTCGTAGTTTGCTGACGAGAGATTGCAGGCAATGTCCATCAAGTCGTCTATTCGTTGCTCTTGCTGAACACTGATCTTCACGTCGCCGAGTTGGCTCATCATATGACCAAGCAACAATTTATCACCAATACCCTGAGCACTCTAAGTGCGCCCTCGCGGACATCATCCAATGCGGCTACTCCTGCACGATCAATGTCACCCATTCCGTTCGATCAAGATATGCAGCGCAAAGGGTCCGTTGACCCTTCGATTGGATCCGTCCTCCAGATCGACAAAGCAGATCGAACGCCGCCCATCTCGATGCAGAATAGTACGATGCGCATCAAGAGGAGTGGGAGCGTTACAAGTTGGAAAGGAAGTCTTTCGAGGGAACAGTCGGGAGTGTCGAGCACGTCTTCTGGACAAGTCGCCTTGTCCAATTCGACTGGACCTGGTTCTGGGTCTGGTGGTGTGACGGAGCCTTCGTCGTTGAATGGCTCGACGGTGTCGTTTCAGGACCCTGGTATGCGAAAACATTCGTCTGCGCAAGGCAGTGTCAGCTCGTTGCAATACGTTGCCAAGGCTTGGGAGGCCGAAGTGGAGAATTATCTCAAGGTATGGTCTTACTCGTACAAAAGCCGGCGCTGATCGGTATCTAGGACGTATACTTGGCTATCCGTTCGAACCAGATCCTTCAGCCAACGCTCTCGACTGGCGCCACGCTCGGTCGTGGTAATAGTCTGAGAGGGACGCCGGGAGGCTTGAAGAAGCTAAAGCAGCGTGAAAGTATCCTCGGGTTCAGCAGTATCAATGGGAGCAGTCTTAGCTTTGGTGGTCGGATCAGTCCTTCGCCAAGCTCGACGACGTCTATCAACGACAGTCTGGCTGCGAACGCAATCGCAGCTGCGCCCGTCATTGGCTTCGCCTCCAACCTTATCCAAACAATCATTGGCGAAGCGCAAGAAGACGACGTTCACAGTATTCATTCCGCGGCGTCTGGCTCTAGTGACGTGAGCATTACGGATGAAGAGCTTGCGTTACTTGGTGCTCCATGGGCGAAGGAAGGCATGCTCAGTCGAAAGGTGTACAACGAGAGCGTCGGAAAACGGGCCAAGAACAAAAATTGGCTAGACGTCTTTGTCGTCATCCAAAAGGGCCAGCTGAACATGTTTGTCTTTGGCGCCCACAACTCGTCGAGCAGTTCTGGTCCAAGAGGAGCGATGGGTGGTGGCAATTGGTTGAGCAATGCAACTAATGTCGGTGAACATATGCTGGCGCACTCGCTCGCGCATGTTCTCCCTCCGCCTGGTCTGACGAAGCGGCCGCATTGCTTCGTCTTGACTCTTGCCAACGGAATGTGCTTCTTTTTCCAGGCGGGCACCGAGGAACTTTGCAACGAGTGGGTGTCGACGTGCAACTATTGGGCTGCACGGCAGAGCAAGGAACCGCTCTCTGGAGGCGTGTCGAATATGGAGTATGGATGGAGTCGCGTTGAACCAGAGGCGCTTGCGGCGGAGCAAGAAGACACTGCCGCCACGCGTAGCTTCTCCACACTGAACCGGACAGATACAGACAACTTTAGTTTGGTCAGCTCGCGGAGCAAGATTGGCGGATTCCCGACGATGCGAGGACATCCACTCGCGGATCGGATCTTTATCAACGACTGGCGAGCTCCTGGACACTCGATGGTTGCGTCAGTGCATGATGAGGAGACCCAGTTAGAGGCGTTGCAGCGGCAGGCCGACAAGCTCGAGGCGGAGTTGCAAATTCACAATGATTTGCGTGGACCGATGATTGCTCTGGTATGCCTCTCTCTACTTGTTTGTGATGAGACTCATTCGCTCCGATAGTACCCACCAAAATCGAGTAACCTCACCAAAGCCATGACCAACTGGGAGGCCAAGTCGCAATACTTGCTTGCAGAGATTGTCAAGTACAAAAAGTACATCGAATCTCTTAAAGCCGCCATGAAGGAGCGTCTGCGAAGACGTGGTGAAAAGGCGTTGGAGCGAGCGTTGCAGTCGTCGAGCAACCTCGGTGCTGGAGCGGCCGATCGTAGCTTTGGCTTGCCTGACGAAGATTCGATTGCGGAAGATCAGGAGACCGAGACCGAGGTTGTGACACCCGGTGCGCATCGGCTTCAGTTCAAGACTTCGTCGGCCTAGGCGCATTTTCTCTCCTTCCTCGAACGTCGTTTAATCCGGGTACGCGTTTACGGATTCGTTCTTCCCATCCTCTTCTTGTCCTTGTAGCATCCATTTCCTCTCGGTGTCATTTGTGCGCTCGAGCGGTCAAATACCGCTCACGCTGTTCCTGTATATGACTACCCTAATGTTATATCACTCTATTTCGCAACTGATACCGGTCGGTGAGGCTGTTCAAAGGCGAACTCTCAGCTTCAACCGCATATCCTTGAAGCAAGTACAAGAGTGAATTTACAGATGGCAAATAAGTACATCCTCAGCCCAGGGGGGACCATCAAAATGCCCTTTGGCCGCAGCCTCATGAAGAGACTCTCAAGTGACATTCGGTCCGGGAGAAATTTTGGGAATAACCCAAACATAGAGGGTATTCTCATATGGTGAAAGCGTGTCGTCGTTAAAAGGTCCATCGACCAGGTGGGTATTGTTGGCCTGTTCGCCAAGCGGCTGCATGGACAGGATCTCCCATGGCTGAGAGGCCCACAGTCCTCTGAGGTGCGTCTGCACGTTCCTACATGACTGCTGACAGCAGGAGATGTTTCCCGATACAGGTATGTCTGATGGATATTTGAGTCCTTGTGGCGCTCCGGAGTTCTGAAGGCTTACCGACAGGGAATGGATCCTCGTGTTCGTCTTGGGATACGGTCACAACCGTATATAGTCTCACACCTGATTGGCCAGTTCGTGGTGCGACATTGAGGAAGTAGAGGCGGCAAAGGCCGTCGGGTATCCGCCCGTTTTGCTCGCCTAGCTTCCAGAACCGCTTACTGACACCACAGGGGCTCCCTTGTAGCTCGTACCAGAGCCTGAATGCCAGTGGACCGTCATGTTTCTTTTCGTAGACCATGGTCAGTCTTCGTCGAATCGAGGCGGCATTCGCAAAGCATCGTCCATCTGCCGTCCTAGGATGAGAGAGCATATAACAATGCCACTGTTTACTGACCAAGGGTCATAGGAGGATCTTGGTGGTCATCCATATTCAGCAAGGTAAAGGTATTCGTCCGTTGTCCTTGCGGAGTTGTGGCCACCTCGTCAGCGCGTTTCAGCTTTCGTGTAGACTTGTCAAAATCACTGGCTCTTGCTGACGACTCCTCTCCTCTGAGAGTTGTCGCCGTGTCACCCTGTCGGATCATGATCAGTCAAGGATATTTCGCCACTAGCCGTCTACTTGCGTCACCGATCATCGAACGAAGTCTCTCATGAGCGGTTCCGAGTATGTTGAATTCCTGATCTCTTCTATCTGCGGCTTGCTGGCTGTTCTCCGACGTTTGTGCAAGCGAGGACAGTGCCTCTGCCGTTTCAGCGATGATTTCAATCACTGGTTGTGCATCTGTTACTGAGTCCTCCGCGGTGCAGACCTGGTTCGGGCCCTTCGACCCGTCTTCCTGTCCAAAAAGGATCGATCTTGCCCTGTCGACCAACAATTTGGCCTGTGCGTGACCTTTTTGAGTATTCTTTCTCAATTTTCTGGAAGCTGTCTTGAAAGACCGTCGCATGAGGCCTTGCATCGACGGCATCTTCCTGTAATGATGGAGACGTTGCTCACTTTGTTTGGCCACCCTCGTTTGGCGCCAGCACCGGGACTCGTAGACCCAACGATCTGACGTTTGTAGATTGTCTAGAATGGCATCTGCGAGTACAACAAATGCAGGTTGGTTATAGACTGCTACCTCCATATCGATCTTAGGTTGACTTCGTTCCAACTGGCCTAGATGAATCAGAGATAGTAAGATCCCTTAGATCCGTTCTCGCTTCGCTAAATCGCCTTTAAATCTACAGTTTTGGACAACAAACCCTCCTCCCATCCCACCAGCGTTGCGTCTGTTAGCAACGCACGCTCAATGGGCGATCGATGCATCTCAGAAATCACGTCTATTTCCTCTCCAGCTTCTTCATTTGGCTCTAGCTTCTCAGCATTGTGTCTATCATTTGGCGAGCGAGCTGGACGGCGAGGGCTCGGACTCGGGCTCGGATACCGATATTGCCCTTGATCAAGTAGAAACGCTCAGTGGGCCAGTTCATTCTCTTTGATTCTGATGTGTGGTCATATTTACATTTCAACAGCATTTTGGACGATCTCGACGATATCATCGAAACCACCAACGTGAGGGGATCTGCTGAAGAACCCCAAGAGGTACAAGTGAGAATCGACACGCTATTTGAAAATCTTGCGTCCTTGAGGAGTTCAGCGGCAACTGCCGTCAGCAGCTCGCGAGCGCTATTCCAAGAGTTCAAGTATGCGGATTGGATTGATATCCGAGAGGACAATATCACAGCGGGTCCATCTAAGCGCCATGATAAAGTTATCGTTCAAGATGACACAATGGCAACATCGGTCGAAAGGTACCTCGTTTGTGACTTTCAGTCCCAGGCTCATTACTATATAGTCATAAAGAAGTAGTCGAAGCGCAAGTACCGAAGATCGAGCGATCGGTAAGTTATTGCGGTCGAAAATCCTCATATAATCGTCTTCGCTTACTTTACTCCCGCTCTCGCCCTGGTCCATGACGTCACTTCGCTCTTTTCGAACCGCTGCTTTTCCAATGATCATTGTCTTTGGTCCCCTAGCTTCTACTCAAGGATCGAGCACAAAACGCGATCGCACTGGATGTAGTCGCAAACACGGCCGAGGCGTCGGATATCCTCGCGCCTGTCAAGGCAGCCTGTAAAACAATAAAGTCGATCATTGACGTTAAGCAGGTAAGTACACGAACCTGCATAACGTCGCCTGATGGATGTCGTAGACCATCGACGATACCCAAGGAGAATGGAGTGACCTTGTACGCCGCCTGGAGGAATATATGCGGGCTATTGAGGGCCAAATCGACTCTCTTGAAAAGTATCCTCCAGAGGATAGGGTTGTCGACGGGGCTTTTAGCCAGTCACTAGTTCGTTATGTCGAGTGAGTCGGCACATCAACTCTGGTGCACTCGACTGATTGAGACAGACTTCTTGAGGATATTCACCGCGCCATCGTCAATGATGCGCATAAGCGACGCCACACCATCCGCAGTGTTTTTACGGCTATCAGAAAAGTGAAGAAGATCGACAACGAAATGATTCTAAAATTCAATCGAGAGATTAAAGGCCGACATAGGCAATTCACGGTGAGGGCGTCCGGTTATATAGTCAAGATCTCACCTGTGAAATAGGAGGTTTTGGATCTCTTCATAAGACATCGTGTTCATGTCATCGAACGGAACACCAAAATCACCAAGTCGCACGGTGAGCAAGGAGTTGTTCATAAGAGGCTCGCTAAAATATCCAAGTCGATGCATCTTTTCTATTCCAACTTCCGATGGTGACATTCGTCCCATCCTCGGTGCACA
Organism: Serendipita indica DSM 11827; assembly: GCA_910890315.1. Classification (NCBI taxonomy): domain Eukaryota; kingdom Fungi; phylum Basidiomycota; class Agaricomycetes; order Sebacinales; family Serendipitaceae; genus Serendipita; species Serendipita indica. Next base: position 2,228,822 of record CAJVGD010000042.1, read on the forward strand.
GCACCTGTCTACCAGGAACGCGCCAGGCTGTTCTTGAGACGATCTCACATTGGGCCGAGAACAGTACCTCGAATAACCCAATATTCTGGCTGTGCGACATTGCAGGTGCCGGAAAATCTACTGTCGCAATGACTGCAATGGAGTTATGGGAGAAGAAGGGAATTCTAGGTGGCCGATTCTTCTTCTCCATGTCGAGCAAGGACGCATCTACCACTGAGAAATTGTGCTCGACCATAGCAAGGGACCTTGTTCACTACATCCCCGAGCTCGCACCGCACGTTTCGCAGGCTGTGACACGAAATCCCTCTATCATGCGAGGATCCCTTGACGAGCAGTTTCAAACACTTGTCACTGGTCCCCTCCGGCACCGGCACCGGCACCGACAAGGGCGCATCATTCTAGTCATTGACGCAGTAGACGAATGCAAGTCTTCATCACAGCGCAAAAAACTTCTCGAGGCTCTGTCTACGGCCGTCCGAGGATGCAAAAATCTCAGGATATTCGTGACTAGTCGTCCAGACCCAGTCATCGAAACCGTTTTGGGATCGCTCTCGATCAAATCAAAGTTGGAGGACCGTCTTCATAGCCTCCGTCATCGCGATAATATCGATGACATTGCGATCTATGTGGGCCAAACACTGGATGGAGTGCTATCAAAGGACAAGATACAACGACTGGTTGAAAAAGCCAACGGGCTATTCATTTGGGCGAGCACTGCCTGCCGAATGCTCACAGATGAAGCCACTCTTAACTCCCCCGACAGTCTATATGACCGCTTGATCTCTCTGGATCAACGTGGAGCTATAGACAAGGTATATGACCTGATCTTCGAGCGAATAGATGAGGAATCCCATCCAGTGTTGTGTCAAATGTTCGCTTTACTTCTCGTAGCATTCGAGCCACTCACGATCGACGACATGGAGGACCTGATAAAGCATCTACGAGTCCCTGGAGCCGTCAGGGGCTTGATCAACAATTTCGGAAGCGTACTCAGTACAGAGCCAAGTACAAATTTCATCCAATTTCGTCATCCCACCCTCGTCGAGTATCTTCAACGGTGCTCCAACTCCCCAGCCGGCGGAAGCCATAAGAGAATCTATCTTGACGTCATCAATGCGCATGCTCAAGCTGCTTCGTGGTGTCTTCAACACCTCAAGTCGCGGACGGATGGTCTCAAGTTCAACATATGTCAAGTCGAGTCATCTTTCTACCTCAACAATCAGATCCCAGATCTTGATGAGAAAATATCCAAATTTATTCCGAGAAGACTTCGATATGCCAGCTCGCATTGGTTGTTCCATGTATCGGAAATGTACGACAAGAAGCCGTGCCCGCTCGAGAACGATGTTCGGTATATTGTTCAGAGTCCACAAGTGCTATATTGGATGGAGGTTCTCAGCTTCACGAGAAGCGTGCCACGAGCAATCGACGGTCTGCGCGTGCTCTCAGATAACATGGCAGTGAGTATTCTATCCCACGGGTACAAGCCGCTGAGATGGCATTTAGCTCACAGAAGACATAAAATGGCGGATCAATGATACCCTAAGGTGTTTGATAGCGTTTTTGGTGCCAGTTCAGGACAGTGCTCCACATATTTACATCTCAGCGCTTCCGTTTATGCCCAAAAGGTCTATTCTACGGATTGAAAGCCTAAGGGAGTATAGTGAGACGTTGAGGGTGACTGAAGGCCTTGAGGAGGTGTATCCTGGGTTCCCTGACAGTTTGCGAGGCCATACCAACTGGGTCACCACCGTCGCATTCTCGCCAGACGGCTCACGAATCGTCTCTGGCTCTGGAGACCAGACAATTCGACTTTGGGACGCAAAGACTGGTGAGCCGATGGGAAAGCCACTTAGAGGCCACACCAACTGGGTCACCGCCGTCGCATTCTCGCCAGACGGCTCACGAATCGTCTCTGGCTCGAGAGACCAGACAATTCGACTTTGGGACGCAAAGACTGGTGAGCCGGTAGGAGACCCACTCCGAGGCCACAGCCACTCGGTCAACGCCGTCGCATTCTCGCCAGACGGCTCACGAATCGTCTCTGGCTCTTACGACGAGACAATTCGACTTTGGGACGCAAAGACTGGTGAGCCGGTAGGAGACCCACTCCGAGGCCACAGCAATTCGGTCACCGCCGTCGCATTCTCGCCAGACGGCTCACGAATCGTCTCTGGCTCTTGGGACGAGACAATTCGACTTTGGGACGCAAAGACTGGTGAGCCGGTAGGAGACCCACTCCGAGGCCACAGCAATTCGGTCACCGCCGTCGCATTCTCGCCAGACGGCTCACGAATCGTCTCTGGCTCTTACGACGAGACAATTCGACTTTGGGACGCAAAGACTGGTGAGCCGGTAGGAGACCCACTCCGAGGCCACAGCAACTCGGTCGCCGCCGTCGCATTCTCGCCAGACGGCTCACGAATCGTCTCTGGCTCTTGGGACGAGACAATTCGACTTTGGGACGCAAAGACTGGTGAGCCGGTAGGAGACCCACTCCGAGGCCACAGCAACTCGGTCGCCGCCGTCGCATTCTCGCCAGACGGCTCACGAATCGTCTCTGGCTCTTGGGACGAGACAATTCGACTTTGGGACGCAAAGACTGGTGAGCCGGTAGGAGACCCACTCCGAGGCCACAGCAATTCGGTCACCGCCGTCGCATTCTCGCCAGACGGCTCACGAATCGTCTCTGGCTCGAGGGACCAGACAATTCGACTTTGGGACGCAAAGACTGGTGAGCCGGTAGGAGACCCACTCCGAGGCCACAGCAATTCGGTCACCGCCGTCGCATTCTCGCCAGACGGCTCACGAATCGTCTCTGGCTCTTGGGACCAGAAAATTCGACTTTGGGACGCAAAGACTGGTGAGCCGGTAGGAGACCCACTCCGAGGCCACAGCCACTCGGTCAACGCCGTCGCATTCTCGCCAGACGGCTCACGAATCGTCTCTGGCTCTTACGACGAGACAATTCGACTTTGGGACGCAAAGACTGGTGAGCCGGTAGGAGACCCACTCCGAGGCCACAGGTACTCGGTCAACGCCGTCGCATTCTCGCCAGACGGCTCACGAATCGTCTCTGGCTCTTACGACGAGACAATTCGACTTTGGGACGCAAAGACTGGTGAGCCGGTAGGAGACCCACTCCGAGGCCACGGGCACTCGGTCACCGCCGTCGCATTCTCGCCAGACGGCTCACGAATCGTCTCTGGCTCGAGGGACCAGACAATTCGACTTTGGGACGCAAAGACTGGTGAGCCGGTAGGAGACCCACTCCGAGGCCACGGGCACTCGGTCACCGCCGTCGCATTCTCGCCAGACGGCTCACGAATCGTCTCTGGCTCGAGGACCAGACAATTCGACTTTGGGACGCAAAGACTGGTGAGCCGGTAGGAGACCCACTCCGAGGCCACGGGCACTCGGTCACCGCCGTCGCATTCTCGCCAGACGGCTCACGAATCGTCTCTGGCTCGAGGGACCAGACAATTCGACTTTGGGACGCAAAGACTGGTGAGCCGGTAGGAGAGCCATACCAAGGCCACAGCGGCTCGGTCAACGCCGTCGCAATCTCTCAAGACGGCTCACAACTAGTCTCTGGTTCTGAAGACAACACCGTTCACCTTTGGGATGCGGATATTGTTCTACCGTCAAAACATTTATTCCAACACCGTGTCGACCAGGACAACGCTATGGCGTCGTTGCCGGGGAATTTAGCAAGCATATTGGGCTCAACGAGTGATATGGGTCCACTCTTTCCAGAAGCATTTGGTCCGTATAGTCTGTGTATGATGCCGATTTCAATGTTAACTCACGCGTATTACTAGATGGGGAGGACAGCCGCTTCCAAGAGACAGAGGGAACCCCCCAACGTACGGATGTCACCCAGGAAATGGATGGGATTCCTTTAAACACTCTTATTCCCGGCTTCAAACAGTGCTCACTTATGCACGATGGCTGGGTGAAATTGTCTGGTAGATTTCTCTTTTGGGTGCCACCAAACAATCGACATGGACTACAATATCCACAATCCCTTCTGATCATGCCGAAGACGAGTTCTCTTCGTGTCACCAAAATCGATTTCAGTCATTTTCAATGTGGCCACTCTTGGATCAAAGTTCGAAAAACTACCACCCGGTGAATCATTGTGATCGCCTCTGTATATACTATTCGACCTGGGCGATAATATAGTCATCTGTAGGAATGAGTAGCGGAGGACTGAGTTTTGTGTAGACGTAGAGATGTATATGTGGCCTTTAAGAGTGTTCTGAATCCTCTCCACGATATCTGCATGGTGGCACGGCGGGCGGGTGATTCTCTTAGACAAATATTGACTCTGCCATCCGCCAATGTCGTTGACTTCCTGCATATTGTCAGAATACCTAATATAGAGGCTTATCCGTACGCTGTTTTTAGGTAATGGTATCTATGGAGCTTAACGCTAACGACTCCACTGAGTTGAACCGGCTTCTGACTGACTACGATGACGTTGACTTCTCTTCTTGCAACTCTTCCTAGCCAGTCCCTGATCTCTTCTCCAATGTATATTCCGTCCTATTTCCCGAACAAGGCAATAGTCGCTCCACGGATGCTTTGTAGGCTCGGACGGCATTGCGTTTCTTGCCGAGGATACCAATTGGACTTCTCTGATTCTAATTACCTTGTCGCATGGCGGCTATACGCCGCGTCCTATAGAACTCTCGAGTTGCCCTTTGTCAGGATACTTTGTCGCTTCTGTGGGTTCAAGTCTTTCTCAGCCGCCTTGTACAAGGCGAGTTATCCTATGTATCTTACATTTACCACTCAGAGTCTTTCTAGACTTTTCCTTATGCCGTTATGCAGCTCACGCTCACTATCTCCCCTGTTCAGCTCGTAAACGTCGTACAAAGGATGACCATCGATAGACTAGTGGCACACCGACGTCATTAGACTTAGAAGCCAAACTGTGGAGCGGCCTTGAGAGCGCGACTCGGGTTATTTGAACTAAATCACAAATATGAAGAGACAAGTCACCCATGTATTTATATACTATTTGGTTCAACAGGGCTTATACCTCTGCCCCGGTATAACGGATAGCAATATTATCGAGGCCTGCTGCCGAGTCAGTGGTGTCGCACTACAGCTCGTCAATAGTCATGCGGTCTTTGAGGCAGAGGTGGAAGCTCCTGTCGGAAAACTAGAAAGTGCTTTGCAAGGCAATTGCCTTGTAAGGCACCTAATGAGACCCGTTCCAAGAGAGACCTTGTGAGCGGCAAATTGTCGTAGCTCTAAGAAAATGAGGAATTGTGAATATAGTGCTCTATATATGTGTCTTTCTGGTGTCTGTAGCGTTTCCACAACTAGCAAAGTGCGCCCAAAGCGTCGCACAAACGGATGCTGTGATTCGATAACTTGGCTCCCGCCACTATGAGCGCCGTGCAGCTGCTTGGCAGTAGCTCTGCCTTTACTGCAAAATATGGTACACGAATGCGGGAAGAAGCTTTAAAAAATGCCTCAAGACATGTGCTCTGAACCTCGAGCACAAACGCACTGCTTACGCGATTGGACGTGGTAGAACCGATGGCCTTTGAGTACGAAGGGATCAATACGAGGTAAATGAGCTCACGAATACCGTTTGAGGAGAACAGGAGCCACGAATAGCCCGGTAGTGCACCAATAACAGCGAACTAATGTTGCTGGTCCGATTCTGCAAGTATTCGGCCTGATTAAGAGGTTTATGGTTAATAGATACTATGCTTAGGCCTTTCACGGCCACATAGTCGACCTCCCGGTGACTATACACTGGATGGGCGAGGGTTTGTCTGCCCGCCCGCGCAGATAGTCATGTAGGTGCTCATCCCTCAATCGTTTCAAGCCTAAATGTCCTCTCAATAGTCACTGTATTAGCCTTGTAGTCCATTCCCAACCTTCTTCTGAAGCAAACACGCCCATCATGGAACGCTAGACTGGTCAACGGCGCCTATAATTGAAGAGAGGAGATATAGGGCATCAAATAATTGAGATTAGACGCCGCGCACGTTCATGGTGTGTGAATCATGCTCAGCGAGACTCAAATTGATTGTTTTCTCAGAACTTGACGTCAATTGGGAGGCATATACCTCGTAAGTCCTACCCTGTTGTCGAATAGAGGCCAATGCTCCCCAATTACGACGACGCCTGTACAGATTCGCTCGGTTCTTGCAGTGAACACTCTCGACCTCAAACCCATCTACCCCTTGGAACTCATCTCAATTCCTCGAATCGTGGAGTTTATCACAAACTCAACGTTCTATCCTATTCATACATTGCTTCAAAGACCAACCTTTGGCTCGACCTCAAGTCTTCCCCGCTTTCATTGTAATGTCAACTTCAGCCGTGTTCCAATCTCCCAAGGGCCTAAACTGACATGAGCGGGCTGTATACCACTACTTTGGCTCTGCCGTCGGGTTCCTTTTCCTACCAACACTTGTCGCTCTGCACTCATTCCTCTGGCACCCGATCAGCGCAACAATACCCCTCCTCTTTGATAAACGTATCTTGGATTCTAGGAACATCGGCTACCTGGACCACGAAACCAGACGCAACCACTTCAGAAACGTGCAAGAACGTCAGGAACAAGATTGCTACAGACCTTGTAGCTAACTTCGATAAGGGTAGGTCCACCCATTCTATCATCATCTCAATGCCATGCATTCCAATCGGTTGAGTTTGCAGTTGCCAAACAAAAGACAGGGTTACTCCTAGAGGTACGATCTCTGTCTATGCGCACAAATGTTGATCCCACTGTTTATTAGAACTATTGTTCATCTCCCTGTCGCTCCTGACATCTGGACAGTGTGTAACGGTTTGGTATCACTTCTTACGATCGAATTAATTTCATTATGCATCATATTTGCACGGTGAATAATTTCCATCGAAGTGTCATAGTGAAAAGAAAGGCATGTTACTCGAGACGCTGTCTACAGACAAGAGCTCTCGCTCTCAACTTCCGTGCTCTTCATAGCACGTTCCACATACGCAACCAACTTCCTCTTCAGCCACTTGTGCGACTTACCGCTTGCGGCTAATAGGTGCGCGACGACTTCAAAGGCAATGGGCTCTCGACCCGGGTTACCAACCACGGGAGACCACTGATGATCTTGCAAACGCTCGAGACTGATCAAAGGTTCTTCCATGTCATGGCTCGGAAGCTGCGTTATCTTGAGAAGCACCAACGCATCGCGCCAGATGTGGGGAATGGCTGACACCCGGTGTGACTTGCGAAATAGAAGATGGACAATGTGCCACGAGTCGGCGTCGTCCTCGTTCAGCTTCCCATTCTTGACCCGGATGCCGCAAGGCCTTGAAGTTGCATCCGTAATCCACTGCCGCTCGTTGCGGTCCCAAAGCTCCTGGACCATTTTTTTGGCCTTCACCTTGACCGGGTCGTCGGAGATGTTGTTTTGCAAAAGGAAGATTCGAATTTTTTGGAAGGTGTCCTCATGGAGTGGCAAACGAGGACGATATGCGCGGTATAGGCGTTCAAGATTCCCAAACATGGGACCTTGCATCGCAACGAGCTCGCTCCATGGGCTTGCAAGTTCGTCCATCGGATCAATTCTCCGTGGACCCCTTCGGGTGCGAAGGACTTGTAGATTAGGCGGGGGCGATGGAAGGGGTCTACCAGTTGGCGTTACTGACGTTTCTTGGATTGAAGTTGAGTATGGGGGAGGGGAAACATCTCGGGAAGGGGTGTTAGCCTTTGTCGTTGTATATTGTGACGCTGCCTTCAATCGACTGGCCTCTTGATATTTAGGCATTGTGCTCGAGGGAGAAGATTTACAACGTGCAAGTTTGGTTTCAGGTCCATCGCCTTATTAGATTTCTGCCGGATCGGATCCCGGTGTCTTCAAGGGCATGAGGGAGCCTCGAGTCAACACACCGAAAGACGGAGCGGAGAGCTGAGGGAAGCTTAGTAGCAAATTCCTAATGCAATGGCACAACTAATTTCATGCGATTAACAGGCCGGACCTGGGGGAGCGACTACAAGGGAGCATGAACTACAGGCGAAAAGGGAGGACTGGATGAGACCCAGAAACGGAGAAAGCCCACAGAATCCGACGGAGTGTCGCAACTCGGCTTCTTGGCCTCCTCGGATATCGATGGTAGTTATTCTTTTGTTTATCCGGTGGCCAAACCCTATGCCTCGCAACTTCGACCCGCTCCCTACCATCCGTCCAGACAATGTGCGTCCCCCCCCTGTCTTATAAGGCGACTCCTTGTTTTCTATCGCAGAGGTCTGTGGCTTTTTGTCCTCTTCGTCCTGGAGCTCATTGAAAGTCCCTATTGGCTGTGACGATACGCCCCCTTGCCTCCATTCACAGCGTCCTGGATCCTGAGAGGTACAAATCTTGCTCTATGAGGGCGTAGATAGTTGCCTGCAGCGGTACTAGATGACTCGATCAAACAGTACGTACATTTTTGCCGCGAAAATAACGAGACTCATACTTTGGCTATCACTGAAACGGGGCCCGGAACGACCTTAAAACAGTCTTTCTGACTAATATTTGATCTTTGGCTCCTTGATTGTGCAGCCGCCAAGGTTGCACTCGCTGTTTGAGGGATCTCTTCGTGGTGTCTGGTCATCCAACCGCACAAACCCAGTCGTCTCCCCTCCGCTGGCTCTCTCTACTTGTCGGGCGTCTCCCCTCGACCCGGCTTCTCTACTCGTCGGTCGTCTCCCCTCGACCTGACTCTTTCTTCCAGTCGGTCGTCTCCCCTCGACCTGGCTCTCTCTACCAATCGGTCGTCTCCCCTCGACCTGACTCTTTCTTCCAGTCGGTCGTCTCCCCTCGACCTGGCTTCTCTACCAGTGATCGTCTCCTCGATGAGTCGACTCGTTTCTCGACCTGATTTTCTTCCGGTCGTCTCCCTCGACCTGATCTTCCAGTCGAGTTCCTCGCCTTTTTCTTCTAGTCGGTCGTCTTCGACCTGGTCTTCTTTGATTTGGTCGTCTCCGAGTTGATCTTTTTCTTTGATCGGTTCTCCTCGACCTGAAGCTTCTTTCTTCGGTCGTCTGACCTCGACCTGACTCTTTTTGGTCGATTTTCTCCCTCGACCGGTCTCTTGATCGGTCGTCTCCTCGACCTGACTCTTCTTGGTCGGTCGTTCGCTCCGGACCTGGCTTTTACCAGTCGATTCTCTCGACCTTTCTGCTCGAGTCGATCGAGTCTTTGATTTGATTTTCTTCTTGACCGTTCTTTGATTTGATGCGCCGAGCTGAGTTGTTCTTTGACGAGCGGTCTCTCCTGGGTTGTCTCTTCGACCTGGCGATCTACTCTCGACTGTTCTTTCGACCTGACTTTTCCAGTCGGTCGTCTCCTCGGCCTGGCTTCTCTGCAGTCGTCTCCTCGACCTGGCTTCTCTACCAGTCGGTCGTCTCCCTCGACCTGAATTCTCTGGTTCGTCTCCCTCGACTGGCTTTCTGCTCGTCAGTCGTCTCCTCGACTGGCTCTTTCTTCCAGTCGGTCGTCTCCCTCGGCCTGGCTTCTCTACAGTCGGTCGTCTCCTCGACCTGGCTTTTCTTCCAGCCAATCGTCCAAGTGTTATCTACCACCAGCTGTCTTCCTCATCAAGCATCAGTCGGGCACTGGAGTTAGTTAGGGTTCTGACTTGTTCAACCGCAAGGTTGACAAGCGTAATCCTGATTCCGGCAGGTTTACCAACTGACATTCCAACCTCACCCCAGTCCCAGGACGGGCGACATATGATGCAGTCTGGGCTCATCGTTACGCATGTAATGGTTCCCTGGACACTACTACCAATCATCAATGTAAAATTTTCTGAACGCATGTATCATTACATAGAATAGCCACTGCGTAGGTCCTGACGGACCTATAAAAATCCGGAATAAAAACAAATTCAAGAAACTCGATGTTAATGAGAACAAGCCAGAGCGACCTGCCTCCTTATATATATGACCTCCAAAGCAGTGACGGCCACAGTTGACTTGATTCTATGGAGTAACAATAGTCCATGGCATGCGTTTACCAGCAAGCGTAGTACTATTCACAAGAGTCTAGTTTGTTATGTGCACTCGTCGGCTATATAAAATGACACCGGTTGGCTCCTGAAGAGCAACGATGCTGCTACTATGGGGGACATCAATATTACCGACCAGACTCTAGGACCTCACATACGCGCATTCATCACTTTTCTAGATTGGCCCACTTCGACGTTGTCTCGTCGTATTGCATCCCAGGCTGCAGATGAATTGGAGGACGGCTTGAGTGGATTTCAGGACACCTTGGTGCTGAATTCTGCTAGTGGACACGTCCTTCTCTGGTGATTATGCCCTCTGGAACTGTATACAGAGTCAGAGTCGAGGTGACCAACACGCTGGAACATACGTCTTCTGTTGTTCACACTCATGACAATTAAATGATGTAGGATGTGCTTTTGCCAAAAACCGACGTATCGCTGCCAAGCGTCCTGTCTGGTTTATCCCGAAATGACTGATCTTAGAAATGCTGCCGTAGGTTGTCTTGTAGGCTCGAAAGGATCGGGTGGCTTGTTGGTAGTAACTCTGTCATTGCCAGATAGGATTGGCCCGAGCCTCGTACGGACAAGACCCACTCGCAGCAAAGCTGAGTTTGTCTCTAAGATTATGTACACGATATATACTCACGTTTTGACAGAGATTTGTAATTTGCCGAGCCCTCGTACAAGAGCTCGGCACGGCGACTATACATATCCCACCATCGTTCAGTAAGACAAGCATGATGCGCATATGGGGATCCTAAATTCAGGTTATATTTGTAAGATTCGATTTGGTTATCAAATGCAGCACTTCTGCCTGACCATGATCAGCTTGTTCGAGGTGGTGTGCCTTTTTATCATTCGAACAATCATATTTCAAAATTCGTATGAAAGTTATCTCCTTCACTGGTCACGGCGATTCGCCTGCTTAATCCTGCAAATCTCGTACATTGCGCGCCAAGTGCTCTTCCAAGGCTGATAGCCTATTCGTGGCCGCTTCGATGACACCATTCAACCTGGCCATTGTATCCTCTACGACGCGAATTCTTCTTTCTTCATCGTCAATATTCGACGCTTCTAACAATACATCATGAGTTATTACGGGCTCGCAAAGGCGCTCTTACCTGAGGTCGGAGAGACAAGGGCCGAAACAGGTGTCAAAGGAGGAGCGGTGCCGGGATCGCTTGAGAGCACTGAAATCACTTCAAAATTGTCGATTTCATGAAAACCATCTTCTGAAGTACCAATCTGCTGTTCCTCGTCGTCAGCGCTCGATGCTATTATGGATGCTCTATGAGCCGTTGTGTGAACACAAAGAGACCGCGTACCTGAAGAATTCAAAGGGGCTAGAGCCGAATTAAGCATCAAGGTGGGTCCGGTATCAGAATTGCCTGAGGCCTCCACAACTGTGTCGACGTTCTCGATATCTTGACCAACTGGATGTGGTAACGTAACTTCGCCTGAAATGACAACAGGCATTGTATTGTCATCAATCTCCATCATAGACATAGCATCGACGCCGACATCCAGGGTATATGACATTGCGTCTTCGTCGACCTCGAGAGAGGTGACGCGAGGCCATGGAAAGTCGTATGAAATCTCCATTGCATCTGCATTATCTTGGGTAGTGTGAGAACCGACGGACATCATGTCGTTGCCGTATTGTGCGCCTGCGTTAGTGTGTCCAGAAGGTCTGAAAGATGGGGCTGGAATGGTTGGTGGTGCAGGCAGTCTCTCCTCTACGACATCATGATTGCATTCTTCAAGGCTAGACATGATTTCAATGCTTGAGAGTGGTTACAGATCTAAGAGAATCTCTGAATAGGTCAGACCATGTGGCATGGCAGCCAGATCCTATTGAGTGGCCTATTTCAAGTACGAATGCAACCATAGATACTTAGGAATCTCGGTTACCCCCTGCCTTCTGGGCGTCATCTGCGCGCACATTGGCTAGTAGTCTCTCAGCTTGGCGTCAATTATTTTCTCGTGTATAGTATTGGAATTATCATTCCTTGCCTCTAAGATTCATTAAATTCACTCTGGTTATCTCCTTTACCCCTCAATTTCTTGTTCAGCTCTCATAGACAACGTCTGTGACATGGTGGGAGAACCTATTAACTGTCAGCTATTGAATGGTGGTTGTGTGAGCAGGCCAATCTGTTGGACATGCTTACCCTCGCATTTATCGACGAGTCATACTGGCATGATAAGCTGAACATCTTTGCTCCATGGATAAAACACTACAGGCTTGAGTTCGACATGCATAATGTTGCAAACAATCGATGGTTGCTTCTCGTAAGAATATAGGTAAGCATCCACATCCTCACCCCAACTGGGTTGGTTCTCGGCGGGCTTATATGGCGTCACACAAATATATAAAGTTGGCTCCCATGAAGCATGCATGTCTCTCTTGAGGCGGAAAATATTGGTTATATATCCAGCTGATTTAAGTATCTCCCTACTGTGAATATCGGTTGCTGAGTAGTGGATGAGGTGCCGTGTGGCCTTTGATTCTTGCTGCAAACACTCGAATTTCAGACCTTCCCTCTCAAACCATGTGAATGTTTGGCACAGGGAGTATTGTATCTTTGCCGCATTAAGGGCAATCAGAGCAACTGCGTCCAGGGGAATGTTGCTTGGGGTCTCAGGAAGGCCAATCGCTGCTGATTTGATAGTATGTGTGGTATCGCCAGGCTTAATCTTGTGTTCAGCAAACCACTTGAGAGCGGGTAGGGAGGAGCTTTGCAGCAGCTGGCCCATGTTTGATAAACGACTCATTCGCCGATCAAACGACAGCTCAACCTCACCTTCAAATGTGAATGGTGTGCGGATCTAGTTTTTATCTGGTCTCACCTCGTTTGTTATTTGTATTTGTCCGTTGTATGAATCCATTATGGCGCTCAAATGCAAACGCCCACCAGTCTGGAACTGGTCCAAACCGAGAAAGAAAATCTGATAAATGAAGGAGATAGTGATGACTTGGCTTCATAAAGTCTTGAGGAAACGTGGTTTGCACTCCGTGGACATACTTGGTGCAGTGGTGGTGAAAATTGGCAATCATAGACTGAGTTAGCTGACGGGAGTAAGCAATTCGAATAATGATGACAAGGTGGATGAAATGTCGGAAATATTCTTGGTGTTCTTGGGGTGCATTGGCATTTCCCCAGTGTCGGCCTAGAGTCACAAGCAAGCCAAAGCAATAGATTATTCTCCACTGTGCAGCTTTCAACGTTCCATGGCTCTTGCTCCCGAGATTTGATGGCGGTTTATCATGTGCAAGATGTGCTGGGAAGACCATAAGAGCAAGATCTGCTCGAAGTTCCTGCTTGAGAATTGGGTTCAACTGTATTGATTCAAAACTTATCCAGGGTGTATACTTTGAACCTACTTTGGGTGATATTGTGTCTAGTTCTTTTAGCCTTTCCCCTTTAATCCCAGGTGGATGCCAGGCTCTAAGTTGAACAAGAGCATTGTTCTTTGAGAGAAATCCCTGGAGAAGGTTAGAAAGCGTTGGAAAAACATGTGACTGATAATACCTGATCTGGGTCTGTGAATAGCTTTCCCTGATCCAGCATCTAAGAACGTCAGATAAGACGCAAACAGTCCGTCAATTTCCTTACCCATTTTGCTAAATTGAACACTATTTCCTGTTTGGTGACACGATTTCCTTGGAAATTGAGATGCCACCATGGGAGCCCACATTGCCGGTAAAGCTGTATAAGGTGATTCTGCCGTTGTCTGAAAAGGCGATTTAAGTCCGAAATGGCGAACTCGGGCTGGTGAAGGATGCTTTCGCCAGGCAGTGCTTTCTCCCCGTCATCCTGATTGTCAGCTTCAGAGCTAGATTCGCTACTATTGTGATCACTCCCCAACTGTTCCTCTGGTGCGCTGTCCAGGCTGTCATCAAAGAGATATGCAGTACTGGGAAGGCCGCGGATTTCTCCAATGAGATGCCGGCAGTGCGGTTGAGCAATATTAGTGAGTATTGCATGGAATGGCTCAATAACAATCTGCTTTCGAACATCGAAATAAGGTAATCGGCTGAGTTCTGTGTATCGAAAGCCATAACGGTCAAAGATGGCTCGTTGAGCCTTCTCATTAGGTGCATCTCGCCATGCTAGAGTAATCTGCTGATACGCTTCCTGAGTGACCCCTCTTGCCCATCGAATCCTTTCTAGTTCATTGGTGAGCTGACTTCTTGGAAGACGACAGTGAGGGCAAAACCAACGATGACCAACACCCGCATAACCTCCAATTTTTCTTGCAGCAAGCTGATCAGCAGTAACTAGTGCAAGCATCGCTCGACACTTTGTATATCCGTTATTGTCAATGTCAATCCCAAAGGTATAGAGTATGTTCAAATCTTCAACAATTGGATAGAGGAGGTTGTTAAGCTGCTCCGTTGTTGGCTCCCGTGGTCCTGGAATAAATAGTTCATACATATATTGCTGCTGGAATCGTAGGTGTCGAGGTAGATTGAGAATTACAATGTAAACTCCGCCTGTACTATGCACACTTCCTCTGAGGTTATTTTGGCGGGCATTGTACCAGTCCACAAAGAGCCCAAGGCAAAGACGAAGCTCCCCTGGCACCTGTGCTACGAATGGCACACCGCTGGGCATACGGAGTGTTTGGACGCCGGGCGAATTCATGATGTCGTCCATAGACCCAGATACCAAATCAATCTGTTGCGACGTACTCTCAACAAGATGAGTCAGTATTTGTGGAGTCGATGTGACTCTCTTGAGAAACAATCCCAGGCTACGGTACGTATAAAGAATACTTGTTTGTTCCAAAGCTGTATCCGTTACTCCAACAGAGGGTAGAGCGATGCCTGACGAAGATGCATGGTTGATAAGCCTCGCCCCACAAGGCTTCGAATCTGGTGTAAGTTGGAATGTGCAGCGCTGGTTGTGTGGAAACTTTGGTCTGCGTTGAAACTGTAACCAATCCCTTGTATCAATATCAGGTAACGCCGGGTATTCGAAACCAGCGGGTGGGTCAGGCAGCGGCTGTCGGGGGGAATAATCGATTGGCGCAACCATGGGATGAAGAGTGCGTGAATAGAGTGAGAAGCATACTGAGCATAGTATATATGTCTGATCTGGAGAGTCTAATTCAAACAACCTATATAAGGATCGGGTGTCCTTCGGTACGCTGGTAAATTGGGCTGCGATGGTGTTTATGTCTTCTCGAGAGGCAAATAAAAGGCATTTAATAAGTTGCATTATTGCTTCATAGATGAATTGAACGTGAGCGCGAGAATGCCCAAATGCCGTTTGGACGTAGATGGGTAAGAAGGTTGCAAAGATGAGGATATCATGGAGTGCCGATATCTTGGGTGCTGTATCAATGGATTGATCCTGGCCTATGCTTTCCCTTTAGATCCACGAACGATTAAGGATTACAAGGTACCCGCCTTCAGAACCAACTCGCTGGGCGTTCCACTGTGCGCATTTTATACTGTCTAGGTGATCCATCTTTCGTACAAGATAGCGTTGATGATGTTTGCTCGAAGAGTTACGTTGAGCGGCTAATTTTTGGATCCAGCGCCAAGTTTGGAGCTGCACGTGAAGGAAAGCCGTGTTTTCAGGGTTCTGAGTATCCAGTGCCATATGGCCACCATTTGGATCAGCATCAAGGCCCGGAGAAACGTACGGTGGCGAGGATTGGTTAGGCGTGTTCTCGAAATGGAGGGTACCAAACTCATCGTAAGTGTTTACGAGTTCGATGTACTGATTCCATTCAAGCGGGGCGAGGTTCATGTTCATTTTGTAGTGCCAAAGATGGAGCGGAGGCTACGTTTGACCAGGCCACCTCCACCAAATTGATGATCTAACCGGGGACGCTTGCGAACTTATAATATAACCCTCATAAGATCTCTCTTGACGAGCATCCCCCATCTTCCAGTACGATGATGCCTTATAGCGACGGAGCGTTTTGTTACGCCATGGTTGGTAAAACGGAAGCGTGGCTCGATAACACCTTGGGCACCATCACCAGCCTTCATTGAATACCTCACTCGACGGCACACCTTCTCCCTTGCCACCCACTCGTACTGGTTGTGTCCCGATCGTTGTATGGCATTTGCTGCATCGATTCTTTGTATTACCACATCTATTGGTACTGAGGAGCAGGAGCGAGCCATAAGGAATAAGCGGGAAATGATCATGACGTGCGACGGTTCAAGCCATTTCTTGTCCTGCGTCCCGAGGCGAGCACTCGATGGGAATAGGGAGGATGAGGGAACACGAAGGGAAGTGATGAATAGAAAAGAGTTTGATTAGTGTAATTACTTGGTTCGACAGGCAGGGGAAACTCTCCCTCAGCAGGGGCTTGCTTAGTTGAAGATCAACCCACGTCAATCTTGGACCTCCACTCATTTCGCAACCGGCCCTGACTTGCATCATGTCCGGATCGTTCACGTTTTCCACAGTCAGTCTCTCTGTTGTTGAATCTTCTCTCACTGAGAACGAATAGGGCCACTATCCGGCTGTCTATCGCGAGCTCAAGGCGGAGATAGAGGTGCAGTTCCAGGGCTATAATATCATTTCTAATCAAACTAGCGTCGGAGAGTGCTACTAGACCAAGGTTTGCCAGTCAACGCTCCGAAAAGACAGCAGATAACCAACGCTAATGTATGTCACCGTCACTTCCATGGCTTATTCTGATTGTTTTAGCGCTCCTCTGACCCTATTATACCTCGTTCACCTCCGAGAAGACTACGCCCAGCAAACCAACGACGGGATTCTCGACCAGCAAGCTCTTCAAATTCCCAGTTGCAACATAAACGACCTCGGAAGATAAGGCTGGTGGTGACGCGCAAGGACCAAAGCCCCATCACGTTGACACCAACGTCTCCTACAAGCAATGCGAGCGGAACAGTATCGCCTCCTAGCTCATCGACCACCCCTAGCTCCGGCATTTCAGTACAGTCTTGCTCTAGCTCACTAGGAAGTCAATCAAGCAGTTCAACAATACGACCGCAAATTCGCAAATCTGGATCCCAGTTGACACCAGCACTCAATACTACCCCCGAGAAAGATGCGCCAGGGTTTGAATTCCGTCTCTTTGGACTAAGTTTCCCGGTCGGTTCATCTATTTGGGTTAGTGGTTAGTTCGATGCTGGGTGTCTACTCATAACCCATAGGTTTCTGCCAATCAACTCGATGGTAGTATGGACATGTTGGTATGTTAACTAAGTATGCGTAATTACTGACTGACTTTGCGGAGGAACCTTCCACCTTGATCAAGGTTTGTCGCACCAAAGGACAGGCTGTTGCTGAGTATGGCAGATACTCAAATATCACTATCATCAATATGGTCTATCTGAACACCACGTATGTAATATTCGTGGAAGATGCTACATACTTCACAATGCCACTGTAGATCCGGGCTCGTTCTCGTTACCTGGGAGGATTCCATGGAATTTCACCCTATGATGTGCATCTATAGCATGCTGTTGCAGATAAACAACTGAAGCCGCTTAGATCACTACAGGTCCTGGAGGATTAGCAACTCTCAATGTTGATAAGATACGCCGTTCATCCAAGTATGAAGGCCTGCATGTTAGTTCACATATCACTATGGCTCAATCTAACTATTTGACAGATTCGTGTCCATATACATTTACTTGGGATGCGTGGTATTACATATCTTTCTTCGGGAGTTTGGGAGATCTCAAACAAGGATAAACAAACTTGCACCCGTGATCGATTTATACTCCAACTGCCCAAATCATCATCTGACATCGATCATAATGTGCTGGCATCCGACATCTTTGCTGCAAACTTTGTGTCGGCACTAAAGGCAGGCTATTATGGTGAAGATTACCACCTTCCAATAAGCAATAGACCAGTAAAAGATACAATAGTTCAAGCATTCTACACAGTACTAGATGGTCACATTCGTGCACAAAGCTCAGGCTCGAATAATGACAATGACCGCCAAAATCGTAGGCACGCAAGGAGAATTGCGGTAGGATATTAGGTCTAAATATTTCTTTTTGGCTAATTCCTAATAGAAATGGCTTCGTCTTCTCGACGTTGCGGGGTCGTTCCCAGCCTCTCCTCTCAGTTTTGGTCTCAAAGCAGCTGGGGCAGACGCATGCAGTAGTGATGAAAGTGACGATGAAGGGAACTGCCAAGTTTACAGACCAAAGTTATGGAGAAGTCGCAAGCTGAACGGCTTTATTAGTGCTGTCAGGTCATCTGGTTACTACCTCGAGCTACGAGCTGGCTGGAGCCACAAGATAGAACCAAGCGTACGAGCACTGCCAAGCAGAGTTCCCAAGAGGTTCATTGATGACGAGTGGCTCGAAAACTCGTTAAACGCGGCAACAGCTCTGCTAGAACTTCCATAGGACCATCGCTGCAAACATTAACTAAATTCGACGTATTATTTATTTGTATCAAACACATGACCCCTCTTTCCAAGCCCCATGTTGATGTGGTCAAAAAGCCTAAAATCACAAAAGAAGTCTGGTGACGAAATGCCCGTTATGTGGCTCAATTCAACCCGTTATGCACCTCTGGTCTTCTGTCGATATTTGGTTCGTAAACAGCACTCGACTCCTGACGACTATATCCAGTGAGCCTCGAAGCAGCATTTCCAGAATATGGACGATCCCAAGGTGTGCAGGACTGTTGAATGCAATTTCCGGTCATTTGAGCAGCTAATAGGAAACAATGAACCGCCTGGGCCCTGTCGAGATGACTGAGCTTGAAGAGAAATGGAATAATCTCGTGCTGGATTCTCGAAACAGAGGCGTGAACGAAGCACAGCTACCAACCTTTGAAGAATACGTGATCAGTGCCATTACTAATGCTCAACGGTATTCAACCGCTATGTCGGAGCTTGTATCCCAAGGCATGGCTCCGGCTCGTTCACAAGGGAACTCCTCAATTGAGGATGTAGAGATGCAAGGTAATGAAAATTTTTTATCGTTAATCATTATATTGATGTTTCTTCCAGACAGACCGACAAATCATGGCCCCAATCCCTTGTCCTCTACCCAAAGCTCGGATTCTGATGCGCTTGACGAACAATGTGAGTTAATTGCAGGTTTATTTACCTGATTCACATTTGTATTGCTCAGTGGCACCCTGGCAAACCAAGAGGATTCTTACTTGCGGTCCACCAAGCACGCACCCACAGGCCCAACGGCAGAATGTTTCCCCTCTAATGGTTGAAGTTATGAAGCGCAAGCATAACCTTAGTTCTCTCATGGAGTACCGTCTTCGATATGGAGGGATCATCGAAGACATCCATCCCGGCTTCGTTGCAACGAAAGAAGAATATGGCCATCTCCTTGCGGTGAAGTCATCTCCTGGAGAACTCAACGCACTCAAGGCAAGTCCTCTATAGAATGTATGAATCACACTAACAATCAAATAGGCAGCAGTTCGAGGAGAGATGCACCGTGTCAAAGGGATGCCGCTCAAAGACCTGGACGTTCCTAGAGATGGCACCACAGGAGATCTCATCAGGAAGCTTGGCGGTCCTGACGTCCAATTTGGCATCAAGACGAGCGAGCCCTTGGCAAGCGAGCACAACCAATACATGCGTCAACTCTTTGCTCAACACTTCGCAAACCAAGCAAATTCTGGCAGATGGAAGGACAAAAAACTTCCAAAGGACATGTCTGACCCGAATCTTCTCAAACATCGGACCTCTGTGGTCTGTAAAGGACTGATCAATAAGGACAAGCTTGACCCTGACAAGCCGGCGGATCGAGAGACCATAGAGAAGAAGAACACCACCGAAAGGAGATACTCTCGTCGCCGTTCGGTAAGAATATTGCAGTTGGAAGCACTTTATTAAATCGATATCACAGAAACATCTCCAACGTCTAGATGTTGTCAACAAAGATCAGGGGCTAAAGAAATTTGCTGCTCTTGTTGATATGAGCACACCTGGAATGCAGAGTGACGAGGAGTCTGACGCCGAGGGTAAACGACTGACAATCAAGAAATTGGGGTGGCGCAGTGTGAACTTCACACATTTACTCCATTTTCTAGATGTACTACGAGAGTGTCCAGTAACCTGTGACTACTTGCTCAAACCGCGGAGAAAGGCAGCAAAACTGGAGAGAATCCGAACAGACCTGCCAAGCGAGCGCAATAAGGCACCAACAGGACTCCCAGTTGAATGCTATACCGAGCGCATTCTGGACCAGGTCAAGGCCGATGGGTTGGAGCATGTACTCCGTGCAGTCCCAAGAAACAACGCATTGGGGGATCTTCCATCTATGAAATATTATGACCAACGAGTCAGAGTTTCCAGGAATAGTGCGCTGGAGGTGGCATGGAAGAAGCACAAGGCGGAATGTAGCGACTGTCGAACTGATGATAGTGGAACAAGTTCGTAAACAAAGCGTGGATATCAAAAAAATGTCGTTATCTATGAAGAAACCCTTTGTTTGAAAACTAAAGCAAGGTATAACTTACAAGAGAGCGTAAATGCATAAGACAGAGACGCGACGAAATGCGAAAGAAGGATGGATGAGTAATTCTCATAAACTATGAGACCTGTCAGGTGTTTGAGCTTGAGGTCGAGAGTGTTCACTGCAAGAACCGAGCGAATCTGTACAGGCGTCGTCGTAATTGGGGAGCATTGGCCTCTATTCGACAACAGGGTAGGACTTACGAGGTATATGCCTCCCAATTGACGTCAAGTTCTGAGAAAACAATCAATTTGAGTCTCGCTGAGCATGATTCACACACCATGAACGTGCGCGGCGTCTAATCTCAATTATTTGATGCCCTATATCTCCTCTCTTCAATTATAGGCGCCGTTGACCAGTCTAGCGTTCCATGATGGGCGTGTTTGCTTCAGAAGAAGGTTGGGAATGGACTACAAGGCTAATACAGTGACTATTGAGAGGACATTTAGGCTTGAAACGATTGAGGGATGAGCACCTACATGACTATCTGCGCGGGCGGGCAGACAAACCCTCGCCCATCCAGTGTATAGTCACCGGGAGGTCGACTATGTGGCCGTGAAAGGCCTAAGCATAGTATCTATTAACCATAAACCTCTTAATCAGGCCGAATACTTGCAGAATCGGACCAGCAACATTAGTTCGCTGTTATTGGTGCACTACCGGGCTATTCGTGGCTCCTGTTCTCCTCAAACGGTATTCGTGAGCTCATTTACCTCGTATTGATCCCTTCGTACTCAAAGGCCATCGGTTCTACCACGTCCAATCGCGTAAGCAGTGCGTTTGTGCTCGAGGTTCAGAGCACATGTCTTGAGGCATTTTTAAAGCTTCTTCCGCATTCGTGTACCATATTTTGCAGTAAAGGCAGAGCTACTGCCAAGCAGCTGCACGGCGCTCATAGTGGCGGGAGCCAAGTTATCGAATCACAGCATCCGTTTGTGCGACGCTTTGGGCGCACTTTGCTAGTTGTGGAAACGCTACAGACACCAGAAAGACACATATATAGAGCACTATATTCACAATTCCTCATTTTCTTAGAGCTACGACAATTTGCCGCTCACAAGGTCTCTCTTGGAACGGGTCTCATTAGGTGCCTTACAAGGCAATTGCCTTGCAAAGCACTTTCTAGTTTTCCGACAGGAGCTTCCACCTCTGCCTCAAAGACCGCATGACTATTGACGAGCTGTAGTGCGACACCACTGACTCGGCAGCAGGCCTCGATAATATTGCTATCCGGTTAGCCCGCGGGGCAGAGGTATAAGCCCTGTTGAACCAAATAGTATATAAATACATGGGTGACTTGTCTCTTCATATTTGTGATTTAGTTCAAATAACCCGAGTCGCGCTCTCAAGGCCGCTCCACAGTTTGGCTTCTTAAGTCTAATGACGTCGGTGTGCCACTAGTCTATCGATGGTCATCCTTTGTACGACGTTTACGAGCTGAACAGGGGAGATAGTGAGCGTGAGCTGCATAACGGCATAAGGAAAAGTCTAGAAAGACTCTGAGTGGTAAATGTAAGATACATAGGATAACTCGCCTTGTACAAGGCGGCTGAGAAAGACTTGAACCCACAGAAGCGACAAAGTATCCTGACAAAGGGCAACTCGAGAGTTCTATAGGACGCGGCGTATAGCCTCCATGCGATAAGTAAGGTAATTAGAATCAGAGAAGTCCAATTGGTATCCTCGGCAAGAAACGCAATGCCGTCCGAGCCTACAAAGCATCCGTGGGCGACTATTGCCTTGTTCGGGAAATAGGACGGAATATACATTGGAGAAGAGATCAGGGACTGGCTAGGAAGAGTTGCAAGAAGAGAAGTCAACGTCATCGTAGTCAGTCAGAAGCCGGTTCAACTCAGTGGAGTCGTTAGCGTTAAGCTCCATAGATACCATTACCTAAAAACAGCGTACGGATAAGCCTCTATATTAGGTATTCTGACAATATGCAGGAAGTCAACGACATTGGCGGATGGCAGAGTCAATATTTGTCTAAGAGAATCACCCGCCCGCCGTGTGGAGCGATCGTCTTGGAGTCGGCCACTTGTATCATTATCCCTAGGAATCTCCTCAGATCTCACACTATTCATCTACACTGTTAGATAACAGAATGCCAGCAGCGAGCACGAGCGTGAATAACCTGTCGACGTCAGGCGTAGCCGACTTGAGCCCATCCCAGGTGATTGATTCACTGAAAAAGGCGGTAGAAAATGCAAAGATGAGTGAATATCTCAAGTCGTCTGAGAGTTTTGTTGAAGATGCCGTTGATGCGGGTATAAAAGTGTGTCTTATTACTTCTCCTGACCTCATATTCACCTCTTTGTCTTCTGCTCGTGCTGCTGGTCGATCTTATGTACTGAGCTGCAACAAATTCAATGGCTACTCATAGTATAAAATCCGTCTATGCCCCGCACTCAAACTATCACGTGGGTTGACCCATTTTTGCCGCCCTTTAACTCACTGCACGTTGGACAAATGCGAGGTATACTCGAACAGGATAGAGTTGAGGGATACAATGTTCTGCTGAACAATTTTGCCCTTGTCGGAGGTCATTTTTTACTCGTCACTAAAGGTGCGTCTGTTGCGGTTTACGTATATATAGCGGCTGTTGTGATTGATGAATGGAATGGGATAGAATATGAATTGCAGGCGCATCTACTCACACTGGCTCAAATCGTATAAACGTACGGTACTTGCTCCTCCTGGCTGCACATACTCGCAACCGACCTTTTTTGCCTTTTGCGATTGTGGAATATTGAGCGGTGCGAGTCAGCCGCATAGGCATATCCAGTTCTTCCTTGGACATGTACCAATTGAGCGGCTTGTCAAGACGGCCAAAATAGAGAATGAGGGTACGTCCGTGCAGTTTAAATCAATGGTAGATCTAAGAAGGAGCACTGACTATATTTCTGTGATCAAGTTCGCCCATTTGTTCTTCCTCAACTCCCATTCGCGGCTCATATCAAGCGACTGGACAAGAATGTCCTTTCTATTGCTGACACCCTCGTCGACGGATCGAGTACTGTGGAGAATAGCAAAGAGGCATGGGAAGCAGTGATAGGCCGAGTGAATTTTCAACTAATATAGGGTCGATGAGGCTGGTTGGAGGAGGTATGAAGGGTGGTGAGGAGGCTGGAAAGGCATCTTGACCTCCGCTACCAGCAAATACCCAACAATATATGGTTTCTCACTCGCAATAAATGGGACAGACCTATAGTGGACATAATTCCCTTCCAACCGTCGACTCGGAAGACGACGTGAGCGACCCCCTGGTGCTGGTTCACTTTGGGAAACGAGCGCTACTTACTGTAATGCCTGCTGAACACGACGTGAGTCTAATGTCGCTTTTGCCGGCAAATACAAACCAAATTAATCCGTTTCTACAGAGATTTGTCGCGAATTTAAAGGAAAGGTTTGGTATATCGGCGGAAAGAGCAGATGTACGGGTAGAGTTTGAGCTCAATAGCATGGTGGAGCAGCGAATGGAGATGGATCCAATCTTATGGCCTGCATACCGACATTATGTGACGGGAGCCTGGGTTGTAGTGGAGTAGTCCTTTGGGTATATGTATACTTCCAGAGCACTCAGAACGCTCGACCGTACATCTGCGCCAGTTACTCAGCCTCGGACTTGACATTCTCTGTGCTGTCGAGTAGACGCGGTGAGCTTGTAAGAGTCAAAGACATGGGGAATGTGATATACAAGTACAAGAGCGCAAGGGGCTATAGTCCTGAATTTACTCGTCCGTGACCTTGATAACGTTCCGCATCGTTCCATCCAATAGCACATCCCTCATTGTTTCGCAGCTCAGAGTCCGAATATCCTCCCAACTCTCTGGTGAATAGAACCCGGCATGCGGGGTGACGACCATTCGACCTTTTAACCATTCTTCTCCATCACGGTACGCCTTGACGAGCGGATGGGTAATGTCGTCAAACATTGGCTCGTCAGGGAGTGTGTCTAGCCCAACACCAGCGAGCTTGCCATTCTTGAGGTTCTCGTAGAGGGCATCAAGGTCGACGATGCGTCCACGTGCGGTGTTGACAAGTACGCTCCCATCCTTCATCCGAGATACTAGGTTCTTGTTGACCATGTATTTCGTCTCGCGTGTGAGTGGACAATGTACGCTCAACGTATCGCTCCTTTCGAACAACTCTTCCGCCGTTCGAACACGTTGGATGCCTAGTGCGCGTTCGACTCCTGCTGGAACGTATGGGTCGTAGAAAATGATTGAGCTCCAGCAAAAGGCTTTGGCACGGAGGGCGGTGGCCGTTCCTATACGTCCGAGACCAAGGATGCCGAATGTGCGGTTCGCAGAGGGTCGTTGGACGAGTGGATGGTGAATATGAGCCCAGAATGAGGAAGAAAATGATGGGTTCGTGAATGGGCGTTGAAGATCGTGGTGCAAGAGTATACCGCGTCGAAGGGAAAGTGCGAGTGCAATCGCATGGTCGGCGACTTCTGTCGTCCCATAGTCTAAAGATTATTAGATTTTAATCGTACATCAAACCAAGTATGTACCTGGACAATTACAAACAATCACCCTGCGCTCGTCCAATGCGACGCGGTCGAGACGATCGTATCCGACGCCCATCCGTAGGACTACTTTGAGATTCGGAAACAAAGACACATCTTCTCTGCTCATCCAGTGTCTGAATACGAATAATCCGCTGACGCGCTGGCGGAGATCGAGTGGGAGGTCACTATACGGCTTGTCCTCGCCGAGATTCGCCTGATAGATCTCGAATGGCGCATTGGAGAGAGATTGGGAGAGAATCGTCTGCTCAATGTCTGTCGAAGTGTACAATCCTTCAGGCTCGAGAATGACCATTGGCGTGGAGGACATGCTAGGTGTCGAATGTGGATGGGAAAGGAATCCTGAAAGGGTTCATAAGGTGCTCAGCAGGAGCCACTTGCTCGGTCCGGATAGCCGTTGCGGATCAAGGATGAATAATACGCGCATAGAGGGAGCCTTGGGCCTTGTGTAGACGGAGGATCCAGAGTCCAGTGCGAATGGGGGAGGAAATGCATTGAAGTATCTCGGCGGAAGGTGGTTGGGTCTCAAGTCGCAAGTGCTTGGACTCTGCACCGACATCACCAGCTATATATTGCTATATAATACTACCAGTCTCCAAGTCTCAAAACCCCTTTCCTGGGTCGTACGCGCAGGCAAAGGTGTCCAGGGATGGAGACAGCAAATGCGGTCCACTGGGTCAAGGTATATGAAAAGGATATCGAAAATGAAGACACGCTCTACTTCTCATCCAATCCCCTCGACTTTATGTCCAACACACTCCGTACCAGCTGCGACGCGTCCCTCGATGGAAAGCCACACGAAATGCCCATCATTACAAAGGCTTTCGTCAAACCAGGCTACAAATATCCGGTTCATGTACTCGACCTAATATGTGGTGAGTAAAAGGAACGGCGGTGGATCACCTATGCCGTCCACTCGGTGCTCGAGACAGCAAACCCACCACTCGAAGGCGCATTCGGCCTCACCTACATTCCAAGAATAACTACGACTGGCATCTCTTGCTTGTGGGAAAGCCCTCCTCAAAAGTCCTTGACGGGCTCAGGCCTTATTCGACCCTCGTCGCGTACCCTCCTGCTTCGCCCTTGCCCTTGGGACATCGAACCTAGGCAAACGCAGGTGGGGCTCTTCTCCGGAGTTGCCAACGAATCTGGTTCCATCAGTGAGGAAAAGACAGTTTCCGTTCTATGCTTCCGCGATCAACTCGTGGCTGCCCACCAAGAGTCAGGGGGTCCAAATCAAATCTGTAGCCCTCGCGGAGAACTACACAAGCATCGTCAAGGTCGTCTATCACTTTGACGATCCGGCGGAAGCCTATACGATTGTACCCAAATACGCATCGAGAAACTTTAGAGCATGGAATGGCCCTAGGAACATCCGAACGATATGGCAACGGGTATGTCTCTTCTGCAAATCAGAGACACACGGAGGGGACAGATTGGAATGCCCGTGGTTCCAGTACGAGTTTCATGCCCCGACTTTCCCGCCTCAGAGGTATGATCGGTTCAGTCCGGCAGACCTCGGACCAGGACAGTCGCTCAGATCGAGGAAGAGGAAAGTTATCGAGGGGAGCAGACCACCAGACTCAAAATTATTCGACATTCGGCCACGCAAACGCACCATGGAGGAAATGAACGACCAAGAGGACACTTAAGCGAGAGACTAGTAACTTAATAGTATAACCAGGCTAATATATGATAAGATAATACACCCATAATCAGATTGAAGGCACTCGTAGCCAAAATGAATGGCAGATACATTGGCTTTCGGCACCCTCATGTAGTGGCTGACTATTTCTACTTTTATTTCTCAACAGTTTCAAACCATTATATGTCTATAACGGTACGAATCGTCGCTAGGCAAAGCGATCCAAGGCGGAAATTCTAGGAATATCCGTACATTCAACATCATCTGGAGTTAAACTTGCTTCAGAATAAAGGTGAGTCGCATAATATAGTCACAGATGTGTCGTAGGAGTGATGGTTCCTTTCCGCATCCTCAAAGGGGAGGAAAGCCCCATGATTTGCCGCTCACCTTGGGGGCTAAAGGAACAAATAGAGACTATTTGCGTGAATTATTACACAGTGTAGTCGTTATTGTCGCCGCCTACCATCTGAGGCACTGAGCACCTATAGAGAGCGAACGAGCAAGAGCAGCCATATACCCTCGTCATATTTTATAGATCTTAAAGAGATCCACTAAGCTTTTGCCCTCATTTTATGAGTAGAAGAGGAGCTTGTTTTGGTCGCAGGTCGACTTTACAACTTGGACCCAACCACTACCTTCCATTCCTTGTCTGCCTGCCCTTTGATATGGAGCTTTCTCGTACTTGATGCGAACACGTCAGCACCATGCTGCCATGTGCTCCCTGTTCATGTGCTCTGGCCAGAGCGTGCTTGTGCCCCGTCGTTAGACCTGCACACCATGTATAAACTATCTTGCCCTTTCTTTTATGCGAGTCGTTACTCGCCTGATTTTGCGGCGGAATGGCTTGCTCGGGAGTGCCTTTGACGCTCAATGTGGGGACTCGAGATCCATGAGCCTTCGAATGCGCGGTTGCAAGGTGTGAAGAGGAGTGGCGAGTGTGCTCGTGTTCTAGGGAATAGACTGGTAGGGAGCAAGTTGGTCGGGCTACGCTGGTCGGCTACGCTGGTCGACAAGCGCCCTTGCCTTCCCGTTACCCCCTTCTTATAGCCCTCTGAGGATCTACTACCCCCTATCCACTTTCACTACTCGCGCCTTTTCATCTTCGTTGGCCATTCTATGGCAAGGTCTGCGACCGCTACCTAGTCTAACTAGCGCTTGTGCATCGGAATAGACCGCCCTCGAGGTACCAATTCATGTCCTGAATCCCTAGTTGTGCGTGAGTGATAGAAACGTCTTTGAGCTTTGGAGCCAGCCATGACGCGAGCAAGTTTGGTAACAACATGACCCCTGTGATTCCCATGGGGCCATCTTCATCTTCCGTGTGACGCTCCTTGTTCAGCCTCCTGGCCCACTGCGCTCGAGTGAAACACCCAGGAACGTGAAGGTTCAGTTTCCCTCATCTGGCTTTGATAGCAATACAACAAACTCATTAAGCATCTTGGTGGCGCCAGCGCAGATGGTCGCTCCGTTGACACATCTTAATTGTAGACTCTCATAGAGACATTTCACACTGATTCTCGTATGCGCGAATTGACCGTCTTTCATGACGATCCTGGCCTGCCTGAAAACATTGCACAACCTTCCACAGTCTTGCAACCCAAATCGTCCCAGCTGGATCTACAGGTGTAATATCAACACGGTGTATGAGTCCAAAGGCAAGTGGCTGGTACCTACAGTCGCCAATATCTCTGCGGTGTCTAGGTGGTAACAGAGCCGGAGATTGTCAACCTAGCAGGGCGAGCGCGACAATTTCATCTCTTTCATCGTGGCGGAGACGTATTATCATTGACAGATTATTGCCAGGTAGATGTCGGGGAGAAGAGACTCCGCACAGAGCAAGGTTCACGGGAAATGTGCGACATATACACCACACAAGTATATCTGCTTTGCACAAGTCGTTTTTGCCTTGTAGCTAAAAGCGCAGATAGGGATTGTCGTTATAGGGCTTCCCGCGAGCACAGATGCACTATCAGGTAGTAATGTCAGGGTGATGATGGGGAATCGAGACATGTTTGATCCATCGTGGAAATCTACTAATCCTTGCAATTCACCAGCCTTGCAAAGTTGAATGTTGTTGAGACTTGTAATATTGGGCAGAAGGCTTGTGTTTCTGTGACTTGCTTGGGAATCTTCGCAGAGGACTCGCCGTTCAAAGACGTGGATTGGGGAATAGCATTGTGCATGATTTGAGACTCGTGCCACAGGCGCTTATCACTCTTATCAGCGTCGAGTCTCTTGTTAGAGTCCCGAGTAATGGCAAAAGTGCGTCTTCCTGGGAATTCTCTCATGTGGCCCGCCGTGTCGAGATAAATCCTGCAAAAGATAGATCTGCAGGAGCTGCTACTCGAAGAGCGCGAGGAACGTTGACAAAGGCCGTCATTGAGTACGCAATTCAGCTTTACAACTGCGGCAGCCCTTCCGCCGATGTAATTGGCGAAACACTGCGACCCAAACATCCCTCGCGAGATGCTCTCGCGTGAATACCAGATTCAGATAGCTTGTCTGATAAGTTTTGGTACGCCCATGTAAGTGACCAGCGAGCAAAGTATAACGAGCCTTGGCTGGCACGTCTGCCATCTCTCTCCGCATGCACCCAACGGTCGCAGGCACTAAGCCAACTCTTGTGTGAGATTGGACGGTACTCGAGTTAAACGGCCTGGTCGCTGAACTTATCGTTTTTGAACTCGACTGTTTGTTCTTTCGCACGATTCTGATACTCCAGCAGTACTTTCTTGGCTATTCCACCGCCTCCCGCTTTAAACGGGGTACTCCCTTGATCTAGCGTCAATTGGTTGGGCGCGCCGTGCGAAGTTTACTAGTTGTCGTCCGACCATGTCGACGGGATTTTTGTCGTCCCTTCAGAGTGACTATGTAATCACATATTTACGGAATGAAGTCAAAGTATGGCAGATTGGTCTCGCATTGCTGCTTGCCTGGCGTGCTTGGTCCTATTGGGAAAATAGGGTGAGATACGCTCGTGCCCATTTCATCGACGAGACTATTTGACCTTGATCCTCTGGACGTCTTGGTACTCAGCTAGACATTCCTTTCTACGGCGGCATATGGTCCTTCTCCCGCGTGTTGTCAATCATAAAGATGAACAGAGAAGGAGCTCAGGCATTTCTCGACACATACAAGCAAGTATGTTGTTTCCAGACTTCATTCGTAACCACGTCGTCTGACTTTTGACCAGCATCCAATGGTCGCAGTCCCGCGCGTCGATGCTTGGTTCATCATGATGCACCCAGACTTCGTCGAGGAAATCAACAAGGCACCAGAAGACGTAATCTCAAACGATGATAACATTCTCGTTGTACGCCTTTGTCAGCGCTCGCGGTCGACCCTCTGACAGTCGTCAAGGCGCTTCAGGTTCCATACACGCTCCGCAATAAAATCATCGAGAATCCCTACCATAAATACGTTATCCAAAATCAGGTCGGTTCATTCAGGGCCGCCTAGAAACCTGATTCTGATACTCGTCAAGTTGACAAAAAATCTCGTAAAGATTTTCGAAGACATACATGACGAGATTCCGCGTGCGTGGGAGAACTTGACAGACGGACATGGTACGCAAAACCCTTCATTCTTGCTTGCTAGGCTGCAACACCCTGGTTAGAATGGAAGAGGATCACAATGCTACCGGCTGCACTCCAACTTATCGCCCAGACCAGTAACAGAGTCTTCGTCGGTGCACCACTCTGTGAGTCTGGTCGCAGATAGTGCGGGTTGCTCAGGTTGACTCTGCTGGTGTAGGTCGTGATCAGAGATGGAAGTCAGCAATGACGGATGGCACGACGTCCATCGTCAAACTTGCGGCGCTCATCAGTCTTTTCCCTCCTTGGGCGAGACCGTGAGTATTTCCATCAATTACTTTTGAATATCTGTGACAGCCGCGTAGGATTGTTGGCCGGATCCTATCCCATCCAGACGCAAAGAGTAAAGAGTATGCGCCGCTAGTTGCACCGTTGGTCGAAGAGAGACTCAAAATGGACCCAGAAGATCGCCCAGTAGGTCTCCCTTCCACTGTCTCGGTACCTTTGACCAGTGTCTCAGGACGACTTTATCTCTTGGCTACTCGAACTCGCGCCTCCTGAAGACCAAAATGCTCTAGAAGTGACAAGGAGGTTGATCGGGATGAACTTTGCTGCGGTGCACACAACATCTATGGTACGGTGAATATGCCCACCGTGTACTGGACTCAATGTTGTAGAATTTGACGCATGCTATATTCTGGCTCTTGGCAAGGTGCTTTCTTTCCATAGTGTTTCAACAAGGAGTCTTACAGATTTGTAGGCCAGAGTATATCGAGCCTCTTCGTGCTGAGATAGCCGCCGTTACCGAAGAAATGGGCTGGACGAAAGACGCACTCACGCACATGGTCAAATTGGACAGTTTTATGAAGGAATCTGTTCGTATTACCCCCATTTCGTCGCGTACGTGTCAACTGGACTGCGTTTTGGCCTCTAACTCTTGCCCTCAGAGGCTCTCTCACGTATCGTCATGAAACCTTTTACATTCTCAAACGGCGTTCGAATCCCTGCTGGATATGCGCTTGGCGCGCACATGTACGGCACACATCACGACCCCAACATCTACGAGAACCCAGAAGAATTTAAAGGCGATCGTTTCTTACCCAAGACGGATGCTGTTGCTCCCGGGTTGAATTATGCAGACGACGAAGAGAGGGAGGCTTCACTCAAACGGTCAATGTACGCCGCTTCAAAGACATACCTCGGATTTAGCTACGGAAAACACGTTTGGTGCGTTCCCCTATTGTGTCGTTGTTGGATGTTGACGATTGGCCCCTAGTCCTGGACGGTTCTTTGCCTCTATGGAGCTCAAGACGATGGTCGCCCATCTACTCATGGAGTATGAGATCAAATGGCCTGAAGAGGTTTCCAAGGGAGCGAAACATTACCGACCAGAGAATATGTGGTTTGGTGGCGCGCTCGTCCCAAATCCAACTGCCGAGATCCTGATCCGCAAGCGGAGGTAGTTCATAGAGAACCTTCTGAGCAGACCTGATCGCTCCCCCCACTATAGACAGATAAGGGCAATGTAAGTTGTTTCAGCGAATTTATTCCTGGAAATCGCTTGTCAAGGGATTAGACGTAGCATATAGTCCTTTTGAGATAACGCAACCTGAGTGCATTCATCCCATGATGGCTTGTCACCAGACATGAACGTGTCAGTCAGGGTCCCAGGGCCAGTGAAAGATTGTTGGGATTGACCGTGTCATTGTAGACTTTGCGATCAGCCTCGAGCAGGCGGTTATAGTTCTCCGTGGCGATTCGATCTTGGACCAGATCTCCTCGGAGGAACAAGTCACCCTCGACCGCTTTTGTCCCATGATAATCGTCGTACTCTGGTACAGGGTTCTCAGTAGTGGTGGTGTCGTAGAGAAACTTTCGAAAAGTCGTTGCTTCGCGTGCACCGTATCAAGCTCTTCTGGTGAAGACAGCGCCATTGAAAGTATTAGTGCCTAATTTAATGACTTGCGAGTCTGCCTATGAGCAGGGGTTCGGGAAGCATGGCATGTGGACCGTCGGCCATGAACGCCCTCCCAATTAATTGTGGGCAAGTATGATCGCATCGTTGTGAGTAGGTGAATCACCGGTATGAGAACAGTCCGGAGAGGATATATTTCCTTCATAACTGTTTCCAAGAGAGATCCCTGATATGTGACAATATCCACAAAGACCCATCCGCAAGCTTCGAGGGAACACCGCTCTTGTCCGTTAGCTGAGATACTCTATTACGAAAGAAAAGACGTATCATGCATGTCAAGTCGAGACTTTGTATTCGAGGAACGATAAATAAAGACGACTTAAACGAAATAGAACTTGTATAACGCGTGGATATTGAGTACGGTTACAAGGAGAATAAGTTTAATCCAAGGATCGGAGAACAGACTAGTACATCGGCTTATGATATAGACATCGAGGAGATAAAACCGAAGGAAAGGGTGAGATTAAGAGGTGAATCGGAACGAGCAAAAGGCGGCCGACTGCGGTAAAGGGATATACAAGTGACGATAGTCAAAGGACCTTGAGGCAATAAAGGTGACCAATGGAAATGATTTCTAGGACGAGTATTAAAGCGATGAAAGATGATCCCTGATTCACATAAGCCCCTATTTAGCGATACAGGATCTTGACTCTTCCTAAATCACACTCTCCGGCACCATCATCATCAAATGACGGCGAAGGTGGAGGTGGCGCACCACCAATCACGGCCAATATCCCTAGCAACACGTTCCAACTCAACCCAAAATGCACACATAGTTCGTCACCATGATGTGTACCGTCGAGAAGTTCGTTGAGATCCGGTGGCACTTCGACGGCCAATCCACCAGCATTTATCCTCCCTGCTGACCCAATGGCTTGATTCCGTGAGAGTTGAAGTTGAGTTACAGCGTGTTGCTGCTGGTGTGCGTGTGCAGCCAGTTCTTGAGCTATAGGAAGTGAGACAGCATGAGTGTCGTCTGTAGTCGAAACCTCCTCTTTGCCTCCACCGCCCATCCCTCGGCTCTGTTGAGTCTCCTGGAGATTACCCATCCCAGGAGGGTACGCATATTCACCCATACGCGCCTTGAGGACGGAAGGCGAGGCGTACGACGCAGGGTTAGAGGCAGAGATTCCACCAATAACCTTTGTAGCCAGCTTCCCATCCGAAAACCGCTTCTCAATCGCGGCTGCAAATGCGTCATTCCCCTTTTTGGTTTCGTCAGCGGCGAGCCCTTTCTCACTGAAGTTAGCCACAGCAGCATTGTGTCCAGCGACATTGGGATTCTGATCCGCAGGAAGGGCAATGGACTGCGGTGGAGGCATTGGTTCCGCAGAGGAACCAAGCTTTGGCGGTGGCTCGGAGATGCCAGAGTGGGTGCTCACGTTTGACGGATGAGGTTCCCCGTCCAACATCTCCCCATAACCGAGAGCTTGTTGAGGGAATAATGTGCTCTTCGGTCTTCTTCGTGCCAATACACCCGGAGTGAATCCGGTTAGTTGAGGTGGTGGGATGCTGGGGGCCACCTGCGTAAACATCATGCGGTCGTCTTTGAGTAGTATTGGCCAACGGTGAACCCGCCGAAGGAAGCCCTTGATGACACCAAATGTGATGAACCGACGAACGTCAATCTTGTCTACGTCTATTTTGTGCCGTCTGATCCATTTCCCAACTGTAAGTGGTGGCTTGAGGCGCGCATAATACCATGCCAGCTGAGGCCAGTCCGGTGGAGAGGAATCCGGTGGGCCTTTATAGACATAAGGCCCACACTCTTCATAAACAGCCGGGTCGGTGAAAAGCCACATGACAGGCCGGCAGAGGGTGTACTATCAAGCGGTTAGAGAGCCGTCGCAACTCAGTTAGGACATACGAGATTGGAGAATTGAAAAATGTCAATCATCATCACACATTGATACATCCTAGAATCGTATTAGCCGCTTTTCGAATGGTAAAGTATCAACGCGTACATCACCTGCGCCATACACTCTTTGACAAGGTCGATATCCGCCTCCGCTTTCTGCGCAATCTTTTTTACATGATCTACTCCGTTGATAAATGGAACGACTTTGCGCATTGTCAAGTCCCAGTTTGGCTCGATACGATTTGCAATGTCGATCAACGGTACTGGTACATCCCACGAGTTGACCTTGGGCGGGTTTGGATAATGTGGAAAGATACGAAGCTCTATAGAATTGTATTTGTCGATCCGGATCGATGTCTCGGAAAACGAATTGAGGTCGGCGAAGAGCTGTTCGAGGATTGGATATATTTTATCTTTCGTTTCAGGAGCAGAAAGGAATGAATGGTCGTTCTGTTAAAGTCAATGCTTGCCTGAGGCTGAATCGTTGAGCACTCACCTCGCACGCCGTCAGCACTCTAGCGAGCTTGCGTACAATGGGTTCGTAGCAGCTGACGTCGACTTCTTTTGCAAATACGAAACAAACATTGAACTGAAACGTCCCGCGCCCGTACTTTTCCTCATCCCAAATCATTACCGGGAAACCAACAATCCGGTGTTTCTTTGTCGTGCAAATCGTCAGCCGCCCACATATATCTGCGCGAGGCACAACGAATTGCGAAACGAGTTCCCACTCGAATAGCGTGGTCGTTTGATTGCCAAGTCCAGCGTTAATTGGGTTGGTAGTTGGGGAGCGGATAGGCGAGAGTGAGTTCATCTTGCCCTGTATATTGGCGCTAGATGTAGAAATGGAGGAAGAGAGGTGAGACGATGTCGACTTGCTGAGACTGTCGCTAGTTTTATTTGCGACCGACATGGACGACGAAGAGCGGATACTCGAAGCGATAAAACTCTCATTTCGAGAGCTTGGATTGGTCGATACTCGGCTATTACCTTCCAGTGGAGAGGATGGAGCCGGAATGCGAGGCGGTGGTGTCGTGATCAAGTCTTCTGGAACTTGAAAGACAATCTGAGGCCCAGCTAATGGATCGAATTTGGCGTAGAAGATGGAAGAGATGTGCATATTGGACAATGACCTTGCCAAACAATAGCAGACGAAGCGTTTGATGTAGACTTAGGCTACCCTGCAGGACGAGTTATAGAGATAATCAAATAGTCCCTGAGCTCATTCGTATCGACAAACGCGTCGCCCCCGACGAAAGGCGTGGAAAAGGGAGTTGAGGTCGAGGCCAAAGTGAGCTTCAAATAGCAAGTACCACCTAAGATGTCCTGTTCATGCATGACAAGATGAATATATGAGAAAATGAAGCAAATACTACAGTATCTAGTGAAAGAGGCTCTCTATTGAGTCTCCGCAAGTGACGAGCCCGCCTGCCTCTTGCGAACTAGAATCTTTGCTTTGGGGTCGGGAAGAATTCCAGCTCCGAACCAAATATCCTTTGGCCGGTACTTTTCGCCTGGTTTGAGGTCCTTTGTCATCTCTGAAGGCCAGCTAAAATCGTAGTTCAACACAAGGTAGGCGAACATAATTTTGAGCTCCATCGACGCAAAGAACCGTCCAGGACAAGCATGTCGTCCATGGCTAAATGCCATGTAATTTGGCGACGTTGAATAAATCGTTTCCTTTGCTCTCGCCACCGCGTCGTCCTCGGGCTTGACGAAGCGGAATCCATCAAACGTGTTTGGATCATGATAGATTGATCCATTCATGTGGGTTGCGTAGACGTGCGTGCTCACGATGGATCCGACAGGTGGCGAGACGCCGTTGGAAAAGGTGAACGGCTTCATGACTCGTTTGTTCATCGCACCTTTGCTGAGCGTAAGCGAGCGAGCAAGAATGAAGCCAGGAACATACTTGGAGAGATAGGCACAACACGCATGCACTCCTTCATAAAACTTTCGACTTTGGGCATATGACCAATAGCATGCTTTGTCCAGCCCATCTCGCCTATAACGGCTTCAATCTCCTCGCGCATGGGCTCGACGTACTCTGGTCTATATCCATAAGCTATGAGAGTACTGCCAGCATCCAAACGTACCGAGAAGTGATCCAGTAGAGGGCATGGGTTAGATTCTACAGTGTATAAGTTTGTAATATAATCTATCACGAGGACATACCAGCGAGCTTGTGTGGATTGCCGCAAAGTTGACGGCTATAATGCGCCTTGTGATACTCTCGACATTCATCTCCTCTGGAGGAGCAGCAGATAGTAGCCAGTCGAGAAAATCCGCCTGGGAAGAATTGAGCCGACTTGTCAAGAAAAAGTGTCGATGTACCTTCTCCGTCTTGTCCTCCTTTTTCATATGCTCCTCGATTACACCCTTTGTGAGCAGCGAAGCTCGCCGAAGCTGAGGTACTTTGGTGGATACAAGCCATCCTACAATGCTAAGTGTGTTTATTGTCAATAAGTTTCTCGAGTTCCTGCAGAGGTCTTACTTTCGGAGTTGGACAGGAAACAGGTTGATAAAGACGGCCGTCTTGAAAACCGATACCGCACCATCGAGGGATATTGATAGCCAATCCGGGTTTCGACATAGCGGGACGCCTACAAGAACACGATTGCTCGCTTTGGCAACGACTTGGAGGATCCAATCGAACGCAGGGAGCTCTTTCCACTCTTTCATTTTGTCAGACGCTTGTATCATATGGTGTAGTGGTGAGATACCGTCGCTATTGAGAATAGGGTCGTTCTCAAACGTGTATTTGATCTCATCATGCACGTCTGGGAAAATGGTGTGAAGATGGCGTGTCATCTACACGTTAATTAGCTCTTGGATTCGGTAAAAAAAGGTGAGAGTTACATAGTTTCGGATGACCGACAGTTGGTAGTCGTTCTCTATAATCTCAGTACCGAGCGTGTGGGTGAGTTGAATTGCTTCTTCCATTGCAGAATCGGTCGATAATACGCTATCCGGGGCGCGGTTGATTTCTTCGGCAAATTCTTCACGGACAACAAGGTGCCATCGATCGCCGTGTGGTATCCAAGCCATGGGGTACTACAATAATCAGATAAATGTTGGCATTGTTAAGTCTCAGCCCATACCAACCTTTTCGTAATACTCCAACCAATCAGCCGGCCCGCGAATACTCATGCGCATCGTCGATAGAATACTGGAGAAGGAGAGAATGCCTCCATACACAGGAACCTATTCGGTACCAGCTTAGTGTCTCTATAAGCGGAGAATCATTTACTCCACTCCATACCTTGTTCTTCCACCAACGATAGAGCTGACCCAGGACCACGAGGCCAAGCCCAACTTGGACCGCATGAGCCGTTGTAATCCCACCTAAACGTTCTTGGACATTTTCTGGGAGTTTATCCACGATCTGAGACGCCCAACGGTTGAGAATCGTCGCGTTCATTTCCAGATATGTGCTTGTGAGGATTCCTAGCCTAGAGGATGGAGACGACGGAGTTAGACAAACGCAGCCTTCAATCACACCGAAGACAAGGATGTGGATGGGTCCAAGCCTCTGTTTCCGAATCCTCAGGGTGGATGCTCATGACCGTCAAATGAATCGCATTTCCGAAGCTCCTCCATCCAGCCAATACGAACAGGCACAGATGTCATTTTTGACGTCTCCTGATATTTAAATATCGATAAAACCGATAGAAGCAACAAGACTGGAAAGAGAAATAGGACCGATGGGGCTGAGGTGCACTCACTGCATGGGCCTCCTAAACGCTTCTATATCCAATATCATGAGCCGTGCGCGGCTAATTTACCCGACTCGTATCGGGCTCTATCCTCTACCGGCCTGCAAGGAAAACAATCCTTGCCTCAGCTACCGGCATCACACTGCCTAAAAGATGGTCTCTTCGTATTATTTGCATGAATTGAATCAAATTGGCAGGCTAGCTAGACCGCTCGGTCGCAAAAGGAAAGTCAAGGTCGAGGTCAAGGTAGAGGTTGGACAATGTGGACCAATAAAAGAAGATAGGATCATAACATAACAATCCTTCCACACAATTTTTTAAACGAGTAGGATAACCGAACCAATCTAAGCAAGTGACGACTTTTGCCTCTTGCGAACCAGAATCTTTGCCTTTGGGTCCGGAAGAATCGCCCCTCCAAACCAAATATCCTTGGGTCTGTACCTCTCATCTGGTTTGAGATTCTTCGTCACCTCGGCTGGCCAACTAAAGTCATAGTTCAGCACGAGATAGGCGAACATAATCTTGAGCTCCATCGACGCGAAGAAGCGCCCAGGACATGCGTGTCGTCCGTGGCTAAAGGCCATATAATTTGGCGAGGTCGAGTAAATCGTTTCCTTTGCTCTCGCCTCTGCATCTTCTTCGGGCTTGACGAAGCGGAATCCATCAAACTTATCTGGGTTCCCATAGATCGATTCGTTCATGTGTGTCGCATAGACGTGCGCGCTGACGACGGTGCCGATGGGTGGTGAGACGCCGTTGGAAAAGGTGAACGGCTGGATGACCCGTTTGTTCATCGTACCTAGCAGGGTGTGAACAAGCGAGCGAGAATGTGAGAAGGAGTATACTTGGAGCGAGTGGGACGAGGCGCATGCACTCTTTCATGAAACTCTCGACTTTGGGCATCTGGCCAATAGCATTCTTCGACCAGCCCATCTCGCTTGTCACGGCTTCAATCTCCTCGCGCATGGGTTCAAGATAGTCGGGTCTATGGGCCATTAGCTGGTGGCTTCATATTAGTCTCCAAACACACCGAGCAGTGATCCAGTAGAGGGCGTGGGTCAGATTCTACAACATTTCAGTCCCCCTTGCCATGTGTTGATGGTAAGATATACCAGTGAGCTCGTATGAATCGCCGCAAAGTTGATAGCGACGATGCGTCTTGTGATATCCTTGACATTGTGTTCTTCAGGAGGGGCGACAGAGATTAGCCAGTCGAGGAAATCCGTCTGCAGAGAACTTCAGTCCAGTCCTAGTAAAAAGTGACTAGGCGTGCCTTTTCCGTCTTATCTTCCTTGTTCAGGTGCGCTTCGATGACATCCTTTGCCAGTACCGAGGCCCGTTGGAGACGAGAAGTCTTACGAGACACGAGTCGTCCAACAAGACTAGAAGGATACTGTCAACAAGTGTCTCGGCTCCTGGCAGTGCACCCTTACTTTCGCAACAGGATGGGAAACAAGTTGATAAAGGTAGCCGTTTTGACGACAGAGACTGCACCATCAATCACGACCGAGAGCCATCCGGGGTCTCGACAGAGTGGAACACCAACGAAGACGCGGTTGCTCGCTTTGGCCACTACCTGGAGGACCCAAGGGAACACTTCGAGTTCCTTCCACTCTATCTGGATGTCAGACCTTGGCACTAAACATTTGGGAAGAGGACGTACCATTGTTGTTGAGTGTGGGGTCGGTATCGAATGTGTGTTTAATTTCATCATAAACTTCTGGGAACACAGTATGGAGGTGACGCGTCAACTAGTACGTGGATGAGTTCCTATCACGAATAAACGCGAAGCACGCACATAGTTTCGAATGATCTGTACATGGTACTCATTTTCTGTAATGACTGAACCAAGAGTGTGTGGGACTTGAAGGGCCTCTTCTGTTGCAGAATGGGAAGACAATACGCTGTCGGGTGCGCGGTTAAGCTCGTCGACAAATTCGCCTCGCACAACGAGATGCCATCGCTCTCCCGCCGGCATCATGGCCATGGGATACTACAACAAGGGGTCATCACGGCGACTACGAAAGATGAAAACTATGCAAACCTTTGAATAATATTCCAACCAATCAGCCGGCCCCCGCATGCTCATTCGTATCGTCGAAAGGAGACTGGAAAACGAGACAATACCACCATATCTCGGCACGGGAATCTATTTAGAGACCATTTCAACGTCCAGCTTTAGCAAATTTGGCCAGCACGGGGCGCCCTCCGACGTACCCGATTCGTCCACGAGCGATAGAGATGGCCTACGACGACGAGTCCGAGCCCTATTTGAACTGCACGTGTCGTCGTGACATGACTGAGATGTTCTTGGACATTTTCGGGGAGCTTGTCCACGATTTGAGAGGCGAAATCGTTGAGAATGGTCGTGTTCATATTCAAAACGGCGTGTTGAGGGACTTGACGCGTTTATTTAGGTGAATAAAGCTTATTTAAACTCGTTCTTTACTGAGGGCGAGGATGAGAACAGGTCCAAGGTACTACTATTGACACCGAGCTTACGCGCCGAGCCTATGGAGCGCCATGGGAATGGCAACTCCCCCTGACCAATGCAAATGTCACGAGAAGCACCCGTACATAGGAAGTTGGTAGAAGACGTATATCGTGAAGAATAAGATACAAGGCGTAGAACAAATCGAGTAGACTAGACCATTGACTGTCGGGTACCTGCCATACGATCTGCTGCCTAGAACGAAATAAGTCGATAGAAACTGAGGGCAACTTGGACGTACCGCTTTGATATACGGCATATTCAGGAAGTTCCCTATCACCGGTAGTTGTCGGAGGAACGAAAGAATGACTGGGAAGAAGTCACTGTCCACTACATTAGTCCGACGCCGTGGCGACTATGCGCAACGTACCCAAAGAGGTTGAGGAAGCCAAACGTCTCGACAATCATGCCGATAAACGGTCGCTTGAAGAAGACGAGTAGGATGCCGCCAAAGAAACAGATTGTGCCTCGCAGCTTGTTCTTCCGCGCGAAAAATAAAAAGTCTTTTGAGGCCCGATGATGAGGGTGAGACCAGAGACGAATAGAATCTAGATGATGTTCAACCAGTGTACTCTAGGTGGAGGGGATATGCGTACGTTTCCGAGTGCCAATAATCCGCCGTCAAAGAATAGCATCACGCCGAGGAACATGAAAAAGGCACCAAAGGAGGTGAGTCCGACTCCAATTTCTGATATTACAAGGTGGAAAGACAAGGAGGTGTTAGCAAATCGTCGTCTGTCAAGGCAAGAGGCGTACTTTGCGCGTCTGTTAGCCACATTTTGTGTCCAGATACACTACGAGTTTATTTGTTTGAGCTTGCGCGTTTGATTGAAAGACGTGAGGAAGGGATTGACGTGACGTGGTACACGGCTAGTGATCCTACGGTCCTCTATGATATGTCCAGCAACACGAGTTGATTATACGACGCGACGGTGTCGTTCTAGAGAATGGTCCGTCGTGGCGAGACGTGGCAGCGTCGAGATTGGAGAAAACAACAGACAAATACGCCGGCAGTTCTTAGCATCGACCATGATCATCAATATATCCCACAATTATCAAAAAACAATGGAATAATCCTTGAGTGCCATCTCTGAAGGAGACATTCGCGACTCTGCGTTGTTACGGCAGAGAGGGTATATCCCATAGACTAGTTGCGCCTTCTCTTTTCATTTTTCAACATACAACGGGCCTCGTGGTGTCGACTTGTTCACTATTCCCGTGTCGGAAATTCGCAATCTCCGCAACGCTAGCCAGCCATCTCGACAGGGATTCAGGTCCCAAGAATGCAGTTTCTTATCGATCGACATGTGCCAAGGTGCCCTTTTCAATTGTTTCCGTGCATCTTTTCGACATGTTGCTCGCCACCCGTGCCGCAGTGTGTGGGTACGTTGGCTTCGATTCATTAGAATCTAATTCATTC
Organism: Serendipita indica DSM 11827; assembly: GCA_910890315.1. Lineage (NCBI taxonomy): Eukaryota > Fungi > Basidiomycota > Agaricomycetes > Sebacinales > Serendipitaceae > Serendipita > Serendipita indica. The sequence goes on from CAJVGD010000042.1 coordinate 2,270,425, forward strand.
TTTAGTCGGATCTAGTCTTTCCCCACATTATCTTCCCGGCTAGCATTGAGAGAAGACCCACCGGGGCCTTGAAGGAAGTTTGACAGCAACTGTGGACCAATGAAAAGCATCATATCAACATAACGCGCGCTTTATCGACTCGAGGCGGGTATACGAGTTTCCGTGGCATCTCCATTGGCCTCTGGGGCACTCCAGGACCATTTAACATCCAACTTTCGACGAGGTGGTGATTGATAGCGAATCCCCACTTTCAGGACTTGCTTAGCATTCACCATGGTTCTCACTACTGGAATCACCGATGGCCCACTCGTAGCCCGTCAAGAGATTCGTGTCTTTGCCAAAGACCAAGATTTGATGAACCTCTTCCTTCTTGGTATGCGCAAAATTCAAGAAGTTGACGAGTCCAAGACCACCTCTTGGTTCCAGATTGCCGGCATTCATGGACGGTATGTATTCCCGTCTGAGGCCTTGCATAGTCCTAACATGGCGGAACTATAGCCCTTATGTCACTTATGATGGAGCCGCTCCTTCGCCATTCCGTGGTGGTCAGGATGGTTACTGCGTCCACTCTTTGCTCCAGTTCCCAACTTGGTCAGTTGCACGGATGGTGCGTGATGCAGCCACTTACCCCACCGTCCAGGCATCGTCCATACCTTGCGTTGCTAGAGCAAGAGATTTACAACTGCATGATTCAAGAGGCTAACAGGTTCACGGATCCGGCCAAGAAAACCAAATACCTCGAAGCCGCCAAGCGATTCCGTTTGCCGTACGTAGTCATCCATTCATTTTACAAACATGACTGATGCGAGGATAGGTATTGGGACTGGGCGGCCAATGGAGATATTCCCGATTTCATCTCACAACAACCAACCGTTCAACTCGAAACACCTGACAAGGGCATCGTAGACAACATTCCAAACCCTCTTTACCAATACAATTTCCAGAAAAAGGGAACCACCTTTGGTCTTCGAGGTAACTCGGTGGTAAGTACCACAACAAGCAAACTTGTAGTGAGCAATCTAATGATCAAAAATAGTTCAACGAGTACAAACATACGGTCCGTGCACCCGTGCGAAACCGAAACGGCCAAGCCGAATCATCTCCCTCATCCATCGAACGTGAAATGGCCAGCAACCGCGCCAGTCTCCGCGCTCGAGTTTACAACCTGCTCGTCAACGCAAAGAACTACTGGTCCTTTTCCCACGACGAATGGCGTGGCGACGTTCGCGTCAACACCATGGACAGTCTCGAGTCTCTTCATGGCAACCTTCACAATTTTATCGGAAGTGAAAATGGTCATATGAGTTCTACTGATTTCGCTGCGTTTGATCCCATCTTTTGGTTCCATCATTGCAACGTGAGCTTTCTCCGCACGTCGTGATCTATCGCTAAAGTGTCAACAGGTGGACCGCCTTTTCGCGATCTGGCAAGGTATGCCCAACGTAAAACCTTGAACTCTGACTTAGCACCCTGCAAGCCCTATACCCGAAGGAATGGTTCCAAGGCGCAGACAGAGAGTAGGTCATCTTTTGTTGACTCTGCCTTTGCTGATGAACATGTAGTCAACTAACACCATTCTGGCGAAAGCAAGGAGTCTACTGGACATCTAATGATGCTGTGCGTCGTTTTGGTTCACTACTCGCCTCTCCTAAACTGGCTTTCCAGCGCGACACCCGTACTCTTAACTATACCTACCCAGAACTCGCCAAATGGAGTGACCTCTCCCCACAAGAAAAATCTGCTCGTCTGCATACCGACATCAACCTCATGTACGGCTCCAGGGCAGCGCCGTTTGCAGCCATCGTTCCAGACTTGTTCAAGCGAACCGCAGAGGTAGAAGCGCATACCACCGTCGACCCAAAGAAACTTTCGATCATCAAGGCACACAAGAATCGTTCGGCGGAGACACCGGCTCAGGAACTGCCTGCCAAGATGATGAGGATGCAGATGCACGGCATTCAAAAGGCTCAAGAGATCCCGTTACCCGCCCCAGTGCAGAGTGAGTTTATATTCGAGTCGATTTCAGCCGCTCATAGAGTGAGCAGTGATCCCAGTCGCAAAGGAAGAGGCCAGTACGACTGCTGGTGAGTAGTTTTGGTTTTTATATAGGACTTTCTAACTATTTGCAGAGGTGGAAGTTCAAGTTCCCGCGTTGGAGACACAAACCTTTAGCATCGAAAAGCAGCCCGAAATCGCATTGCCCCCACCGCCAACTGGTGAGGATACACCCTTTGACTGCATTCTATCACTCACAGAGGCCCTTAGTTGAGCGAGTACTCAAGGAGTACAACGAATGGACGGTGAACATCAGCGTAGAGGTTTGTCTTATGAACCCGACCCGGAGGCCAATCTTACCTGTACATCTAGAAATACGCCGTTCGGAAGCCTTTCCTCGTCTACATCTTTATTGGTGATTTCGAGCCCGACTCGAGCACCTGGGCTACGGACCCCGACCTCGTTGGAACTTGGTCTATGTTCGGCAATGAGCTCGGTTCGTACCTTTTTCACCCGCGTTTGTTTATTGTTAACGGAATTGTAGACAATACGCAATGCGCTAATTGCCACGAGGCGGCGGAACAGCACAAGATGATCTCTGGTTCGATCCCTCTCACCAATGGCCTGGTGAGAAAGGGTTTCGAGTTGGGTGGGCTTGATCGTGAGACGATTGTCCCATACTTGACGAGAGAGCTCCACTGGCGCGTCACAGGCGTACGTCTCTGCTCCTTTTTGTTCCACTGGCGGCACTAACTGTGTACTGTTCTGCAGTTGGCTCGCGAGGATATCAAGCGCGAGGACATTCCAAGTTTGAAAGTTTCTGTCACTCGCTCTGTCGTGTCTGTTCCCGAGAGCCTCACCGAGTTCCCGGTCTGGGGCGAACCAATCCAAGAGCCGGAGATTACTGTTGGCCGTCCAGGCGGTGCCGCCGAGGGCGATATGTAAAGTATCCGTTGACAAACAGCAAGTGTATATCCTGTACGGGAATGTATCGCAAGTCTTACGAAGTGCGTGCAAAATCTCTGAAGAAGTCGTGTGCCACATTGGAAGCTGTCAGTGGACCAGGGTTCCAAGCTGCGCTACGGCGTTACGGCAGACAAACCCAAATCAGATGCATTGGAACACATAACGGGCCTCGTGTTCTTATTTCACTCACTGTTGGCTTTCCTCGACCCTCCGGAGACGTGCAAGCTCCGCGAATTAGCTAGCAATCTCAATCGCGGCTAAGGTCAATTCCTGAAGGTCTCTATCAGTCCTCGCTTGCCAGTAAAATTCTGCGGAGCTATCCGCTAGTAGGACTCTCGGCCCTATGCCAGCAATTTGAGAAGACGGCATTTCATTACAACCTGGGCACGCTATTCATCGAGAGGTCGGAACTGAGTTTCACACATTGGATACTGTCAGGGGACTCGTCCAGCTCCGAACCTATCAAGAACGAGCCTTGCCCCTTCCAAGCAGGACACGCCTCCGGAGATTATCTGCCAGCGATAGCACGTCAATTGGAGCACCATTAACGAAAGTAGCAGCGTCCCCTGACTTCAGGCGGGAATGTGATGATCCGTCGTATAAAACATAGAGGTTTGGCGTACTGATACCAACTGGTCGTTTCCCGTCCGCACAACTTGCACAGTATCAATCAGCACCTATGGTCCTTACTAGTGGAATTACTGGAGGGCGGCCTGTAGCTCGTCAAGAGATTCGTGTCTTTTACCAAGACCAGGATCTGATGAACCTCTTCCTACTCGGCGTCATTAGGCTTCAAGAAGTCGATGAATCAAAAACGATATCCTGGTTTCAAATCGCCGGTATTCATGGGCGGTAGGTAATTAACTTCCCAGAAAATTCATTCTCATCTCAGACTTCTAGTCCCTACGTAGCCTATGATGGTGCAGAGCCTGCCGTCGATGGTGGAGGCTACTGCGCACACTCTACGCTCCAGTTTCCAACATGGTTAGGCCCTCCTAGCTACACGTCGTGCTAGCTGACACTAGCGACAGGCATCGTCCATACCTTGCGTTGATGGAGCAGGAAATATACAAGTGTATGATTCAAGTCGCCAACGAATACACAAACTCTGAGAAGAAGGCCAAGTATCTCGAGGTTGCAAAAAAATTCCGTCTCCCGTACGTATATCAATACATATAATGTATGTACTGACAAATCATAGATATTGGGACTGGGCAGCCAACGGAGATATCCCCGACTTTATTTCACAGCAGCTGACTGTCGAATTGGACACTCCGAATGGGCTCAAGACTGTCCCAAACCCTCTCTACCAATACAAGTTCCAAAAGAAAGGCACCACGTTTGGGACGCTGCCCGAACGTGCCAAAGTGGTGAGTTGCTAGAGTGCCGCGCCTTCAGTTCCTTCTCATTGATAAATCCTATAGTGGGATGGATATAATTACACACTGCGCTCACCACGATCTAATGGACAAACTGTGGTATCCACACCCGAGGATATTGAGCGGCAAATGGCAAGCAATCGCGCAGATTTGCGGACTCGGGTATACAACCTGCTCGTCAACTCAAAAGGCTATTGGTCGTTCTCTCACGATGGCTGGAGTGGAAACCCCCCGGTCACTACGCGCGATAGCATCGAGAGTATCCATGGAAATTTACACAACTTTATTGGGCGACAAGGTGGGCATATGAGCAGCCCTGATTTTGCGGCATTCGATCCAATCTTCTGGTTCCATCATTGTAACGTAAGTTTGATAATTTCTTTCGACATTGTCTCATCAATCGTTATCAGGTGGATCGTCTGTTTGCGATATGGCAAGGTATGGTCTATTACTTGTCAAGGAGTGAGCTTAATATCGTTTCAGCCCTCAATCCCAAGGAATATATGCAGGCTGCAGAGAGCGAGTACGAGAGAATATATTTACCTTGGCATCTACTGATCAGACTCTAGTACCCTGAGACCCTTCTGGATAAAGCCAGGAAAGCATTGGACATCTGCGGACGCCGTAAGAATCGTCAGCCTTTGCTCACCGTCCACTGACGCACAACATCCAGCGAGACACTCGCGCGATGGGCTACACATATCCTGAACTTGCCAAGTGGAGCGAACTCAAACCACAGGACAAATCCGTGCGTCTCCGTATAGACGTCAACTTGATGTACGGAAGTCAGGCTGCGCCTTTCGCCGCCATTATCCCCGACTTGTTCAAGCGTACTCCAGAGGTCAATGCGAATACCACGGTTGATCCTACAAAACTTTCTATCATCAAAGAGCACAAGACCTCAGCGACACCAGCCAAGGAAGTTTCTGCTAAGGTGATGAGCGCCCAAGCGCAGCGGGTTGTTTCACCCCCACCCTCTGTTGGTTAGTGACTTTGACTCAGCGGTTATTCGCCGCTCATTGGATATTTTAGCAGCCCCAATCGTCAAGGAGTATAACGAATGGACCGCAAATATCACCGTTGAGGTAATGTGACAAAGCTATGAATGGTTACAAATGCTGACGTCTGACCTAGAAATATGCAATCAGGAAGCCGTTCCTTGTGCACATTTTCCTTGGTAAATTCGATACAACCACAAGTAACTGGGCAACGGACCCTAACCTGGTTGGTACCTGGTCCATCTTCGCCAATGATCTCGGTGAGCAAACTCTCGTAATGTCAGAGGTCACTCATCAGTCTCTCAGATACCACTCAATGCGCCAATTGCCGCAATGCGGCCGAGCAGCACAAGTTGATTGCTGGTTCGATCCCGCTTACGCGCGCAATTATGAAAAAGGGATATGAATTAGGGGCACTCAACCGCGAGAAGATTGTTCCGTTCTTGACAAATGAGCTCCACTGGCGTGTCACAAGCGTACGTCTCTCTACTCACTGTGTACTCTCGTTGAATCTGACTGCCGTGTGTTCCAGTTGGCTCAAGAGGATATTAAGCGGGAGGATATTCCAAGTTTGAAAGTATCTGTATCGCGCTCTGTCGTTGTCATTCCAGAGACCCTCAGCGAGTTCCCTGTCTGGAAACCACCGGTCCAAGAACCAACGATTACGATTGGCCGCCCAGGAGGTGCTGCAGAGGGCGAGTAGGTTAAATAAACTGTATACTTGTACTTAGCGATGGTTATGAAATCCCCAGGGAGTTGGGTCTCGACGAAAATGTGGCAGCGAAAATGGCGCAAAGACTAAAGAGTCGTAGAGGAGCTAGAAATAAAGATTTATGAGTAAAGAATCATTAATATGACTTTTGACATACGGCCCATATTCAATGAGGCCTGATGCCGAAATGACATAGTTAGATGACCCTGCCTAGGATCAAGAGGGGAGACTGTACACAATTGAATATACACGATATCTCGACAGGGGCATGGTTTTAATGTAGATCATCCACTATGCCCGGATGGGAAGTTGGGTGATAAGATGTCTTGGGAGTGAGAGTGCTGTGGCTTACCCGTTAATTTCCACGGTACCGCTTGGCGCTTCGTATGCGGCCAGTGTGCGTGACTGGGGAAATCGATAATGGGATATTGCAGCCGTCCTCTTGAATCGAGAGTCCACACCCGGTGCTAGCCAATCCGCGTGGGCAGAACCCTCACGGGGCTCGAGATCCCTGTTCGATGCACATTCCGCTGATCGAAAGGACAGTCAAGGGATGTGGCTTGCCTCGTGTTTACCGTAAAGGGACGAGATCTCGACGCGGAAGCCAAACCTGTGGATTGGCGAAGACAGTAAATGCCCCGATCTCAAACAAAGAACGCCTGAGCGTCAGTTTTGAGCGTCAACCGAGCCAATCAGGTGCGTTGAGCGTGACCTCGACGGAGAGTCGCGACTGTTATGGACTTGACACCGCTGTCAGCGCGTCTATTGACAGCGTAATCGATAAGAGAAGTGTATTTGCTAAGCGCGGTGGATGTCTCATTACGCCCAGTTGACAATGAAAATGTGGTTGGTCGAAAGATCAGTGACCAAACAACCCCCCGCGACTTGGTCCCCTCCACGTCTCATCCTTTTGTTTCTCCTCATCAATCCACCATGGTTCTCACTACCGGTGTCACTGGCGGCCCTCTCGTCGCCCGCCAGGAGATTCGCGTTTTCGCTCAAAATCAGGATCTTATGAACCTCTATCTCCAAGGTCTCGATCGTTTCCAGCGCACAGATCAAAAGGAACTCTTGTCCTACTTCCAGATCGCTGGTATTCACGGACGGTGTGTCCCCTCGCTCGCTTCCTTGGCGGACAATCCAGGACTGAAGATTGCCCCAGACCATACATTCCGTACGATGGCTCTGGAAGCGCAGGAAACTTTGGTGGATATTGCACTCACAGCTCCATCTTGTTCCCGCCTTGGTAATTCGTCTTCGCCACCCAGTTTGGGTTGTTCCTGATCGGTTACTCCAGGCACCGCCCTTATCTCGCACTGTTCGAGCAAGTCTTGTACAAACATGTCAACGACATCGCTGCCTCGTACACCGACGCTGCCAAGAAGACAAAGTACCAGGCCGCTGCTCGGAGTTTCCGTATCCCGTACGTCTATTCGTGTCTTTATCTGCTTATAGAAGCTAATCAATCACAGATACTGGGATTGGGCATTGAACGCGGATCTTCCCGACTTTGTCTCCCAGCAAACAACCGTCACCGTCGACACCCCCACCGGTCAGCAGACGATCCCTAATCCCCTCTACCAGTACACCTTCCATCCCGTGTACTCTGACTTTGGAGATGGTCTTCCGGATGAGAAGACGGTTCGTCTTTGCTTTCTCGTTTGGTCATTTCTCATTCCACCATAGTGGGAGTCATGGCAGTCGACGCTCCGTTGGCCCTCGGCAAGGACTGCTGCCGGAAGATCTCAACCTCTGGCGATGGAAAACAACCTGCAGAACAACCGTTTGACCCTGCGTGACCGTACCTACAACTTGCTCACTCAAGCCCGAAACTACGAAGCGTTCTCCAACGATGGCTTTATGGGATCTGGAACCGACCCAACTTTCTACGACAGTCTTGAGAGTATCCACGGCCAGATTCACGTCTTGACTGGCAGGAACGGCCACATGGGTGTCGTCGATTATGCCGCATTTGATCCCGTCTTCTGGCTTCATCACACCAACGTGAGTTAGACAGAGCCATAGTAGGCGATTTCTGATTTACTTTTAGTGTGATCGTCTCTTTGCAATGTGGCAAGGTGTGCTCGCGCGTCTCAAATATTGCATCTGCTAACGATATATAGCACTCAACCCAACCGCTTACGTCGGACGAAGAGTGAACCAGTAGGTGCTCTATCCCAAATCCGGACACAGCTAATCTTTATAGGGCTGGCACGTTCGCCACCAAGCGGGGCACAATGGAAGGTGAGTAAAGCCCTTTTCTGAGGATCTCTCCGTTGATTGCCTCTCAGATGTCAACTCTCCTCTCGCTCCCTTCTGGAAGAGCCAAGGCGTATACTGGACCTCTGCTGATGCTGTAAGTCGGCTTACACCCCTCGCGAGAATGTATTAACGAGGGTCTAGCGCGACACACGTGCTTTGAACTATACCTATCCCGAGCTCGAGAAGTGGGCCTCTCTCACCCCCCAAGACAAGGCCGTCCGCCTCCGCTCAGACATCAACATTATGTACGGCAAATCTGCTCCATTTGCTGCCATTGTTCCAGATCTTTTCACCCTCAAGCCACAACTCACTACCACCAACCAGGCAAACCTGGCCGTGATCGGTGCCAAGAAGCCTGCTGGACGTATCGCCACGGCGGCTGCGGCTCCAGCTGCAAAGGTTGCTGCTCAACCTGCTGGTGGTGCGCAACCAGCTCAACAGCCACTCGCAAAGCAAGCCGCCACGACGGTCTCTCAGGCTGCTAGCACTGTTGCTGGTGCGGCTAGTGGCGCTGCTCAAAAGGTTGCGGCGACTCTTGGTGCTCCTGCTGCCCAGCCGGCTGGCAAGTCTGGTCATTCACGTACGTACTTTCACTCAATATGGGCTATGAGTACTGATAGCTTTCTAGGCGGCGACAGCTCCGAGTTTACCATCACGCAAGGCAGCACTGTGGCCGATGGAAAGAAGCATTACAACGAGTGGATTGCCAATATCACGGTCGAGGTATGACCATCCCTCTTTGCTCCTTTAATCAGAGCTGACAATGTGAATAGAAATACGCGGCCAAGAAGACGTTCATGGTTCACATCTTCCTCGGAGACTTCAACCCGGATCCAGCTCAGTGGGGTACAGATCCCAACCTTGTTGGCACGCACGCCGTCTTTGCGAACAACATGAGTGAGTGGAGCCTGAATACTCTACGACTGAACTGACGGCGTCTAGACTTTACCGGCTGCGAGAACTGCCGCGACGCCGCTGAGAGGCACAAACTCGTCACAGGTACAATCCCTCTCACCGGTGCCTTGGGAGACCGTCTCGGAAAGAACAAGGTATCACACCTCGAGCCTGCAGAGATCATTCCCTACCTCAAGAAGGAGCTCCACTGGCGCATCCAAGACGTACGTTTTCTACTTCTTCCTGCATGATGCTATGAGATCCCTTACTCTTCTATAGCAAGATGATGTTGTCATTGAGCGCGATCACATCCCCAGCTTGAAGGTCTCTGTCGCCCACGTCGAAGTCGCCATCCCCGAGAGTATCGCCGAGTTCCCAGTCTGGTCTGGTGGTATCAAGGATCCCGAAATCACGACCGGTCGTCTTGGAGGTGCTACGGAGAACGACTAGATGCCTTCACGCGGCCCGGCCGTCGAGAGCATAGTTGAACAAAAGGTTTTCTTGTAGTTGTGTAACCAAAAGTGTGATGAATCAAGACAAATGTAGCAGTCTCATATGCACTTGTAACCATGAAAGACGTATGGAGGCAGCTTTGATCTTGCTTTCAGCCACATTGAGCGACCGCGGTACGGCGCTTATTGCTGGTTGCATTCCCTAATTGAATTTATCCGAGTCTGTATATGCGACTTTAATCGGCTGTTCGTGCACCACTCGTCCTCTCCGACTACTTAAATTGTCTTGTATCCGACAAAAGGCGGAAAAAGGAGTGATTAGGAAGGAGAAGCTTACCAGAGCTGTCTTTCTACACAACCTCTGCGATGGATCTATTCGGAAATGTCCACCAATCTCATGGACCATCTACTTGGCGTCCAGAGGAGATGTTCGTTGATACGCGGCAGTTTGGATACTCTAATGGGACGAGCGATAACTCGAGTCGGTTCGTCAAGCTTTCACGAGCGACGCCCGACGGCGGGGCGATTGCACGGAGCAAGGAACATGACAAATTGGTCGTTGTGGGACGCCAAAGTATGTTAAATTCCAGCCTCATATTCACTAAATGTGTATTTATGTGCATTATATAGCCATTCGACTGATCACGGTGACGGACACCAAGCATCATCTTCAAGCCGCCCAGTCGTATGAGACGCCGCCCAAAGGGAATGCATCTCAAAGCCGTGCTACAGGACCAGGAGGCGCAATTGCGGAGATTGGGCCAAATTATTGGTCGACAAAGTTTCCCCCAACAATGCTCTTGACAGACGTGACCTGGGGGCCGCAAGAGTTTTCGAACAAGATCTTTACGAGCTGCACAAATGGCGAGGTTCGCGTGTGGGATTTCGGAAAGGGCGGGTTAAAGTTTGGTGAGCGTCGGAACTGACCCTTCTTCGAGTGGCAGGGACTGAGATAAGGCTAGAGTCTACGCTACCTGGAGGAGGAAGATCTGTCAATGTCGTCAAAGCGGCTAATTTCTCCTCATATTCACTCGCCACGGGGTCGACGGATGGATCTGTCAAACTATGGGACCTCCGCATGCCAACAGCACCAGCTTTCAACCTTGGAGGGCATGGTTCGGCGGTGCGGTCCATGACGTTTGGTCAAGTCCCCACGCATCCGGTGCACGTCGTCTTTGGGCTCGAGGCGGGTGCGATATTTCGCTATGATCTGCGAGTAAGTTCTCCTGGGCGGTGTCACTTCGAGAGTGTTGACTCTTTTCTTTCGGAGTTGGGTATCGCGTATCTTGATCGTGTTCCCGCACATAGCAGATGCGTCCATGATTTGGCGTGGCTCCCACCAACAAAAGACGAGGCAAACGTTGGTTACCTTGCATCTGGCTCATTTGACCATACGGTAAAGGTAGGAACCTACGACTTTCTCGAGTATGTGGTGCTGACCTGTTCAAAGGTCTGGAATATCGACTCGACGCGTATTGGAATGCAACCACTGCACACCATTCATACTCCGTATCCTGTCGGCAAACTTGGCTGGAGACCATTTTACGACACAGAGGTTCTTGTTATACCATACCATGGCGGATGGACGCCTGCTAAGCCCCAAGAGAATAGTGAAACCCGCTTTGACTCAAACGAAGAAGTATGCGCCCCAGATTTGGGACGTCAGGAAGGGATGGTTGGCCAAGTGGCAGCTTCCTACGATTGATGGACCAGTCACAGGTACGATCACTATTTGCAACCACGACGCGTGAAGTTGATCACTGGTAAAGATGTTGCTTTCAATGAAGGAAATGCTGCCCAAGTCGTATACAAGTCCGGCGCTTTCGCTCAGCTAGACCTCCGCGAGGCCACTAGACCGGTGGATACCATTGGTCGACACGCACTCAGTTGGAATGCCAATTCATCCCTCTTCTTCGTGGCTGATCCCGTTCCCCTCTCCGAGCCTCCATATGACGACTTGTGAGTGACTCACTTTCTGACTGCGCTAGTACTGATACGTAGGCAGACACCCAGGAATCTCTGCTATGCTAGGAGACTATGGATTGGCAGATAAACGGCCCGGGGATCGCCTTGGAGTGGCGACGACTCAAGTTCTTGGAGCGCAATTCGTCTTCCCCGATTTGGACCGCGAGAGCTACATGAAACTTGCTCGGGGATATAATCACCACGACGAAGATAAAGTGAGGATGTGCAAGCGCAACGAAGATGTGGCTACACGTGCCGGACAGCACGAAGTTGCACAAACCTGGGCACTTCTTGGCTCTCTGCTTAGCGAGTTTAAACGAGCCAAGAACGAAGAAGTTCACAGACACTCAATCAATCTCCCTCCAGAAACTCCTCTTTCCGCCAATCCGTCTGCGCCTACAAAGGAGCCTCAATCAGGTCAAAAGTCATTCTCAAGAAGTCCCCCGATAATCGCTCATCATGGTACCACAAATCCTATCGATTTCACCTTGGATGGGGTAGAGATACCGGCCGCGGCCACGAAGCGCAAAGGAAGTGGGGGCTCTTCCTTGTTGCTTGGAGTGATGCCTGGCTCGCAGAGGAGGAGAGAGAGTTCGCCATCGATGCTCACAAATTTGCGACCCCCTATGCGTTCGCCGTCATCGTCACCAATATCAAAACTTGCAAAGCTACCATCATCGAATACTGGCGTTAATGCTGTTGGCTCAGTCATCAGTCGACACTTCTTGGCGAGAAGGATGTCACGTTCGTCTAGTAGCAATAGTCCTGGCCCCGGAGCCGCAGGAATAGCCGAACAAAAGCAAGCTTGGAAGACCTATGTCAACGCGGGAGAGGGTGCACTAGAAGACAGCAGCAGTGAAGAAGAGGAAGGAGCAGCTGATGATTCTGATGAACGCGTCGTCCACAGCGAAGCGTCTATGGGTGCGTCGTGGACTCAGGAGAGAAGCACGTTGACAACGCTGAATCGCCAACATCCGACGCTGCATTCGTCGTCCTCGTCGAACCGGTCCTCACCTGCGATTGGAAGCAAGAGGCTGCTTCCGTCACCGCACTTGACGAGCACCCTCACGGGCCTCCTCTCAGGTTCTAGTCCCAAAGGAACCAGTCCACAAACCCAACTATTGGATATTCAAGATGTGACAGAGGACTCTGGTGAAGAGTCTGATGAGACGGATGAAGACGACGATGGCTCGCGTTCCGCAGAGTCGCGTCAGCGGCGAAGTGGTAGCTCTGAGGATGACGGAAGAGCGGGATCGCAGAACGGGATCGATGTTCCAGGTGATTCGCGCGTCAAGTTTGATCCCCCAAGTCCGACCTTGGCCAAGTATACGGCGAAGAGCAACGAGTCTTCGCGTACTGCAACTATATCACGAGGCGGTGGACTCAGGGCGCTGACAAAGCAAGAGTCGACGAGCAGTATGGCTACAGCATATCAAATGGGCTCGGTCGATCTCGCTACATCACCGTCCTATGGGGCGTCCTCTATTACACCCACAATGGGGACTGTGCGGATTTCGGCTCTTGTGCGCAAAGACACAGATCAAACTATTAGCCTCAATGACGTGATAGAGTCGAGCGAGAGTAGTGCAAGGCGAGTGAAAGGGCCGGGTGACTCACCGTCCGCCAAACCTCTCTCGTTACGGAATCTCTTTGACCCTTTGGCTGCGCCTACTAGTACGACTAGTCCGTCAGCACCCGTACCGACTCGACCACCGCTTCCTCGCACAATGTCCCATGGCGCAACGTTGAATAGGGCTACGCATGGCACGCTGATGAGTAACATTGCCTCAATGGGAAGCAATGGTCTGGATCAAAGTAGCTTCAACTTTGGGCCAGCTACTGATAAAGAGGAGGAGACATCGTTGAGCCAGGCTATCGTGCACGATCTCGAAGAAAAGGAAAAGACCGCAATGTTTGATGTCGTCAAGGATATGCTGGAGATGTATGCAGAGGAGGGGAAACGTGCAAATGTGCGCAGCGCTTGCTATGGCTGCGCATGAGCAGCTGGAGATTGATCCAGAGCGGTTGGAGAGCTTTGTGCTCACCTACATGGGTAAGCTTAGTACCTCGTACGATGATATATTCTTACACTTGCTCATAGATCAACTTGTTCGAATGCGACTTCATCTCAATGCGGCATACGTCCGCCAATCGGCCCCGATACCCTCGATTGTGGAAAGTACCGCATTGGACGTCTTTATCAAAGTGAACTGCGGTCGATGCGGAAAGGGTATCGACGCGACAAGGCCTGCCGGTGTTCCAGGACGATTTGCGTATTGCGAACATTGCAAGAAAGAAGCTATCAGGTGTGCGATATGGTACGTCTTCTGATTCAACTATGACGCTTTTTAATCTTTACCAGTCATCTACCCGTTCGACGAATGCTCTTCTTCTGCCATACGTGCGGCCACGGTGGACATCATCGTTGCTATCAACAGTTTTACTCGCAACACTCGCTCATCGACCTCCAGAATCCTCGATCCAAATTTCCTTATACACCTTATGAGGAGCCACGTCCGGCAGTACGCCCTCAGTTCGGGCCTCGAGTGAATTCCACTAGAGCGTCCTCTGTGGACAACTTTTCGATGGAAGACGACCAACGGACAGACGCAGCGTCTCCTGCGCCTCGAGGTCGCAAGCGAGACGTGCGGCGTGGCATATCCGAAGTGGATAGCCCCGAGACCATACCGGAGCGCGATGTTGCCCAGTTTTCGTCTACCGCGTCTACGAGTTCGACGCATGGGGGGCTATCACACAAGGAAGGGAGCAGACGCTCGCAGTCTGCGGCTGAATCGACGATTGTGGACGATGACCGGCTGATGCCTGAAGAGGAGCACATTCTAGTGCGAGAACGGGAAGCCGAGCAGAGGCTGGCTGCGCGAAGGAATATGCACCTGTTTGCGCATCCATGTGCGGCAGGGTGTGGGCACTTTTGCTGGATGGCAAAGGACTAATCTGCGGCTAAAACCCCACCTCGTATTGATTATCATATCTTCCACTCGGAAATGGTGATGTGACTTGTGACTAATGTTATTAGCGATTGACTGACCACGCTGGCGCTCTGAGACTGTCCGCGGTGAAACCGGGCTAAGCGACGTTGCGGAGACCAAACAAGGGCTTGCAACTTGGACTCGATCCACGCCCTTTGTTGGCCCGCTGCTCACCAAAAACTCAGCTCTCTGCCTTATGACAGACTTAGAACCCTCGTGAGTAGCTTATCGGCGCCGTTTGCGACGTCCGGTCCCTCGGAAAATTTGCTCGTGCTGACCATTTTGGGCAGTTGTAGAGGCCACAGAACCGTCAACATTCTCCTCCTTGCTCGAGAACTCTCTGTAGCGAGGGACCGACCTCCATAAGGCGTCCGTCGCTGCCCACACCCACGCATACCGCTCTAGCGCGCCAATCTAACCGGGTTTATCCATCGCACATCGATCAACAACCAACCACTAGTACTTTTCACAACCTAATCAATCTACAAAAATGCAAGCCATTCGAGTATTGCGTGCACAATCGCGCCCTGCCTCGCCGGCACCCCTTGTCGAAATGTCAGCCAATGGGTCGGCGACGATGGCAAGTCCAAAGCTCGGTCCATATGGACAAGGAGAAGATCAATCCCAAGGCCGTTCTGGCACTACCATCTCGCGCATCCAAAGCTTGACGCCATTTCACAAACGTGCAGTCCCCACGCCACCTCCGTCCCCTGCTCCGATGACGATCGTCCAGGATGGAGCTTACCTCAACACACTCGGTCTTAAACTCAACGAGGCTGCGACCAGGGCATTGTCAGTGCCCAATGGTACCGGTGCGGATGTCTGGAAAGGGAAGAAGCCCGTCCCGAGTGGCCGCGGGCGGCAGTTTGCAGCTCTCATCGAGTCGTGAGTGGTTGGACAGCCTGTACGGTTAACATTGGTGGCTGACATGTCCGTTTTCCAGTGAACTCGATGCGTCTGTGGGCAATGCTAATCTGAGGTCTGCCATCCTCAGGCTCTTGCCGCGCTCCTTATCGGTCATCGTTTCCTCCCTTTCGGCTCAAGCCTCTCAGCTTATCGTCGTCCCTGGATTCGTCCCAAGCTCTGTCACACAGACTCTGCACCCTGCGACGGCACATGGGCTCGCGTTGGCTGCCTTTGCTTCCGAGCTTCTAGAAACGTTTGCGACCTACAAGCTCGGAGCTTCCAACTCGGATCTTGCCGTCATTCGGAGCAACCTAGAGACGATCATTACGCGCGTCATCACTCCGCTCTTTGCCCAAATCCAGGCCGAGATGGCAAATCTCCTCGAACCCCTGGGCTCTCCTTCCAACAATGGATCGTCTAGCCCTGGGTCTTTCCCTGGAGCAAGGACGAGCAAGCCGCATCAAATCATTGCCACGCTCTCGACCCAAATGCCCCTGTTCAATCGAGCTCTGAAGCGCTATGTGCTACCCTACTCACCCAGTGCCCAAACCGCATTGGCCACGTTCCTCATCAACACTGTGTGGACGTCATTGGTTCAGATTGCGCACCGCAGCCCTGTTGGTCTGACAGCTCCAGCGGCCAGTGTCGTTCACAAGCACTCGTCTTCGTCGCTCCTCAGCGGGCTCACACCTCCGGCCTCTCCCCCCATGAAGAGGCTCACACCCCCGAGCTCACCTCCAACCAAGAAGCGTATTCTGCCTCTCACAGACTCGCCTCCAAAGCTTCAACTCCGCTTGAGACGCGTCCCCAGCGGAGGTTCATTGAACTCGCGGTCCAGCAGCCCCGATTTGCGCAACGCGGCGCAGCTCGCCATCTCTACATGGGTCAATTCACTGATGGTGGACACTCGTGCCGTGTACGACATTCTCTCGTCTGCAGAGGTACCTCGTCCTGCCGACGGGAGTCTAGCGCGCGAGGCTGTTGATGAAGCCTTTGATCGTCTTGCGACGTTTCGCGATTGGTTTGTCGCGACGAGCGCCGCTGGAGGTCGCCTTATTCACAATGTCCCCTCCGATCTCCCACTCTTAATCGTCTTGCCTGTTCTCCTCAGTGATGCCTGGCTTGAACGCTCGCTCGTGTCTTCTCATGTCGGCACGATGACGGCGTTTTCAACTGGGGACGTCGAGTATCCAGGAATGGCAAAGTTGATTGGATACGACAATGAGGAGACGTACCGCAAGCGTGTGCTTTGTGGATTTGGGCGCGCGGAAGAGTGCGAAGCCATTGTTGCCGATCGTGTCTTGGATCGATTGGCTAACTCCGATGGAGGCATCGAGTGGGCTGCCAATGTGCGCCGCTGGCTCGAGGAAAGACAGAACGTTGTCGCCTAAATCAGTGCCAAGCAAACTCGACTACAGTTCTAATTCTCGTTTTTTTTTTAATTGGATGTCAGGAGCTAGTGCTACTTATCGTCTCTCTGGCTTCAATCTACGTCTATCTCTGTCATTTTTGTCGTCTTTTCTGAATTACATGCGGTTTCCCTCTCTCGAGTCAAGAAGTGTCGTTTACGAATCCGCGAATGGCGTACATTTTCTCTAGTTTTCCCATCTGGAGGTGCGTCAGTTGGAGAAAGAGAGGTGGATGGACGTACGAGGTCGATGAAGCCTGGTTCGCTGATCACTTGCATCACGGCTTGTTCTAGCTCTTTCTCGGATAATGCATTTAGATTGGCCTCCTCCGTAACTGGTGTTCGGATAGGAGCACCCCTTGGGCGGAATAAAGGGTCGAGCTGAGTGAATATATTACCATATTGAGGCTCCCCAGAAGCTTTCTGAGTCGAATGAGTTCCTTCGGGATGTACCGGAGGGGCGAGAAGATTGCTTAGGTGAGATAACGGAGTCCGCTGCGTCGGATCGCTCGAAGAGTGCGTGGAGGGTAGTACTTGAGACGATCCGAGTGCTTGTATTTGAGAGGATACTGGCATGGGCGAAGAATGGTATTGTGCGATGGGAGATGTCGTAGGGAGAGACAGGGCGGGAATATGTAGTGAAGGGTTCCCGCTGTAAGCTTCCATATTCGGTTGGTACACTTTAGAGCCAGAATGGGTATTTCCATCCATCCCCGTCTGCTGCGTCGAAACTAGCGCATCCTTCCATTCGAGCTGTGGTCCAGGCAGAGGTCGACCACTTGAAGGAACATTTGTGCAATGTTCAGTAGCCAATTGACTAGAGAAACCTGGCGCGCTAAATTCCGGATACGTCTTGACACTGCCATTAACCTCGTCCAGTTTGCGCTTCTTCTGTGTGGGGACAGTGTTTGCAGTCAAATTTACACCTAACGTGGGCTCCTTGCGAGCTACATCGCTGGTGGATACTGGACAAACGATTTGGATTGCGGATACGACGGCTTGGCAATCCGCGTCGGTTTGAAACGTGAGCTGGAACCGCTTAAAGTACTTGATCGAAATAGTTAGCGAATGAGATGTTGGTGAGAACCATAGATACCTGGGTTGAAGGACTGCCACTCAGTGGCTGGATGTACCGAAAGCCGAGTTGCTTGCCACCGTGAACGGCCTTTATCGGCGAAGAATGGGGAATTCCCGGCCTACTAAACTCTACTAGATTTAATTTCTCCTGCGAAGCAGTGAGTTGGACCCCAACGTCGCGTCGCGACGGCCATACCAAAAGAATGATGCCTCCGGGTCGGCTTTCCTCGCCATCGACTACGTTTAGATTCAGACTGATCAATCTTTGTTGGTTATCGTGCACCTGTGTGATGACGATGCGGAGCTGCGAGTTTGCATTGGTCGCGTACATTCGCCATTCCTCTTTAGGGACGTGTGGCCGTATATGACCTGGTGAGTCGCGTTGATATCGATAGCACATAAGTGAGTATGTCTTCGTTGTAGCCATCGTCGTAGCCATGTCGGACGAGTCAAGACTAAGTAGTATTCACCACACGCAAAATCCAAAGACTGACAAACAGAATAAATTCCATAGAGAATACCAAGAGGATACAGTAAATATTGGGCATATGCGAGATAGGGAAGAACGTATCATTTGTCAAGGGGTTGGCAAATAACCAGAGGAGCTCGAAGCTGTCTGCGCGTTATGGAGCACTGTCGCAGGCTGCTGAGAGCTCATCGAACTCGGGGTAAGAGGTTGCCCGGCACCCGCAGGTTGATTAGATTGCTGGCTGCTTTGTCCTGAAACAGCAAACGGCGAGGGTGGCGCAACACTACGGACAGCTTTGATGAGTTTCATCAAAGGCCTGAACCACATCGTCTCGAGTTCCTCGGTCGCGTCCCGTGTGAGCTTCAGTGCTGCTTCCCAAACTTTTTTCTCGTCGTGCCATGGAACGTACGCCATATCTCCACTCGGAGGAGGCCCTGGGGACGGCAATATGGTCTCGAGAGTCTCCAGTGCGTCTTGACACCGTTTGCCAAGATCCGCAGTGGCTTTCTGGTTCCTGTCACCAGTTTGATCCCAGGCAAGGAGACAGTCGGAGAATCCTATGATAAAATTGGTTATGTCCCTCACCATGTCCTCGCGACTCGGCGGTTTGCCTTTGATAATCCCGAGTCTGTCCATGCAACGCTTGCAATTGAGGCCTTCGGACTTCTCATCCTTTTCATCAAGCAGGTGCTCGACCCGCTCAAGTGCAGAATATCCCAGAGCACGATATCCCTCATCATCATGATTCGTCAGGTTGGTCGGTAACCTTTTGAGATCGAAATTGTCATGCGTTAATCTTTTTTTAAGAGTATCGCGGAGTGCCCCTCGTTCGAGAGAGAGGTACCATCGTAGAAACACACACAAAAGCTTTGATCTGATGGGTTTGACCAATTTCACGACAGGTTTGTCGGTGGATAGGCAGCTTTCAGCAAGGAATATATAATTCTCTGGAATAATGTCGTTTTCGAGGATCAGACTAGGTTGGTTACGGCCTAGTAGGGTAAGAATTGGCAGAGCTTCGAAGCATTTTTCAAGGATAGCACGTTCGGTCGACTTGTCCGCATGTCTCAATAGATGAACGATCATGTCGAAGTCAAGGCGGAGCCGCCAGCGCGTGATATGGGCCTCCATTGTCTCTTTCCTGAGGACTTGCTTAGTGTCGTTTACAAGGCCGCTTCCATTATTCTCTTCGTCCTTCTTGACGTGCGCAGATGGATAAATCCCCCTCACGAGGGAGGTAAGAAATCTGGACAGAGGCGTCTGGAATGGAGAGTCTAGTTTGAGGACGGAGATTAGAATGGTGGCAAGGAAAATGATCATCCCGATCACGAAGATGGTGATCGGCCAGGGTGCGATTGCTGGAGCAGTGGCAACCAAAAGGCGGAGAACTCCAATAGCGGAAATGAGCAGAGAAATATGCATAAATATAGTAAGAAATGTCACGAAACTGGATAGCTTCCATTTTTTGGCTCCAGCATATCGATAATGGCGGATACGACCGCGATGCTGGATGGAAGAGACACCGTCAAGATTATATCGGTAGCTGTATGTCCATTGCTTGACAAGGATTCCCAGAAATGCGACAAAGATGCTGATGAAGAGGCTAGTAAAGAGGAGCCCATTGACGGCGGTCGCATACGAAGGTACGGCCCCAGAGTCTGGCTGAAGTCTTGGATACGTCACCTGAATGATCCCAGTGAGAACTGCAGAGAAGAGGCCGGCCTGATATGGTAAGCCAAGGTCACACGAAGCTGAAAGCTCTCACAAATATGAGCAGAACGTCGACAGTATTATTTATGTCCTTTATAAGGTCTTGATCGTAGGAATTAGCGCCACGCATGTAAAGCTGCCAAATTGTTGGTGCATCTTTCTGATCCGAACCACTAGGTGCCAGCTGAGTTATGTTGTCAACTGTGGGTGTTCCTAGTCCTTAGGAGAATTTTTTAATAGGAAAATCATATACAGCAATGCGCATACCGTCAGGGTTGTTGTACTTATAGACTACGTTTGACATGACTCCTAGTGGTCACAGAAAATAAAGTGCGAGAACAAGGAAGTATAAGACAGAAGTCGTTATAAATGGTTGGAGGATTGTGAGTGGGTCCAGGTCTCGCTGTCCATGCAGCAACTTTGTTGGCTTTATGCGGCTCGCCCATCCCAGGAACGGACAAAGAGTACCGGATCCAGCAGATGCTATGCTGAATTCGGCTCCGACAAAGGAAATCTTGTCGCGTGAGTTTGGAAAAGGAGAATGGCCTATCTTTTCCCATTGTCTATGTATAGTCAAATATGGACCAGGAGCGCTCCTTTATTGTCAGCCATGAGGATAAGGACGAGACGAAAGTGGGAGTAAGATTCGATTGCGCACAGATGTGTTTCCTCTTGAGGTATGTTTGGCCCTACATTCCCGAAAGAATTGGCGCTGACATTCTCCGTGTACTCTTTGGAGCCCCCGTTTTGGACATCATAGACCGGCCGGAACCGTTAATTATGATACGAAGCACTCATTATCATGCAAAGGATGAAAGAGAGGATTGGTATAGTACGGAACTCTTCAGGATGCGGTCTCGGGACACAAAGGAGAGTCAGGAAGCCTCTTATATAAGATATATACATCTCGTAACGTTTATTTACATGCTCGACCTGTGATTAGTCACCAGAATAACTACGAGGCTATAGTGATGCGTTCCTGGAGAGCTTGGCTCCGCTGACTGATTGTGTCAGCCGATTTGAAACGACAAGAAATGAGATCCGATAAATATACCAAATATATGAGACTGAGCAAAGCATGATTACAGTTGATTACGTCGAAGAGGCTGAACGTATCCAGAAGTTGTAGCTACGTTCCCACCCGGAACTACTGTAGATACCCTTGGATTGCGACTCCCACCAGAGGTAGCCTTAGCGGTGGTGTGTTTAGGACCAGGCTGTGCATCAAAGGGTGTGGCTGGCGGATTGCTCTGGACGGTGTCGATGAATGCAATGACGGGGTCGAACCATGTCCTCTTTAGGTCATCTGTCGCGCCCCTCGCTTCCTCTAATACTAATTTCCACGATGCTTTTTCCTTGTCCAATGGAACGTATGCAATAGCTTCTTCTTCGGGGGGATCTGAAGGCTCTAAGACGGATTTGAGCTTTTCCAGTGCGAGTCTACAACGTTCGTCGCGATCCACCGTGTCCATCTGGTTCTTGTGACCATTTAGATCCCACGCAAGGAGGCAGTTGGAGAATCCGATGATAAACGTGGTTATGTTCTGCATCATTACCTCGCGATCCAGAGGTTGGCCTTGGGTTTGGATGCGCCCAAGTCGGTCCTTGCAAAGCTCGCAATCAGGGTCGTCTGATTCCTGATCAAGTAGGTGCTCGATGCACCCGAGCGCAGAGTATCCTATCGCGCGATTTGTAGCATCTTCATCATTTGCCAGCGCAGTTGGTAGTTCTCTGGGATTGAATCCGTGATGCAAGAATCGAGTTTTGAGAGCGATGCGAAGTTCTGAAGTTCTTTTGAGAGAAAGGAACCATCGCAGGAACTCACAAAGTATCCTTGATCTGTTGAGACGGTCTGGGTTGACCGCTTTTGCCCCAGCTTTACCCTCGAGTAGGCAGCCCTGTGCGAGGAATACGTAGACCTCTCCTATGATCTCCTGTTCGAGGATCGACTGAGGCTCTTCACGTGCCAGAAGAGTGAGATTTGGTAGGCGTTCGAAGCACTTGTCAAGAATCGACCGCTCCGTCGACTTGTCCGCTCGTTTCATCAGATGGGTGATAATATCCAGGTCTAACTGGAGCTGGGAGCGTACAATACGGATTTCCTTTGTTGCCTCTCCGCTGGATTGCTTGAAATCATCCTCGAGACCTCCCCCTTTACTCTCCTCATCCTTCTTGATTTGGGCAGGTTGGTGAATCTTGTCTACGATCCAGGTGAGTACTCTGGATAGAGGTGACCGATACGGGGCTTCGGGACGAAATACTGGGATCAGGCTCGTGACAATGAAGATTGTGGTGCCTATTGCGAGGGCTGTCGCTGCTCCTGCTCCAGTCTCTGGAGCAGTTGCATACAGAAAGTGGAGAATTCCGATGGCGGAGATGAATAAGGCGATATGCATGGAGATGGAAAGAAGGGCAACAAACCCCGACAGCCCCCAATACTTGGCCCCGACATATCGATAGTGTCGAACGCGTGCCCGAAGTTGTGTCGAGGACACGCTTTCGAGGTTACGCTGATAACTTCTTGCCCATTGTTTGACGAGGATCCCCAGGAGTGCCACAAATATGCTGATGAACAGACCAGTGAAAAGGAGAAAATTGACGCGGGTCGCATAAAGAGGTACCTCAAACTTCTGGTGGGTTGTACTCCCAGGTTGGCGAGTCTCCTGAAGGATGGCGAGCAAGATATCCCCCTGGTCCGGTTGCAACTTGGGATACGTTATCTGTATCAGTGCAGAGAGCACTGCGGAAAAAAGCCCGGCCTAGGCGGCGGTCAACAAAGAGCGAAAGAGACTGTCAACACTTACGAATACAAGGAGCACATCAACCGTATTATTCGCATCCTTTATGAGATCACTATCATAATGTCTCATGCTACGCATATAAAGCTGCCAAATCGTCGGCTCAATTGGGGGCCCTTCGGCGGAAGAAAAATCTTCGTTGCTCAGACCCCAACTGGGCGGTAGCTGAGTCACATTGTTGACTGTTAATATCTCTAGGCCTGAGAGATGCTCTATTAGTGACGAGAACGTATATATAAATGTGCATACCTGTCTCCGGGTTGATCTTGTAGTGATAAGTGACCCCCGACGCCATCTCTCCAGAGAACAACTACGAAATAGAAAGAAGAAAAGCAAGAGAGACAAGACAGAACAAGAAGGGCACGACTCAAGAGTTGTCGACGGGTCCAACCTTGGACAGCCTCTTCGTGGGTTTCGTGCGGAGGCCATTCGACTAGACTGCTTGCTCGGTAAAGAACAAAGCAGCAGTTGGTTTGCAAAATTGATGAGATTCAGCCCGTTGGAGCCGAGGAAACGTTAAAACCTCGTGGTCGACTTTACAGTCTTCAACCAGGACATTGCCATTATCCACATTCAAATTTAGACGCAGGTTACTCGCATCAGAGACACAACAAGACGAAGTGCCACTTTACATTGGCGGCATCGAGCCGCATCTCTCAGTGGGAGTATAAATATCAGCCTGGCGAGCCGTCTCGATAAGAAAGAAGACCTCTCTTCCTATCTTAGCAGATGTTCTAGCTCGAATTGACGGGAGTGACATATATTCACTAGAAAATTAATAAGCAATTTCTGCAGACGAGAATAAGTACATATTAGCAACTGATTCCACTGCTTTGCAGCACCCCGTCTCTGTGCAAGCGCCGCCCTACACGAGGATATTTCCGTGTGTCCGATAGTGTGCACTCATTTTTGGTGCCAGAAGATAGATCTGACGCCTCGAATACGGATGCGAGAATGCCCAGTGCTAAAGTAGATCGCTATTTGTACTTTTCCAGGGCCTCCTATGATATTGGACGCTCTCGACCGCAGATAAGGAGGCAATTAGAGAAGCTAATGAAGAAATTCTGCATCATGGCACCACGGCTCTGGGTTCGCGTTTGAATGCGCCTGAGTCCCTCGTCGCAAGGCTTGCAATCTGACCTATCAGAGTTGCCCTCGAGAAGATGATCGACAAGACCAAGTGCAGATTATGCCTCCATTATCTGCCCACCATTCAGGACTTCGATTGGTGCGCATGCGAGGTCTTGATCAAGTCAAGTTTCACCTACAAACACTAACTCCAGGCGTGTTGGTGCAAACATACCAAAAACAACAGGGTCGCATTCTCACTATGAATTTACATTCAAATTTCCGCAGATGAGGACAAAAATGACGCGAAGGAGACTGTCATGTACACGAGATTGAGAGTTGCGCCTTACAGACCCTGGCCCTGTTTCGGAAGTTGAAGATGTTTGGATATACTCGAGTCGGTACGCAAATCGGGAGTACCTCCAGCTGGCTGTCCGCGACTTGGACTTGGACTTGGCTTGCGACTTCCCAACGCACTGGCAATACTTTGGGAACTAGCCTGTCGCGTGGGATCCCTAGGCGTCGGATTGCTCTTGACCGTGTTGATGAAGTTGATTGCGGGGTTGAACCATATCCTTGGCAGTTCTCCAGTCCCATTCTTTTTCTGCTCGAGGGCAGATTTCCACACGGCTTTCTCCTTATCCCATGGGACAAAGTCGTTGACTTCATTCTTGGGTAAATCAGGAGGCTCCAGGACAGACTTCAGTGCACCTAGCGCCGTTTCACACTGCGCTTCACGGTTGCGTCTTATTACGGTCACAAACAAGGAGGCAGTCGGAGAATCCGATAATAAACTTGCTAATGTTTTCCATCATCGCGTTGCGATCCTGGTTCTTGTCTTGGATACTCGCTAGGCTCTTCTCGCAATGAGCGCACCCCTGGTCGTCACGTTGCTGCTCGGACAAGTGATCGATACGACCAAGTGCGGAGTACGCTATAACGACGTTTTTGGTATCGCTCTCCTTTACTTGGCCAGTTGGGTTGGGATCACTATACTTTGCTAGAGCAGTCGGCAGTTCTCTCGGGTCAAAGTTGTCCTTGGTGAGCCGTCCTTTGAGAGCATAACGCTGATCTGAGCACCCTTCAATGGAAAGGAACCATCGCAGGAACTCGCAAAGTAATACTGCCCTTTTGCGGCGGGTCTCGTCGACTGTTTTCTCACCAGATGCCGGCTGGAGAATGCAACCCTTTGCAAGGAAAATATATACCTCTGTAATAATTTCCTTTTCGAGGATGATATGGGGGTGTTTGCGCTCCAGTGTAACGAGATTCGGAAGATGCTCGAAACACAAGTCGAGGATCACCCTCTCGGTCGACTTATCCGCTCGCTTTATCAAAGACGCGATGATATCGAGGTCAAGATCGACCCGCTTGCGCACGAGATCGATCTCCTTTGTCGCTTCCTTGGGAGAATGTCCAAGGTCATTCTCTAGGCCTGCGTCCGAATTGCTCTCTTTGCCTTCCTCCTTATCTTCCTCGACATTACTCGCCTTGCCATGCTGGGGATGAGAGTGGACATGTATCTTGTATCCAATCCAGGCGACCCAGCGTCCAACCCAGGAGACAATCCACGAAACCCCCTTCGACAGCGGCGATTGGAAGGGAGCCTCTGGTTGGAAAAGGGGGATGAGGCTGGTGACGAAGAAAATGAGAGTCCCAATCCCAGAGACTACGAGTGCGACAATTCCAGCCGCTGGAGCAGTCGCGAATAAAAGTTGAAGGATTCCGATGGCAGAGATGAATAGGGCGAGATGCATGCAGATCGAGAGGAAGGCGACAAATCCCGATAACTTCCACTTCTTGGCCCCTTTGTATCTGTAGTGGCGGATACGTGCACGAAGTTGTGTAGAGGACACAGCTTTGAGGTTGCGTTGATAGCTTCGTGTCCATTGTCTGACGAGGATGCCCAGAAGTGCCACGAAGATGCTAATAAAGAGACCGGCGAACAGGAAGCAGTTGACACTGGTTATGTATGCCGGTATCTTGAACTGATCCTGACTTGTACTTCCAGGTTGGCGAGTCTCCTGCAGGATGGCGAGCAAGATATCCCCCTGGTCTGGCTGCAGCTTGGAATACGTGATTTGAATGAACGCAGAGAGCACTGCTGAGAAGAGACCGGCCTAGGCGGTGGTCAATAAAAGGCGCGGGGGACTAATTGCCAGCACTCACAAATACAAGGAGCACATCTACCGTATTATTCGCGTCCTCTACCAGGTCGTCGTCATAATTATGCCCTTTCTGCATGTAGACACTCCAAACTGTCGGTTGAGCTGGGGAGCCTTCAGCATCGATGTTGCTCAAACCCCAACCGGGTGGCAATGCCGTAAAGCCATTGAGCGTCACACTTCCTAATGCTATAGCTCTTTATCAATAACGCTGCCAGCAGTATGGTCCGAGGTGCATACCATTCTCCTGGTCATAGCGAACGCCGTAGTTTCCTGACATTCGTGAGGGATTGAGACCAGAAGCACGAGATAAGGCGAGAAGAACGCGATACTAAGGTTGTGGGCGGAGTCAAGTTGTTAACCAGCCGTTAACTCAGCATCCTCGCGAGTTTGGTGCGGCCTTGCCCGCTTTCCCGGGATATTGGTTCTATCAGTCCTTTCTCGGATTTGGTTGTCTATTCCACGTGTCTTGTATGAATTCAAGTCGCTAAAGTGGCGCCAACATATTGACCTACGCGTTTGATCTCGAAATATCCAGTTTCCCGGGATTAGACTGTGTCAAAATCAATTTGACGCGTGATTGAGCTCCTGCACGTAACCCGTCTCTACTCGTTGTCAATACAGCTAAAATATATTCAACTTTGCAATGGCCTCCTATACGACGTACTTCTCCTTAAACACAACCCTATGGAACACCCTACTGGGACTAGAGCCATCACCATTGACGATGATACTCTCCTTGGTGGGCGGCATTCTCGTACTGGTACCGAGCGTTCATTGCAGCATCTTGATCGAGAGAGGGCCGCAAATTCGCACCCAATGGATTCTAATTCGAACTCTTCTCGCAATACTGGCCTCGATATTCTTCATTGACCTCCTCTTCGCGCCATACGGAGAGCAAAGCCGCTACTTCAGAGCATCTGGAGTTACCAATGGAATTTACGGGTTGCTCAAGACGTGGGAAATTTGCTTCTCCTCGCTCATCGATGGCGTACCTCTACCATTATGGGTCAGACTATCCCATCCAGCGTCAAATAGTGCGCACCCTAAAAGCAGCAAGGAAGAAGAGGCCGGGGAAACTAGGCCTGAGGTAACAGAGGAAAGAAATACAGCTCGAATTGTCTAGTAAGTTATGGGTAGGTCCAATTCTCGGTTGGAGACCGAAGGTTTCCCCGTGCTGCGAGAGGCAGACAGAGGACAGATAGCGTTACGTATGAGACAATATAAACTCTTGTTGAATCAACGGGCCTGCGTACAGGAGATAACTAAGTAGCAGGTAGCAGGCCAAACGAAAGGCATTGCCACAGTGTCGGTGGGCGAATGTCGCGTACCAGCAGAGTTAGCGGGTCGTTTCTACAGAAGAGCATGGCTAGACCCGTTCCGGCCACCCAGCTCTCTATAAAGAAAAAAGGAGCTACAGATTCGTCCATTGTAGAATAATAGGAAGAGCATAGTTGTCTGCGATTGTTCGGGGGCACGGGGTCTATGGATACATGCGTAATAGACCTGTATGCATCATATGTGGAGGGAGGGGAGCGACAAATGGGAGAAAACGGGATCTGGTGGTAGAACGAGCCTAGACTTCAGGTCGAGAATCTGAGCTTCGAGTAGATATGCCTCACCTGAATGTCAATGCATAACGAGTCAGATCGTGATTGTCAGTCGAATAATCCCACCTCACATACTGCTCTCTCGCTATAATTGTAAGTGTGAATGCTACAACCTTTATCCAATATTCATATTTCGACAGACGTGAACAAGGAAGACCTGGTAGAGACAGCTACGTACATGAAGTCGAGAGTTAAGACTTATGGCCTTTGGTCTGGTCTCGGAATTACAAGATGTGTCGCGGTACTTGTATCGGCACGCAAATCGGGAGTGCCTCCAGTCGGTCGTCCGCGGCCTGGACTTCGACTTGGCTTGCGAATTCCCAACGCACTGGCAATACTTTGGGAACTAGCCTGTCGCGTGGGATCCCTAGGCGTCGGATTGCTCTTGACCGTGTTGATGAAGTCGATTGCGGGGTTGAACCATATCCTTGGCAGTTCTCCAGTCCCATTCTTTTTCTGCTCGAGGGCAGATTTCCACACGGCTTTCTCCTTATCCCATGGGACAAAGTCGTTGACTGCATTCTTGGGTAAATCAGGAGGCTCCAGGACAGATTTCAGTGCACCTAGTGCCGTTTCACACTGCGCTTCACGTGGTTGCGTCTTATTACGGTCACAAACAAGGAGGCAGTCGGAGAATCCGATAATAAACTTGCTAATGTTTTCCATCCTCGCGTTGCGATCCTGGTTCTTGTCTTGGATACTCGCTAGGCTCTTCTCGCAATGAGCGCACCCCTGGTCGTCACGTTGCTGCTCGGACAAGTGATCGATACGACCAAGTGCGGAGTACGCTATAACGACGTTTTTGGTATCGCTCTCCTTTACTTGGCCAGTTGGGTTGGGATCACTATACTTTGCTAGAGCAGTCGGAAGCTCTTTTGGGTCGAAGCTGTCCTTGTTGAGCCGGTCTTTGATAGCATAACGCTGATCTGAGCACCCTTCAATGGAAAGGAACCATCGCAGGAACTCGCAAAGTAATACTGCCCTTTTGCGGCGGGTCTCGTCGACTGCTTTCACACCAAATACTGGCTGAGAATGCAACCCTTTGCAAGAAAGATATAAACCTCGGTAATGATTTCCTTTTCGAGGATGATATGGGGGTGTTTGCGCTCCAGTGTAACGAGATTCGGAAGATGTTCAAAACACAAGTCGAGGATCGCCCTCTCGGTTGACTTGTCCGCTCGCTTTATCAGAGAAGCGATGATATCGAGGTCAAGCTCGAGCCGCTTGCGCACGCGACTGATCTCCTTTGTCGCTTCCTTGGGAGAATGTCCAAGATCATCCTCCAGACCTGCGTCCGAACTGCTCTCTTTGTCTCCCTTCACATTGCCCTCCTTATCTCCCTCGACACCACTCTCCTTGCCACCCCGCAGATGGGAGGGGACATATATCTTCTGCCCAATCCAGGTAACCTTGCGCCCTACCCAGGTAGAAACCCAGATCAGACCCTTCGACAGAGGCGATTGGAAGGGAGCCTCTGGTTGGAAAAGGGGGATGAAACTGGTGACAAAGAAAATGATAGTGCCGATCCCAAAGACTACGAGTGCGACAATTCCAGCCGCTGGAGCAGTCGCGAATAGCAGTTGGAGTATTCCGACCGCGGACACGAATAGGGCGAGATGCATACAGATCGAGAGGAAGGCGACAAACCCCGACAACTTCCACTTCTTGATCCCCTTATATCTGTAATGGCGGATGCGTGCACGAAGTTGTGTAGAGGACACAGCTTTGAGGTTGCGTTGATAGCTTCGGGTCCATTGTTTGACCAGGATGCCCAGTAGTGCAACAAATATGCTGATGAAGAGACCGGCGAACAGAAAGCAGTTGACACTGACCACATATGCCGGTATCCTGAACTTCTCCTGACTTGTACTCCCAGGTCGACGAGTCTCCTGCAGGATGGCGAGCAAGATCTCCCCCTGATCGGGCTGCAGCTTCGGATACGTTATTTGAATGAATGCAGAGAGCACTGCTGAGAAGAGACCGGCCTAGACGGTGGTCAAAAGAGAGCGCCGGAGACTAACTGCCAGCACTCACGAAAATGAGAAGTACATCCACCGTATTATTCGCATCCTTTACTAGGTCATCGTCGTAATTATGTCCTTTCCGCATATAGACACTCCAAACTGTCGGCTGAATCGGGGCGCCTTCAGCATCATCGTTGCTCTGAAGCCAACTAGATGGAAATGCCGTCGAGTTGTTGAGCCTTTCGGTTCCTAATGCTATGGCTCTTTCTCAACGACGGTGCCTCTAATATAGGTGCGAGGGGCATACCAGTCTGCGGGTCGTAGTGAGTAGTATATTTACCTGACATTGAGACTAGAATTGTGAGATAAGGCGAGAAGAACGCGATACAGAGGTTGTGGGCGGAGTCAAGTTGTTAACCAGCCGTCAACCCAGCGTCCTCGCGAGTTTGGTGCGGGGCTTGCCCGCTTTCCCGGGATATTGGTTCTATCAGCCTTTTCTCGGATTACGTTGTCTATTCCACGTGTCTCGTGTGAGTTCACATCGTTAAAGTGGCGCCAACATATCGACCTACGCGTTTGATCTCGAAACATCCAGTTTCTCGGGTTTAGATCGTGTCAAAAATCCATTTGACGCGTGATCGAGCTCCTGTACGTAACCCGTCTCTACTCGTTGTCAATACAACTGAAATGTTTTCAGTTTTGTAATGGCCTCCTATACGACATCTTTCTCCTTGAACACGACACTATGGAACACCCTACTGGGACTAGAGCCATCACCATTGACGATGATACTCTCCTTGGTGGGCGGCATTCTCGTACTGGTGCTGAGCGTTCATTGCAGCGTCTTGATCGAGAGAGGGCCGCAAAATCGCACCCAATGGATTCTAATTCGAACTCTCCTCGCGATTCTGGCGTCAATACTGTTCATTGACCTCCTCTTCGCGCCATATGGACAGAAGAACCGCTACTTCAGAACGTCTGGAGTTACCAATGGGATCTATGGGTTACTTAAGACGTGGGAGATTTGCTTCTCCTCGCTCATCGATGGTGTACCCCTCCCGTCATGGGTCAGACTATCCCATCCAGCGTCAAATGGTGCGCACCCTAAAAGCGGGAAGGAAGAAGAGACCAGGGAAACTCTTCATTCTATCGATACCCGTGGCTGGTGGTACAGCTTCGACGTCATTTCCACTCTACGTGGCGTCTCTTGGCTTCCCGACAGGAGATTCGATATCGCAACCCCCAGCTTGGTCCAGAAGATTGCCTCTCGAACTACGCGCGGTCGCTTCGTTCTCGAGCGCATACTATGGCTCCTCACGTCGCTCTTCGTGATGGATATCATCGATACAGTCTCAAAAGAATGGTCATACATGGATGGACAAGGCCTTGGACGTATCGCCCAGTCCTATTCATCGACAAAGATTACCACTCTGTACCCAGCGTACGCACATCAAGCCACGAGTAAGCCGTTTTACGGTCAACTCGCATTGGTCGCATGTACGGCCCTTTCGACACAATTCTCTGTCGAAATATTCTACACTGCTTTCGGACTCCTCTGCGTCGGAGTCTTCAACGTCAGCCCATCCGCCTTTCCGCACTTTTTCAACAACCCATTCTACATCCACAACTACACCTCTGTTCGTCACTTCTGGGGTTATCAATGGCACCACATCTTCCGCCAGGTAATGACGCGTGTGACGGACCCTTTCCTGCACGTATTTCGTATACCGAAACGCAGCGCACTAGGGACGATTATGCGCGTCGTGATCGCATTTACGCTCTCTGGGCTCATTCACTGCGTCATTCAAGCACGCGCACAAGCGCTTTATCTTGCGCCCAACGTCGAGCTTGTCGTATTAGATCCGGACACGCTCCGATTCTTCATGTCTCAGCCACTTGCCATTGCGTTTGAACACCTTTGCATGTTCCCGCTGGTGAGATTCTTGCCACCTCTGGTGAAGAGGACATTGATGGTGGTGTGGACGCTTGGTTGGCTGACTTGGAGCGCGCGATGGTGGGTGGATGTCTGGATCAAGATGGGAATGTACCAGCCGGAGGAGCGTGTCGTTCTCTTCAGTGTCATACGCGGACTTTGGAGAGGGGAATGGTATATTGCTGGACTGCCGGCCCCTTCCTAGCTGTTGGGTATCATTGTTATATACAGTAAGCTTATACAGGACATATTTAATACCTATGCAACACTTAAGAGAGCGTACGGTTTCCATGCCTATGATCTGAGTGGGAAGAAAGTCTTTGGTGAATGGGAAGCGGTCGTTGAACGTCGGGGTTCCACTTTGTTCGTACGTCCTCTACAAATCTCTCCGAGTTCTATTTATTAGCGTGTCAGAGTTGCACGATCCTTTTATGGGTAGACACTTACTCTCATTTGGGTAATGGCGACTGCAGCAAGACGGATATTTTCGCCGTCGGTATACGGCCAGATCTTAAGGAAAAGTTTGTATTCTTCGGTTTCAGGGTTGAGGTACGAGGCGATAACGTTTCGCGGGACCCCTCCTAGCGCAGGTGAAATCACTCCACACACAAAGTCAAAACGACCCACTCCGTAAGTTCCTTTCGTCATTGCACTGTATAAGAGGAGTCGGAAGATTGACAAGCATGAACTACAGTCATGTTAGAATCGAATTCCTACCATTTGGATGAAAAGCTCACGCCAAGCAGCCATCCCTTGTCGACAAAATATCCGTTGACCCCCGTACGTGTGACGGATGCAAGAGCTACATCATGACGTTGGATTTTAGCCAGACAGTTTCCAGGGAAAAGGCGGCTTTAATACACGTAGCCACTGGCTCAGCTGGATTGACTGAGGAGAAGACCGACTAGGAGAAATTTGGTCAGTAATGATTCCTTTCTGTGAGTTTAAGAACCTACTGCGAGTGGTGTCGCATTCTCGTAGTCTGGTAAAAGAATGTCCTTAGCCAATGTCCGGGAACCATTGGGCGCGTCGAGAGGCGAGCCAAAGATGGGAAGGGTCTCCACTTCCCCGTTCAAGAAATTGATATATCTCGTCGGAGAGAATGGTCCACGTATCATTTCCTCTGATGAGATGTCGGACACCGGACTTAGCGTCCAAAGCTCTCCCGGCCCGCCACAGTCGATGACGGAGAGAACATCTTGAAATGCCTTTGCCTGAAAATATGTCAATGGAGAAATTGAGTCGAGTAAAGAGACCTAACATGTCAGGATAAAACTCGCCCAAGAGGCCTTTAACGGAAGCAAAACGACGCAAATGATGAACACGCAGTTCCTGGAAGACTTTTGAGACATAATATAATACGAGTGGGTGATAGCACTCACGTTCTGCTCTCCCACGTAAAAGCTAAACGCTTTGTCTTTGAGATCGTTGAGTTTGCTGACGGCTCGGCGGTATTCTAGGTCTGAATGAGAATAATGAGTACATGTAAATTAAGGTTCTGAGTAGCTCGCCTTCCTCAGGAAGTTGGACGTCAAGCCAACACTTTGCTTCGGAAACCCTGGCCCAAAACTCATGGGCATTCAGCTGATCTCTGGCTTGCTCTTTGGCTCGCTTATGTACTTCTTCTTGTGTGTCGATACTTTTGAGCATTTCTTGAAAGCGGTCCCATTTCTGCGACGTGGTGAGTAGCTTTGGATATGTGAGCAACGGAAAAGTGATGCCTCTGAACTAGGGATCGCGGAAAGCTTCCTGGATATTTTCTCCAGGAAAAGATTCAGTCGGCTGACATCTATACACTCTGTATAATTCAATAGTCCGGGCGATTGCGGTGAGGCTCACCTTGTCTGATCGCTTTCTCCGTGATATCGAATAGCCCGTTACTTGCATAGGCCATGTCGTCGGTACTTTCGAGTCGGAAATGTTGGAGCATGGCAAGTCTATGAGAATGCTCAATTATCCATAGACGGCACACCTGCAAGGGAGTTGACCTCACCTCTTCTGCTCGATGAAGTATCTACCAAACTTATCAATATCAAAGCAAGGCTAAGGGTCTTATAGTACCTGGCTCTTATGGCAGCCTCGATTGAACTTAGCTGGCGAGCCTCCCGGCGAAGAGAGGCTATGGGATGTGCTGCTTCAGACATGAGTCAGCTCTTGGATCTTGGCGAACTCCAACTGTGCAGTTTATTTGTCTCTGGTATCGCGTTAGGGTATCCTCTCACGTCCCGTCTTCCCAACGCGGTCCGTGAAAATCGGCACAAAATGTGCTCAGGAGAGGAGAAAGGTGCCAGAATGCGTCTCTCATGAAACATTCTGGCTGGTTGCTGGCATGTATCCCTCTTCTGCCATCCAATCGGCGTCGTTTCTCCAGACACTTTGGCCCTTTATCGGTTAGATGCTCCACGGGTTCTTATCTTCTGTGTTATATGATTATTTCAATCACCCTGGTCAACAGACTTGTCTTGCCGTCCGCCGGGAGCACATTGCCCCTCGCGTCTTGTTCTGCTGACCAACGAACGTGCGGATTCACCAAACCTTGATTCAAACTGCCATGTCCATGAAAGCCGCTGGAGTTCACGAACGAGGGGACTGGGCATACTCTGAATCGAATCCATGCTCATACCAAAACCAACACCTGGCCAGGTGCTCATTGGTGTCAAAGCTTTTAGCATCAATCGCTCTGAAATGTTCACCCATCGAGGCCACTCGCCAGACGTGCATTTCCCACGAGTGTTAGGAATAGAATGTGTTGGCATCGTCCAGGAGGCACTCGCTAGCGAGTTTTAGCCAGGCGATGTCGTCACAACTGCCATGGGCGGTCTGGGCTTGACAGTATGACGGTGGATATACACAGTACACCTGCACATATGCAAAGGTCGTCCAAAAGATGAAGAAGATCGAGAATATGTCGTAGACCACGCCGGGAGCTATCGATGCTTCCCCGTATAGCATTCAATCAAACTGTTACGTGTAGAGACTTTCGAGGCGACTAGCACAGGCTAACAATTCAAGATGTTAAGTAGTAATACAAACTCGAAGGATCAAGAAGGAGCCAACCCAATTAGCTCATCTCCGCAACTACTACAGTCGCAAAAGAGCATAGGTACGAGAGAATTTCAAAAGCCCCTATAGAGAGAGACAGTGTCCACCAGAATCTTCTTCCCATCGTTGCGGGATAGTGCACGTAAGAAAGGCAGAGGACCGACAGAGCTCGTGACCCAATAAGCACATTCAACTGTGTTGTGATAAGAGTACGCTCCCGTAGATGGCCAATGAACTCACGATATGTGTCATCACCACCTGGGAAACTCCCATCCTCAAAGTCAAATGTGTCAATAACGCCATAGAAAAAGCCGCTGATGTCACGGATATCTTCTTCCTGTTCCCTTGTCCACTCTACCGTCTTCCACCTGTCAATCTCAGCATCCGACGTAAAATTAACGGGCATTTGGCCGTTAATGATGCAAGAGGTCCACCAAAGAATGAATCCACGCTGAAAGTCTGAGATATCCTGACGGGAGAATTTGAGGGACCTTCTGACACGTCAAATATGGAATACGCAAGACCGAATCGAAACGTACGGTAGCTCCGCCACGGCCTTTCCGTGGGCAAGCCACTTGTCCCTCGTCAGATAGAGCATCGCTGTGACTTCCATAATCTTCTCAACCCATTTTGTAGTGCTGAGCATTCGGGGGTTGTACTTGGGCTGATATTCTTTGAGCCACTGATTTCCGTCGTGGATCTTTGGAGAGTATGACCTCTCGTGGATGATGAGGGAGGAGAGTCGAAGAATTGCAAACGCCTGGCTGCCGAAGCAGTTATGAAGAATTTGATCAAATACTTGCTCGCGATGGGCAACAAAGTAGTCGTAGAAGACATGGCCGGTAAGGATCAAGTTACGGAGTGTAGAGAAGCTAGACAAGAAGAAGAGCAGGGAAACAAGAGTTTCGCTTGCAAACGCCCTTGGCTGACCCATCGACGGAGTGTCGTTGACGCTTGTCCTATTTGCAGCGACATCAGGAACAGACATCTCTGCTTTTTTCTTGCTCTCTGGGTTCACGTAGGATGCAATGTCGATACCACAGGCCTAGGTAGGACGTGCAAGAGATGAACAGTCAATCTCGAACAGTACGGACACTAACCTTGATGCGAAGAAAGACAGATACAGGCTTGTTACTCGGTTTACGAGGCTTTTTAGTACCTTCAGCGGCTTTAGAGGACGTGGCCTTCTTTGGCGGCATGTTCCGTTTCTCGAGATGATTGCGGCGAGAGCCAACCTTTACTGACATTGACCTCGGGAACCTTCAACTTCTGCAAGCTAGTCTCATAGATAGAGGTAGATACAAGAAAACTCTAATCACGATCACGAAAGCGCATCGACTTCTTTCTGAAGCACCGCGACAAACTCGGCCGCTTCCGACTCTTCCTTTAGCTTGATCAGAATCTTGACGAGCTTTCCGTTATCCGTCGCCGTCATGCGCATAAACTTGGCTTTGGTGTCGTCAATCTTTGGTTCCATCTTGGCAAAAGGAGCAAAGTTCTATAAAGTGTTGGTGAGTGAAATGCAGAACAGAGAGAAACGTACAAGTATGATGCGACCAGACTTGCTATTCCGTGCAAATATACGCTT
Organism: Serendipita indica DSM 11827; assembly: GCA_910890315.1. NCBI lineage: Eukaryota > Fungi > Basidiomycota > Agaricomycetes > Sebacinales > Serendipitaceae > Serendipita > Serendipita indica. Next base: position 2,306,776 of record CAJVGD010000042.1, read on the forward strand.
CGCACCAGTCTCCTTGTGCTTGTATAATCGTATTTGACCTATCCGCAATCAACTCACGCCCGAAAAAGCAAAGGCAAGACGCACCAATACCAAGATCTGCCCACGAGCTTCCAGAGAATCGCATGACCTTGCCGCGAACTGTAAACAAACTCTCCTCATTCTCCTCTCCAGGCCCAGGCTGATCAAACTTGTCCTCCCCAAGGGCCAACCCAGTTCCAACTTCTGGCGCGACATCGCTCTCCTGCGATGTACCAACAGTCGCGCTGACCGTCGCGTCCGTCGCGAGACTAGCATCCGAGCCTCCACTCGGCGTCAACCCTCCGCCCGGTACAGACACCGTCTCATTTGAACCCGCAGTACCTTTTGTGTCTGTGGAGATTGTCGACCCAAATGATGGCGTCTTTGCAAAAGTGGAACTACCAAACGTAGGGGGGGCACCGAAACTGAACCCTCCAGTAGTCGAGGTCGCTCCTGAACTTGTTGGCGCGCCAAAGCTAAACCCTGTCCCGCCGGCTGTCGGCTTTGAGGGGGCCGCGAAACTAAATCCAGATGATGTCGACCCGGAGGTACCAGTACCGCCAAAGAGCGAGGAACCACTGGTGGAAGTAGTTGAATTCGCGGGGGTTGCTCCAGAACCAAGCGTACTGCTAAAGGAGAACGGCGCGCTAACTTTCGGCGGCGATGTGAACGGGTTGGGCGCAGCCGCCCCTCCAGATTTCGACGGCGAGCCAAATGAGAAACCACTCGAGGCAGACTTGGGTGGCTCAGCAAAAGAAAATGACGCTGACGCAGCTTTGGTGGTGGCGGGTGGATCAGCAAAGGAGAATGGTGCCTTTGTAGCCTCGGAAGAGGACGATGCTGGTGGTTTTGCGCCCATGCCAAACTTGAATGGACTATCCGCAGCTGGAGCAGGTGCGGTACCGTTCTTTACGGCCCATGGATTTGCGATTCCAAAGGGCGAGTTGGAAATGGGCGCAACGGGTGGTTGAAGTGGCTTTGCAGACGCCTTTGGCGTCGTCTCGCCCTCCTTTTTGTCATTGTCATCTGCAGACGGGCTGGGCTCTGTTGCTGGCCACTTGACCGGAGAGACGGCTTTTGGAGGGGGGAAAGCAAACGAAGTAAATGGCGTCCCAGTGGTTCCGGGGACACCAGGAGCGTTCGAGGAATCGGCTGATTTAGGTGCTGCTGCATAGTGTGAGCAAAACAAGAACGTATTTCAAGGTTTAAACTCACTGGTGGTAGCCGCAGAGGAGCCAAAGTTAAATCCAGAGCTAGATCTTGCTAAAGTTGCCTTGAATGGATCAGAAGCAGGTGCCCCAAACGATGCAAACGACGTCGTGGCTGGTGGATTAGACGAAGCGGCAGGTGCATCCGACTTTGGTTTGCCAAACGAGAAGCCCGAGCTAGTCGACGTTGTAGCCGGTGCGGCAAACGAGGAGAATGGATTGCTGGGTGCTGCCGGCGTCGGCGCAGCTGGCGCTGTACTCGGTGCAGACGTTTTTTCGGCATCTTTCGAGGTCGTAGAAGAGAAAGAAGGAGTGAAACCACCAGACAAACCGCTCGGCGTAAAGCCACCAGTAGACGGCTTGAAACCTCCTGCAGTAGAGGCAGGCTTATCTGCTGGCGGTACAAACGGCGTCGGGGTAAACCCAGTCGGCTTGAACCCACCACCACCAGAGGAAGTTGTGCTACCGAAGGACATGACTTTACCCCCAAAGCTGAATCCACCTGCCGGAGCCGTTGGCATCGCTGATGGAGGCTGAGATGATTTGGTCGTCGCCGGAGGTGTCTTCTCTTCCTCTACCATAGTCTCTTCTTTGGATGCAGCATCAGGTGCATTCGCATCCTGCATTTTAGCGTCCTGCGCTTCTCCTTCATACTCATTATACTCTTCGTTATCCTCCTCCGCACCACCAACGTCGAATCCATCAACGTCTTCGTCAGCTTCTATACCATTCTCGCGCTGCCAGGTGACCATGTCGGCGATAATCTTCTTTCGATGATCGCGATACGCCTTGAAGAGCACAGCAAAATCGTCGAATGGGTCCTTTTTCTGCATCTGCATGACGTCCCGGAGGAAGCTCGCGTTCAGACCGCGGAGATGTACCCAAAAGTGCGTTTCGCGCGAGTCCCAAGATTGATGGTCCGAGTCGGTATATTGTTTCCGCCTTGCGTCGGAGCTAAACTCGTCCTTGTTGAGTCCGATGTCGTCGCTGAGCTGGTCTTCGTTTGCAACGAATGTACCGTTAGTCGAGGTCGAGGTGGCGGATGAAGGTGTTGTTGGTTTTGAAGAAGAGGGTTTGGGAGGTGACTCTGGTGTGAGCGGAGAATCGCCTCCCAAGCCAAATGTTCCCTTTCGGTTCGGCTTAAAGCCTTCATTGCTTGGCGCACTACCAAAGGTGAAAGACGGAGGTTTGGAGCCATTTGTCGTCGTGGGTGTTGTTGCCTTCTTCGTAGGCTCTGGTTGAGGTGCACTGTTCATGGACGCAAAGATGGAAGACATTGTCTTTGCGGTCTTGGTCATTCTCTCCCCTGAGGATGCAGCTCCTTTATCTTTTTCGGCTGTTGGATTTGAAGCCGATGTCGAGTTGAACGAGAAGGATGGTGGGCTCCCGGTCGAGCCAAACGAGAAGCCGGCTGATGGAGCATTCGGCTTTGCTCCAGCAGACGCGCTGCTCGAAGAGGTAGAGCTATCGGGAAGTTTGAATGAAAAACCAGTCAGAGGAGGCAGAGATGGAATCGAGGGTGTCGGAGCGGCGGGCTGTCAGGATAGATGAGCATAGAATCCAGCTTAGTGCTCAGAGAGTGTCTCTCACTTTTGAAGATGAACCGGTGAATGTATCTTTACTCGAATCCGATGGAGAAAAGGATGGTGCCGGACTTCCAGAGCCTCCACGACGTTTGGGAAGCGGGCGAATAGTTCGCTTTGCTAGTTCGTTTTCACTCGCCCGCTGAAAGATTCCTGGGCCATCCTATATCACCAACGACATGTTGAAATCCGGAATAGTTGGTCATCAAGTATTTTGCGGATCCCGTGTCACAGGAAGGATGTGATTCATGGAGTCAAAGCATGTTAGAAACCCAGCAAAGGGACGCATTTGAGTAGTATAAGATTGAGAATGTGAAAGTAGCATTGGTCAGCATACAACGAAAAGAATTTAGATGAATACACAAACGCACCGAGCCGCCTTCGTCTTCGTCGGCGTTTTCACGCGTTAATTGAGACTCTGCAGAGCGCTTCATGCCGAATTAATGAGATTATATATCCTTGACCACGCGTATTACAGCGACGCGTCCTGGAGCGCAAGTCGACGCAGAGTCCAAGCGTGTTGAGTGTCTTTTTGACCCGACCACACCCATCCTCAACTAAAGGCTACTTATATACAGTATATTCAACAGATAAAAAGTATTGAACGTGTGTTTATTTCAATCTGCTCTCTCACAATGCGCCGCTCAACATGGATTTTGTGGTTCAGACGACGAAGAGAAGAGAATGCCGCGCAAATCAACTCGCCACGAACATTCTCCATCTGAAGATCTCGTTTCCAACTATGACGAACAGCCGGGCGTCGTAGAACGCGTCGAGGCAACTGCAGCCGTCGCACGCGACAAAGGCAAGTTGTCGCCTTTGACACGTCGTATATATAGGCTAATTTCTTATTTAATCACCCTGTTAAATCTTCTGCCCACCCCGGATATGATGATTTCATATCCAGTCGACGGCGTCATCGCGCAAACGGGGAACATTGCGAGAAAGTATCTCCCGAGCGCGCTATTCGACCGCAAGCCACATGAATACTATCTAATGGCATACAACTCACTCAATTTCATCCTCTGGTCATACCTCCTCGTCCTTGTCTCCGCTCACCTCCTCGAACCAACTCCGCCCGCTACAGTTCTCAACCCGACGCCTGGTCCTACAAATACGGCCGGTACAGCTAGCCAGACGCTGGGAGCCTACCTGAAGAACCTATTCACGCCGTTCTCACACATCAAGACGACACCCACGGGCTTTTCGACTGTTACCTCGACCAAGGCAAATGCCCTGCAAAAGGGGACAAATTACCTCACCTCGCTCCTCCATGCATTTGTAGAGCGTAGCAGGACGACCTACAGCGCACGCGGAATCGGCGTATATACCTTTATTATACAGTCCCTCGCTCTCCTCGAGGTGGTGCACTCCGCTTTGGGACTCGTAAAAAGTCCTGTCCAGACAACCGCCATGCAAGTCGCGAGCCGTCTCGCCGTCGTCTGGTGGTTCGTCGAAGGCCAGCCCACTGCGCGGATCACCCCATTCTACACGACGATGCTCATCGCGTGGTCGCTCTCGGAGATGATTCGTACAACGTATTACACTGCGTCGCTCTTCAATGTTGTCCCTCCCCGTCCGACGACAAACCCCTACGTAGCAAAGGCAGTCGATATCCTCACCAATATCCGGTACTCTGCATTCTACGTTCTCTATCCTTTGGGATCTGGTAGCGAGTACATGTGCATGCTCAAGGGCTTCCCGTCGTTCCCGAGCAAGGCTGCTGCGTTGACGAGCAAAGAGGGCTGGAAGGCCATCATCTCTCGCAACCCACCTGCGTGGCGCGTCCTCTTTGAGCGCGTCAAGCTTTGGATCTACAACTGGGATGCCGCCGCTTGGACGCGTGTGCCATTCGTCTTCATCTGGCCAGCTGGTGAGTACAATGAGTCCCCTTATAGAAAGCATGCTCATACTATCAAAAGGTTTGTACATTCTCATGAGCTATATGCATGTTCAGCGCCGAAAGGCACTTGGACGTGGACCAGGACGTAGCATCAACGGCGGTCGTCTTCGCGATGTTGGTGGAAAGAAACGGGTCTGAGACTCACTCTAGTGAGGGAAAATAAGACGAGTTACGTGGAGATGTCTCGTCGTGTATTGGACTTTAGTGCTGATGTAAAAGGATACCTCTTTGAATACTATGCTTGCTTTTTACTTGATTATTGTCATGGTCGGTGGACCCCCGGGCTTGAATCCATCCTCATCGGCACTTTGGCCACAGTCTAGCACGACTTTGAAAAAACCTGCACCTACCTCGCAGGGAATCCAACACTTCCTGCACACGCCATCGTGTGCGTTTCTCCACGCCTATATCGTCTAGAATCCTCGCGGAAAAGTATTTTGCGGGGTCATAAGATAGCTCTTTCATCGTTAAATCGATCAATAAACTCGAAAAGTCTCCAATAAAAGACGAATCACGACCGAAAAGAGCAAAGCCACTCAACAGAGCTGTTGAAAAGTGCTCAATTGCAGAGGGAATCGACTCTAACTAGACCAAACGAGGTGAAAACAGCTTTTAGTACGTGTATGCAGCAATACATCTTGTCAATCCTGACGCGCCTTCTGCTCTTTTCAGAGCTCGCATTCGAAAATGATGTCGGAAGATTATCCTTCTGCCCTCGCAAAAATACGACCGCACACGACATCAAAGCAAGCTCATCAACGAAAACCTGCCCAGCTCCTCGTCGCACTCGAGTCGACGCTCGACCAAACAGACGCAGAAACAAGCACTCGTCACAATCCGACGGCCTACTTTGCCGCTCTCATCACTACATTAGAAGGATGTCTTTCAAAGGGAGATACTGCACTGGAAGACGGGGACACACTGCCAGCCGTGCTGTACCTGCTCGCTCTTACCGTCCCGTTCGTTTCATCGACGGTATTGCGCACAAACTCCGCAAGATTACTCCAACTTCTCCCTTCGATTCTTCCCTTGACGACTCATGATCACGCACCACCTCTTCGCTCAATGATCACCATCTTTGGCGCGATACTCGCCTCGCTGGATCAGGGCATGATTCAAGCTACCATCATGACATCAGGTAGCGCCGCAACGAGCACCTCCATTTCTATCCGTCAAATTTTCTCTACCCTCCTCGAGCTGACGCTCGACCCACGACCAAAAGTACGCAAACGCGCGGGAGAAGTGGTTAAATCTATCCTCGACACTCCACCTTTCCCACTCGCCGTACATCCCTGGAGTATTCTTGTCGCGGAGTGGAGCTGTACCGTGGTGGCGCAGAGTGCGGATGCCGTTGGGCAATCTGCGGGAAAGAAAGGTGTTGTCAATGGTGGTACGGAGAGATTAATTCGCCTACTGGCGTTCCTCCGTACCACGCCCAGCGTATTCGCTGCACCAAACGAGGAGAGAGGGAAAAGTAGCGAAGGCTCGACATTGGAAACAATGACGCGCTACCTCCTCGCAATGCCCAAACTATCCAACCCATACCTCACCCAAGCAAGTTACCAACTGTTGACGTCCTTTTTCTCTGTAGAGGACGAAGAAGAGGAAGAGGATGTCGCAGAGAGACGGCGGGCGAAGTCCAAAAACGTCCTCTCGACGTTGGTTCAAGCAGCACCTCTGAAAAATGATGTGCAGATTGCACCATATTGGCTCGCGGTCGTTGCTGCGGCGTGCGCATCTGCCTTCTCCGACACCTACAAATCATCTACGACACCAAAAGAGGTCCTCGATGTCTGGAATCTTATGTGGACGTATCTGGATAGTTCTTGTGCTGCAGCGACGCATGAAGCTGCCGCCGACGCCTTGATGCTCCTCGCCTCTAGTGGATGTTTCTCCACTTCCGAACTCCAGACAGGCGGAAATGGTGTCAAAGCTATCGTTGAGCTCGTTGAGAAAAGCTTATCTCAACTGGCCTATGCAAGTTCTATTAAGGAAATTCTCGATGTCCTCGCGGCATTGTTGACTACGTCGTCTCCGTTCGACGCTAAAGCCCGCAAAGTAAACAAGGCGGACCCAACGAAATTGCACAAGAAGATGGAACAGTCCAGCCCGTTTATCCCACTCCTCGCGGCTATGGTCCGTCTTCGCAATACGAAGGGATTCGAACACAAGGAGGCAATAGATCAAGTTTTGACGGCCTTTGTGAAGACTATTGGAGTTGATGGTGTCATTTCCAGGGTACCACTCGGACTTTTGCCCAAGGAACGGTGCGTTATTCTATCCAGCATCAAAAATCAGCTGATGGGCGACCAGAGCTGCTTCATCTACACAGCCTAATGCGTACCTTCTTCCACTCATTCCATCACAGCATCCCACGCCGCTCTCACATTTCGTTTCGTACTTTATTCCCCTCTCCGAGTCGCTTTGGGAACTTGCGCAGAATAGTGAGAAAGAAGCGGAGCAAAAGGTGTATCGAGTGTTGATGGATCAGGTTTGGGCCATGTTTCCCAGCTATTGTGCAGGATGTTGGGATACCTGCCAGGTGCGCTATTATTCTGTGTGCTGGTTAAGGATAATAACTTGTCTGCAGACATTCAATAACCAATTAGCCGAACGACTGACACAGGTGCTCTATAATGAGCCTACTCTTCGACCTCCCATTCTTCGTGGGCTCAAAGCAATCGTCGAAAGCAACCTCATCGTCACCAAGCAGGCTAATGGGAGTGACTGTGATGACGACCAAGTTACACAAGGTCACATGCTGCCGTTATTCGATGCCCATGTCGCGAGAAAGAACCTGGCGCACTTGAACTCGCAAGCAAAAAGTTGGCTCGCAGTACTGTTCAACGTCTTTACGAGTGTCGAGAAGGATGGAAGGTCAATGGTTGGAGATGTGATTGGCGTTTGGGCGTCCATCGCCAACGAGCCGGTGTGTTCTGCTCCTCAACTCGTACGTTGACTCTCCTGACTCTGAGTGATAGGAGCTAGCTGGTGCGTATCGAAACGTCCTCTCCCACCTCAATCAGAATCTATCCGTCGCGACAAGTCAAAGCAAGGAACAAGAAAAGGCTGTAAAGACACTCACGCAGATGCTTGACATCTTGCTTCTGTTATTGCTCTACCTTCCTGCACCTCAGCTCCGCGAAGTGGCCAAATTATGCCTGGAGAAGGGTGTATTGACACACCCGGATGGATCTGTGCAGAAACTCGGGTACCGTGTCCTTACGCGCACCATCGTGCGGTTACTGGAGATACCTACAGTGGACGAGGTGGAGAAGCAGACGATGGTCGTCAAAATCTTGACCGACTTGGAGACGTCGAATGAAGTTGCCGCGGGTGCTGTAAAGGTATGTACGGGTATCAACAACGCGAAGGCAATCGTACTCATGAATTGAACGCTAGGAACGGCTTGGGTGCCTCTCAGCTCTTATCAGTCACCTCCCCACAAACTCGCTTCATCTCGTTGTCTCTCATCTTATGGAAGCTATCATGGGTGTGAAAGAACATTCAGAAAAGTCGCGAAAGGCCGCATTCGAGCTTCTCGTCGTTATGGGGCAGAAGATGCGCGAAGGTGGAACGCTACGTATGGACATTGTGGAATCCTCTGCCTCTGGCGGAACGGGAGAGGAACGGCAGGCGAACGTGGAAGAGTATATCAAGATGGTTGGTGCCTCGCTCGCCGCTGAGCGTGATCATACAATCAGTGCCGGCGTTATGAGTCTCTCGAGGGTGCTGTTCGAGTTTAGAAGTACGTCCATTCCATGCATATTCAGCCGAGGCAGAACTAACGGCCGTAGATGACATATCAGAGGAAACGCAAGGCCAAATCCTCTTGACTGTCTACCCGCTTCTCGCCGTCAAGAATCGTGAAATTGTCAAGTCGGTCTTGGGTTTCGTCAAGCTCACAATTCATTCCCTCCCTTCCGACATTGTCCACGCACACTTAGAACTCCTGGTATCCAACCTCATTACATGTCTATCGATACATAAGCATCATTTCAAGGTCAAGATTAGGCATATCCTCGAGCGGTTGATACGCAAGTTTGGATGGGAAGAGGTTGAGGGACACGCCAGTGCGAGTGCGAGCGGTGAGGGAATGGAGGGTGCTATGAAGATGCTCGGTAATATGCGGAAGCGTAAGGAGCGAGCTGCGCGGAAACGACGCGAGGCAGCTGCGGGAGAGGGAGACGAGAGCGACGAGGTGAGTGCTGTGGCTTTAGCCGGTCTCAACATCTTCTCACGAAATGTTGCTGATAAACAACCTAGCACACGAATGCACGCGCCAAGACCGGCGATGCATTTGAAGACGTACTCTACGGAAGCGACAGCGAGTCGGAAGATAGTGAGGCTGAAGAAAATCAGAAAGAGAAGTCGGCTGCGAGGAGTCGAGACACAACCTCCAAGATACGCAAGAAGAACTTGATGGATCATGCAACGCGGTTGCGTGCTGACGACGACGAGCCAATGGATCTGCTGGAGGGTGCGGCTGGAAAGCTAGCTAGTACGTCTGGCCCCTAACATACTATATCTTCCCTTGAGGGAAGAAAGGATAGAAGGAACCAACTCTGATATCTGAGTAGATACCGCTCAAGCACGGCGTCGACAGCCTGGGAAAGAAGCCTCCAAGTTCCGCGTAGATGAGGATACTGGCAAAATGATCATTCACGAGTCCGACTCGGAGGACGATGAAGCGCGCCTGAAATTAAAGCACACCTCGAAGAAGTCAGCAGTCGACGGTCAAAAAGTGTCCATCGAGGATGCTTTGGCTGGCGGAGCATACAAAGATACGCTCATCTCTGTCGATGGCTTTACGAGAAATCCAAATGGGACGATCAAGTTCCACAAGGACACAAAGAAGCGACGACGGGAGGAGATGGAAATGGGAGACGAGGATGTGGAAATGGCGGATGCCGAGCACACTGGCAACAAAGGCTCGATTGGAGATGGAAAGGCGGATAAACGACCCAAGAAGCCATTAAAACTTGGACACGAGTTTAAGGCCAAGGTGCGGAGATAAGAGTTTCTGGGATAACACTGACTTTCTACTTAGAAAGCTGGTGGGGATGTCAAGAAGAATGGTATCGATCCTTATGGATACGTTTCGCTTAGCCAGGCGTCTGGTGGAAAGAAGGGACGAGGCAAAAACAAGGTTGCTATCTTGGGGAAGTAAAACGGATGCTACGCCGCATCGGTAAGCATATTTCCTAGCGATTGTCGGGATGCGACTCATAGTTCATTAGCTGGACCTTCTAGGTATTATCACTGCTAGCTCGTGTTGGTGAGAGTAGAAGGAAGAAATTCCAGAGACCTGTGGATTACAGATGCATATAATAATCGAAACCACGAGCGTGCGTCCCTGTTTTGACTACAACACTATCGACCCACCTTTAACCCCGACTGCGACCGTCATATCCGAAATGATATACTGTCACTGAGGAAAATGTTCAAGGACGCACTCTAGTACGTCTTTAATCTCCGCCTCTCTCCGTTTATATCCGCCTATTCCCGTTTACCTCCACTGAAGATGATGCACTGGCTACTAGACTTCACCGCTTCTAGCTTCCCTGGAACGAGGATGATTCAAATTGGAAGAAGGTTTCGATGCGTTATTACCGCTTTTTGTTGGCGGAGTGAACCACTCAAGGCCACGCCGCCGATCCTGCGATCCTACGTACCTCAAGTACCTCTTCATCAGCCTTCTTCTCTGCAGCCTTCACCCTCTTCTGTATAGCTGCAAGTCTTTTCTCCTCTCTGAGATTGTTCCGCTCTCGTACCTCGGCCATGAACTCAGGGTTGGTGAGTTCACGCCCTTTCCCACCAGGGAAATATGTATGACGCTTTGGTCAGATTCTTGAGGTTGTTTAGAGAATAATCAATGCGCTAGAATAAGTCCAGATGCGCTAGAATAATCTTTATGTAGCAATTTGTCACTAAGATAGAGCAATAGAGCTAACCAGACGTCGAACAAAGCTTTGGGCCCACCTGTAGGCTCATTGCATATTCCAAAAATTTAATTTTAATTTGGGGGAATTTTTCTGTCCCTGCAGCTGGCAGGACGGAGCCTGGCCAGGTGAGGTGACCGGTGGTGGACTGTAGAATCATTCTATTCAATAATTGACCCCGTAAGTGTGCGTTTCTCTCTATTTAGCGGAGATAATCAGCTTGAACCCGACCACGACCGCGATGGAACAGCGGATTGACAATCAAAGCAGGCAAGAGTCTTGGAATAAAGTTTGACGAACAGACTCTTTTCTTGGTCTCTCGTTGTGATCTCTGCTGGATGTACGCTGCCCGCCAGACTCCACCGCCTAGACGAACCACTGAAAGCGGATCAACCACCTTGATACAGGATTTCGACACCTCATCGCCATTTTCTAAGCCCGTAGTGGAGTCGCCCACGGACCACGCTGAGACTTCCCATCATAATATCGGAGATACGACTCACGTCGACGAAACATTAGCGACACGACGCCTCGACGGAGATAGTCTAGCATCGCCTTGATTCCTCGAAATATTGTTTCGACAACTCTTTTGGTATATAAACACTTCGCACGGGAGGGATGTTCCATCAGGCTGGCCTTTCTTCTTCTTTTTCGCCTTTGGCTCTGGTTTTCTTCCTTCTATCTTGTTTATCTCCGGATTCTGACCGAGGTACGCTTCGTCATGATGAGTAAACATGCCTTGACGATCTGACTTCTGACTACAGGCATTGTCTATCTTATCAACTATCTATCACCATGCATCTCTCGTCATTCTCAGCTGTGGTCGTCGTACTAGTATCGACAAACCTTGCCCTCTCCGCACCACTTCCAGACCCGCATCCAAGCCCTGCTCCAGTGCCCTCGCCGATTTGGCACTTGATCAAAGTTTACTTTCAAAATCCAAATCCAGCTCTCCTCCATCACACAATCATGCTCCGTACCATCATCAAGACCATGGAGCGCCGCCGCACCAAAGCTATGGACCACTGCACCACATGGACCACGAACGACAGCATCACCACTCAGATTTTGGTCATACAGGCCATCACGATCCTTATGCTCCCTCCAACCCTCACGGCTCGTATAGTCATGAACAATCTCACTGGCAACATGACGAAGAACACCGGTTCAGCGGCACCCATTCAAGTGGGTACTCGCCGCATGACCACGCTTCATCTCGCCGCATGACCACGCTTCATACCATGGTGGCGGAGGTGGAGGTTATTACAAGCTGAGGCGTACGCTCATCGACGAGCTGGATTAGACCTCGCATGTAGCTTCGTTATGCAAGTCGTTCATTCTTAGTTATTAGAGAGACTGATGGAACACAACTTTGATTATTTGAGACGAGCTAGCGGGCTAGGTTGTCTACCAGCACTTCGCGCAGGTAGGGCAGCATGGCTCTGCGTCGCTGAACACTTGGTTAGCGTACATACCACCTGGTTCAATAGTTCTAGAGGACGCACGCTTCAGGATTGGGGTTGGCTTCACGAGCGTTGAGGTCGATGATGGGTGCCGCAACGACGGCGCTAGCGAAGAGGAGCGCAATAAGGGCAGTAAACTTCATCTATAGTGCAGTATTAACCAACAGAAATTCCAATTCAGTGTTGCTTACCGTGAATGTAGTCTGCAAATGAGCAAAGACACAGGAGCAAGGGTGCTGGGGACAGAGACAGAGGTAGCTAGAAGGGTTTATAATTCGTTGAAAGTGGCATAAAACGGCCTTTGGCGTCCGTTTTACGGGCAGTGGTGACCGTACATCTGACAAGACCCACTAAGTGACATACAGGAAGCCATTGAGCCTAGCGAGTGGCTCCCTGAGAGTCCCAGTTCGGCTCGCATCTCGGCCGGTAATCCCCCTTCATTTGAATTAGGGTAATAGACCTACTTGGCGTGCATCTGCCTATTGCCATCCTCATCACCCTCGGATATTTTCCAATTCGTGGTGACGTCTGCGGAACCATTCTCAGCCAGCGCGTTTTACTGTGGGTATTCAAAACAATGACACGTTGCCGCTTAGTCAGAATTCAAACGAAATAATGACACTATCACGGGTTTGTCGAGCCCCCGGCACCCTAATAGTGAGTATACAAAAGATAGCCCGAAGAGAACGGCAAGCCGACGGAGTATTGTATACTGATCATAGATAGAGATAGAAATATGAGTAAGTAGAAGATTGGCGGTTAATAGTTATGATTCAACCATCGCATATATAGGTATGCATGTGGCAAAATAATCATACACCTGCATTTTGCACCTGTATTTGCCAGATAGAATACGATTCAATCGTTAAGGAAATTCATCCGCTGTCGTGAATTAATCGGATTTCCTCCTAAGGCCACTGTTGGCATTATCCGTCAGTTGCCTCCGATGAGGGTAAATGCTTAGAGGCTGTCACAGTTGCCAGTGCATTACCACTACTCAAGACACACAAGCGCCTTCTGGAATGTGTGAAAGGAAAGGGAGTAGTCAGCCATCACACGCTTAGTCGAAGTCTTGAATTCTCACAAGGCGAGCTATCAAATGGGTGAAGAGTTGACAGCCCAAATAGTATATGAATGAAACCTATTGTAGGTTGTTTAGGCTAGGAGTAAAAGCGACTGTATTCCTATTGGCGACATTCCACTAACGTACAAGATACACGGCAATTCAATGCCAGATTTCAATGTTGCGTAACTGTTAGCATTGTATATAATGAGATCGTGGAATATCTCGCATCGAAAGCACTTCGAATCGGAATTTATCACCGCTGTTATATAGACCCCGAGCTGTGGCTTTCCATTGGTTCGCTGCTCAAAGTTTTACTTAAATTGAACGTACGGGCTTATCCCCGGCCCGCCTGTCTATCTAGTCACGCTAATTCTGTAAATCCTCAGGAGCTCGACGGTCAAAGATAAGCTCTAGTTGATTATATTCTTTTTCTGCGCGCTAGGCAGCCTCGGCGTCTAACCTGGCAGTTTGGTGACATAATAAATTGAACCGGTTCTCCACCCCTGTTCTGTCGCATAGTACAGCCGTTGTCAAAAACCTTGACCCCACACGCACTCATTTCGACCAACCGACCCATAAATCGGGGCAGGCCGCTATAAATATAGAAACCCATCTCTAAATTCTCACCTGAGATATTATAGTTCACTCAAATTATGAGGGGATCTCCTGCTCGGCGGTTCACCCAGAGTGAGAGGACGTGCTTCGGAAACGGTCGGGAGAATCTAGATTGAGACGTTAAATGTGATCGAACGTATAAAGGAAGTCTAGGAGACTCGCATCTCAATTTTTCTTGATGCCGCCAATCCTCTATTCACCTTTCATCCCGTGGCCGTGAGCTTGGATTGTCCAACGTAGTCTTACTATTGAGCTCAAAATGTATGTACACAAAGACTATTTTATTACCATGAATAGCCAATAGCATTTTGGCCCTACTGGATCCCACATTGCCACCGAAGACAAATCATGTCGACCAAGGGATTTGGTCCAGGAAAACGTCAGATGGCTACCCAAGAGGGGAAATCAGCTCAAGTCACTTCATTGAACCATCTTTGAACGTTGTAATCAAACTGACACACTGTATCGACGCTTCACCAGAGCTACTTGAAGAAAGCGAGGGAAGTACAGCCCCGGAATTTTTTTGGGAGATTTCTTAGGTTCAAAGAAAGATTAATACATCGAAAGGTTGAATTTTGGAGGGGCGTGAGACATTTTTCTTGGGGCTGGTCGAAATGAGAGCACGTGGGTTTGTGACAACGGCTGTATTGAACTTGGTTAGCTCCACCACGAGCAGCTGTTCTGCAGAAAGTGTTTCGAAATGAACGCAACCACCCTCAGTAATCTTATTTCTCAAATCGTGGAGAACCTCCCTGAAAATGTCCGACATTCTCTCAGCAAGGTCACAACGGTGCGTGCAGTCCAAGTTGGACTGGGGCTTGTCATCGTAGGCCAGTTCTATCGCTCGTGGAAGAACAGGGTACGTTGGAGAACGAGGGAATCGGGTGATAAATGGCACTGAAGTAGCACTAAACAGGTTCCTGTCCCTAGATACGGTGGAATTGTCTCATTTTCTGTTCTTTTATCGACGATACGAATGATCAGGAGAGGGCCGACTGTTTGGTCAGAGTATTACTCCAAGGTGCTTGTCTTAGTGCTCACCAATGTGGCACTCATCCTACTTTTAGTATCCTATGGCCATGATGCCAAATGGTAGTCGATGGCTCCTTGTCGTGCGAGACGAATTCGTAGACGAAGTCAACCGGGCGCCCGACAGCGTGCTATCCTTTGCTTCTGCGACCGAAGAGACCATCCAAATCCCATATACTCTTGGGGCTCAAGTCGCGGACAATGAATACCATCATATTGTTATCCGGAACTATGTATGTGATTCCTTTCTTCATCAAACCTGACACTAATTCTTTCATAGATGACTCGTCATCTCCACTCCATTTTTCCAGAGGTGTACGACGAGGTTAGACATACGCTTGAGAACGACATTACGCTCAATACGAATGGTACTTCGTCGATTCATTGGTTCAGATGCTCGAATCTGACAAGCACGCAGAATGGAAAGAACTTCACGTCTTTCCTTGGGTACTTGACGTCATAGCCAAAGCGAGCAACCGCGTTTTTGTCGGCACTCCGCTTTGCCGGAATCCTGAATGGCTTTCAATCGTGATCGATGGCGCGACATCTGTTGTCAAAACAGCCGCTATCATCAACATGTTCCCTGTCCATCTGCGAGGGTATGGCCTTTCCCATATACTGATATGGTAATTGAATGTCCCCAGCATTGTCGGATGGCTTGTATCCACTAAGGATGCTCGCAATCGACAAGCGTCAGTGCTCGCTAAAGATGTGATTGAGGCGCATCTAAACCAAGTTGGCAAAGCCGAAAATGTGCGCTCAATAGTTACTCTACGATTCCATTGACACCTCTACAGGCAGACTTTCTCGATTCCTTGTTATCCGTTGCTCCCCAGGAGGAACTCAACGTCGAAGATATCACAAGGCGTATCATCACGGTTAATTTTGCGGCGATTCATACGAGCTCCCTTGTACGTCTCCCGGAACAAAGACAAAGTCCAAACCAAAATGCTAAATTTCTACAGAACCTTACTCATGCACTCTATTGGATCACCGCTCGGTATGCTCACAAGCTGCGATTATTACTGGCAACTGATGTCTATAACAGCCCTGAGTATGTGGAACCCATGCGCGAGGAGATTGAGGCTGTGATCACAGAGATGGGCTGGTCGAAGAACGCGATCAGTCATATGCCCAAAGTCGAGAGCTTTATGAAGGAGTGTATGCGTGTTGTGCCACTTGGTTCAAGTAAGTTATTTCTTTCGATGAGCGCGCAGCTGCCATCTCACACATAACAAGTTTCGATGGCCAGACGAGTTATCAAACCGTTTACATTTTCCAATGGCATTTCTCCGCCAATTGGGACTATCATAGCCGCGCATGTCTATGCAACCCACATGGACGAGGCACACTATGCCAACCCGGGAACATTCGACGGATTCCGCTTCGTCAAGTCAGGCGCTGATGTAGAAGGGAAACCGAAAGAGACAATGTACTCGACATCAGCAAGCTATATGGCATTTAGCCACGGACGACATGCTTGCCCAGGACGCTTTTTCGCGTCGATGGAGCTCAAGATCATATTCGCCTATCTTGTTCTGAATTACGACTTCACCTGGCCCTCCGAGGTTACAAGAAACCTCAAACCAGGGGAAAAGTATCGACCAAAGGATATGTGGTTCGGAAGCACCTTTGTTCCGGACCCGGAGGCCAAGATTTTGGTTCGAAAACGGCAGGCAGAGTCGTCATTTGCATAGGGACGTTGAAGGGCCTCAACTACCTTAGAGATAGATCGTCAACGACTGGTTGTTTCAACATCCGATCCTTGTGTCGAGTAGGATTATATTGGGATTAAAAGCATCTTGCGTAGCTCCACATTGTCCAACCTCTACCTCAACTTCGCCCTTGACTTGCCTTTTGGGACGACCGTGTGAACGTATAATGAATTCATCTGCAGCCGCTACCCTCGTCATATGAATTGGTTCATGCCAACCGCGTATACAGACTCGTCTTGGAAACCAAGCAGCAAGGCGTCATGTGGGTAACACGACGCTGGAGGACTCCCTGTTGAGAGGGGACCTGTTCGTACGCTTGATCCTCCCACCTTTCCCGCTCCCATCGGGCGCGAGAGACTTCGAAATATACGAAGGTGCTGATGGCCTGTTATACGCACTTTCGCATTGGCTGGAGGAGCTTCGGCTTTGCTGTCCACGAGGCGGCCACGGCTTCTTATAGAAGAGCTCGGTGGAGATACCAAGCTGGACTCGTTCTCATCCTCGTCAGAGGCGCAGAAAATTCCTCTCATTATCTTTGCCATCTAGGCGGTACTCATCCACTTCAAGTTTGGGAATGAACGGAACGATTCTCGACAATCTTGCGTCTCAAATTGTCGACAAACTCCCCGACAATGTTCAAGGACAGCTAAGCAAGGTCACGACAATGCGTGCGGTCCAGGTCGGACTAGGTTTTGTTGTCCTAGGCCAGATATATCGTTGGTGGGAGAACAGGGTATGTCATATAGCAAAGAAACCGTCGCCAGTAGCAGTGATGATCCGCCGCTAAACAGATGCCTGTTCCGAGATACGGTGGTATCGTCTCATTTTCGAGCCTCTTATCCACGATACGAATGAGCAAGCGAGGACCAAGCGTTTTGTCAGAGTATTATTCGCGGGTAATATTTCGTCTTATTGTTCAGAATTATGACACTCACTCTTGCTGTAGTATCCCATGGCCATGATTCCGGCGGGTAGTCAATGGCAACTCGTCGTGCGCAGCGAATTTATAGATGAAGTCAATCGGGCGCCCGATGACGTTCTGTCGTTCATCTCTGCCACAGAGGAATCGATTCAAGCTGGACATACTCTTGGCTCACAAATCGTCGAAAATCATTACCATCACAACGTCATCCGAAACTATGTACGGGGTTCCAGTTTCCATCAGACCTAAAGCTTACTCCGAATAGATGACACGCCAACTTCACTCCATCTTTCCAGAGGTGTACGACGAGGTCAAATATACGTTTGAGAATGATGCCACCCTCAACAGTGATGGTATATTGTCACTTTATTAATTATGATACTCAAATCTAACGATCAGTCAGAGTGGAGGGAGCTCCATGTGTTTCCTTGGATCTTAAAGGTTGTAGCCAAAGCGAGCAACCGTGTTTTTGTGGACACCCCGCTCTGCCGAGATCCTCAATGGCTATCAGTAGTAATCGAGGATGCAACCTCTGTCGTCAAGACGGCCACCTTCATCAACTTGTTTCCTACGCCATTGCGAGGGTACGACCTTTGCTATTCCCTGTGCTATTTGCTGATAATTTCCTGAGTCTCGTCGGATGGCTCATTTCTGGTAAGAAAGCGCGTCTTCGACGAGCATCAGCTCTCGCGAAAGATGTCATTGAGGTGCATCTCAGCCGAGCGGGAAAGGATTTAGAAATGGTTGGGCTGATACTCTACCTTGCGCCTCGATTGAACTTCTATTTAGCCAGACTTTCTGGACTGGCTCATATCCATTGCTCCTCAGGAGGAACTCAACGTTGAGGATATCACGAGGCGTATCGTCGCCGTCAACTTTGCTGCAATTCATACAAGCTCGCTGGTATGCCTTGACGACCAAAGGAAAGAAAAAGTGCTAAATTTCCTTAGAGCCTTACGCACGCGCTCTATTGGATCACTGCCAGGTATGCTCGCAAATACACATATACCCGGCAGCTGATGTTTGTAGGCCCGAGTACGTCGAGCCTATGAGGGAGGAGATTGAAACCGTGACGAAAGAGATGGGCTGGTCCAAGAATGCGATCGGCCATATGCCAAGAGTCGAGAGTTTTATGAAGGAGTGCATGCGCGTCGTACCACTCGGTGCCAGTAGGCTCTTCCTCTTAGTCAAAAATTCTATCTCACGCGGTTTAGATACAATGGCTAGGCGGGTCATGAAACCGTTCAGGTTTTCCAACGGGGTCTCTCCACCTATCGGTACCGTCATCTCTACGCACGTCTATGCAATGCACATGAACGAATCGATCTATCCCAACGCGCATACCTTTGACGGATTTCGATTTGTCAAGCCAGACTCTGACACCGAAGGGAAAGCAAAGGAGACAATGTACTCGACGTCGGTGAACTACATGCCCTTTAGCCATGGGCGACATGCCTGCCCCGGACGCTTTTTCGCATCGATGGAGCTCAAGCTCATGTTCGCCTATCTCGTTTTGCACTACGACTTCACCTGGCCAACCGAAGTTACACAGAAGCTCAAGCCCGGAGAGAAATACCGGCCAAAGGATATCTGGTTCGGAAACACTTTTATCCCGGATCCCAAAGCCAAGATTCTGGTTCGCAAGAGGCAGACGCGCTCGTCGCTTGAGTAATGGACTTCCATTGCTGCGTAGATGAGGATTGTACCTCGTTTAAACGTCTCAATTTGTGCCAAATAAGAGCAATATTAGAATGGTACGCAGTTGAATTTGTTAAATTTATTGATCATGCGTGCCTTACAAGGGCGAGGGTCCCATTAGACCTTTGTCGTATTTGCCGTGGAAATGAATTCGCAGTTGCATCACAGCCCTGCACTATTTAATCATCTATTCTCCTTATTTTGAATGTATTAACTAACTTTCAATTTCATCAGGGCAAGTGTCAATGAGGTCTCTCTTCTTATGGACAGAACCCTATATCTATGCTTTGTTATTGCTCTTGTCAGCGGATACCAGCGATGCCACGGGCAAATACTCCTGTAGCTAATAACCCGCCGATCGGTAATTGCACCTTTCCCTTAAGAGGACGATATTATAGACAGCCTATACTCAGTTGTACGAGACAATGGATGTGAATATTGGAGCATGAGTAATCAATTGACAAGGCTGGATGAGAAGCAAGTGACTCGATGCCACGCTCTGTAAATCAAAGACGGCTCGAGTACTCATGAACTTTTGCAAAAGCTCCGTGAGCTTGGCTCGAAAGGAGAGCTGAGGAAGGAGGGTTATTGTTGGTAAGTATCGAACCGCGCCATAGTTCTATAGTGCTATAGTCTCTGGGATTCTGTCCACCCTCGACGGTCAATCAGCCGGACCCGAGGTTGTTTGTTGGCGTGCGAGCGAGACTAATATGTGTAGCGACGATATGTTTAGAGTTAATGGCGACTAGGAATCTCTTTCGAATGCATGCTCTCGTGTATCCAGGTGCCGGGAATCTGGAGTGATTGGCCCGCAAATGGGTTACCGGCTGAGTCGACACATGGTCTCGTATACAGGTATTCACTCTAAATGATTAGATCACGTTCAATCCGGTGACACCAAACATTTCTCGTGACTGTAGAATGTAAAGCCGCAAGCTTCCGTGGCAGCCATCGTTCAAATGTAGAACAGAAGCATGACTTTCACTATTCCACTCCTACTCGTTGCTGGGTCTGGAGCGGACAGCCAACGTCCATCCGCCCGACGAGCGGGAATAATATTGACATAGCGCTCAAAGCGCATAGAGGGCACTACTCGCTAATTGCAGAGCGCGATGACCGGAAGGATGCATCTCATATATGGGGAGTATAAGCAGGCTGCCGAAACTCATCCAAACTTCGAGCCCAACTCTCACTCTTAGCGATTAACAGTCGCGAAACGGGACGTGGCATTAGTACACTCCGCTCTGCTAGTCCCAGTACATCAAACGTCCTACAACGCCGCTCGCCCATCTCCTAGGAGGAGAAAAGCACGAACGGGTAAGATGTGGGTAGTGGTCGTGGGGAATGGAAAACGAGTAACGACAGTGAGCAACAAGGTACGTATACGGAATACGTCGCGTGTTTAGAGAATCGGGTGGACGTTTGTTTGGCGGGAAAGGGGGGTACGACAAGAGTGTACACGTACGTTGGGACAGGACGGTTGGTGGGGAGCGGAAAACCATTACAGGTAGTAAATAAACAAGAGGGTCACAGGTCAGGTCGCCGAGGCGGATTATATGTTGCAAGGGGTGGGTGAGCGGTGGCGGAGGAAAATAGATGTACGCTTGTGAGCGTAGAGCGGTGATACGGCTCGTGCGAGTAGCCACAATCGTGGAGCGGAGGAGATTGAAACAGGGCAAAACTACTCGCGTAGAAAGCCACGAGCATCGCTCGTACATCTGGGGGGTCAAGCGACTGCGTCGAAAGCAAAATAGTGGACGGCAGTCGAGGTATCAAACTAGTGGTTGTCATGTCGTAAGAGGGGTGGAGATGTCATGTGAAAGAGTCGAGTCTGGTCGTAGCGTCGCACTTGATGCACGGACGGAGCGCAACCATCTTAACTAGCATATCCGTAGCCACCATAGGCCTGCGAATGTCCCTGTCCATAGGGCGTCTGCGCGCCTTGGCTATAGCCCGTGTACGGATCATAGTTTTGTGGCCACTGATTGCCCAACCCATTCACTTGCGCATTCGACCCGCTCCCACTCGCACCTGCTGCGCCATATCCGGCACCACGACCCGCTTGCCCAGGCCCATAGGTGCTCTCGCGCGTCGCGTCGACAAAGCCAGTGCCCGCAAACGGATCATTGCCGAATCCAGACCCAAAGCTCGTGTGATCGCCGGCACGCTTGGGCGGTGCGAGACCGCCGTTCGAGCCAGAACCAGACGCGGCCGTATATGCGTTTGATCCAGAAGACGAGGCGTATGCATTCGAGTACGCGTTGTAATCGTATCCTTGTGCATCATAGCCTTGTTGTGCACCATAGCCTTGTTGAGCGCCATAGCCTTGGTGAGAAGCATAAGCTGCCGTGGGTGGAGCCGCCGGGACAATATCATATGCCGAGTCGCGGGGCCGTTCATAGTTTGTGACAGGCGGCATGGCGAGAAGCTCATCCGGCTCCATCTCGCGCTCGGCACTCTTGCCGGGCGACGAATGGTTCGACCGCTGACGGGCGAGTTGGCTCGGGAGGGCTTGCGTCTGGGTCCGCGAGCGGGTGAGACCGCCGTGCGTCTGCTCGTCGGCGAGAGACATGGCAACTGGCGGTGGCGACATGGGCATGCCTGCAACGGGAGGACGAGAAAAGTCTTTCATCGAGGCCTCGTCCCACATGTCCTCCTCGCCCATCTTTCCACGGTTATTCTTCCTCTTGATCCAGAATGCGATAAAGATCAGGGCACCAACGACCACAATGACGGCAACGGTCACCGTGGCCGCGACGGCTCCCTTGTTCGAGGTAAAGCTAGGCTTGTCAGGAGTCTCGGTTTGGTCCGCATTCGACGCAGTACTGCGGGATGTCGTGATTGTGGTCGTCTGACGAACGCTCGCAAATGTCTGCGATTGGGTATTCCGGATTACAGTGCGGGTATCGGAACTGGAGGATGAAGCAGTGCTTCGTGATGAAGAGGAACTGCTGGAAGAAGAGCTGGAAGACGTAGAAGAGGTCGAGGTTCTGAACAAGGAACAGGTGAGGAGTGTGTGAATGGCAGTGCGTAAATACTCACGACGTGGTCGAATCTTCCGGAGGGGGTTGGGGTGCTTGCGTAGAGGTCGTCGTTGTCGAAGTTGAAGTAGGCGTCGGAGTCTGCTCTGGGGTTCTAGACGACGTGGATTCCGACGAGGTAGATGTCGAGGACTCGGATTCCCTGTTGTTGCGTCCGCGCCCGCGCCGACAATTTCCCAGTATCATGTTATGAAAGCACAGAAAGTGGAATAATCAGCGCCATTACATTTTGCATATTAGATCGAATACGTACGAGTCACCAATGATGATAGGAATGGGCGGTCCCTGGGGCTCACGCTTTGCAAGAGCAGAGTCGAGAGCCCGCTCAAACGCAGGAGCGTGTCGTTTGCGAATGTCATTTGTGTGTGCTTGGGCCGTGAGCGCGGCAGAGGCGACAAGAAGAGAAACGGAGAGGGTGGTGAGCGTCTTCATTGTCGGAGTCAATGTAGAAATGCTATTCGAGTGGAATAGACGTTTTAAACAAGTTTAGAGAGCGAGAAAAGAGTGTGGATGCGTGTAGCGTTGGTGCCGGGTGGGGCGAGTTAATGGATAAGAGGTGAACGGGTTGTAGGCCGTCTACGCTATCGAAAACAGTCTACAGATGCTGCTCGGCGTCGACGAGGGCAGCGTAGAGGACGGGAGCTGGCGGTTGTCAAGCGGCCGTCGGCTTGGGAAAGGTCCAAGATTGCTTTACGCCGACGGGCCGTGGGAGCCACAACATCACGTCCTGGAAATTCCTCGAGGTCATTCCTCTAAATAACATTGCAATCTAAAAGTCAGTCTTTCGAACTCGAGCGCCCATCTGTGGAGGCGACGGACCTATACTCCCATAATATCCGTAGAACAGTGCAATCGACCCGGATGTTGCACTCGTCATTGCCTGCTTTGAGCCCAGTTCCAGGCCCTTTTCGAGCATTATCAGATCTCTTCCCATTCTCGCAACCTCTGCATGAGAGGCGCTCTTGACATTGGCTGCTCCCAGGGCGCTTCAATTATCTCTACCACAGCCGAAAATCATCGAAGTCGCTCTACTATGCGGCACTGCCAGGCCCCTTGGCTCGGGTTGGCCCCTCATATTGAAGGGGCGATGCCTCCCCTTCCAACTCGCGCAGCAACAGAAGTTGGTAGCTGAGAGCAGAAGCGCGCCAATAATCAATGATAGCGATACATTGCTCGCTATAAAACCCCCTTAGATGGCCCTCTTCGTTCACCCAGGCCGGTCCCTCCTTTTTGACGACAACTTTACTTCGTTCTTCGCTTGTACGTCCCCTTTCACCTCGTCCTCGCGTCTAACTAACAATTCCTCCTAGTTTTTTCTTCTTTCTTTTATTTGCTTTTCTTTCCAACGAAGAACCCAAGATGCAGATCGTCAATCTCTCTCTCCTCGTCCTCGCGATTCGTCTCGCGTCCGCTGCTCCCATTCCAGCACCAAACCCAAGTGGACACCTCGTTAAATCTCTTGCACATGGTGCAGCTGCCGTAGCGGATTCCGGTTCCGTCACGGACGGTATTGCCGCAGCAGTCTCTCATCATCACCACCACTCAAACCCGCATTATGAACACTCACATACACAATCTGAAACCCGCCGTAGCATCGAGCGTCGGGGACCCAAGGGCAAAGGCAAGGGCGGTGGAGGCGTCAACCTCAATGTAAATGTCGACGCGAGTGTAATCCACCATCATGACAAGCGCTCGCCAGAGCCAGAGCCGCATCATGTTCACTTCCATGCTGGAGGTCAAGAACAGCAGAAACGATCATTGAGCACACGATCCCCGACTCACCCTCACTCTCAACACCAGCATCATCCTCACTCACACCACATGCATGCTTCTCACTCCGTTGACGAGAGTCAGTCCGGGGGTGGAGATGCAAGCCAAGGAGACGTCCGCAAGCGCTCACCAGAGCCAGAGCCGCATCATGTTCACTTCCATGCTGGAGGTCAAGAACAGCAGAAACGTTCATTGAGCGCACGATCCCCGACTCACCCTCACTCTCAACACCAGCATCATCCTCACCCACACCACATGCACGCTTCTCACTCCGTTGACGAGAGTCAGTCTGGAGGTGGAGATTCAAGCCAAGGAGACGTCCGCAAGCGCTCACCAGAGCCAGAGCCGCATCACATTCACTTCCACGCTGGAGGTCAAGAACAGCAGAAACGATCATTGAGCGCACGATCCCCGACTCACCCTCACTCTCAACACCAGCATCATCCTCACCCACACCACATGCACGCTTCTCACTCCGTCGACGAGAGTCAGTCCGGGGGTGGAGATGCAAGCCAAGGAGACGTCCGCAAGCGCTCACCAGAGCCAGAGCCGCATCATATTCACTTCCACGCTGGAGGTCAAGAACAGCAGTAGAGGAAACGCTCTCTAGTTCCTGAGCCACCATCCGCGTCTCGTTCACGCAGTGCAGTGCAACAGTCATAGATATCTACATGATGAATGTGAAAGTTTGCATGCCCTATTGACGTATGACTCTTATGAGATCCTACTGAAATCGGCGAGGTATACCCATATTTCATCTGACATGAACTCGATTGTCCGACTTATTATACATTTAGAGGTTTGACCTTGGGTCGAAGCAACGAGAACAATGAATATGCATACCGGAGAATATGGGTGCCCCTTGAAATACATCACGCGTATCCATAGTTCAGGTTACCGCCAGAATGATTGAGGATATTCACCCAAAATTTCTATGGTTATGGTGTAATTATAGCGGTCTTTATCCAGTCATGTTTGGGATACGCACTGCATGAGCCATACAGAACATACTAGCTACCACCTTCGGCTCTCACTTGCTCAAATGATTCCTCATTACTCAACACAGTGTAAGGATTGGTTCACCTTATAGGTCCGAACCCGGCCGGCCAGGTTGGATTACCTGAGTAACGGGGGTACATAGGAAGTGTAACGCATTAGAGGGAAAAGAGGGACGCTATAGTCTAGTTGTCTAAGGCTAAGTCGGTGCGAATCCGGCTTGTTCCATTTTCCCACCGCTAAACGTTACACACAGCCCATCAGCATGCCAGAGGCGAGATGGCTCCGACGGGAGGGTGAGGAACGCGAGGGTGCGACTCCAAATGTCATGGTTAGGATTGGAAGCGTGGCAATGCTACACCAGATGTCATGAGTGGGCATGATTGAAAGCGTAATATTCCCACACCGGAGAGCCTCTAGGGTATCACCAAAGAGTCTTAGGCCGGCTAAATACACCCACCTAGTCACGAGATAGGATCCTATACTAGGACGTTGTGATCAGATAGCAATGAATCACATATACGGTGACCGCTTGCTGATGATATGACAAACCCTTATTTCAGGTTCATGATGCCATAGTACGAATCATCTTCGCCGGTCGCGGACAGGCTATGTGGCTTGGCGCGCCGCGCTCGGGGTCTGGCGGTGCAACTTGTATTGCCAGCGGCCTAAGGCTGACGGTGAAGGATTCTTACTCACACAGACCCGATTTTCCATGCTAGTTGAGAAGACACTATATAATCCTTGTTGCTGACGCACTACAAACCTCATTCTTCTCAAAACTCATTTCTTTCGATTTCGTGAGGTTATTCATTTCGCCTCCTGGATTCAAACTGATACTTGATGCGCAGAATGATGCAGGTCATCAGTTTCATTATAATTTTCGCAACATTTGCGGGCAGCTCCCTCGCAGCACCTATGCCTCGCGGTGGTGGAGGACATGGCTCTTACATCCACTCGCGAGATCTATCCAATCCATCTCTCGAACGTCGCGAGCCCGGTCCAAGAGGCGGAGGTGGTGCACACGGCTCGTATATCCACTCGCGAGATCTGGCAGAGGGGTCCCTCGAGCGTCGCGAACCCAATCCAAGAGGAGGCGGCGGTGGACATGGCTCGTATATCCACACGCGAGATCTGGTAGAGGGATTGAAGCTTGAGCGTCGGGAACCCGAACCGAGAGGAGGTGGTGGTGGTGCACACGGCTCGTACATCCGCGCGCGAGATTTGACAGAGAGGCCACTCGAACGCCGCGAACCCAGTCCAAGAGGTGGTGGTGGCGGTGGACATGGCTCGTATATCCACTCGCGAGATTTGGCAGAAGGGTCCCTCGAGCGCCGCGAACCCAATCCAAGAGGAGGAGGCGGTGGACATGGCTCGTATATCCGTTCGCGAGATTTGGCTGAAGGGTTGATGCTTGAGCGTCGGGAACCCAATCCAAGAGGAGGAGGTGGAGGTGGACATGGCTCGTACTTTCACACACGGGATCTCCCAATAGAGAGTATTTAGCGTCGTGCATTCGACCCTGAGTTCAAACCACTTGAGGGAGTGGCGTGTCTCACAAGGGTAGAAGATACACTGGGTCATACATTGTCTAGTAGTATTGACGACATGTCGTGATGCTGGTATCTCTTGTATATAGGGATGTAGTCTACAACTCGATAACGGTGAAGACGAGAAGAGGTCATCCTGTAACCTCATCAGAAGAAACAAAAGATTCCACTATCGGGAGGCAGGATGGTGGAAATCTCATAGTTCCTCGCGTCATTACTCGAAGACGTCAAATAGTATCGCAAGCAACTAGACCTGTGTGCAGATAGCTTTGTCCAAGTTAATAAGTGCGACTTGAGATAGAAAGGCTCCTCTCCGACTGCCGAGACCAACACGCAGCAGGTTGGCCTCTGCCGCATCAGCTGGGGTTCGACGAATCAAGCAGGAGCGGCAAACTAGATTTATCCAACGTTCAATAAAGTCAGAGAAGAGCTCTGAACTCGAGACAATTGTAATGGGTAAATCCATCCAGGCGCGCGTCGAGGTTAGTCCACCAGCCCGTCCAACACATCCTTCCAATTGAAATTCTAGGCATGTGGAATCGAAATTGACCTCCTACTGCGGGAAAGACCTGACAAGAATCCGAAGACGCACTCTAAGCCACCAAACTCCATGGTCAACAACGACAAGCCATTTCCGCCACTTCCATACGACATCCTCTGCTATTTTCTCTTCTTCTTGCCAGACTTTTACACTCTTCGAGACGTTATCCTCAGTGGTCGCCCGTTCTACGACGCCTATGTCTCTCGTCGCGAGCGTGTGCTCGGACACATTATGCGTAATCAATTCGGACTCGGTGCACCCGGAGCGCTACGTCTCGCTGCACTATTACTCGACTTTAAAGCAGAAAAGGCCTCTGTCCGAAATGGAGACCAATGGCTCGAGGATTATCGACCAGAGTACTCGACACGAGTACTCAAGCAGACAAAGTGGATTCACAAAGTCACGCATGCGTGTCTACAGTTGTACTTGACACGTTGGTGCTGGCTTCCTCCTCGCAAGACAATTTCTCAACCACCGTACGTCCCATATACAATCTCGAGTGAACAAGTCACTCACGTAAGACAGCGTTATCGACTTGTTCAGTGAAGCCGCTGTCAACTTTGAGCGCGCATTCATCACTTGGTGGACTCTCTGTGTATTTAGAGCACGAAACACCGACTTTGGAAACCTAACGGTACACTGTTTACCTGATGTCGAATGCACTGAGACGGAGATAAACGACTACCTCTCACTCTGCACCTTTTTCTCTCAAATCCTCTGCGCGTTGACCAAAAAGGAAGATACAAAGGGACTCTGCGAAGTGCATTATGGTACGCTCGTCGACTTGAGATAAGGAAGGTGACTGATGCTTTGTAGAATACTGGTCAGAATGGGCTCCAGGTGCTATCGGTCCGGTTCCTTTCTTGCGCGCTCTCAGCGAGACCACCAAGTCCAAAAGCAGGCGTATACTCTACCGAACGATGCCTGCTTGCGGTCTGTCTACATACTGATTCCTCATGCTCTCTCTCTCGCTTTCTTGTCATGTATCATAGATAGCTACTTATGAAGTCCACTATTGAAAGTACCAAATCAAAGACTCGGACGCCAGACCAACAATGAACTTGATTAGCAGGATCTAGATGCCGACATGAGCACTACCAAGTCAGACGAGAAGAGGAGGAAAAAAAGAAAAATCGTAAACAGTGCGTAAAGATTGAATTCCAAGAGACGGACATTTCCTTTGAGATTTGTTTCCGAGACAAAGACGATTACTGGATATGCGCCGAGAATTCCGTCTCGGGCCAGATACCCTCGGAACGGGCCCAGTTGATAAACTGGCGGATAGTATCCTCGCAAAAGGAAGGATATGTCATCTTGTATCCAACAATCTACACCCAAACCATTAATAAACCCCATCCCGGCACATCCCAAAAATAGAAAGGCGTACCCGTTTCAACTTTTCGTTGTCCATCGCAATCCCGTGCTCGTCGAGAATGTGCAAGTCGACATAGGGTGAGAGTGGCGTTCGCGGAACAGGCGGGTTCGCCATCTGGATAATCTTTCCCCATTCTTGCATATGGGACTCGTTGACGTCCTCGGCAACATCCCGCATACGCATCCCACTAATCACATTCGTAATCGTTCCATGGAATCCGACCTTGATTCCAAACAACCTGCCGACGGCATTGTTCATCGTCTCTTGTGTCGTATCACCGTCGTCGGTAATGTTAAAGCACGGGACGAGGATGCCGCCTGCAGATTTTGGTACGGCATCGGGTACGTTCGGTACGTCCTTGTCGCCAGAGGGTGGGAGAATGTCGCCGGCGAGCGCGTTTGCCGTCGCACGGTCCTTGTCGGCAATCCATTGGGCACACGCCCAGATGGCACCGGCAAGGTCGTAGATGTGAATCGTATTCTTGCGCATGCGTGGGTTCCACAAAAACTTCATCTCCTTGTCGATGCTCTTGTAGATGAGCCCACAAAGAATCGTAATGCAGGCTTGCGAAATGGCGTCAGTCCCTCTTGCTTGATAGATAGCAAGTATTGCTGACATTACCTTCTAGTCGAATAATCTCTGGTCCGTATACCGTGGCGCATCGAATGACGACCAAGGGCAGGTTCGGAATCGAAGCCACCGCTCTCGCGGCCTCGAGCCACCACGTTCCTCTAGCTCCCCAAGGTCTCCAGCCCTTTTCTTCGCTCTCTTTCCACTTTTTCTTAAAGTCTGTGTGTTCAGAAAACGGACCAACCATACGGATGTAGGACTGAATGTGCGGACGCTTGGCAGCGGCCTTTGCCAGGGCGACGGCAACACGGAAGGTATGCTGGATGTGAACCTCTGGCGGGAGATTGTAGGCGAGATTACCAGCAATGTCAATCACATAGGTGTACGGTCGTCCGTCGGGTGCAGGGTCGTCGTAGACCTTGTCGATGACGCCTGCTGGGGTCGATTAGCCAACGTATTCCCAACAAGACTGTGAGAAGCTGGGTGGGTGAGATGGAAGAGGAACACACCGGGATTCTGAAGGTTTCCCTGACGATATTCGATATAGTCTTTGCGCTCGCGGAGACGGTCCTGGAAGATTTTGCTGAGATAGGTGGTTGGTGGATTGACAGAATACTTGTCGACAAGACGGATATGGGACACGAGCGGTTCGGCGGGTGCAGCGGGAACGAGATACTGCACAATTCCAGGCGCGATCGAGTCGACGCCGCCTTTCAGAGGCAAACAGAATAGATCGACATTCATTGTATGCGTTGATAATTCGTGAAGAATAGACAGAATAAACCATGTCAGCGACTGAATTTCGGGACCAATTAAACAGAGTCGACATCTAAAAAACTCACCAAAGATGATCACGTTGGGTTTGAGGGACATGTCGATATAGAATTCTCTTTGCAGTCTGGGCCAATCCTTCAAATGGGCAGTCGACGCTGGGACCAAGTTGCTCTCGTGTGTTTTGTTGCGGGTGGGTCACTCTCGACTCGGGTCCGCTGGCGCCGGACGTTATCAAAGGGACAGAAAAGCGGGCTTGGCTTTTGATGTTTGGTTAGCGTCTGTCTGACGGACAAATCAAAGTCAAAACAACCGTAGCCGCAGACAGAAATGCCTAGCCTCCACCCGACAATTATCGGTGACTTTTATTCGACGGAGGGGACGTGGGTCGAGACCAAACCTGCTCTTTACTGGTATGGAGAGATTGATGGGCCATCAGTAGAAGCAACCAGAAGACAAGGCAGAATCCGTGGGAATGACAGGTCGAATCCTAAAGGTCGAGCTCGGGTCTCAGCTGCCCACCCACCCCCTCGATAATACGTACCGGAAATGAACAATGCTATCATTCCTCTCATCACCAAAGTGCACAGATATCATCAATCTCGGATCTTTCCTGACAGACCGTGGTCTGATGCCCAGCCAGCAAGTACCTGGGAACAGCGGACCCTCGACCTCGGGACACAGCTCACGTCACTTGGCACTGGGACAAGGATCAAGAATGAAATCATCGGATGCTGTATATCCAAGTTGAGGTGGTTCCGTTCCCATCTTCGGTCGCTGTAGCGGCGGAAGAAAGATGCGGTCGTAACAAGTAGTCACAGAGTTAGATTCCAGCGGATTATTCAACTTTTTTACGGATGTTTCGTGGGGTGGGGAACGTATTCGCCCATGCCACTCCGCATCCTCTAACTGCACATGTCCCGCGGTAGTCTCAGTTTAAAACAAGACTCTACCAGAGTCTCACCCAGTCTATATCGCCACAGACTGCGTACATTCAACCCGAAGAATGGCCCCGCGACCGGCGCGCTCCGACTCTCGGCGGGGGTCCAACGGCAATCATATATCAGTTCGACGACTACGACTACAACGATTCGCATTATTAAACCTCGTTCGCTTTTGAAAAGCAACGTACGTGTCCTAATTGTTGTCGTCTACCATACTTTGACGCTATGCAGGCTTTCTCTTCTTCTTTCTTTCTTCTTCTCTTTTCTTCTCTTTGCTCTTTCAGTCTCGTCCAAGGTGAGTAAATACGTCGTTCGTCCAGTGTTTTCCCTGATAATCACTCACAATCTCCTAGAGTCATCATGCAAATCACCAAGATTCTACTCACAGCAAGCGCATTCGCCATCGCATCCTCTTTGGCTATACCCGTCGCCCAGCCAAACGCTCTCAACAAAGGGGCAGCAGGCCACGAAGATGGAAAGCATCCTTCGACCGTGACCTGGGTGGCCGCTACGAATCCAAACGCACCGACATCTCACGAGCACAACTCGGTAGAAGGAATGTCCATCGTCAAGAGAAATCCAAGTTTCTTTGGCAATCGCTTCCGAGCGGCTTTTCGTCGCCTGTTGTGTGGAAGTGGTGACTTTATGTGGTGTTAGAGCTCCTTGTTAAATTTATTCAATATGGCATAGATTCGGGTTGAATGACAAGGTCCCTTTGAGAGTTTCAGAGACTTTGTCGGGGCTCCGCTTTAGAAGTGCGATTACAATGTTCATTATTATCAACAACACGAGTATACAATATGAAAAGGCAAGAGCAGGAGATTCCAGCACTATTGAAACTTTGAGAAAAGTGTTCGCAAACAGATGTATCCCAAACGACGAGATTAGGTGGGAGAAAGGATTCCCAAAGTTGGACCGATGGACAAGAGGCAAGTTTGGAGATAAGAGAAATGGCCTAAGGCCATACTCCCTCTGCGCGACACCACTCGACGTACAAGCGCACCGCCTGTTCGTCAAACTTGCCGCGTGTAGGCTTGAATCCAAGGACCTATCGCATATCAGCACAGTTCACCACCCGTACAAAGAGACTTACATCTCTAATCTTGCTACCATCCAACGAGCACCCATGTTCCTCGACTTGATGCGCTTCAGTGTAAGGACTAATCGGCGTCTCCTTTATTCGGGGCGTCGCCTCGCGAACCATGGCATCCCACGCACCCACATGCACGTCATTCACGTCCTCGGTAAACTTTTGCAACTTTGCACCGCTCAACTCTGTCAGCCGTTCGTCTAACCAGACGGCCTGGATGCCAAAATAGGCAGAGATGGCGTCCGAAATGGCGCCCTGTGTCGTATCGGATCCGTCGACGACGTTGAATACGGGGACGGTGATCGACTCTGTGGGAGGGGGCAGCGGTGTGCTGAGAGTGCTCGTGTTAGCAGGAGTGACGAGAGGAGACTGGGATGGTGGGATGGGGACGCCAATCAGAGCATCGGCATTGTTGCGCCCCGTGGATGCTATCCATCTAAAGTGCGGTTTAGAGCGTGCGCCACGTAAAAAGAGATAGGACTCACTCCGCAGCCATCCAATGAGCTCGCGCTAGATCCTCGATGTGGATTGTATTCTTTCTGAGATTCCGCGACCAGTACAGCTTCATCTCGGTCTTTAGCTCCTTGTAGACCGCGCCAAGCGCAATTGCCGACGTGCCTGTCTGACGTTAGTCGAGATATCACGCCATCAATGACGAATCACGTACACTCCGAATAGACCAGTCCTTCGCCATAATAGTAACCGGCCCGGAGGACGACGAGCGGCAAATCCTTGATGTTCCCGATAGCGCGTACACTCTCGTGCCACCAAATGCCACGATTACCAAGCGGCTTCCACGCTCGGTCGTCGCCCTCCTTGTACTTTTCGGGTGGATCCTTGTGATTGTAAAAGGGAGGGAGGCCGCGCACGTACGCCTTGACGGTACCTATCCCAGCCCAAGTTAGCGAGACTGAATGGGATCAAGTTACGACTGACTTGGATTAGCGGCGTTTGTTGCCGCGACGGCCTGCGCAATATTGAGCGAGGGCTTGAGGGATTGCTCGACATGAACCTCGGACGGAAGGTTGTAGTAAAAGTTGCCACTGTTGTCGAACACATAGGTGTACGGTCGCCCATCCGGCGCAGGATCTTCAACGCATTTCTGTACGACGGCTGGGACGGTTAGGTTGGCCTGTCGGTATTCGATGACACCTTTTTTCGATTCGAGCAGATTACGAAAGGACTTGATAAGGTATGTCGTGGGCGGGTGAATGGAATACTTGTCTACGATCCGAACGTGTGCTACGAGCGGCTCTTTGCCCTCTGGGAAAAGCGAGCAGACGAGCACGGGCGTAAAGGAGTGGAGCGCGCCTATTTGATACTCTATTGTTAGTACACGCTAGGCCTAGGGCCCAGATAGATAGCCGAGGCGTACCGAAAATGATGGCATTTGGTTTGGCGGACATGAGAGCGCGTGTGCGGTATTACACGGGATCCTGAGACTATTCTTTTGGAAGATTACAGAGAATGGGTGCTGAGAGTACGAAAAGTGGCCGATCAGACTTGATCCCACTCAATCAGACGAATAGACACGCCGTCACGTCGTCTTTATACAAATATTCAATCTCTTTGAGGAGATTATACGTGTCTGGTAGCGATTAGAGGTGCCTTCGGAGCGGACAGAGGTGCGGTCGGTGGGCGTCGAGACCAAGGATGGCGATGTGTGGGGCAACGGAGTCGGAACGGGGTTACGTAACAAAGGTAGATAGATGTACAGGAAATAAATACAAATAACAAGTGTGATTGAATGCCGACATGGACACTATGCGACTATGCTCGATCAAGATGGTCTCCGAATAGACAACTACGTAAAATCCGACGGCGACACTGTAAAGGATAGATTGACCTTTTAGACGACCGGAGGTAATGCAATCCGCGGTACCATCCCGGGGACAAGCTTTCGCATCTCATCACTGGGCATATGTGCAACAGCTGCCTCCATCTCTCGCTTTGCTTGCATGGTTCGTCGAATAAACCGATGCAGCGCTGCTCCCAATGAGAGTGTATCCCGCCGCGAAAGCGCCACGGCATCTAATTGAGCAAGCGCCGCGTCTCGTCGGCTAATGAACGAGTCGGGGACACTTCGAGCTTGGAGGTCCGGGGACTCTACAAGAGCTCGACGAGCGAGTGCGGGGGATGGCGACTCGGAGGACAGTTCGTGGGCGACAATATGCGCTTGTTTTTCTCCGGGTGTTCGGTGACCCACAATTGTGCGTGCGACGAGCTCATTCCCGCCAGGTCGACCATAGACCGGTGCTCCAATCACGCCTACAGTAAAGTAGGCAAGGACAAGGACAAACAGATGTTGAAAGTGCATCGTGGACCAGGTAATCAAAAAATGGAAAAAAAAGTTTAACAAACTTAAGGATTCGTCAGTGACCAGTCGACCGGATTCACGAGTACGTACAAGGCACCTGGCCAATCGAACAACTGCAGAAAGAGAAAGAAAGTGGAGCAAAAGGCGCTACGGGTGCGCAATGCGGCGAACACCGTCTTTTATCAGCCATGGGAGCAGAGGCAGTGGACCGTGGCATCGCGCACCGCTTCCATTGGCGCGCCGTGTATGATAGTTCACTGGGTGAAAATACTTATATGTCGTGTAGAACTCGTCCACACCGCATCCGCCGTGAGCGGTGACGCCTCCCTCCAGTCGCCCATCTTACATGATGAGACGCAGCCATCTTACCAGGCACCCAGCAAGCTCAGGACGTGAAAAAATATGCCATAGGTATCACATACGCATATACAACTCGAGGTTGATACTCCAAACAGACGTCGAGGCCGGCCCTAGCTACATATTAGATATCATCATCGGAAGGCTGGAGATAATGAATGTAAGTGCTGTTAAGGGGATCGTTGGAAGACCGAAGGGGAACGTCAGGAGACGAATTTAAAGCCCTATAAACGCTGGAAAGTTGCGTCGTCATCGAGGCGTCGAGGGCAGTCGAGTAGTCTTTGGGAACTTTTCCTGGTTCCTCTTCTGAAGACGACGTAGAAAAGGGAGCAAGCGGTATCGAGTGCATTGTGGGCGCAATGACAACATCCCGCGTGGCTTTGTGACTCCAAGTAACAGAGTCTTTTTCTGCTACCATTGCCGCAGTTGGTTGCTGGAAAGGATTGGCCGAGGCGTCTTGTATCACCCTGGCCCGATGTCCAGCAATAGCCCCCGTATTATAGGACGCGGCAGTTGTATAAGATGGCGGGCGGGGTTGTTGGGAAGACTTGGCCTCGATGGCCTCTGCCCTTGGAGAGGAGATGGTTGGTAGGGGTTCCGCATGGGCAGACACCTGATTGACAGACCGATAGCGGTCGCTAAGTTGGTTGTTTGTTGCTTGGGGTTGGGTAGTGGGTGGCGGTAGTTTGTGTTTAGTTGAGGTAGATAGCCGGCCAGAGTTATTTTCGTTCGGGCGAGTCACCGGAATAATAGCCTCCCGAGCGGTAGGAGCGGGAGTTTCGGGGGTCTCTGAGGAGTTAATTGAGCGAACAAAACCCAAGAGGGGTCTAAACCATATCTCTTTTGCCCCTTCACTGGCTCGAGTGCTCCGTGTCTCCAGAATTCTCAATAGTATATGTATCTCGTCTTGAGAAGGTCTGTAAAATGTACTATACAGCCACTGTTTGATGAGCAGCACTATTTCTTCAGATTCAATTTCGAATGCGCATCCGGTTAGTTCACGCATGCAATCACCGCGCATTGAGAGAAGCGCCACAATTGCCTGAAATAATGCAAGAGTATGTGGCTGTTTGGGTTCGCTTGTACAAGGGACTTCAGGAACCTTAGTTACTGCCCCTCTGAGATCTTCCAGTCTCCGCGAACAGGGCCCACAGTGAGTCGTGAAGCTTGTAGTGTCATCATTGTCGATTGGAATGTGCTCGAGGAGACCAATGGCGCTATACGCAGTGCATACTGCTGTAATGAGACTTTCTTTGGTTGCGACATGCTCGGGAGTTGGTTTAAGGCTTGATAGAGCACTCAAGGCGTGCCGGCCATGTTCGCGAACCAGATTCATCCATGGCGTTATTAAAGCTGGATCCTGAGCCTTTGAACGGAACGCTCCGGAATCCAGCCAGAGGAACCATACAATAAACTGGGCCAGCGTCTGCGCACGCTCGAAACGTGTGGGCACCAGTGCATTGTCGCCTTTGTTCGGTGCAGCTTGCACACAGGTCTTGGTGAGGAAGACACTTGTGCCAAGAATAACAGGGTGCGAGAGAATCCCACTAGTCTTGACGTTCTCCGACACCCATGTAAGGGAGGGGATTTTCTTGAAGCAACGGTCGAGAAGCCAGCGCTCGGTTGTCTTATCGGCTTGAAGCATGTTATGAATAATGATCTCGAGGTCGAGTTCAGCACGTGACTTGACATATTCTTTGATAGCGTTGCCGCGCTCTCCCGAGTTGTCCGTATTTGGGGTGAGTAGCAGTGGTAAGAGGTTGTATTTCCTCTTTTGCCGCTTTACCGGCATATTGCGCAAGATTCCAAGTAGAGCTCCCAAAACTCGAGAGAGGGGAGACCGAAAAGGGGCGTCGGGGTGTTGAATAGCTTGCAAGGTACGCCATAGAACTATACCTATGCCTAAGGTGAACGATATAACGGGAATATATCCAACATGAGGACAAGTAGAGAAGATGAGGTCGAAAATGCCAATCATAGCAAGAAAGACGGCAAGAAGCATGATGACAGAGAGCCAGTCGAGGAAGGCAATGAAATCGTATCGCTTCATACCCCGATGGAGAACAAAACGGGCACGAGCTTCATGATGAGGTGATGAGTATTGAGTGGCGATCTCACGTTGATAGTTGCGTGCCCACTGATTTATAAAGATGCAGAGTACCGCGACAACCAGAGCGACGCTCAGAGCCCCGAATAGAAAAGCGTTGACACGAATACCGTACACTGGCGGCTTTTGGATTGTAATGCTTGGCTGTCCACCTTGACTCAAAACTTGAAGGATAGCCACGAGGGTGTCGTTTGGGTCTGCCGACAATTTTGGGAAAGCAATAGCAATAAATGCCGCGACAGCGGCCGAGAATAGACCCGCCTGAATAAAGGTAGGTTACCTATATCCGGCGATGTGAGAACTTACAAATGTCAGGAGAATCCCCGCAGTCTCGTTTGCTTCCGTAAGGATGTCCGCGTCAGTTTTGGCTGCATGTTCATTGTAATAATCCCAGACACTAATCGAATCTTGGTTATTACCATAATGGTCGTTTTGATCCTTGATACTCTCCAGCGGTTCCTCGCTAAAGCTCATCTCGTAGCGAGGAGCGCGGACGTATATGAGGGACCTTTCTTTTCGAGGAGGAGGAGGCCCCGAGCAGGCTGGGTAGGTGTCGTCGTACCAGGTTGGACCCAGGGGTTGGACCCAACGCTCTACGCCTAGTCCTTTGAGAGGCCAACTCGTAGCTCACAAGAAAAAAGGGCATACCTCCAGGCGTATCAGTATCCACTACATAGGCCATGTCGGACTACAAGGCAAAAGGCGTTTCGAAACACCGTCACGAGCTCCTTTTGATAAGACTCGAGTGCTGGCACACTGGGTATACCTCCGTTCTGTACAGCGAGCCAGCTATAAGGCTGTGTGCCGAGAGGATGTTTCGCCGGCTCCACACAAAAACCGGTTTTGACTCAATCGAGAGATTGGCTTCGATCAGTAGGTAAATACTCCCATTCGGTGAGAGGATGGGCACGGTCAGATATCCACGAACCGCGAAATTGACTGATAAAGCCCACAATCAAGCGCTGCAATTCGAAGAAGTGGCGGTCACTGGGAAAGAAAATGCAAAGAATGTTGCAAAAGGAGTACACACCTTGTTTAACTTGGCGGGCATATCCCTGATAGCAGCCTCGAATTTGATCTAGACTAGATAACGACCAGTCAAGGGAAGGATCGATGCCACCGCGGTGAAGGTACAAGTTGATGTTAGCAAGGGTATGATATTCAATGACAATTTTGACACGTTTGACGTCGATACCGCATCCAAAGATGTCAGTCTCTACGAGGATGCACTTCTCAAAGGTTTTAAACTCTTTGCAACACTAGATACAACAAAAAAGCCAAGTTGATTAAAAAGGAGATTAGGATTTTATCATTCGGAGATGATGAAGATGTGATTTGAGGCTACTCATGACCCTATGGGAGAGGTGGTCATGATAGTCAACGATTGCACAACGTTAACCAGCAGTGCAAACCACAATCTATGTTCCGT
Organism: Serendipita indica DSM 11827; assembly: GCA_910890315.1. Lineage (NCBI taxonomy): Eukaryota > Fungi > Basidiomycota > Agaricomycetes > Sebacinales > Serendipitaceae > Serendipita > Serendipita indica. The sequence continues at coordinate 2,344,796 of CAJVGD010000042.1, forward strand.
CTCACCAACCTTCATCTTGCGTTCTTTCAGAATCTTCAGCAAGATCCTCTTCTCTTCCTCAGAGACTGTGTAAAAGGCCTCTGAGGTGGTGATTGCCTCCGATGCAAACCTTTTCGTCACAAGAGACGCGATTTCACCGGGCTCGTTGTCCAGCCACGATCCATACGGCCCTACTATGCAGTCGCAGCGCATAGTAAGGAACCCCAGGAGCGCTGCAAATAAGATCTGTTTATTTTTGGCCTCTTCTAAATCATTTAAATCCTCTTTTTTCGAACTGTCAATGTCCCGTTGCACGGCCTGCCTTAGATTGGTCAATCCAGATTCGCAGACTGAGCAAGGGTTTAGCGAATGTGCATTAAATTGAAACCGATGCGCAAGGAGACCAAGGGCAGTATAGGCCGTACATACTGCCTTGATGAGCCGCTCCACATCGACGGAGTTGTCAGAAGGGCGCCCTTTCATCCCTAGCGTGCTGAGTGCGTACCAGCTGTATGCGTGCAACATATCCATCCATGGCGTGACCAAATCCTCATCGCATAATTTCGTTCGCAGCTCAGCAGAGGCCAGCGGGAGAAGCCAAACGAGAAACTCGCTCAAGGTTTCCGCACGTTGAAAGCGACCAGGCACCAACGTCTTGGACTCTGATCCCGGCGATTCCGATGTCTTTTTTATGCAGGTCTTTGCGAGGAAGATGCTCCTCTTGAGGATGGATGGGTACAAGAGCATCTCGTTTTGTTGAAAATTGCATGTGAGCCACTCGAGTGAAGGAAGCTTTTTGAAGCAAAGGTCGAGGAGCCAACGCTCAGTTGCAGTGTCAGCTTGATGCATGATTTGACTGATGATGTCCAGGTCGAGCTGATCGTACGACTTGACATACTGCTTTATACTTGTGTGATCCTCATCAATTGCTTCATCGTATACTCCAGATGTCTGTAAGGCTCGTGAGTGTGTACTCGCTCTGTTTATTAGCGTAGAGTGACGTTTTTTGAGTACATGTCCTTTATTTCGTCGGTTTACTGGTATTGGGCTGATCGTCTTGAGTATCCGTGTTAGCACGTGAGATAAGGGAGACCGAAAGGGAGCATCAGGATGGAGATAGGCTTGAATAGTTTTCCACAAGACAAAGGCCATGCATAGGGCAAATGATATGACCGGAATGTACCCGATGCGAGGGCATGTGGAGAAGATGAGGTCAGAGATGCCAACCATGGCAAGGAGGACAGCCAGAAGCATCAAGAGAGAAAGCCAGTCTACGATGCCTATGAAGTCATACCACTCAATCCCACTATGCAGGAAATAGTGCGCGCGAGCTCGATGATGTGGGGAAGAGAAGGCAGATACGATCTCGCGTTGATAGTTGGATGCCCATTGGTTAACCAAGATGCAGAGTACGGCCACACCCAGGGCGATACTAATGGCGCCAAAGAGAAAAATGTTTACGCGGATACCAAATGCGGGTGGTGGTTGAATCCTTGAGCTTGGACTTTCACCATTATTCAAGGATTCGAAGATTCCGAGTAGAATTTCGTTCGGATCTGGCGATAGCTTGGAGAAGGTGATGGGGATGAAGGCTGCGACGGCAGCTGAGAACAGACCAGCCTAATCGAATAAGCATAATATCACATTGTGGTTGAATGGCTTACAAAAGTGAGCAGAACCTGTGCAGTATCATTCGCATCCTTGATCGTGTCTGCGTCCATCCTTGCCGCGTTCGCGTTATAGTAGTCCCAGATGGTAATGATTTCTTCATCGTCTCCAATCAAATCTTGATGCGTTTCTGGTGTGAAAAAATGTGGAAGTGGCGCCGCACGAGATGGAATTGACGGCAAAGCACGCACAACCAGAGGTGCACTCACTGGGGCCGGCGTTGGGCCCGGCCCTCGTTCCATGCGCACCCAACGCTCCACTGTTATTCTATTATCAGCCGAACGAAGCTGATAGGAGATGCATACCGCCGTGTCCCTCCGCTATAAAGGGCATCTGATCTCGACGAAATGTGGGGGCGTCCTATCTATCAATCAACAGTATTCGGAAGTCACTGTTCATTATCTAGGTAAAGAAGAGAGGTCTAGACGGAGATCTAGACGAGTCGTGGCAGCTCAGGATTTTGCATCTAATTGATAAGACATCTCAACCCGCCTCGACCAGACAACACATGACCTCTCTTCAAAAGGTGGTTAAGACGACGAGATCGTGTCAAGAGAACGTTGCATTCTGAGATAAATCCAGGATCGAGCGCTACAAACTTAAGAAGAGCCAGAGAGAAGGGTTCAACATCTCGGTAACCGTCACAATGAGCTACACGTACTGTACGTAGTCTTGTCCAACTCTGCAGGCATCCCCGTGATAGCAATCTCGAACCTGCTCTGAATTTGCTCCAACACGTCCAGATCGGCCTGTGACGAGACAAATGTGAGGGCTAGACCTTTGGTACCGAAGCGACCAGCTCGCCTATACGATGGTCAGTCAAAAAAGTTGCGATGATCGAGCTACGCACCCGACACGGTGAAGGTACGAGTCGGCGTCTGCGGGAGTATCGTAGTTGATGACAATGTTGACACGTTCGACATCGATACCGCATCCAAAGATGTCAGTCGCGACGAGGATACGCTTTCAAAGTTCTTAAACTCTTTATAGCGTGAGATACTATGGCAATGGTCAAAGGTATTCGTAAAGGGTCGTGATGACTTACCGCTCCTCTTGAGAGAGACCAGAGTGCACGGTAGTACCCGGGAAGCCACATTCTCGGAGCAACTTGTCCAATTCGACCGCACGTCCGACGCTCTTGACAAAGATGACAACTTGGTTAAAGTCAAGGGTGTCGAGGAGGTCGTTGAGCTTGCGGTTCTTTTGCGTCTCCTCGAGGCGAAGGAAGTATTGCTGGAGATCGTGCAATGTGAGCTTTGACTCGCCATCGATGAAAATTTCCAGTGGCTATCGCAGCATTAGCAGGAGTCCATATACGACGAGGATACGGACGTTATTCATAAACTTTTTGCACGTAACGCGAATCTCTTTCGAGAGCGTTGCGCTAAACATCATGACTTGCTTGCTGTGAGGGGTGATTCGGAAGATTTCCTGGACGTCGCGCCGCATATCTGGTTGAGCATGCCGGAAGGACCGCATGGTGGTGAAGAAAAGAGTAGGTAAGAACGTTGTCGAATGACGGAGAGCGCAAGCAAGAGAGAGTCCACCCAGTCTATTCCCCAGAAAACACCTCTGACAACTCCTCAACACGGGACTAGACATGGAGGTGTCCAGCGAAAGGGTGAGCCGGTCAAATGTCGCACGACTGGTGGTTCTGATGGTGGCGAAAAAAGAGGAGTCGAAGTGAGACTAACCGAGCTGCTCGAGCATTTTATCACACTCGTCGAGGACGAAATGCTAGACTCCCGTCTTTTATCAGCCATGGAAGCAGAGGCAGTGGACCGTGGCATCGCGCACCGCTTCCATTAGAGCTCCGTGTATGATAGTTCAGTGGGTGAAAATACTTATATGTCGTGTAGAACTCGTCCACATCGCATCCGCCGTGAGCGGTGACGCCTCCCTTGCAGTCGCCCATCTTACATGATGAAACGCAGCCATATTACCAGGCACCCTACGAGCTTAGGGCGTGAGCGAGACTAGTATGGTGTGACTATCATTTATACTTGCACAACTCGAGGTTTACATTGGAGAAACAGTCACTCGGGGCCGGCTTCAGGCCATCTCATGACATATCGAATTTGTCACCGACATAGAGTTGCGAACACAGAGGCTTTCACCAGCACACTACACGCGAATCTGTTGTTGAATTGTAGCATCCTGTGGTTGCGCTCATCAATAGGGCGAATCGTCAGAGCAAACTTGAATTGCGCACCATTGTCCATGTCTTGGCTTAGATAAATTTCATCGTGATCTTGTCGAGATCGAGCACACGAGGTCTAAGATGGGTGTGAACCAGAGCTGTCTAGCCAAGTCGCTGGCGTCCGCGCTATGCGCTTTTAGGATTCGCAAGAGTATCTGAGCCTCGTCTGGAATGTATACATAGGAGCGTGATGGACTGCGGGAGGGCGAAAGAAACCATTGTCGTATGACGGACATAATGTCATCGCATTCCGACATGATTGAACCCGGTGGTGTCTGTATACAGTTGCTGCGCGTGCATAGAAATGCTAAGATCGCCTTAAAGATTGCTGGTACATGATCTTCATTTTCAGGTTGCGTATTGGACACGTGAGAAGCCGCATTTGCGATCATCATGAGATTTTGAAGTCGCAAAGAACATGTCGTGCACTCGATAGGGAGAGGTCCCTGTAGGTGCTCGACTAGGCCGAGGGCATTATATGCGCTACATGATGCCTGAATAAGCCGTTCTCTACTGATTGGGTATTCGCTAGGCGGTGTATCCTCTGATAGGCACCAAGCGCGTACGAGCCAAGTGAATGTAGCATTTTTCTCCAGTGTGTTATCGAGGTTGGGTTTTGTGGTTTCCAGCGGTATGCTTGAGAGTCCAACGAGAGAAACCATACGAGAAACTCGCTCAAAATCAGTGCGCGTTCGAAGCGAGTAGATACCAGTGATATCTCTCCGACACTTGACGCATCTTGTACGCAAGTCGTAGCAAGGAAAACGCTGGCATCGAGAGCAACTGGTTGCGAGAGAATCTCGCTAGCGGCTACATTTTCCGCCACCAACGTGAGTGAAGGGATTTTCTTGAAACAGCTGTCCATAAGTCCGCGTTCCGTTGTCCTGTCAGCTTGGCGCAGGATTTGGATGATGATCTCCAGATCGAGCTCAAAACACGATTTGACGTATTCCTTTACATTCCTGTGGATCTCATTCGAGTGATCCAAAGTCTCCAAGTTACTGCGCCTGATCCGCCATATGCTGCCTGACATGCTGTCAATTATCCTGAGACTACCCCCTAAAACTTGGGATAAAGGAGACCGGAATGGAGCATCTAGATGCTGAATGGACTGAAAGGTTTGCCACAGAATAAAGACCATGCTCAGGATGAAGGTCAGGACAGGAATCGTTCCAACCCCGGGTGAGATGGAGAATATGAGGTCGAACATACCAACCATGGCGAGGAAAACCGCTAGGAGCATCAGGACGGAGAGCCAGTCCACAATGACTACGAAGTTGTATCGCTCTACGCCACGATGGAGGAAGTAGCGGACCCGAGCTTGATGATGTGGAGAGGAGAAGTGCGTTGCAATCTCTCTTGATAGCTACGAGCCCATTGATTAACGAAAATGCAGAGTACGGCAACAACCATGGCGACGCTGATGGCACCAAAGAGAAATGCATTGACTCGGGCACCGTATGATGGCGATTTTTGGATATTTGGCATTGAAATGCTGTCGTTTTTCAAGGTTGTGAGGACGGCCAGGAGGGTTTCGTTAGGATCCGGGGATAGTTTTGCAAAAGCGATGGCGATGAAAGCCGCGAGAGCAGCTGAGAGGAGACCAGCCTACTCGAGTAAATACATGGACTTGATCGTTGTGACGAGAGACTTACAAAGGTAAGGAGAAGCTGTGCTGTATCATTTGCGTCCTTGATGAGATCTGCATCTACCTTCGTCGCCCTTACGTTGTAATGATCCCAAATGGTATAGGGCCTGTCATACGTCGTACTTGGATCGCATTGGTTCACTGCGATTGGTGGAGCACCTTGGTCGCCCTTAACGTAGTTCGGTATGCGAGGGCTACGCAAGGCAAAATGGGTCCCCATGGGACTGATCAGATAACTGGTGCTTAAAGCTGTCGTCTCCTTAAGAGGTGGCACGCTTCTCGTGTCACTTGGGAGTGTGGTGCTTGCTTCATTGATGGAGGGGTCGATATTCTGCTGGTTTTCTATGCGATCCGACACTCCATGAGCCTGGTTGAGGTCCACCTCATTGGTAGATGGTTGAGTATATGCATTGTTGCCTGCTTGTTGGGTGCCCGACTGATCACTCGGGCAAGGAAGCGGGGCATCTGTGTTACTGACGAAAGACTGGACAATCGGATGTCCCTGTGCTGTGTCATCTGAGGCAATATGATCATCCCTGGCGGGCGCTTCGTCGGGAGGCGGTTGATTGATTGCTTTGTCGCTTGGGAGAGGGGAGTTGGGCCCGTTGCCGGATATTAATTCACGCGCGGATGGAAGGGTGGTTGCATCACCGGAAAGTAATGTATGGACCTCCCGGGGGGTCGCAGAACTACCAGAGGATCGGTTGATCAGGTCGTTACCAGACGGGTGCTTACTTGTATTCGGGCCATACATTGGAGGGGGTGGGGGTACTTATCCAGGGGGTAGTTCGTTGTGGTCCCGTAACTGTAACTGTCCGGCCCCGAGGGAGAGCCCCTTGGCGTTCTGCCCGAGAGACCTACCCAACGCTCCATAGCTAGTCTTATTAGAATTTGATTATTAGGGAACTAAGATGAGCACACCTCCAGGCGTAGCCTTATCCACTGTAAAACGTCCGGCCATGTTGGATGAAACACAAGTGAGAATGGCGGGTGCAACGAGAGCCCCCTCCTTTTATCCAGTCACACATGACGGTTTAAATCGTGCTGGCAATTTACTGGTAGACGCCGCTGACATCTCCGACTTGCAACAGAATGGCGTCGAACCAACCAGCTTCGCGTGCTGAAGGAAATTACCTTACTCGGAAATAGGCTCGACGTTGATAAAACCATACAAGGTGTTGACAGATCTCGTTATATTGGAAGATAAAGTCCACAATCAAGTGCTACAACTTTAAGAAGAGCCGGTCACTGGAAAAGAACCGGGTCAATGTCACGGTAACGTCACAATGAGCTACACGTACTGTACGTCGTCTTGTCCAACTCGGCGGGCATCTCCGTGATAGCAACCTCGAATCTGCTCTGAATCTTCTCCAACACGTCCAGATCGGCCTGGGACGAGACAAACGTAAGGGCTAGACCTTTGGTACCGAAGCGACCAGCTCGCCTATACGATGGTCAGTCAAAAAGTTGCGATCATCGAGCTACGCACCCGACACGGTGAAGGTACGAGTCGGCGTCTGCGGGAGTGTCGTAGTTGATGACAATGTTGACACGTTCGACATCGATACCGCGTCCAAAGATGTCAGTCGCCACGAGGATACGCTTTTCAAAGTTCTTAAACTCTTTATAGCGTGAGATACTATGGCAATGGTCAAAGGTATTCGTAAAGGGTCGTGATGACTTACCGCTCCTCTTGAGAGAGACCAGAGTGCACGGTAATGCACGGGAAGCCACATTCTCGGAGCAACTTGTCCAATTCGACCGCACGTCCGACGCTCTTGACAAAGATGACAACCTGGTTAAAGTCGAGGGTGTCGAGGAGGTCGTTGAGCTTGCGGTTCTTTTGGGTCTCCTCGAGGCGAAGGAAGTGTTGTTGGAGACCGTGTAATGTGAGCTTTGACTCGTCGTCGATGAAAATTTCGAGCGGCTGTCGCAACGTTAGTAGAAGTCTATATAAGACGAGGATACGCACGTTGTTCATAAACTTTTTGCACGTAACGCGAATCTCTTTCGAGAGCGTTGCGCTGAACATCATGACTTGCTTGCTGTGAGGGGTGATTCGGAAGATTTCTTGAACGTCGCGCCGCATATCTGGTTGAGCATGCCGGAAGGACCGCATGGTGGTGAAGAAAAGAGTAGGTAAGAACGTTGTCGAATGACGGAGAGCGCAAGCAAGAGAGAGTCCACCCAGTCTATTCCCCAGAAAACACCTCTGACAACTCCTCAACACGGGACTGGACATGGAGGTGTCCAGCGAAAGGGTGAGCCGGTCAAATGTCGCACGACTGGTGGTTCTGATGGTGGCGAAAAAAGAGGAGTCGAAGTGAGACTAACCGAGCTGCTCGAGCATTTTATCACACTCGTCGAGGACGAAATGTTTGACTCCACTTGCGTTGAGACTCTTGTCGCGTGCGAGCGCGTTGAGTCGACCAGGGGTAGCGACGATGATATGCGGGACCTCTGCACTCTTGAGGAGCTCCTGATCCTTTTGGACAGGCGTTCCACCGTAAAAGACGGCGGTGCGGACGTCGGGCATGTATCGCGCAAAACGGCTGTATTCGTTTTTGATCTGGAATGCCAGTTCGCGCGTGTGGCAGAGGACAATGACGGAGACTTTGTTTTCCGACGTGTCGAGCTGCTGCAGCGTCGCGAGGACGAAGACGGCCGTCTTGCCATGTCCAGACTTTGCCTGACAGAGCACGTCCATGCCAAGAATTGCTTGTGGAATGCATTCTTGTTGAACTAGACGAGCAAAACGCGTCAGCACCGGTCAAGGAGACGGAGAAAAAGTTTGCAAAGGACAAGAAGAGACGCGCGGCGTACCTTCTGACGGATGCTCGAATCCAAGGTCAGAAATGGCTCTCAGGAGCTCTTGTTTGAGCAAAAAGTCTCTGTTGACCAAGACCAAATGGGATATGCGTCAGCAGCAGTCTCCAGCGAGGCGACTATGCCCGTAAAGAAGCGAGCTGAGAGAGTACTGACCTGAATCCAGAGGAGTGGATACCTGCATAGTTCTTCTTGTCTCCTTCTTCAGTCCCTGCGACGGCACCAGCGCCCGCTCCAGCAACGGTCGGGTATTCTGGCTCATCTTCGTAATCGGCGAGCTCGTGATCAGCCATTTTACAGAGTTGATACTAGAACTGTCGAGGTTTCTGAAGCAAAGAGAAGAAAACACGGTCGTGGCACGGTCCAAAACAAAGATCCACGCTGCCACCAGGAGTCGCAAAAGTATACGCCAAAAAAATTAGACAAACCACTAAAAGAACTCCGAATCGGGGAATCGAACCCCGACCGCCCCGGTGAAAGCGGGGTATCCTAACCATTGGACCAATTCGGATGGATATAGCTTAGTTGACTATTAACTTATACAACATACTTAACAGCTAACGGCGCGGTCCAACAAAATTCGCATTCTATCTTCGAGACTAGGTATACAGAAAAGGATACAAAAGTGTCCAATTTGAACGAAATTACTGCAGAGACGAGGATATTGTCCGTCGGCGAGGCAAGAGGTGGCCAGGAGTAAGCTTGATGGAGTGCATATTCCCCATAAACCGAGCTCGTGGCAACAGTATAGTCATTCCATCCTCCTCATCTTCTTCAATCGGGCTCATTCTCGCCTTGGCTAACACCTGCGAGATGGCAGACCGCGGGGGGTCCAGGATATCTTTTGTGGGAACGGTGTCGGGTAACGGTGATGGATCTCCTTCGTTATCGCTGCGTAGATAACTTGAAAGGAGAGGGGTGTGGGAATCGAAACTGGGGGAAGTGGTAAAGAGAAGTGGGGAGAGCTCGTCGATAGTGCCCGTCCCGTAGAGTGAGTAGAGCGACAGAGTCCCAATAGACTCTATCGTACTAGGTGTATCCGGTTCAACAGTCGGATAGGTATAAGCTGAAGGAGCTTCCTCGACGATGACGAGTTTCCAACTCGTCCAGTCGTCTTTTAGGTCTAGACTGTGCTTCTCCTTTTCCTCATATGCGGGTTTAGGGAGCTCAGACTTTGAAAACACGCGACTGATGGCCGCGAGCCGTCGCCTCCCCTTTCGTCGTAGCCACGCTATTCGGCGCCCTACAAGTATCCGTCAGATTCATAAATCGCATCAAACATGCGCTACGCACATAATGAAATGACGTTGATCCGTCGACACATTGGGAACAGCGTCGCGGCAATGGAACAAAAAGCTGAGGACGGACAACGGGGGGCGTATGGTAGCTTGTCCGTGTTGCTCATGGTATTTTAATAAAGCACCGTGTGCCCCAGGTTGCCCGCGGAGAATGAGAGTAACCAAGGCACTCGTGGTAACCGAGCGAGGTCGCACCGACGAATCATCATGGGAACTCGTCCTCGGTAAACTTTCATCCTAAGGATCCATTGATTCCAGTAGCAAATGAGAGGGCTAGACTACAACCACTTCGAAACGAGAGGGGGAGCTACGAAAGGACCGGCCTTGAAACGACTGCGTACATACTTAATCGTCGGTAGGAAGAGGGGGCAGCGGCTTGTTCAACCGCTGCAGCATCGTACCAGATACGGTTACACTTCGAGTACGCGTTCGGACGGCGGGAGGAGACGGAGTGGGTTGATAAGATGGTTACGCTTATGGCGCGACGAGGTGGCATTACTTGGTTTCCTTTCAGAAGGTGAGAGCATGGGAGCGGGCTTTCTATGGCTAGTAGTATGCGTCGTTGACGGCTCCTTTGTCGAGGGGCCAGGAGTGGGAGGGACAGCCTCGTGGGACTCTGTGGGCTCGGAGATGGGGACATAGGACACCCTTTCCTCGGGTGGCGAGTGAATAGCATCCGGGATCGGCGCTGGCTTGAGATAGCGGCTCAGGCTCGAGGCGGAGATGACTTCGGAAATGATGACCGACTGGTGATGACGACGACGGCCGTTTGCCTTTTCTTGGCCATTGCTCCACTCTGAGGGCATCCCTACCAGGCGTCCGGTTAGGGGATCGCTCTTGACGCTGACAGGGTGTCCAACATTGAACGGTGTGCTGATTGGATGGGGCTCGCTCGACGGAAAGACCACGTCTTCCGGGGTCGACACCTCGACTATACCAATGTGAGTAGATGCCATGGGAAAAGTAGCGACGTACCTGTGAAAGATGCCGGCACTCTTGCCCCAGCGCTACCAATAAGCTCGGCCAGCTTTTGTCCAATCCTTCGAAGAATTGCACTTTTCTCAGAGGCCTGCTTTTGCGACTCTTCTCCAGCAAACGGATGTTCCGAGATTTGATGATTCTGGAATGGATCCGATGAACTAGTCGGGAAGAAATTTCGCCAGTTCTCGAGCCCGGTCACTCGGCGGGTCGCAGGGTCATAGGAGAAGCGTAGAATATTTGAATCTATTGGCGTGTTTTCCTGTATCGGCGCCGTCATAGGGACGGTTTCGGGCTGCTTCTCGCGGTCACCCCTGACAAAGTTGGTCACTAGCGACAGTTCAGCAATATGAAAAGCCAAAAGTGCAGCACTCTACCTCGACGGAATGAGGGACTCTTTGGGGAGAGCATTGCCGGGATTCCCTTGAGCCCCTTGACGAATCGCTTCATCCCGTTTGACGTCTCGGCTGTCGGAGAGGGGAGATCCATGATATTTGGGGAGATCATCGGAGGCTCTGCGCGCTCATCCTCGCTACCGTAGATTGTGGCGGCGTATTCCGACTCGCCAGAGGGCCTGGGCGTAACTCCAGCTGTCCTCCCTTCAATTTCAGTGGCCGTGTTGGGCGATCGTACATCCTGCTTGCTCTTGAAAGGCCGATAGATAAACTGTGTCGGCCCATTCGCAGACGGCGTCGCTAGCGGGATGCGCAACTTTGAAAACGAGGCCAATCGTTGGCGAAACGGGATTGACGTCGTCGGCGCCGGCGTCGGATTACCTCCGCTGGCTGGATAGATGGAAAGCTTTGCTTGTTTGGCACTCGTAGATGTCGAAGTCGATGGTCGGTGGTTTGGTGTTGCCAAAAGGTCGTCCTTTGTTGGTGGAGGTAGTGGCTTTGGGTGTTGTTGAGACGGAGACCAGCCGGAAAAGGATCGTGAGCGTCGTCTAGACACGTTTCCTGGTCGCAGACGCAGAGGAAACTTGGACGAAGTCGCAGATAAAGGCAGCGGCCCAGCGCGGTCATTTGTCGTAAAAGACATTTGGTGGATGGGACCAAATGCTCGTCGTAGTCGTCAAATTTGGGTTTCGTCAAGGAAATATAAATGAGAAAATGTTACAGAGAAACGAAAGATGGGAGATGGATCCAAGTTTGTGGCAGACGCTCGCCACCTATGCCCGCCTTGGTTCGCCTCGTGGCCAGGAAAAGCTGCCACATACCATTTGTATAGCGCTAGATAACGTAATATATTATCAAGCAATACAATAAACCTATCCAACCATCCGTATATTGGAAAAGAACCCACGAGGAGGACACATCAAGGAGTAGAACTGTCAGGGAAGGGGCATATGCGGTAATGGTCGAGGAGTTCTCGCAGGTGGTGTGCTGGTAATCTCCGAGTTCCCACTGGTTCTTGGAAGACTAGGACCAGACAAGACCTCACCATCTCCAGATGTCTCCTCTGTATCATCAAGTGGCAGGGATTCGACGGTAGACGTGAAAGACTCGGGACGCTCTGCAGGCCGTTGATATCTCGATTCTTCCGTCAGCAACGAGTCAGCCACAGAAGTCATTGTCATTCGATAAGGATTCTGCAATTCTCTGACGTCGTCAAAGCTGGCAGTCCTGTATAGAGTTGGGCTATGAGGGGAAGGGTTGGCGAGCAAGGTCCCCCAACGGTCCTCACTCGTCTCCCGGAGAATGTCTTCCCACTCCTTTGGAAGATTCAGAAACCGACCAGTATCTCCGTCATATGTGACGTGGTGAATATGCCGCGCATTGAAAGCGCGACTAATTGACACCTTTTGCTTCCGAGAACCACTAAATACTGTATAGAGTGAGTGAAATGGCGGAAATAGACGCAAATCACCCACATCGAATCAAGGTACTTTGTTTAATCTTTCCTGGCAAAGTTTCGACAAGAGTTTTGCCCGAATCCTGGCGGTGCGGCTCCAAACCAGGGCGAATGGGTAGCTCTTGGTCCCATTCGGAGGAAGAGTGACTTCTCTTCCGGTAGTAGTTTCTCAAATCCGAGTCGAACGAATACCGCTGAGGGGAAACGTCACCTTTAGACTTGTCGGGAACCAGCTCGGGGAATGGTTCTGCAAGCTATCCGAATCGATTTTAATGACTCCGGACAGCATAGTACTTGTAGGCACGTACCGTTAGCAGAGTTGTCTCTCTCGACGCAGAAAGGTGCCGTTGATGTGACGGGTCTAGCTGCGTGGGCTTGGATTGCAGCGACATCTACTGTCGGATTAGAAAATATGTCACTGTTTCTGCATATTAAACGTACTACTTGGGGCGTCAAGCCAGCCATGGCGACATGCGACACCGCATCTGGGGCGCTTGACTTTCGAGGGCGCGAAGGGAAACCGTCGCGCGCGTTCTCATTCCCTCCTGGCTCTTCCACTCGTTTAAGTCCAACATAGGGCCCAACTACAACCAGCCCCGCGCGCTGTTCAGGATGCGACCGGGGATGCTGAGCGAAATCCATTTTCGGTTCACGTGGCAGTCCGATTTAGAGGTACCGGATGACTATCGACTAGAAATAGTACAATGGTTGTGCCCACAGGTGTCCAGGATGGACGCGAGAAAGAGAGCCGTGACAGGGACTAGGTTCAAGATTGTTTGGCAACAGCGTACCGAAGCAACCTTGAATCCTCGAGTACAAAAACATCATAAGCATAGAATACAACAGGTCTGGATAGCATTCGATTGGCCGGAACATATCAAGGAAGGGGGATCGGTGGCAATGGTCGAGGAGTTCGAATCTGTGGTGTGCTCGTAACCTCCGAGTCTCCGTTTACCTTTGATAGACTAGAGTCTAATGAGATTCGCTCGTCGCCAAAGGGTCGCCTCGAGTCGGGGAGAGGTAAGACTTCGACAGAGGACGCGAACGAGGTGGGGCGTTCCGCCGGTCTTTCATATCTTGAATCCTCAGTTGTTAATGAGTCGGTTATAGAGTTAAATCGCTGGGGATATTGCAGCTCTCTGATATCGTTGAGGCTTGCGGTGCGATCCAAAGTCGGACTTCGAGGGCAAGTGCCAGGAGACGACTACCTCTTATTTCTGGGAGGTGGCCTTCCCACTCTTTTGGCACGTCGAGAAAACGGTGTTCATGGTGGTCATACGTGACATGATGAATATGTTGTGCATTAAAGGCTCGGGTGATTCTCAGTCTTTGCTTCCGAGAACTGCTGAGCACTGAGAAGAATAAGTGATGCAATAGGCGCGAAATGTGGAACTCACATCGAGTCAGGGTGCTTTGCTTTTCGCTCGTAGGCAGGATATCGACGAGAGTCTCGCTTGAATCGTGGCGGCGCAGGTCAGGACGGGGGAGTACCTCCCATTCCTCGTCTGACGATGGATGTTTCTTGTGACGATAATAGTTTCTCAAATCCGAGTCAAAGGACTCGTGCCGATCGAAAGGCTTATCTTGGGTAGAGAGTGGATTCGGGGATTCTTCAGCGAGCTGTTCAAGGTTCGGTGAGGTTGATGGATACAGTTATATCCATGAATACATACCGTGATCTGGGTCGCACGTCTAGATGGGGAATGGTGCCGTTGACTAGACGGGACTGGTTGTGCCTCCTTAGACGACTGGAGCGGGATCTACGCGTGAGGTCAGAATGCGTCCCTCGGTACGCTATCAGACCCACCACTTGTAGCATCATACCGGCTATGACAAAATACGCACCCGTCTTCCGGGTGTCAGATCTCAGAGAACGTATTGGCGAAGCATCGCGCGCAGCGGCGTTCGCTCTCGTTCTCCCTTCTCTCTGGGCATCTACGAAAGACCTAGCTCCGGCTTGATTTGCATGTCGCTCAAAGTACGACCGGGGAGGGAGAGGGAATTCGAGATTCGATTTACGGGGGAGCCCCATTTGAGGTATTACGGAGTTACCAAAGTAGACCTGTAGTGACTATGTGTATCTGAAGGTGCAAAAGACTGATTCAGCGGCGAGGCTTGAAGGGAGCGGGTCTTAAAGGGCGCAAGGGGCTGTGGGCGGGAATGTTGGTGCGCTGAGGCAGGTCATTAACCGGGTAGAACCAAAGGATTGATCACCTGATTACAGCGCTCAGATGCTTGAGGCGCTCAGAGGCGGCCTATAGTGATCAATCAGCCAGGAAAAGGCTATGCAAAGTTAAACGGCCAGATGCTGGGTGATGACTACCTCGCGGGGTAGGATTCTATTCATATACTACTGAAATGACGTCTTCAAGGAGATCATACCTCAAGTGCGCTGCTGATTGACTCAATACAAGCTAATCAAGAGAGGAGGTTACGAGTCCCCCGGGATAGGTATGGCCACTACGTCCTCACCCTTGTCTAATGCCTTGTTTATTGTGCTAAGCAATGGCAACCGTACGCCTTTGGCCAGGCCCGTACATACCGCGATAAAGTCTACCAGCAAAGTGCATACTCGTGACAGTGGTCAAGTCAGAATACTTTGCGTTTTACTCTAGGTCATATTATAGAAATGAAAACCTCCACTCTAGCGCTTTTCTCAGATGACTATACCGACGAGGCGCTCATCCCAGCCCTGGATGACTTGCCCATTACCGAGAGTAAAATCTATTGGGCCCCATCGATAGAAGAGTGGAACTTTTTGCCATTACTAAACAACCAGCCAGTCTATGTAACCAGCGAGTGGCGTTGCGAGTGACATCCATTTGATTTGATTGGATCAGAATGCGAACTGTATCCTTGGAGAGCCCAGCCATCGTCGTCAAATTCGGTGATAAGCACCCGGCGAGTATCATCGTATGCAGGGTAGTCAATTGTGGGTGGGCGGAGTTTTACAAATGCTGAAAAAATTAGCTTAATGAGTAGAACGGAGCCTGTTGGTGACGACGTACGTACTGAACTTTGACCTTTGCCGACAGCAGAGGTGACGGGTCAGGATGCGCTCTCTCGCAGCTTCGAGATTTGACAGATGGAACGGATCCTGCAAAGAGAAATAAAACTCTTAGCTATGAGCGGTTGTAACCTGTTGGTGTAATGACCAGGCAGATACACTCTCTAATTGATCAAGTTGACAGAAAGGAAGTAAAGATTGACGGTAGTAAGACTTGGGTACTACTAGTTAAAGAGCTAAGATGGAGTGTGAAACAGTTCGAGGTTTGCAGATCAAGCTTCGCTCATGATCTCCCCTAGCATGTCTTCAAAACCTTGCAAATTCCCTGGCTGACGTTCCACTCAGGGGTATCACGCTTTTGAATTGGAGCAGAGTTTCCGGAGAGGGGATCGGCACTGGGTACTGGATTGGCGACGACAGAGCCTGCGACGACAATGAGTGCGCCGACGAGGAACTTGACGAGTTGCATTGTTTCTAGATACTACTTGAGCGAACCATTTTTTTGAGAAATGTGAAAGCGTACGTTACTTGTAGAGGTGCAAAGAGTGGGGATAAGAGTGCGAGTTGGAGGTACGAGTCCTTGATTGTCCGGCTTCCCGTCCTCTGAGGTTTTATAGAGCGCGGTGGCCTGGTTGTCCGCTGGTCCCGGCCATAGATGACCATGTTCTCCATTCGACTGTGAGACGGAGTACTGCCTGGTTCAACCCAATGGTTCAATCCGAGCATTCTTCTTTCAGGCTCAATGGACTAAGCGACTGCGAGAACGGGCCAAAGGCACGCGCCAGTTCATTTAGACGGGCAAACGATGCCGATCAACTGATTTTCTGAAGCCCAGGGTCACCTCCTCTATGAATTACCTAGGGAGATAGCTGTGAATAGCATAGCCCGACGCTCAAAGGAACATGGGAATAAGCAGGACACCTAGGAAAAAATGTTCCGAAACGTCGGGCCCTCTACCTGTGCAAAATTTGCTCTTTCCAGGAAATGGGTCGAGATTCTCATACCAGGCTGCGGGCTTGGGCTCATCCCGACAACGAACCAAGACGTTTGGGAATTGGCTGTTCTCAGCTTACTTCAAGCCCTCAGAACTACAAAGGGAGGGGATAAGACTCGCATTCATCTCTCTCAGGAATAGACGATCAAAAGAGTCTTTTATACCTTGGGGATGCTACTTTGGACAGCAAATCTACCAAAAGTACAAACCTGCGGAAACAAGTGAGACTAGTTTGAATTCTATGATCACACGTACCGTGGAAAAGAGCACATCTAGGCCTTTTGAATGTCGACCATCTCGACGTCAAAGACGAGGCACGAGTTTGGGGGGATGAGGTTGGTGAAGCCACGATCTCCTATTGAACATCAGTAACAGTTCAAAGAGAAGATATAGGACGCACCGTAGGCTTTATGGGCAGGAATAGTCAGCTTGCGCTTTTCTCCAATGACCATCCCAACGAGACCCTCATCCCAACCCTTGATGACTTGTCCGACACCGAGCGTAATTGCCAATGGCTTTCCTCGATCAACAGACGAGTCGAATTTGCTTCCGTTACTGAACAATTTGCCGGTCTGTATATATATATGATTATATAATCAGGAGTCGAGTGGCGTCCCGAGTGGCATCCAGCACATCGATTATGATTCGATTGGATTAGAGTACGAGTCGGATCCGCGGAGATCCCAATTATCGTCGTCGGATTCCGCGATAGACACCCGGCGAGTGGGCAGGGTCGTCGATTGTGGCGCGAGTGGGGGTTATACGAATCATGATAACAAGGCCATACGATGGATAGGTTAGCATATGCGTCGAGGAGTACACCAATGGGGCTTGTTTGGATGGCGACGACGTACATAGTGAACCTGGATCTTGTCGCCAGCAGCCGAGGTGACGCCCGACGACGCTGGTTTGGAGACGACTTCGATAACAAGATCGGCTGGAGGTGAGCTCATGATTAAAGTGTGTGGTGGTCGGGTCCAGATGCAATCTGGTTTTATAGCCACAAGCGCATATCCAAATAAAAATCTTGTTATGTATTTCGTTAATCGATACGGCGATTATCCTATCGAGGAGATTCCATCCTCTGTCCATCAGCATCCAGTCGCGATCCCATCTCAGAGATCAGGATGCGCGGGCTGAATCTCCATCATTTCGACCGTAAAGACCAACGTGGCGCCCGCAGGGATGACGGGTGGGAACCCGCGATCACCTATCGTTGGATGATGAGCGCGTGCTGTTTAATATAGATTTAGATCAACGTACCGTATCCGAGATGGGGAGGGATGATGAGCTTGCGCTTTTCTCCGACGACCATGCCCTTGACACCCAAATCCCAACCCTTGATGACCTGGTGGCGGCTGAGAGAAAAGCCGAATGGTTGTGCGCGCTCGACGGACGAATCGAATTGGGTTCCGTCCCAGAGAGTTCCGACCTGTTTTGAGACGGGGAAAAGAGTTGTCAGTGGCTGACCAAGTAGGATAGCTGACACGTACATAGTGGACATAGACCCTGTCATAATCTTCCGCGGCTCTTCCGGCGTTGTCAGGTTTGAACAGCGTTTCGACGACGAGCTCAGAGGGAGGATAGACCTTTTTGGTAGGCGAAGGAGTTGCAGCGGTCGTTGGTGGGAGTTCTACGGGCGTCTGTGCTGCTTGTTCACCAGCTGTTGGACGGTCAGGTTTACCTAGTCTGAATGCTACGTGGCAAGCGTTACTCACCAACACTAACGGCTGTCTGATGCTCTGCTTCATTGTCATGATGTGCAACCGCTGATGGTGCAAAGGACAGAGTAAAGACGAGGAATGCTGCGAGGACGAGCAGCGTCTTGTAGAAACTTGGGCTGCGTGACATTGTCAAAGTAGACAATAGACAAATTAGAGACTAGAAGATGGAATTTGAGGTGGAATCGACGACGAGAGACGAGTGGCCAACGTGTCGCGTGGCAGTCGAAATTGTCAAAGGGACCAAGCTGTGAGCGGGCTTTGCTTTGTCTCCATCCACGACCAAACCTTAACGGCCGTCGCTGCAAAACCTCGTCAAAAAATGGTCAGTATTATTCTATTATTCGTATAATAGAATAATAGTACTCATATTCATCTCTTTTGCGCTCTCCGCCACGCCCTCATCCAGCCGTCTCAAAAGTCTTTTCGCACCAAACGCATCCTGGCAAAGGCTGGAAAGCAGAATCGGTGTGTTTATCTACATTACCAATTAGAAGGTGGCCTGATCACGTTGCAGTCCCGTACCCCAGTGGTTCCGACTAAAGACGGGCACAAAGATCCAGTACAACGCAAAGAGGAGGCATTGGAGACGCACCAAGCTCAACATCTAGACACGACGCGTGTTGGAATTGCTCTTCTTGCGATATATTCTCTGTAGCCACTACAACGGGCCATCGTATGCGCATGCGTAGCTCAGATATGAATATGTTACTCGCCATCTAAGAACTTGTATTGAGCTCGTTTACAAAACAAAACAAAACTTCCGAGAGTGATGGGACTCGAACCCACAACCCCCCGCTCCGGAAACGGATGCCCTGCCATTGGGCCACACTCTCGTCAACTCGTTCAATAACCGGATTACTTATACATCATATGTACACTAGACTTTGACATTAATAGCACAACGCCAGTGGTAACAGCTTGGCCCCGACCGTGTCAACGAGTGGTACAGAAACTCACTAGAAATCTACTTCTACATCGTCTATACTTGAAAAGGACCATTCCTGCTGGCCGATCAACGCAAAGCAGACTCTTGCCCTCTCGCAAATCAACCCGTAGATCAACATAACGCGACGTATACGTCTTCTTTGGGTGTTCAGTGTCAATCTGGCGTCATACAAACTCTAATAATCTCGCTACACGCGGTGTGATCAGGCAAGTCTAGGTAGTTTCGACAGTACTCGGGCTCATCTCCTCCTTTTCTCAAACTAGATGGACAAATGGACTACACTTGAACCCGTAAAACTTCACTCACGCACTGGGTCCGTCGCGAGCAAAACCACCACATCCAAACCCGTCCTCTCCGGCGCATCTCATGCCTATCAGAATCGTGCTCAGTACATTGGACGTCTACCGTCTGAACTTCACCTAGCTGTCCTTCACTTTGTCGCCATTCCCGACTTTCCCTCGTATGCGCGATGTAGCCGTTCGCTCGCGGCCCTTGCGTGCGACGAACGCGTTTGGAGACGTCGTTGGGCAATATTAGCAGGGACAGGTCCAGATAACGAGTCGAAAAGCAAAGCAGAGGCGAAAATCGATACGGTTCTCGACGAACTTCGTAAACGCGGTACTCCTAGCGCGTCTAGAGGACCGAGGGATCGAACGTCGACAGGGAGCATGGATCTCGGAGCACTCAACTCGCCAAATTCAGCTGGCCGCGGCCCCAATGGCGTCCCAGTTTACCATACACCCAACGCCCCCGCGATACAAGAAGACGACTTTGGAGACTTTGCGACTGCAAATATTGGAGACGACGAATTTGACGACTTTGTCGGTGCCGCACCACCCCCGATGAAACCCAAAGGCCCCGGCCAGTTGTTCTCCCCAACGTTTCCGTCTTACTCTTTTACACAGGCGACAACACGGACCTTTGTATTCGGTCCCAACTCTGCTTCGCGTTCCCAGTTTGCCAAGGCGTACTCGCTCCTCCGTCCACTGTTACGCCACGTCCATCCTTCTACGCCTCCACACACCCTTCTCTCTTTCCTCCTCCCGACACCACCCCTGCCGCCACAAGCGACTCCAGGCACGGAAAAGATCAAAGAGCCGACTCTCCAACTCCAGGCCCAGCTACTCTCCATCCTGACGCGCCTTTTGTCCCCAACCTTTCGTCCAACAAGCGACTGGCAAGTTCGAGCGCATGCATTGCGGAGCTGTATCGATGTCTTTGAAGCCAGTCTTCTCAAGCTTTTCGAAGATGCGGATACAAAAAGGGACCAGCGCGCGATGCGCGAAGCCGCTTGGGCTGCTTGGGAGATTCACACTGCGTGGGGAGTCCCGCCTCGAAAGGAGATTGTAGGGCATGCTCTCGATGTCGGTAGTGGATTATCCGGGAAAAGTCGATTGGGCGTTGGTCAGCGGTCGTCCAAAGAGTGGGAAGTGGGCAAAGTCTGGATAGAGCGTCGGGAGGAATTCTACGCGCAGGAGAGCTGGGACCCGGCGGAAAACTTTACGTACGTCTGTCTCGGATCGCGCTGGCTGTCTGACCGGTAATCAGGCACTCGCTGTCGCTGTCCTTTGATGCGATGGATACGTTTATCAACTACATCCTCGGTTCAATCAAGAACGCGGCTTCGACGTCGAATGCAGTCTTTCCTCCTCCGACATGCGTCCTACTCCTTTTCTCTGAGCGATTGGGTAGCGAAATCATCGCAGAGTATATCAACGGATTGCTCTCAAGGGCGCAAGAGGTCGATGCCGAAAAACTCAACAAGAAGCAGATCCGTCGCGAGTCTGAAGATTCCTCGACCAAGCCAGAGGAACCCGAGGAAAAGGAAGTCGAGCGCTTTTTACAAGCCACCGCGGCAAGCTTTGTTGTTTGTTGGAAGATTGTAGATGTTCTCGTCGAAGAAAGCATGGAGACTGTGCTGCGCACAGAAGCGGAATCGATCATGTAAGTTTTTCATACTTTCCCCTTCAATGAATTTCCAACGCTTTTTTTTTTTTTAGTTTCCGCATCTTTGATCCACACATGGACGAGTACCTAGACGAAGAAGTAGAATCAGTCAAGCGCTCTTTCGATTCGATTTGTCGAGAATGGGATCGCAAGGTAAACAACTGCATGACCAGTGTAATGACCGATGGCTGACTCGCACTAGATGAGTGACATTAGTGGTCACTTTGTGGGATCTCCCACCAGAACCCGGTTCTTGACGTCTCAGAACCCTCAACTCGTCAAGAGAAATGTCGTCGCCGGATTCACAGACGTCCTTATGCTACCCGTGACGATCATTCCTCGCGCAGTGGGCGCCGTCGGAACGGTGGCGATTGGTGCTGGAAGCTTGGCCGTTGGTGCAGCAAAGACGACTGGTCGACTCGCGCTTGGAGCCGCTGCTACGACGGGCACGTTGGCTGCAGGGGCTGCGAGGACTGGTCTCTCTGGCATTTCAATGCTAAACCCATCAAAGTGGGGCGCCGAATCCAACAACGCCGCCGTTGTCGAGGGGTATGTAACCCCACTCAACGGCGATAGTGAAAGTAGCTATATGAACGCAAAGGGAGGTTATCAGACAACCGCCTGGATAGAGGAGCAAGATAATGACTGGGCGGACGAAGGCAAGCGTAGCGCGGCGCCAGCCGAGACCGATTTTCGGTTATCTATCGACTCAAAGGCATCTTCAGCGTCCAAGGACAACCAGCCGACTTCTACAGCAGCAGCGCTACCACCGCTCGACCTGTTCCTCTCCCTTGACGTTGCTCTCGAGTTGATTCATGCAGCGCGCGACTCGATGAAGCGACTAGAGAGCTTCTTCCCTCCACCAGCAAATCCGCGTGGACATGCCCCTCCACCTACCACTGACGAAACGAACCACGTCTCTCGGAGCGTGACAGGATTCCCCGGCCCATCTGGCAGAAAACTGCGTGAAACATTAGAGGAAATCTTTATACTACTTCTCATCACTCTGCGAGAGCGCCATCTCGACCCTGGGTTTGAACGAGCAATTGTTCAGATGCAGCACTACAAACCTTCGGCACCTGGCTCTACCGACCCCGAGACGGGGCTACGCACGACCTCGGCTGTTGCACCCTTACTGGGGTTCTTCGAACTCGTCCATATCGGGGACACTATCGGTAGCATGATACAAGTCTATTTCGATCGCGAAATGGCCAGCTACATTGACACTACCGACTTTCTCAGCGGCATCATGAGAGAAAAGAAGCGGTTCGAAAACGCGCTCGACGAAGAGGTTGCAAAGGGTCTCAACACTGGAACAGAAGTACTCATGAACCAGGTCGAGCACATTCTCATTACGCGCACTACCGGCCGAGAGTATTGCCCTCCAGACGGTACCGTCCTGGCCGAACTTGGGCCGACATGGGCGTGCAAGGAAGTCATAGAATGTCTAGAGATGCATTGCCGTGTTATGCGTGGAAGCACAAGTCGCGAAGTGCTCGAGGTGTTTTACACTGAAGTCGGGATGCGGCTCAACGCGTGAGTGTAATCTCATACTGTATACAGTTCTCACCGCCTTTCATAGTTTGGTACAAAAGCACATCAAACGTCAAATTATCTCCCTCGACGGTGGAGTTCAGGTCATCGCAGACTTGAACGCGTATTATAGTTTTGTCGCGTCTCTCAAGATTCCAGACATCCTTACAGAGTTCGCGAGCCTCAAAATGTTGGGGCACGTGTATGTCGTCGCAGACGCGAAGGATCTTGCAACGATTGTCCGCGACGTTGCGCGCTATGGAGGCGCGTTTCGTCCAGAGGTGAGCACTTTCCACCGTCGAACCCTCGGAGATCTGACAATGGTAGGATGTCTACGAGTTCGTTCAACGTCGCCGTGACTGGAAGAGTATCGAAAAGGAGGTCGACCGGACCATGTATAACCTCAGTTTCAAGGAGGACTGTATAATCGCTTGATTATTAACTAACTATTCATCATCTCGTGACTGCTCTGAGGACAAAGTACCACAAGTCCGCCAAATTGCGTCTATCCCAAAGTACTTTCTACCAATGACTAGGCTTTGGTGAGTCCCGAGAACGACCAGAGGATCCGGCAGTCGATTGCAAAACCGAGAGCTTTCTGGTAAACGTAGCCGCTTGAAGGTCACTGCGACTCATCAGGGTCCTCGCGCTCCTCTCAGTGCGGCCAGATTCGGATCCACCCGAGGATCCTTGTACCCGAAATCTTGAAGCTACTCCATCACCACTGCCTTGACTCCCTACAAGCTGTTCTACTGCGGTATGACGAGTCCCTGAGCGTTGATGGTCGCGAATCGGCCTTGGAGTCTCGAGCAAAGAGCTGGCCGACGAGCCACTTTCCGAAGAGTAGTCCTCTTCGTTTTGCAGGGGCGAACCATACCGAGCCATGGCGTGTTCAAGTGAGAGGTTATCAAATTTCTTCGATAATCTTCGGAGATCCTTTATCTTCCCTGTCATAAAGCGTGACATCCGGTTGGCCGCCTTGACGATGCTCTCGTCCTCAAAGCTGGTCGAGTTGCTGGAGGCAACCGCACGCGCAGTGTGAGTGTCGGCGAGGCGAAGAGGTCGACTCGGCACCGGTGGAGTACCACCAGCTGAGATGCCTTGTGCATAGGATTGGTTTGGATGAGGTTCGGGACGAGATTTGGATTCATTACGGCGAGCATTTCGTGTTCCAGGCGTCGCCTTCGACATGCTCGAGACTGCTTGAGATAGGATATGGTCAAAGCTGACGGTCTGCCGCTTGCTTCTCTTGCTTTCGTAGGCAGTTGCATGTGCCGTGGGGTTGTCAAGATTAAAGGGCGACATTTCGCGGGACAGGATAAAGAAGGACCCATCCTTGATGCGGCGCTGAATGAACTTCCAACGAGCCCGCGCCGGGTTGACTTCCGAGGCCGGCTGATACAGCGAGAGTGCCGCCATCTCCGTGTAGAAGCTCTCGACTCGCTCGGCAATCCTTGCGAGAAAGCCGATCAATGTAACAGAAAGCTTGTAAAGAGCCTATTTGGGACCTAGTTAGTACGCTTCAAACCAGGATACGAACTACTCTACCTGCTTCTCTTTGCTTGGGTAGGCCTGGACGACCTCGGCGACCCGTAAGAAAACATCATAGCCTTGACATAACTCTTCACGAATCTGCTCTATAAAGCGGACGTCCAACTCGCAGATATTGCGGGTGTACGCAATGATCCCATGCTGAAATGCGGGCGCACTGGTAGCAGAGTTGCTCACAAACTCTCCCAGTTCTGCAACCTCTTTGCGAGCCGCTACAGCCGCTGGACTGGAGCCGGCCTGGGTAATCGTCCCAACGATATCAGGCAGAAGTGACTCTTGGTCGTGATCGGCGACATAAAAGGAGAGTGTTAGAGTGAGCTCCTGCAATTTGGTGCCAAATAGTACGGGAAAGCCAGTGAGTGTAAGAAACCTAAAGGGAGCAAGCGATTAGTTGACGGAGACGAAATGCCATGAATAGCTTTACCTCGACTGAAGCTGATAGAGTTTTCGGATCGCATGAGTTGAAAGAAGGCCGTCGGAAAACCAAAGCTTCGAGTCTTTTTTGAGCGTATCAACTTCGAAAGAGAGCGTCGTCAAGCTCTCCACTGTCGTACGCAAATAATCCACCCAGCCATCGTAGAGGTCGTTGAGTTCTCTGGTCCGGAAGGCAGGCTTTGGTGTTAAGTAGCCGATGAAATATTTGCCAAGCAAGCTCATGACTTCTGGGTTGGTTGTGTGCGCAACCTCATCGAAAGTTACGCTTGCGTCGATGCCAGCCGAGCCAGCAACGATTAGAGTTCCACCTGGATGAATAGGAAGAAACTCTGTTACATCATAAACAGAGCCGTGGACTCCAATCCACATCCTAGACCCCTGTCTATGGCCCGTGTGTCTCGAAAGCTCGGATAACGGGATAAATGGCTCCTTCTCGCTCATGACTCTTGGCGTCATGAAAACGTCTAGCATGCAACGACGCTCGGCAAATGCTTGAGCGAGAAGTTCATCCGCGCCTTCTGTAGTAACCGCTCGGAACTGATAGAGGGCTTTGCGGAATCCACGCATCACCGTCTCGTAGAGAGACACGCTCCCGCAAATATATAGATAACCGCCTAGGCCCCCGAGTTTGGTTGAGATGATCAGGTCGCACACCGTCGGTCCTTGATCAATGATCGTGGCATCGATATATCGGGGTTCCATTGTCTTCTCCACAAGATCACGAGAGACGGGATCATATACGAGACCAGCGGTGTCCCGAGAGAAGGCAACGTGGAGCTCGAGCTTCCCCGATTGAACGTGGTCGCGAAGCTCGTGCTTATACAGAAACTTTTTTCTCGACTGCACGCCCAGGAATAAGATATTCCGACCAATGACCCCGCTGTTGAGCCGTGCTTGCCAGAATCCACGGAAAGGCGCAATTCCCGAACCAGCAGCAAACATGGCTACAGGAGCGGCGGGAGAAACCGGAAGTTGGAAGTTGAGCGGTCGAGAGATTCCAATGAGGACCTATGTTCGATCAGCCGAAAGGTCGA
This sequence comes from Serendipita indica DSM 11827, assembly GCA_910890315.1. Classification (NCBI taxonomy): domain Eukaryota; kingdom Fungi; phylum Basidiomycota; class Agaricomycetes; order Sebacinales; family Serendipitaceae; genus Serendipita; species Serendipita indica. Next base: position 2,370,415 of record CAJVGD010000042.1, read on the forward strand.
GATGGCCCGAGATGACCAAAAGCGTTAACTCACCGTCTCGGTTGACTCCTTACCAGCAGTCAGAGGATGCCGTGGAGACCCGTCGACAGTAGGGTCTGGGTTGAGGAACCCCGAGCAGACGCCTGGACGCGAATTTGGTTGACCGTCGAAAAGTAGGAAGGGAGAGACTGGGTGTTCCGCTCGTGTAACGGTAAGATCAACTGACTTTGGGAGGAGGTCGAATGGAAAGCATGATATCGAATATGTACGTGGCACTTCGGGTGGAATAAGTGCTGGAAGCCATGATAGATTGTCGAGAGGGAATGCTTGATCCCAAACATTTGCAGGTACATCGCCCAAGGCAGCCATAAGGAGATCACCCAGCGAACCGACGACCGGCCAAGTCTCTGAGCCGAGGACTTGCAAAGTTGCGGATGAAACTTGCACCATAGAGTGTATCTATCATGAATGAGCCCAACGCGACCGTATCCCAGAGAGCTCACTGACCATGACTACAGTCTCCTTTGTCAACGGGGCGAGCTTGCCTTTACGAAGAATATCCCGAACAGTGAGAGAGCGCTCAAATCTCGAGTCGAGCTTTTTGACATCGGCTTCATGTCGTGCGTATCGCTTCCACTTGGACGCAGTGGGGGCATCCAGTGGGACGGTTACGTCCAGGAAATCGATCAGACCAAGTGCACCGACCACTTTCTGATGAACATGTCGGATATCAAACTCAAATCAAAGAGACTGACTCACCTCGACATCTGACCAAGAGTTTAAGGGCATCACTGCAAGTCGGTCGCCAGGGATAAACGTCAAGCCAACATTTTCGAGATCAAAAGTGACTTGGCCTGTCGAGCGATGCGGGTCGTCGTCGATGGACGTGCGTTTGACAATCTTGGCAAGGAAGCGACATTCGTCATAGGTACCTCTCATTTCTTGCGGCTGAACGTCAAGGGATTCCGCACCACGGTATGGTTCGAGCCGCTCCTTCATCGAATCGGCGAGCGTCTTATGAACGGTTTGCCAAGGACGGCCGACAGTATCAGACGATCCTGCACCTCCACTGTCACATGTGAGTAAATGCGCAGTCAACGAGAAATGTACAAACTTTGTCTCGACTCTGCCTGTTTTCGCGACGATCTCCAAAAAGCCATAGACTTTGTCTGGTCTGTCGTTAGCTTTTGCCTCTTGTCGGTCTTATACAATTCACGAACATCGATGGGTACCCCTAATGAAATCAATCAGCGGCCGAAAGGAGACGGGTAATAATACGCACATGAATCCCTTCTCTCCCGCGTAACTCTCTACTATAGCATCCAGGACGCCAATTAATCGTGGATCCCCACTTTTCTGAATATAAGGTACGACTGGATAGTGATTCTCAATCGCAGCAAGAAAAGCGCGAATGTTGAGTGGCATCCATGCTCTTAGGTGAATCGACTCGATTCCGAGGAACGACTTGAAATTCGTCCGCTGCCGACTATATGAGCGGAGGACAAGTAACTGAAATCGTCTTACCATAAGGAATGCATCCATGCATTGGAAAACGGGCAAGAATAGCCCAGAAAGCGCAGGAACGCGCTTAGATAAAGGTGCTGAGAATTTTGCGTATCCTAATCACAGCTAAGCTTTTCTGTGAGATTCACGCATCATACTTACCTTGACCCCATGAAGCCGGTGGTGCAAAGTTTTCTGCTCTTGTTAGCGAGATGAGACGTCGGGTTCGTAAACGTACCACCAGAGTGAGGATTGACGGAAATCTTGTGAAATACGTATGAGAGCTGGTCGATGATCTCCTTTAGTTTGATCAACTCGACCAAGAGGCCGTCATTGTCCTTCTCCATCACCCGTTCTTGACACCGAGCAATTAGGTCCGGTCCAGGAATGAATAGGCCGTGAACTTCAGCCTAAATCGGTTATAAAAATGTAACGGCAGCAGCATGTGTGACGAACCATGCAAAGCAAGAACATGGCTTCACCGCGATCCTTGAATATGGGCCAGCGCAAGTCCATGTTCTCTGCACGAGGAAGATATGGATATATCGAAGTTGGGTCTCGAATCTATGAGGTGTAAGATACTCGGATCGCGCTTGAATGAGCCCTCTGACCTTGTAGTTGTGAAGCGAGACGTCGGATTGGGAGAGGTACGGGAGAGGACGACCCAGTCTCGTGCATACTTGCCGAAATGGGATGACAATGTTACGAGGTATACCAATTGTTTCTGGTTCCTCGTCTGGTTCTCCATGGGAGTTTGTCAACTGCTCCTTGCGGACACCTTTGACGATTCCTTCGTGGCCATCGTTGCGCTCCTCATAGCGCCAGATAGAGGCGAGGATTCCCAAGCAGACGACTGCGGCCCATAGTGCTGCGTCTGGAATAGTGGCTTCGGACCCGTCGATGAGAGGTAGCTCGAGAATAGCCTCACGAATGCGGCCTCGTGCTGCTCAGGAAAGAAAATTAGCAACCTGGTTCAACGAATGATGACGAATTCCCACCGATTAGACCTGGCATTCGAGAACAAATGTCACTCCATACCCTTCCAGGTGAGAGTGCGAGCGCAGCGGGTGCCGCATTTGGATCTGGGGGACAAAATCCATGCTTTGTCGATAGCCATCCGTCGCGCCACCCAGTCACAGGTCCCAATGCATCAGCTCTCTCTAGAACGCGCCGAGCGGGTGCTCCAAGAGCGACTGCGAGGATATCGGCTTCAGAGGGATTCAGTGAGTCCGCGTTCGCCATATTCTTTGTGATCTCTTTAGGAGGAGCAGTAGGTAAGAGAACCTGGCAGATAGTCTTTCGCTCCTTTTCCAGCGCCACTTCAGCACCACGAGTACCTGGGGACGATCCATATAGGGTTTGCGATCCAGATGCTTCCAAGGAGCCCAAGAAGGCACATCCTCGTGGGCCATACCCAGCAAAGGTTTGGCCAGTTGCAGGACAGCTCATGTCGAAGAGCTCTCAACGGTGTAATAAAGGGATAGTTGTGTAGTGGTTCCGCTCTGCGGATAAGATTGTGGGGAAAGAAGGGGTTTAGGCAAAGGCGATGAAGACGGAGCAAAGTTTTAAGAGTGGTTGTTGAATAAGCGGATTGAGACGGCCCAAACTGTAGCCTTGCCAAGAACCTCTGAATGTATTGCTGCTGCGGATGAACGCCGACTGCCGGGAAGCAGGAAGGGGCAACCGTGACAGAAGATTCAGTGATGGTTGCCGAACCTTGTGCTTCTGTGATATAGACCAGCGGATTTGGACCTTGCGAATGCTGTTCTCAGTGAAAACTTGGAAAGCGGAAAAGAGATGATACGTACCAACGACGGGTCAACGACTGATATCTGTAGTTAGTATCGTGTCGAATAAACTATACTAATGATTTGCTGGTCAGTAGGAGGGCACGGATGATCAAACGGGCTACACGTCGCCTAGACGATCAGCTACAGCGGCTTCAGCCACACTTAAGCGAGTGTCTTGGCAAGTCAGGAACCGAGATTCATTCAAACAGCACGTCGTCGTTACACCTTTGCCTTGTTCCATCGAATTTGGGATGCGGGTCACGGTTTGTTCGACCAAATGAAAACGAACGGCATGTTTCCATGGAATCATCATGGTATTACCTGTCCTAGAGCACATTTGACGACCTCGATGGCGACATCCAAGGCCCAGAGCCTGCTGAGGCACGGTCCAGGTTGGAGAGTTGGCCTCGAACAGACCTGAGGGCCTTTCTCGCTCTATGAATTAGGTTTATAAACACATATTGCATCGTTGTGCTCAGCTGAGACCCAAAGACAAAGGTTTCGGAATTCTGCTGAATTGACCTGCTACTTACTGTTCGGGCGTCAAAGATGGCTATGACTCGACAAACTCAAGAGCGCTAGTTCTGAGACAAATTCATCTCCTCACTCTCTACTTGACATGAAAGCATGATTAGGGGAGACACTGTGAGTACCATTCTGTTGAGTTCGTTAGTAAATGGGAAACGGATAGTGACTCAAGCCGAACCATTGCTATATGTGCATGTCCCACTTGCACAAGTCATTGGGCCAGTCCTGTATCATGTCAACGTCCGAACACGGACACAGCGAATGTACGTACCAGTTGGCCCCACCGCACTGCCCGTAAACTAGATAAAGATCAGTTAGCGAGATCGTTGGGTAACTTGCTGTCACTTACGAGGGGCGCCTCCACTTGCAGTTGTCGAAGTCGGTCTCGTGGAGGAAGAGGAACTCGCTCTGGTTGTACTCGTACTAGAGGTACCAGACGAGGATCCACTTGTGATAAGTTGGACAGAGTCGTAGACCTCGACGCGCGTGAGCATGGATCGTACGGCGGAATGCAACGACTTACAAAACTGGGTGAGAGGAATCCAGTAGACGTGCTTCCAGAGATGACGTTGATGAGAATTGTGTTCTCACCGGCCTTGAGCGTTCCGGCGGGTATATTGACTGTATACATGATATTGAAGCCGCGATACGTTCCACGAGTGAACCCTCGAGAGTTCAACTGTTCAAGATTAGAGGATCTGGATGGAAATAAGAGGCATTACTTTACATCTGTAGGTGCACCAGGAACTGGGCCAACCCAGCCGTTGACTATCAAGTCATCAATGAGCTGTTGGCGTGAAGAAACGTGGGCGGACCTGTAGCTTGGGGACGACCACCGGCGTATGAGAGCGATGTCGCGATCCGGAGAGTTGCTGCTCCAGTCTGCGCTGATGTGAGGGTAAACTTGATTGTCGTAGGATTGTTATAGTCCTTGATTTGCGCCATAGGGAACCCGGAGAGGGCAGTGCTTCCCACAATGTATGTTTTTGCGTTCCAGGTTGACATTCGAACGTCAGAGGGGTGCATGTGCTGCTGCAAATCGGCATTTTGGAATCCTACACCAAATAAGTTTACAAAAGCCACCATACAGAGATGACGACCCACCATCGGGCTGTCCATCCAGCTCTCCAATAGACCAAAGAGGACTGATCGCAGCCTCTTGTGACGCAATGTTCGATGTAACACTTGCACCGGCACCGACCGACACGGTCTGACTTGCTACCTCGAACTCGTCCCGGTAAAGTTTCTAGCGAGGATTAGACTAGTAATCCATAGACATTAATATTTACCATCGTATAGGTGCCAGCCTTCATAGGAGGAGAGGTAAACGAACCGCTCGACGAAGCGTACGCCCAATATTGGGCGTTATTGTTGTACCTAGATGCCAACGATTCAGTTTGCCATATGGTGTATAACAGAGAGTGTACCAGTGTACCACGCGCTGGTAGCTGCTGGAAACGCCAGACACCGAGCCACTAACGGTTCCGCGCCCGCTAGCGCCCACCCAACCTTGGATACCGAGGCTCCCAAAGAAGGATACGTCCAAGGACTTTGATGGCAGGCCAGAACGGCTAAAGACCATAGCGTACGGTCCGTGAAGTCCCATTCGATAGCTTTCGGTTTGCGCATGTCCAGAGTTCTGTCAATGTCAATGAACAGCCTCCGACTGTTGATCAACGCACCATGTAGAAATACAGGGCATGATAGGCGGCTGCTGAGCCGTTAAAGACGGTTTCTACAATCTCGAATACGCACCTCCGCGGTCAGACTGCAACAAAGTGAGGATAGTAATGTGGAAATGTATTATGGACGTACGTTAATGTCCCGATGGAATGGTCCTCCAGACGATGATTCATAGCTCGTAGGGTTCGGAATTACCATTGAAATGACAACGTCGTTGCCGCTCACCGCTACCAGTGTTTTGAGCAACCAGGGTCAAAAAATCGTCTGGTTTTATCAAACTTACAGTGAACTTGGTCGTCGATATGGCGAACACTCGAATAAAACTTGGAATATGTTTTGCCATCAGATGCCCTGAACACATCCGAACCCTCGACCGTGGAGCTTGTGAGGTCGGTGTAGGATCCTTGAATACCATTCGGTAGTAGAGACCTATTGAGACGCGCAATGTAACGGAGTTCCCCTATAGAAGGCTCTGCGCTGCAGACAATGAGTGAGAGTGCCGGGGAGCTGTGGAAGTTCTTACGTGATGTAAGTTGCCATATAGATCGTCGAGTCACCGCTCTAGCAATAGTATTAGCGTTAGAAAGAACATTATTGTTTTTGATCGTACCTTGACAACATAATAGTGGGTCAGCGTCGACGTAACGCAAGTAACCTTGATATAAGAGCCACTCTGCGTGGCCGATACAGAGGCTGAGCCGAGTCCAGAGCCAATATGTGAGTAGGTGGACTGGTACTGGTATTCTGCTCCACGATAGACGAGCGAAGTGATGTCGCAGGTGTTGCTATTGACCTTGAAGACGAGGGAGTTGGAGCTGCCTGCGTCGACGGTGATTGTACTCCCACTAGAAGAATATCCAAATGCCGCATATGCGGTGCGAACGGTGCAAACGGATAGCAGCAAGGCGAGCCTCATTTCCAAGGTAGGGATATAGGGCGGCGTAAGGGAGAGCACCTGGTACGCCGAAAGGGTGCATATAAAGGGTCTAATTGCAGTTTCAATCTACTGATGTCGGTGTCTTGTCGGCCTCGTTGAGTGCAATTACTGCCGCGCGGTGAGGCCGTCCCGATGCCAAGAGGACGTCCAAGAAGGATTCATAGCTATCACAACGATTTCATTAGACGGCGCGGGGTGCTTCAGGAAGAAATCTTGATCCAGAGTGCCGACGAGATTCAGCCACGGCCCGTTGCTCATGTCGTCTCCCGTTGATCCGGGTGCTAATGAATCCTTAGATCAGTACATAGACACGTTTGAGGATCCAAAGGCAGGTAGACGATTGATTCTAATGACCAAATGAACGTCGGCTTCCTCGGTATGCGAGGAAATTGATTCCGACGAGTCGACTGCCGAGATTTATCAAACGGACCGAGTCGTGGCAGGCGACAAGGTTACACAGTCGCAAACTTGGACCCTTCCACACCTTTTCGTACGTCAAGCAGAGCACAAAACAGTGACAATCACGCCGACTCGGGCTCATTAACTCTCCTGGATGTAGAGTTGGGCGTTGTTTACTACAAAACTGCAGCAACGTCGTAACTGTCGGGGAGGAATGGGAGCTAACGATCCATTCGGATGATCTAAACGCTTTTATTATAGCTCTAGAATATGAATATACGATATTTATACTACAACGGGCCGCTCAACGGTGCCATGACGAGTCTGCCCTTGCTCTCTGCGACCGACAACGGCGCCTAGTTTGCGTTCTCTCTTTCCACTCGCAATACACTTCACCCACGTATTGAAACAGAGACGAAGATCGGTGCCTATGAGCACAACGCACGGACGCCTCAATGTCGCACCTGGGAAAACCGGTGCGAAGACGAGTATGTACCCGTATTCACTTATACTGAAAGGAGAATAAACGAACCAAGAGCGAGTTCCACTTGGCGAGCCTGTTCACTGACCCCAACTCCTCCAGAATGTCGCAATTTGAGATCTTTCTAACCATTTCCTTAATCTAGCTACACAGGATCCCAATTTTGTTCTTCTTGTGTGGCATCTCACCGCGTCAGGAGAGCCAAGAACCGAGAACGATCCCTCGAAAGCGACGTTCATCAATCAATCGCATGATTTTCACACGGATTTGCGAATACCGTTACACAAAAATAGGTTGCGCCATGACATTCCGGCTACATCGCGGGGCGTCCTCAGCCTGTTCGGTCCACCGACGTACACAGTTCTCACAAGGTGAAACACAAAGTACGATATGATTCGGTATTTTTGCAAATTCGCCTGTTACCCCTCACCTTACCGTGTTCACTTTCGGATGATTATTTTGTCCTCTAGGTCAATTCCGAATCATTTACTACGTTAAATATTGCTTCTTCTATATAGTCGAAACTCAGAAGCGACCATTCGACGAACTTGGCCCTATTGAGAGTACCGGTACCACTCCGGATTATCCGACGCTACAAACCCAAGAGATGTTCGCGACATAAAAGGACAACGTGTTTACAAATCTCTTCTCTAGTCGACCCACGATGTTTGCTCCATTTGTTCTCGTTGCGTTGGGTGGGTCTTCTTCTCACTCACTCATGGACCCGACTCACGAACCTCTAGCGGCGACCATTGTCTCCGGATTCAAGAATCCGATCATTTCTGGTGTCAATCCAGATCCTAGTATTGCCAGAAAAGGCAAGGATTACTTCCTGGCGACATCATCATTCGAATACTTGTGGGTAATCTCTTCGACATCGTATGAAATCTAACTCGAGTCTAGCCCCGGCGTCCCGATATATCACTCCACGGACCTGTACGTAGAGATACGGCTTCATAGCCCGCGTGCTCACGTTATCTAGGATCAAATGGGAGGTAATCGGGCATGCGCTCAACCGTCCATCGCAGCTCGACCTGCGCGGGACTGCACCAAGTGGAGGTGTATTCGCACCCACATTACGGTACAATCAAAAGACGGACACGTTTTACATGGTCACGACGCCTTTTCATGTCATCAGCCCTCCTGATAACACAACTCTCTTGCCTCGCTCGTTCTACGTGTCGACAAAGAATATTTTCGACGAAACCGCTTGGTCCGATCCTATCTGGGTGGATCAATGGGGAATCGATCCTGATCTCTTCTTCGATGATGACGGCAAGGTATACTTTACATCGACATTTGGTTCAACCGATCTCGGCTATCCCGACTCGGGATACTTTGCAATCTGGACGACAGAAATCGATATCAAAACGGGCAATTCGCTCACAGAGGCACGCTTCCAAGTCCAAAGCCAGTACACGAACCCTCGATTGACAGAAGCTCCTCACCTCTTCAAGCTGAACGGCAAATATCATCTCATCACAGCCGACAGTGAGTTTATTCTCGCCCGACGGGGTGGTATATTGACCACCTTAGGCGGCACCGATATTGATCACAAGACGGTGCATTATATGGGCGACACGCCCTATGGCCCTTGGAAAGCCGATCCGAATAATCCACTGCTGTTCAATGGTGCGCTATGTTACTCTATGGCAACTCTACTTCGCTCACATTCCCAAAGGCCGCGATCGCTCTCAGCCTATTCTCGCGACTGGACATGCGGACCTTGTTCAAACTCCCGGCGGTGATTGGTATGCAGTATTCCTGGCCACTCGACCGCAGAACCCGACCAACAGCACGGGTCATCCTCAGCTCGGTCGCGAGACATTTATGGCACCAGCAAAGTGGACATCAGACGGATGGCTCAAAATTAACGACGGGAAGGATATTACATTCGACATGCCCGGTCTCTACAACCTTCAACCACCAAAAATCTGGAGAGACGACTTTCGTGGAAAGTTTGTTGACAAGGCGTGGTATACTCAGAGGACGCCGTAAGTATACACAATCTTTATGGCCATCTACTGAGTCTACTAGGTATAAAAAGTTCCACTCGTTTGTTCCAGGGGGTCTTCGGCTCCATCCCAATGTCTATACGCTCAGCGACCGAGAAACGCCTGCCGCGTTCTTCCGCAAACAAAAGGACCTCAACGTCGTCTTCAGTGCTGAACTCGACTTTAAACCCACTTCGACTCGTCACGAGGCAGGAATTACCGTATTCCTCTCCATCTGGTATCATAACGAGGTCGGCATCACTCTTCATCCAGATACAAAGGAGCGGACGCTGTTCGTCAAGACCCGCACAGGTCCAAATGCAGATCTGACGACCAAATACGTACCACTCACCCGTCCGGGACCCGTCAAGCTCTTCATCAAGGCCGAGCCAAATCAGTACTCCCTCGGATATGCTGTCGGACCTGGCCCAGCCAAGTATCTCGCTCAAGTCGACAACCAGTGGCTACAATCATACGTTCAAGGGTCCGTATTTCCTCAGTGTCACAACTTTGGCTGACATAACGAAAGGTGGCAAAACTTTGTAGGGGCTCACTTTGGTGTCTACGCATCCGCGAACAAACTGCCCGCGCTTGTATCAGCGGTATGCCTCTGTATTCTCAAACGCTTCAACTCATGCCTTTTAGGATTTCAAGTACGTTCAAACCGAGTTGCAATAGACTGGCTGGACTTCTTCATCGCGACTCTGCCAATCCTCTGAGTCGTTAAATGTATTTCCAATATACCTTCTTTTGGTCGCCGAGTTTCCCCGTAGGCATTGACGTGTGCGAGGGCAGAGCTAATCTAAGTCGTCCCGGACTTGTCTAGATGCATATCGTGCTCTAGGTGACGATTTATAGTCTCCGAGTAGCCGGATACATCGTAAGAGCGCATCAAATCTTCGAGGAAGATGCCCAGACGTGCATCCCTCTATAAAAGTCGTAGCAAGAGCGGCGTCCGACCTTCTACATAGTCCAGCTATCAGGATCAATCTCAAGTGAGAAATTGGAGAACAAGCAATCTAGAGAGTATTTTCTTGGCTATGCAGCTGTACCATGGCCAATATCCGTGGTCTCGACGTGTTCGATATACCTCCCTCCCAGAATGAAAACTTACATCCGAGAATCCAGAAATTAAATGACAGAAGTAAGGGGAAATATCCGAGTCCTCAGACCCCTATCCGTCGTGGGGAACACTGTCGAGGGCTTTTCCCTTTGACTCTTGGCGCTTACAAATAGACTTATCCAATAATATCATTTCCCTCTGTAACTAAATGTATTTAGGGACGCGTGACGCAATGACTGGACCTTACTGGTCTTGTTGTTGGACTGAGATGAGGAGAGCCATTATGAGGAATTTCGATCATAGCTGCCGTCTAATTCGGATTTTATTACATCAGGCACGAGTTCCGTGGAGAACACCCGAGACCGTCGGGGTGCCAAGCCATAACAGGGCACGCAAGGAGGATGGTCCAGATGACGGACGTATTGTGTATTCTGATCGGAAGGTGTGTTGGGTCTGGACTTGTTCCAGTTAAGGAATTCACAGTGCTCGATCATCTGTCCTTCGTGGTACGACTGAGCATTGGGGACATATCCAAGAGATAGCAGTCTTCGCCATACAAGTTTCAGCCTGACACGGTCGTGGCCGGAATCAGACAAGAGCATCTCTGTTTGGATGAGGCAGGACAACTCACAGTTCAAAATGCGTCATCTTCTATTATGAATATTTGATATACGTCTACTCTAGTAATACAGGGATACGAACGAAGATCTAGGGATGCGTAGAGTTGACGTTGGTTTCCTCCGAAGGGTTTCCAGCAGTCATCTGGGTCGAAAGAGAAAAGGGGCTGCGACGTGGTCTCTCTGATAGAGCAATGGTGTCTGTGTTGGTTGTAGGGAATGATTCAGCATTGGTCTGCGAGATGGACTCCCGAAGCCCCAAGAAGAATCTGCAAGCGAAGATGCTTGTGAGGGCGTAAACGCCATAGTCGGGAGAGAGCTTGAGATTGGCAGGCGCTTCAAGCCACTTGGTGAGTGAGTAGTTGGTAAAGGGCTCCAGTATCCTGAACGTACAACAATTGCGCCGCATAATCTCAGGGCAAGTGCAAGCTGGTGAGGCGTTTAGACCTTTGATCAGAATAAAGACGCGAGTCACTCACTCCAAAGTACAAGATTCCATCCCGATAGAGCCGTGTAAGGATCGGTAGACTGGCGGACGCTCCTTCCAATAACTTAAGCTTCTTCGCCCAAATAGAATGGGCAATCGTTGCGGCCAGGATAACCGTCTCGCATGGTACCTAGCGCGTGTGAGCCCGAGAGAATTAAGCTATGGCCCGTACCATTGACAAATATGCACCGGCAATCATCCTGGCGGCACTCGGAGGCGGTGTTCCAGTCAGTCCACAGTAACCGTCGATGGATCCTGTAAAGCCTAACGATACTGTGAATGGAACAGTAGTGGTTTCCTCGATACGTACGCAGGAGCAGTGTCATCGCCGTAGTGCCCACGATTATCTGTGCTACGGCACTGAGAAAGAAGAAAACGGTGATGAATACGATAATCCAACGCGTCTTTTGGTACAGTGTACACATTCTTAGGTAGAATATAGCTGGCCGGCAATAGAGAATCGTAAATGGTAAATGTGTGTTAAGCTTACGAACCTGTCGACGAGAGAGGAAGACTGTGAATTCTAGAACAATTCCTGTGGCCGTTAGGGTCCTACATCTTGGGATTGGTGAGAAACTGCAGCTGGAGTGTTCCTCGTACTTGCCCCTGTCAAAAAGTCAGGCCGTTAGTCCTATCCTTGTTAAATTTCGCACAGTGCTGGTGTGTATGGAGGCAAATAAGCTGGCTATTAGAAGAGATAAACCTATCATGGGCGAATATCGTGTCTGTTCGCATCAGATGAGAGCGCGCGCTTCCTCGTACGATTGTACGCACGTAGAAGAAGACAAACTTCCCGAGCCATCCACCCCACGACGTCCACATAAGGCTAATCTAATCATGACAAGTCAGGCGCAAGCAGCAGTATCGTTAGTAGATTGACCAACCTCGAGCGAAAGTGTCAGGATGTAGTCGTATATGAACACCGTAATTGCAGAGACGGCGGCGTAGTGCACGATCTGTTTGAACCACCACACAAATTGCACCACTGACGCCATGAGCACCGCTGAGTTACTGAGGTGGAGAGGGCCAACTACCGAGTCGTATGTAAGTTGGCCTTCGCCCACACACAACCTCGGTCAGAGCCGAGCACCGCTTAAAATCCAAACTGCCTTGCACAAGGCGACTGTCAACCGTCCGTCTGAACCGCAATAGAACCCATCCACGTAATATGACTCTATTTGAAAGCCGGCATCGGCCGTGCCCGCCTCAAGTCTCGATCCGGTCTAGTGAAATGTCAGCGCGTCTTTGTTTGTTGATTGCTTTGTCATTTGGCTCGAAATGAATCATATTTCAAGCACCCGCGCGTATCAGGCTTCAGTCTGTCGATTCTGTTGACCACGTTGGAGTGGTCAGGGTTCAAGTTTGTACTCAACAATAATGAGAAACCCTCCCACTACGGTCTCCGTCGGATTTCCAATCTAAACATCTAAACAATATATCCTAGATGATAATCCACTTAGTTAGCGATATTCCTAGTCGCTTCAGTCCCCTACTAGGAGATATCCATCTAGATACCCGTATCTCAGACTATGAAAGTTAGTAGCACGCATGTTTGCGGATGTAGTTATAAACGAGGACAAGATAGATACAGACACAGGAACATTCTCGAGATGCGTTGAACTCACATTTCTACGACCGATTCGTCCCTATGGCCTCCATTTGCATTCCGTATCGAGGCAGTACGTATATCAAGGGATAGTCCCTCCGCGAGCACAGAGTCGTCAATTATCGCCACTGTAAAGGGAACAGAGAACGATTCTGCTCCTCGAAATGGACTTGCGAAGCTCCAGGAAGAATCTATACGAGACAATGCTTGTGAAGGCATAGGCGGGATAGTCAGAGGTGAACTTGAGATGATCGGGTGCGACAAGCCACTGGGATCATGGTCACCAGTGAATCAGGGAGTGCTCTGGGAGTCAGAACTGACCATGAGTGCGCTACATAGGCACAGAGCGCAGGCAAGCTAGCGACAATTAACGCAGCAACATACAGCGAGGATGAAACGCTTACTAGAAAGTATGCTATTCCATCAAGACAGACTTGTGTAAAGATAGGTAACGACGTGGACCCTCCATTTAGCAAATAGAGGGATTTGGTCCGAGCCGAATGGGCTACGGTTGCCACCAGAATAGCTACCTTGCATGGTAAGTAATGTAGTTGAGCTCGATAAACGGGATAGGATAAGCTCACCATTGCTAAGTATGTGCCCGCGGTGATTCTATGCAAATCTTTTGGTATTGCCTCCGCAAGGTAGGTGCAGTATTCACCAGCCGCCCCAGTGAGAGCTACGATAGTATCATTCGCTACAATTAGAATACTGTAGTACGTACAGGTAATAATTATCAGCGCTCTTTGTTGATACTAGGACGCGTGAGGTGAGAGGCAAGACCAGTAAGGTCTGGCTGTGTCATCCCGCATCCTTAAATACATTGAGTTACGACGTGAGCTATTACTATTGGCTAAGTCTATTTAGTGAGCGCTAAGAGTCAAAGGGTGAACCTTCAACACGACCCCCTGACCCTGTGACTTAGCGCATGGACTGAGTACGAGCATGTGGATGAGGAATCAGACCAAGCATTTTGACAAACTGTTCGAACTTGATGCGGCCTAGTGGTTTGGTGAAGATGTCGGCAACATTGACAGCTCCAGGGACATGAGCAACGCGGATTTCATTATTGGCAACCCTCTCGCGAATCCAGTTGAAGCTACGGTGAACATGCTTCATGGTGGACTGACGTTCTGGGTTCTTGGCAACTTGGATGGCAGAGGCATTGTCAACAAATAGGGTGGATGGATAGGACGCAATGTCGTAGCCAATTTCATCGAGGAATGACCACATCCAGATCCTTTCGCACCCAGTGGCAGAGGCTGTTGTATACTCTTACTCCGTTGATGATAGTGATGTGTGGCGCTGGAGTCGGCTACTCCACATTACAGCGCCACCACCAATTGACATGACAAAACCGGCTGTTGAGCGGGTATTATTGGCGTTTCCACCCAGATCGGCATCGCTTTGCGTCGTGAACAGTTCGTCAGAGTCAGGTTTGAGGCCGTAGGTGAGCTTGTAGTTTGTTGTTTTGCGGAGATACCGCAGTATCCGTTTGAGAGCTAGCCAGTGTGCTTGTCAGGATTCTCGCTGAACCGACAGAGCACCCACAGCATATGAGATGTCTGGTCGAGTGGCAGTGGCGAGGTAAATGAGCTTTCCAAGGGCCTCTCGATAGGGTAAATTCTGCATTTCCAACTTCTGCTCAGTTTGTGGTGAATCCTTGGTTGAGGAAGGTGGCTTTCAGCCATAGGCGTGTCAGCGCCATTACAGTCCTGCATTTTGTAGGTTTCAAGAATCTGTTCAATGTACGCAGGTTGAGAGAGGAGATGGTATGGGATTGGCGATCGCTCAAGCTTGACACCAAGTAGGAATGAGGTAGGGCCTTGGTCATGGATCTTGAAGCGTGCTTTGAGCTCATCCTTCCATTTGAATGGCTTCGGATGACTTTGATGCAAGCAGTAAGTCATCGACATGGACTGGTACAATGATCTTCACACTGTCGCGTTCATAGATGAAGACACTGTGATCGCTTTCGAGACGTTTGAATCCAATTTCTGATAGGACAGTTGTAGCTTCACAGACCAGATGCGAGCCTTGTTTGATTCCATAGAGGCCCTTGAAGTTGAAGCACCCAGCTCGTGCCTTCATAGCCCTCAAACTCGACACCTTCTAGCTTTTGCATGTAGACCTTTGCATCAATCTCACCATTGAGGAAGGCGGTTGATATGTCTACTGACTCTAGTTCCCAGTCTTCGAGCGCTGCGAGTGCTGTGATGGTGCGAAGGGCACCAAAGCGAGCTGTTTGTGCAAAGGTCTCTGTGTAGTCGATTCCCTCTCGTTGCGCATATCCCTTTGCCACAATTCGTCCCTTGTATTTGCTAATAGACCCGTCGGCATCACGCTTGATTTTGAATACCCAACGTGAGCCGATAGCCTTTTTGCCTTGTGGGAGTCGCACAAGCTTCCACGTGCCGTTTTCCAGATGAGCTCTGACCTCTTCTATAGCCGCTTGGACATAATTGTCGCCGTCAGGGCGTTTCAGGGACTCTCCCAGTGTTGTTGGCTCGCGGCTTGTAGATGTGTTTAAGCAGCTTCGACACCATCAACAATGGGAATCAGGATATGATCGGGCGCTGAAGTTCGGCTTGGGTCTCAGCGTCGAGCTTTAGTTGGCACATAAGATGGAATTCGAGGGTAGGGATGCTGTAGGCTAATGCATCTTCTCTGAGAGCTCTATTTCGAGCCGGAATCAAGGATTAGTCTTCATCGCTTTAGTCCTTGTCTAGTTGCCTTCTCCATTCGCTAGATTGTTCCCGTTCTGTCCTCGTATGGTCACTCGGCCGTCGTCACTCTTTAGCCTGTACCTGGAGTCAGTGCCTTGTGGCCGTCGAGGCCCCATGCTCAGTTCCTGCATTTCTTGGGGTCTATTTGGAGACTCTATAGACTGAAGTATTGAGGTTCTCTGGTATCAGAAGAGTGAATTGTATTCCTTGTAACTGGCCTGGATGATACACGCGTTCACAGGTTCTTTTCGTCTAAAGTCGACTTTATTCATCGTTCCTCGAATACAAAGTCTCGACTCGACGTTCACAACGTCTTCACTCTCACCAAAAACCTTACAGATGCGTCTTCAGCAGCTAATTGGGCATTATCTTCGTCGGAGCTCTCATTTAGTTCGAGATCCGAGTCGGATTCAGTCAAAGTGCCTGGCTGACGCGCAATTGTGTGTCGTCGTGCCGGGAGGTTCCTAGGAACCTTCTCAAAATTGGTCTGGTCAGTGAGTGCTCGAAGTTCACGACTCAGACGCTGGGGAGCTGTGGGTTTAGGCTGCGCAGGCGCTGGTGCTGGTGGAGGGACAGGCTCGTGGGGAATAGGTGCTGGTACAGGTCGCCCTGCAACGTGGACAGGAGGATGAGTGCCTGGAGGTGGAATGTATGATGAAGAGGTGTTGATTTCCTCGAGATCTGGCAGCTGGATGTAGTCAGAGAGGTTCGGGGTCGGTTCCTTTGCAAACGAAGTGCCCGGAAAGATTCTCTCATCGAATACAGCGCTGCCGCTGTGTATATTCTTGCGTGTCTGCAGGTTCCAGAACACCAAGCCAGGGCGGTCGGATGGGTACCCGACAAAGATGCACTTCTCAGTGTGCGAATCGAGAGCATTCCGCTGTGATTTAGGGACAAAGACATAGGCAAGGCATCCAAATACTCGAAGGTGATTAACACTGGGAGCTTTACCATGCCAGTGTTCTGTAAGGTTTTTGGTGAGAGTGAAGACGTTGTGAACGTCGAGTCGAGACTTTGTATTCGAGGAACGATGAATAAAGTCGACTTTAGACGAAAAGAACCTGTGTAACGCGTGTATATTGAGGACGGTTACAAGGGAGTACAAGTCTACTCTTCTGATACGAGAACGGTCAAGTACTACAGGCTATATAGAGAGTGTGGAAATAGATCGGAATGAATGGAGGAACTGAGGATGTAAATCGGGACGAGCAGAAGGCATCTGACTCAGGTATAGGGGTAAAAGAGTGACAATGGTCAGAGGACCATAAGGAACAGAACGGGAACAATGTAGCGAATGGAGATGGTAACTAGGACAAGGACTAATGCGATGAAGAATAATCCTTGATTCGCACGAGGTAGCAGCGTCGTGCAGAGCAGACGCGCGAGCCTACATGTTCATATGGTGTCTTTCCATTGTGAACTTGGGCACGATTGAACTCATGGACAGTGGCAAGTGCAGCAAAACCCCAAAACGATGGCGGAAGATTCGCTTCTGTAAGTTTAGCGATTGTCCCTTCAGCTATCCATCGGTTCGCTTGCTCGACCCATCCATTCTGCTCTGGTGTGGCAACTATGGTGCATTCCCTTGTAATCCCAGCAGAGATGCAGTATTGGTCAAACTCTTTTCCACTGAACTCGCCGCCTTTATCGTCTCGCAAGTGTACCAAGCGCTGGCCTGTCTGGTCCTCAGCAAGCTTATGGAACTCGCGAAAAGCCTTGGGCGCTCCATCTTTCGAGTGGAGAAGTGAGAGTGTGACAAGATTAGACGCATCGTCCACCATAGCCATCTAGTACTTGGCGCAGTGTGGAATGGACTCAACATTGATTGGGCCTTTAAGATCGATAAAGACGCGATCTAGTGGAGTTGTAGCATGGGTTGCTGGCGTAGTATGAGGTGCTCGAGTCTGTTTCCCTGCAATACATGGTGCGCATATAGGGTCGGGCTTTGCATTTGAGGTCTTTGCCAAGTACGAGTTCATAGAGGTCGTGCAGAAAAAAGTATGCTTTCATCTTTCGAGACGATGCTGGGTAATTGTCCTTTGAGAGGACAGGAATGCTGGTCGGTTCCTTTGAGTTGGACATTCTTTGTGAATTATGCGCAGAGGGCGATTGACTGATCTGTATAGTTTCTTATAGCAACAAGTGGCTCATAACCTGTTGATACTAGGATGCGTGAGGTGAGAGGCAAGACCAGTATATATGGTGTAACAAACCTAGGACGTGTGAGGTGAGAGGCAAGACCAGTAAGGTCTGGCTGTGTCATCCCGCGTCCTTAAATACATTGAGTTACGAAGTGAGCTATTACTATTGGCTAAGTCTATTTAGTGAGCGCTAAGAGTCAAAGGGTGAACCTTCAACAGGAAACAACATTGTCAAGGGCACCGCTGAGCACTGCTGTATTTCAGACTGATTATGAGATGTATGTCTCCTATGTAATTGGCTAACTGGTTGTGATGGAATGAGGGAATGACGCCGTCTACCCATTCTAATGGTGCCCAGATAGTCATGTCGGCTACAAGGTGTGCCAAGTCAGGGCAAAGAGCCTTTCCAAAGTGACTTTTGTCCCCAACAAGCTCTTTGAGCAAAGTCAAGGTCTCTTCAACGTATCATCCCCTCGTTAGAGTGCCAAACCAAGCCGCATTGTATCTGAGATACAGTGGGCTCCAAGACTGTTCCAATATTAGTCACAAGTGGCTTGTTGGCCTGATTACTCAACAAGGGCCTATACTAAACTCATGAAACCTTTATGATAGATAGATTAGCTTCTTATCCCATCTCTCCCATGATCTCTGCATCATATTCTCAGGCACTCTGCAGGAATATCAAGGCAGATCAAAATTTATTGTCCCCACTTGGCAATAGCACCATTTATATCCTAGGCTGATACATTCACTCATAACTATGAGCTTGTTCAAACTTTGGTCCACAATGTCCCACACTGGAAATTAGTGAAATCAAGCTTGGTTGCTCTAAGGTGACTTGAAGTGGGTATAGTCAGAACAAGACGTGGGTGCTTCAGTCCATGACGGTTATTAGGTGGTACCCAGAAGAGGTATTGACCAGAAGACTGCACCCATCCATCAGGCAGCAAAGAACAATCACCAAATCTAGGCATAAAGAGAACTGGACCAGTGGAAAGAAATTTGATATGGCTAGAGAAACGTGTTCTATTTGATAGATTACCTGCATTTAGCATATGGTCAGTTGCCATAACAAACTGACACTACAAACCAAAGAGATATTCAGAATCGACTCACCATTGTCCGAACTCGAGATTTGAATTGTCCTACAATGGAGCCAGAGACAACTGTGTGCCATCTGGTGAGATGCGACAGCGTTCACCGAGTATTCATGACCTTGGAGTGGCTCTCCCAATGGCTGGCCAGTCTCTGCATCCCACTGTCGAATTGTGCTGTCTCTTGAGCCAGAGACGATTCGTGTGCCATCTGGTGAGAATGCGACAGCGTTCACTGAGTATTTATGACCTTGGAGTGGCTCTCCCAATGGCTGGCCAGTCTCTGCATCCCACTGTCGAATTGTCCTGTCGCTTGAGCCAGAGACGATTCGTGTGCCATCTGGTGAGAATGCGACAGCCATGACCTCGTCTTCATGACCTTGGAGTGGCTCTCCCAATGGCTGGCCAGTCTCTGCATCCCACTGTCGAATTGTGCTGTCGCTTGAGCCAGAGACGATTCGTGTGCCATCTGGTGAGAATGCGACAGCCATGACCTCGTCTTCATGACCTTGGAGTGGCTCTCCCAATGGCTGGCCAGTCTCTGCATCCCACTGTCGAATTGTGCTGTCCCTTGAGCCAGAGACGATTCGTGTGCCATCTGGTGAGAATGCGACAGCCATGACCTCGTCTTCATGACCTTGGAGTGGCTCTCCCAATGGCTGGCCAGTCTCTGCATCCCACTGTCGAATTGTGCTGTCCCTTGAGCCAGAGACGATTCGTGTGCCATCTGGTGAGAATGCGACAGCGTTCACCGAGTATTCATGACCTTGGAGTGGCTCTCCCAATGGCTGGCCAGTCTCTGCATCCCACTGTCGAATTGTCCTGTCCCAAGAGCCAGAGACGATTCGTGTGCCATCTGGTGAGAATGCGACAGCGTTCACCGAGGATTCATGACCTTGGAGTGGCTCTCCCAATGGCTGGCCAGTCTCTGCATCCCACTGTCGAATTGTGCTGTCCCTTGAGCCAGAGACGATTCGTGTGCCATCGGGTGAGAATGCGACAGCCATGACCGAGCCTTCATGACCTTGGAGTGGCTCTCCCAATGCCTGGCCAGTCTCTGCATCCCACTGTCGAATTGTGCTGTCGCCTGAGCCAGAGACGATTCGTGTGCCATCTGGTGAGAATGCGACAGTGTTGACGAAGGATTCATGACCTTGGAGTGGCTCTCCCAATGGCTGGCCAGTCTCTGCATCCCACTGTCGAATTGTCCTGTCCCTTGAGCCAGAGACGATTCGTGTGCCATCTGGTGAGAATGCGACAGCGTACACCAAGGATTCATGACCTTGGAGTGGCTCTCCCAATGGCTGGCCAGTCTCTGCATCCCACTGTCGAATTGTGCTGTCCCTTGAGCCAGAGACGATTCGTGTGCCATCTGGTGAGAATGCGACAGCGTTCACCCAGGATTCATGACCTTGGAGTGGCTCTCCCAATGGCTGGCCAGTCTCTGCATCCCACTGTCGAATTGTGCTGTCCTTGAGCCAGAGACGATTCGTGTGCCATCTGGTGAGAATGCGACAGCCATGACCGAGTCTTCATGACCTTGGAGTGGCTCTCCCAATGGCTGGCCAGTCTCTGCATCCCACTGTCGAATTGTCCTGTCCCAAGAGCCAGAGACGATTCGTGTGCCATCTGGTGAGAATGCGACAGCCATGACCTCGTCTTCATGACCTTGGAGTGGCTCTCCCAATGGCTGGCCAGTCTCTGCATCCCACTGTCGAATTGTGCTGTCGCTTGAGCCAGAGACGATTCGTGTGCCATCTGGTGAGAATGCGACAGCGTTCACCCAGTATTCATGACCTTGGAGTGGCTCTCCCAATGGCTGGCCAGTCTCTGCATCCCACTGTCGAATTGTCCTGTCCCTTGAGCCAGAGACGATTCGTGTGCCATCTGGTGAGAATGAAACCGCTGTGACACTACCCTGGTGACCTAGCAGCGTTCTGGGAAGCTCACGAAATGTTTCTTCAAGCCCTCTGGTCACAATTAACGAATTCATATACTCCTTTAAACCCTCCGTATGAAGTACCGACTTCCGTGGACTGAATGGGAGAGATGAGATGTAGATGTGTGGTGCGCTGTCTTGGATTGGTACAGAGAATGCCATCAAAAACCTTCTGATGTCATTCATCCGACCTCGGATCTCTTGCTCAAGCTATCTGTTGCTTTAGTAATCGGAAGGTCTCAAATAATCCACGCACACTCTTATGTTGCGTCGCAGCTCGCATTCCAGATACTGCCCGCATGACTCCTCCAGTCACGCTGAGGATCTCCATCCAATAGAGTGCGAATGGACTTTTGACTATACGTGCCAGCTCATTCCTTAGCCTGCGGCCCCAGTCACTGTCCATTGCGGCAACATGGAACGACCAGTGCAAACTAGCATAGCGAAGCCTCCGCGAAATGAATTTCGCAACCCGGGCGTCAAGGTCTGTAATCTGCCTATTCAGATAGAAGGATGACTCGATTTGGCAAATATTAAACTTGAGCCCCTCCTTGCGCGATTTGAGAGTGTGAAGACACCATGACGCGGCTTGGCCATGTGCACGCGCGATGTTGATAAGATTCCTGTCGCAATCGCCGATAATTTCGGTGCTACAGCGTCGTCGAAGATATTCGAAAAAGGTGGGGTGACGAAACTGTATCGAGTGCGTGATCGGATCCTCCTTAAGTACACTTCCCAGAATCCGTACCAGCGCTTCGGCACTCCCTTGTCCTTTGGTATGCTGAACAAGGTCTTCCAAGTCATTGGTGGTGAGTGGCTCGAACGCAGCAAGCAGCATACCGAGCATCTCGATGATAGCTGGTTTGGATGCTCGGTCAATGCGCTCGAAGACGAGGTCGTATACCTCGTCGATGGCTCCAGGCTGATCAATAGACGTCAGGCGATCATATATGGCCGCTGTATTGACCGCAGATGATTCATCATCGAGCATCCGACACGCAGTGCTCGCCCAAATGAACAGCCCCTTGGCCTTATCAACCAGTCGCTGGATCTTATCTGGCGTCAGGCGCCGGCCGAGCAATCGATGGACGTATATCGCAATGTCATCGATGTTATCGCGGTGGCTAGCATCGTGGAGCCGATCTGTCAACTTGGCCTTGATCGAAAGAGGTTCTAAAACCCTTTCGACCACAGGGTCTGGTCGACTTGTGATGAATATCCGAAGATTCTTGCTCTCCTGAGCAGAAGCGAGAGTCTCAACCAGTTCTTTTCTCTGTGCTCAGACTTGCATTCGTCGAGTGCATCTAAGACGAGGACTACTTGCGTCTGTCGATGCTGGAGTGGGTCGGTGATGAGCATTCGAAACTGTTGATCAAAAGAGGCTCGCAGGAGAGCAGGATTCCGCTTTACTATCTCCGCAATCGGTGTCCCAAGCTCGGGAATATGTTGAGCGAGTTCCTCGCCATGGTCGAGCAAAACTTTTCGATGTCTGAGCTTTCGCTGCTTGCCATGGAAAGAAGAATCCGCCGCCTAAGATTCCTTGCTTCTTCCACTTCTCCATTGCAGTCATCGCGACGGTCGATTTTCCAGAGCCAGCTATATCACATAGCCAGAAGATCGGTTTTTCTGATGAATCGCCATCGGCCCATTGCGAGATTGTCTCGAGGACAGCCTGGCGAGTTCCTTTGAACAGGTGGTATGGACAGAGGATGGGGCGAATGCGACTACCGGCAGTTGAGATACGAAAAGCGCGTCGTCTTGAGAATATTAGTAAACCTTCGTGTACACGAGATAGTTCATACCTGGTTGAGGGATGGTTCCTCCCTTCACGACGGCTACTCGTGGGTCAGGAAAGAATCAGCGATGTATACGAACTGCGCAAGTTATTCTCCATAAACCATTTTTGTGCACGGCATCGGGGCGTTCTCAGCGCACTCCGTGAGATAGTAAGCAACTGCTTGGTAATCTTCACTCTCTTCCGTCTGGAATCTGACAAGGTTCTGGTGATCGCTATGGAGTGACCGCAATAGCGTTTTGATCGCCAGCGATCACCGCCGAGTGATACGGAACATTCTATAAGCCAGTTAGCACCCACCCATAAGACGATTTAGCGCACCTACCAAACGTATCTGCTGTTCTTCGGCTCCGGTGCTGTATTCCTCGCAGAAGAAGACGCTGTTTATCTTTTTACTCGCGGTGAGATACAAGCTCTGGATGTTTTCGAGTTCATCCGAGTGAGCGTGAAGGTTCTTGACAATGACTTCTGTCGATTCCATACATGGCGCTGCCAGGCGAACGATCTTCTTAAGGAGCGTGTCTTCTACGCCGGAATGCGGGGTTCCAAAGAAGAGGATGGAATGGGTGGATACCAGGATATTTCGCATGCTGCCTTTTGATTCCAGGTCCTCATTGTTGCATATGACGAGCGCCTATGAGACCGTCAGGGTCAAAATGTAGTGGACATCCTCGGACGAACCCATTTGAGAATGATGCCTCCCAAATCGTGAGCAACAAAGATGATGGGGCGCTAGGGTGATTAGGGAAGAAGGCACCGGTTTACGGATGCCACTCACTCGAGGAGCATCTTTACGCTTCCGTAAAATAGCTTGAGCCAGACCGACGGCGTGGCGGCGCATAGTCTGGGTCGATACGCACTCCGTACTGTGAGTGTCGGCGTCGTAGCCATAGGTCAGGATACGGGCACGAGGCAATGAGGACGGCAAGAATTGGCGTAGCCAAAGAACGCCATCGTCTGTCATCCAAGTCTTTTCTCTGTGACCATTTAAGCCGTGGATTGCTATGATACTGGAGCGGGGAGGTCAGCACGAAGCGACTACAGTGCCCCAGAATGTGCTTACTCGACGGTGGGATCCTCTGGGCATACTAATTCCACCAACCCAAGATCCTCTTTCTTCGATGTTGGCTCGGGAAGTTCGAATATGTTGGGGTATGCAGTTGCAGCAACCAGGTCGTTGGCTTGTTCCCAAATCTGGGTACAGTAACTCAGAACTCGTTGAAATGACCATGCGTTGTCTTCCTCTTGCAGCATTGCGGACTCGTGAGTTATTCAAACTGTCGATATTGTCGTCTGAAGGGGGTTCAAGACACACTGTAGGGGTGTTACAGTCCCAGCGTTGGCGCTGTACGTGGGTGCCGGGAGCAAGCCTCGTGGTTTGTGGGCTAACCAGCCAGATTACCGGTCCAAAGCGCTGATGTACATTGTCCAATCGCATGTCTTGTTTCGATAGACGCCAGACTCTGATTGGCGTTTAAAATTGTATTCCGCTGGTTAATGCCACTGATTGCATTAGGATAAGATGGTATCTCAGAACAGCCTCAGCGTGCCATTGTAGCGTTACTAAACATGTCAGTTAGCATTTGAGTAGTCGTCGAAGCCAGCGAGGTATGGTCCGAAACGAGTTATCTTTTGTTTGACCAAGTGTTCGTGCCGACCGCGACGCTGTAGTCTGCGGCTCTCGGTCCATTGCACTGCGAGTTGTACCAATGTGTACAAGAAACTCTAGTATAATACAGGTTGATTCCTTTTCTACCGCAACTGTGCCCTCGGAAGCGTCCTTCGTGACTCTTCTACGGCTAGCTGCTCACGATGCGACTCTTTCGCCTTGAAAGTATCAACATTCGAGTCCTCAGCTCACCTAAAATTGACTCCCACTTCTTTGGCGTCGATCCGCTCCAGTGTTGGAGATTTGAGCTCGTCATCTAGCAGCCGCAGTCTGGCCCTATTCGACTCGGAGTGGCCTTGGTATCGCTCGTTCAATCATCATGAGTGCGTAATCTCATTCTACTCGACGCTCGATGTCTCCACGCGATTTCTGGACTTGCTTAGCTAACATGTTCGAGGTCGAATACATCTTTCGAGCCAGACATGAACTGCATTTAGTACCAAACGTGTTTTCTAGTCGAGGAGTACCTTGCGGGGGTCAGTCGTTATGCTTGCGAGCGTCCTGGACAAGAGACATGGTCACGATGGGTGGGAAAAGGACGTCATTTGAACGCTCCAGTAGACATGCGCCTGCAGAGATATGTTTCGCGATAGCCATTGGACCCAGTGCGAACGTCGACGCGCTACTGCGCGCAGCGTCAAGATTCGCAGTGCGGCAGATGCACATTTCCTCTTGTATGCAGTGGCACGTTTCTATTCCACTCGTCCAACACAAATGCATACGCCATCCCATCCATAATCTCCTATGCGGTGTCAACGAGGATACATCCCAGGTAGATTGGCGGGAGATCTACAGAGCACTCGTTGTGCATTGGCCAGAGTCTCTTTTCCCTCGTCTCTATTCAACCGCCCATCATCACCTTGCTGGCACACAGTCTCGGCCCTCGCCCTGCGCTATCGTCTCCTCCATGGTTATACCCATTACACCCAGTCACCACCAGCACGCATACTCCATGTCAGTCGGCTGCAGCATCGATACGCTTCCTCACTATGCAGCCGCATCCACCAGCCCACCCTCCTAGGTCGAACTCGATGGGCAGGGCGGGTCAATACCAGGCGCCATGCCATACATGCGACTATTCTCCTCGATCACCGCTGTCTCATTGTCAAACTACTATCCACCGCCCGGAGAACCGCACCCATCTCTTTAACTGCCGCTCGCTCTCAATCGTACAATGGCTCCCCCCAAACGCCTATCAATGCCATCCTCCACCTGTGCATCCTCCTATTACCGTGAACCGGCATGTTAGTTCGACAGTCCTGAAATGCACGCTGCAGTGCGCGGTCATCATGCCCACTCGCTCGCACCGCAGACACGACCATCCATTTGCATACCAGCTACCGACTCTCCTCCAGCGCCCGCCAGTGCAGCGCCAACTCAACAGTCAAAGGCGGTGTATAGTAGTCGTATGGGGTAATTTTCATATCTTTCCATGTCTGATATTTTGCATTTCTACCACATGTACATAGTGCTGTGTGACTAATTGGTCGCCAGCCATGGAATCTAACCTTTTCCCCGTAGAAGCAACGTCAGTGGCTGACCCCTTGCCTCAGTTTTGTAAAATGTAGCGCTCGCCTTCGCAGCTGTCCAGCTTGACTCTTTGGCATCAGTATTGAAGTCAAGAAACTGGGGAATAAGCCAAGAAGTTGCGGTCAGCCTGTTACAGGCTGACCAGCTCCTGGATATGCATTGGGAGCGCAAGGTCAGAGGAGAGGCTAGTGAGGCTTGAACTAAGGAAACAAAGGCTTAGAACAAAGGCTCAAGTGGGACTTTTCTAGGAGCAAAATACTCGTTGAAAATTGTGCAGACATTTCAATTACTGTGCCTGGTGAAGAGGAAGCATAAGACCCTTCCCTCTACTTCGTTACTGTCAGGGGATCTAAATTTGGGCAAATCGCCACGCGCAAGCTGGAAAACAACGTTGGATTCATTCAGGTTACTGTGTGTACACGCATTTTGACTGTAGTTAGAGTTATTCTGAAAATAAATTAATTAAAAAAATAAAAATAAAAAATAAAAATCGAGCGGTTCCCCCGTCTATTGACCAGATTTCAAAGTTTACTTTTCCCCCCAGGGACTCGTGGCAAGACTAGAAAGGTGTCTATGGGATCACTATCGGCTGTAATCATTGTTGCAAATTGGGGTATGTCGAGTAAACAGCCGCGTAGCCACTTGTATGCCGACGTAGTTGGTCCGTGTTGATCCTGGCGGTGCGGGAGCCGCCGGTAGTCGAGGATTGTCGAGATCGGTCGTAGAGCGCAGATGAGCGGTCGTCGTGCGTCACCATCGTAGGTATGAGCGAGCCGCGGGGGGATACAAGCGTCGTCTACAGGTCGAATCAATAACGCCGACCGTCGAAAAAGGGGTGCTTACGGTTTCGACGGTCCGGGATCGTGTTGCGTCGGCCAGCATGTACTACCTCCAGAGGCGATCGAGAAGAGCCGTTCGAGGTTGCTTTGACGCAGCTGCGGGGCCTAAATAAGCGTCTGTTGGACGTCACCACTGTACGCTACAAAGACGGTCAGCAGCCCGTCTAAAATCAACAATGAGACGTACTATTCATTGTATGTGATCTTCCATGCGCTCTAGGTGCTAGCAGCTCTCGCGTCGTCCGTCCAAAACGACAACATTCGGTAGGGATGCGTAGATGCGGCGGGTGCCGTCGTGTATGATTGAATTGAGTAAAGAGAGTCCGTTTCCTTGAATTCGTGTTGCCGGAAAGGCGTGGTTTGGCGAGCACCTTGACGATCCTCTGAAGGCCGGCGGGTGAGGGAGCAGTCAACCACAATGACCCTGGATATGATTCCTAACAGGCCAGTTAGTACGATGAAACATCTGTGTGGTCTTTTGGGCATACCATGTACTAAACGCGTTGGTGCTGGGTAACGGGATGTGGGATAAACGAGGGTGATGATAGAGCTGGGAGGAATCGACAAGACGGGTGTTGTTGATAAGAGACTGGCGTCCCTTGAGCGTGTCCTTGCATGATGGCATCATGCTCCTCGCGTCAGGCGGGACCAGACCACCTCCGAGGAAAACGTCTCCCGCTTTTGCTCAAAGATCTGCCCTGGTTTTGTATCGTCGTCGTTTCTGCCACTAGATGAGTTAAAAAAAACCACATATTAGCTCTATTTGTCCGCATGAACGCTCTCCAAAGTACGTACCTCACTGTGGCTTCCTCATGCGCTCTGGATGACTTTGGATCGATGACTAGACGGGCCAAAATTTGAACGCTATCCGACTTCTGGTTGATCCCTTGGCTCTCGAGGCTGCAGACTGTCATCGATGGTTCATATCACACCGAAGGCGCCTATCCGCAGCCCCTGCTTCCGTGGGGGCCACAGGATTGGTCGGAAAATAGTACGAGTGTCGTTGCTGTTCCAGTGGCTTGCGTGTGTGCTCGCGCTTTATACATTGGGCGTCGATAATTGCGTCAATGCGTGCAATCTACTGCGATTCGAATGAGCCTAGATTAAGAAGAAAAGAATTGTTAGCGAGCTGAAGCCGTCCAAACGCTCACAACACGCACTCGGCTTGTGCGCCCTCTCCTCAAAACCAAAGGCTGTGCGTCACGTCAAGGAAGAGTAGTCGAAGCGCGTCTGGGATGCATTCTTTGTGGTTGTGGTGATGCTCGGTGGCAAAAAATATGCAGCGTGGTCGTGGGCGGGGCCAGGTGTTGCAGTTCTACTGGCGTTTGGTTTATCGTCCGTTATGACGGTAAGATCTTTGGTGTGGGTTACAAGTAGTGCTTGCGGAAATGCCTTGAACTTTGCCTCAAGGAGTGTTAAAAGGACCTTTCGGACATGGTCGAATAGCGCGTCGATAGCCTCGGTCACCTGGAAAGTCGCCTTGGATATTCGAGCTCTGTCTTGATGCTATTGAATCGTGGATGGCGTGATAAGATTGCCAAATCCAATCCAAGGTCAGCGCGCTGGACATGGTCGAGCCCAAAGTTTGCGAGGTGCCGCTTGGACTCGACGCCCACGTTGACGAGCGCGTAATGCCAGCCATGGGCTCGCCAAAGAAGACTATAGACCACCTACGTCTTTCTCCTGTGGAACCCCTGTCGACAGATTCGCTTCCAGATGTATCCATCAAAATCTATTCTT